>OX451740.1:1350472082-1351672082 GCA_948472305.1 Vicia faba
ATATATATATATATATATATATATATATATATATATATATATATATATATATATATACTTTATTTTATTAAATAATTAGGACAAAAATACAAAAATAATACATTTTCATTTTTATTAATATTTTACACTAAAAATATCATTTTTTACAATATATTTTTATTTTTTGTATAAATTAATATATTATTGTATATAATTAATAAATAATACTATTTATTTAAGAATTAGGGTTTTTGCCCTAAATAACAAAATAATTAAAATTGACATTTTTATTATTATTTACATTTCACATTAAAAAATACTTTTTACATACATAAAAACTTTTTGCATAATGCATTTTATTTAATATTTATTTATTGTACTCTATTCAATTATTGTACATTTAAATATTGTCTTATACATTTGATTTGGTTGTAATAATTTAGAATTTAACTTCTTGTCAAATACCCCCAATTCAAATTTGTACCCCCCCTCCCTATATCATGTTGTAATAGTGTAGGCTTTAAATTCTCGCACCTTTAAATGCCTTCAATTATGCCATGTTTAGACTTAGGGTTTGTATGCAAAATAAAATCAACAACTAGCTTGACCTAATCAAAGACAAATATGCATGAAAAACAAACACAATGCACACTTGCACCCCTAGGGTTACAATCCACTTGTTGCCTTCAAAAATGGGCCATGGTTGCATGTCAAGTACTTTGGAAAAACAAAAAACAAAACAAAAGATCATAGTCCCTCGATGACGCTATCCGAGTTGCCTAAACAAAATGATCAAGTCCCTTAAGAAAGTTGCCAAAAATACTTGAAACAATTCCTATCATGGTTTATACGATGACCCACACCTGTCCCGTTTAACATCCTAACACAAGGTTGTTCATCAAATACAATGGTGAAACAACACTGTTAAAAGGGTTAAAAAACATAAGAAAGATATTTGAGTAAAATAGGGTAGATAACTCTTAGTTACTTGATCAAGCTTGCAAAGAAAACATCCTTGCTATTTTTCAAAACACACTTCACAACACAACTTCAAAACCCTACTTTCAAATATTGAAAACTTTTCAAAAAGACAAAAACACCTTTGTATACATTCAAACAAGAATCATTATAAAGGTTGCCACAACGATGGCCTCTTTTCAAAACATCTTTCAAAATCACACACAAAGCACCATTTCAAACAATTGAAGAGCACCATTTCAAACAATTGAAAAGCAAAGCAAGTGATCTAAGCAAGTAACTAAGAGCCCATGGATAACCATGGATAGAAAGGGTGCTAATACCTTCCCTTTCTATAATCTACTCCCCGAACCCAAGAAAACATCTCAAAGGTATTTTCTGTGCTTTTTGACCTTTCCTTAGGATAAAATAAAAAGTCGGTGGCGACTCTTGCTAAACTGAAACATTTGCTAACACAAACGCAAAATCCCAAGTCAGTTCTCCCACCGTATCACAGAACTGGCGACTCTGCTGGGGAATTAAGTTTAGAAGTGGAGTAACCTTAGGGCTTAGATCACCCTTTGCATTATTATATTGTTTGCTTTGATTTCTTTACATTCGGTTCTCTTGTTTGGGCTTCAAATCCTCTACCCGTATTTGGGAAACATTCATAGGCAAATAGCAATACGTTGTGGAAACTGTGCGGGGTATACCGACATGGTTGAAGCAATAGCTATATTAGTGCGACATATTTGTGAGTACTGATAGCCTTTGAGTTAATCAAAGAGAATATAGGGCCGTTGAGTGATGTTGTGAAGCACTAATGAACTCTTAGAACCTTACTTGACCATCTTGGCCTTATTAGGGGTAGTGAGATGACCGGCTTTGGTGCAGTCCGAAGTTGGTAGATACTCGATACTACACTCATTGAGGATTGTTTTTGTGATCGGTGGAAATAGAACTGACTATTTTTTAGCTGGTTCGCGAAATGTCGCGGAAGCAAGAGTCGCCACCGTCTTTTATTTTCTCCAATATAGACAGGACAAAAGCACAACAAAATTCCTTATGAGATTGTTTCTCGGTTCGGGAGGTAGATTTATAGAAAGGGAAGGTATTAACACCCTTTCTATCCATGGTTATCCATGGGCTCTTAGATACTTGCTCTTTATGTTTTCAAAATGTTTGCTTTTCAATTGTGAGTGGGTTTGAAAAAAGTTTCATTGAAAGATTTCTGCATAACTCTTGTATCTGTCCTCAAGAGTGTATGAAAAATTATTTTGAAAGCTTTTGAAAGTGTCGGTGTGAAAAGTATTTTGTTTGTTTTTGAAAAGAGCAAGTACCCATGAGTCATCTACCTACCCTAAGGAATTAAGCTGTGTAAGAGTCCTTTAGATAGTGCTATCCCACCATTGAGAGGTAGGTAGCACCATCGTTGGAGGTGTTCGGGTCAATTCGAGTGTAGGGACAGTGTGGTCACTGAAGCAACAGTTAGGATACCTTAGAAGCTACCCTTATGTCCTTGATCCTTTTTTAATCCGAGGCAACCGTTTCGAGGCAACTGTTTCGAGACAACTGTTTCGAGGCAACTGGATCATGGACATAAGGACCGCTAAAAAATCCTATACTTGACGACCACGTTTCGAAGGCAACAAGTGAGGCGTACCCTAGAAGTGGTGTGTGTATTTGTGTGTTGTATTCAGTTAATGTTTGTTTTGTTAATTAGTGAGCTACGAGTTGTTTTTATTTACATACATTCTTTCATGCAAGTTAACAATTAAGGGGTGCGGAAAGTAAATTGCGGAAACGTAAATCCTACGCTATTACAAGGTGCGGGTCTATACATCGCCAAAAATTACAAAGACCCGTTTTTTTTAGTAAATAAGTACGGAAATTAAATAAAGCGATAAACCTATTTAACTATTACATTCTTGAAGGCAATTACATAATAATCAAATAAAGTAAATGCGCGCGAATAAATTAATCGGGAATGTCTAAGGGTGTTGACCCTTTTTTAGAAAAGAAATTGATTTTTTTTTGCTTTTTTTATGATTAAAGTGAAATTAAAACTAATTAATGACTAATTGATTAATTTAATTAAAGAAAATATTTTTTTGTCTTTTATGTTTTTATGAAATAAAAGAAATAAAATTAAAAGTTAACTTTACCTAATTCTAGATCTATTTTAATTATTTAAGAAAAGGAATTAAAATGGCCTAATTAAACTAATTCAATTATTGTTTATTTACAAAAATAAAATAATAATAATAAAAATAATGTTAGTTCTATTTTTTTGATTTTTTATGAAAGTATGTTAATTATGTTAATTTGTTAATAATAATAAAATAAAAAGGTTAGAAATTAAGATAATAGAAAATGACAAAACAAAATGAAAAAAGAAGTAAAACCAAGGGGGGGGGGGGGTGTGGCTGGAATTTGAAGGTGTTGAATTGAGAATTGTGGCCCATTTGAACAAGGCCTGTATGACTTTTTTGGTTGCCTACGCGTGCACTGACTCCAGACCATGGTGTTCCTTATGATTGGCCCTTGGATCTGCCTCCAATGACACTTGGCTTGTTGGATGGGTGAGGTGCATGGTGTTCAGCGCTTGGAATGAGTGCTTGTTTTGATCTGAAGATGCTCGCAACTATGTTTTAGAACTCTCACTTTTTGAATAATTTTTGGTTTTGCTCTTGGCCGTTTCTGCACACACCCTTTTTTGAATGAGGTTAGGAAGGCTTGTATATATAGTAATGAATGAGAATCAGTCACATGATGAGCCTTTAACCATTGCAATTATGCTTGAGATTTTGCCATAACCAACATTGAAACAACTTGCCTTTTGTGTCAAAATTTGAATTTCTATGCCCATAATAGGCCTTGCACGAATTTGGAAGGTATTTCAAGGTGATTCAAAGCTATTCAACACAAAATATATCCCTCCATTAATTTCTTTGATTTTTATTTGAATTTTAAAGATTTAAAATGAATTAAATCAAATAAAATTAAATAAAAATGGAAAAATTAATTTTAAATCTTGAAATAAATTGTGGGACACGTGGGAGGCATGGCCAAGCTGAATCAAGTGGAAAAAGTGGGGCCCTTTTGTCAAAAATGAAGTTTCAAGGATAATTGACTTTGGCCATTTCACAAAAATTTCCCAACTTCTCCAATGCATATCTTGCTCAATTTTGAAGCTATGAACATGTTCTTGGACATTTTGGAAAGGTCTTGAAGTCCTCTAACCAATGTCTTTGGTCCCATGTCATATTGATTTACCAATCTCAAGTTATGGTCTTTGACTTAAAGTGCCTTTTTGTTGACTTTTGAAAATGACCTATAATGTTGAAATTGATAACTTTTTGTGAGAGCATTTCTTGGACTTGGAGTGTGAAGATGAGTTGTAGGAAATGTCTTCCCCTTCAAGATGAGCATTGGATGGGATTTTTCTGATGAACCATGAAAAAGTTATGTCTTGGTCAAGTTACAGTTGACTTTTCAGCTGTCAAAAAATAGAAACTTTTGCATCTTTGATGATTTTTGAGCCATTCTTGTGAAATCATGGTCAAGATTTGACCAAATGATGATTGTGGCTTCAAAATGAGATGTTGACCAAAAATTTTGATTTTTGACTGCCAAATGACCATTTTGCCCCTGCAGTTGACTGTGGAGCAATTAGGGTTTTTGACTGTGCAACTTGACCTTGTGAGACTTAAAACTTGACATGTAAGTGCTTGACAATGTGTATGAGCATATGGGACTTGATTGATCCCTTGAAAACCTCAACTTCCTTGTAAGAACCAAAACCCTAATTTGACTGGCTTAGGAGGATGGTTGACTGTGTAGCCCTTGAGTAGACTTTAAACCATTTGAGGTGATGCTTGTCAAAAACTTTGAAGAATATGGGAGGGCAAATTTTGGGGTACAACAGTTTTCTTGGAATATTTTGGTCTCCAGTTAAGTGGCTAAACCAAAACAATGAACACAGAAAATAATCCAGTGATATTGAGCTCCTTAGAACCCGGTTTCTATTTTAGGACAGGTTGAGCCAACTAACTTCAAGAGGGTACTTACCTAAAAACCCCATGCAAGCCTAAACCTAAGGACTTGTCTGCTTTGTGTGAATGTGATCATCTGTATACACACTTGCTTGCTTTTGCATACATGTACATAACATCATAACATCATACCACAGCATTTTCAATAACCATTTCAAGGATCTCGAGGGTCTTTTGATGCAGGGTCACGTTGAACCAGACATCTACCAAAAGGCAATAGGATTTTCCTCTAAACAAACGCCGTCAAAGATCAAGTGCAACAACTTGAATCAGGGGTTATGACCCACTTAACATGGTGAGCTTGATTCTCGTGGAAAGACATCCACCGATACAAAGTTCTCCAATCAAAAGATGTTGATCGAAGTTCAATCCCTAACATTTTTCTTGTGTTTACCCCGAGAGATCCTTGAAAACATACATCATGCATTGTATCATAATAGGTTTTCCTTTTCATGTTTCCTTATTCTCCTACTATTTATTTCAGTAGAGATAGCTCTAGAGAGGACTATCGAAGATATCCAGGCTCAAAATGCTCAACTTCAGGAAATGTTCTTGAACCTGTCCCAGGGACAAGAAGAAGTGAAAGCTCTCCTCACAAGGGGCATGGTCCTGGGAAATTCAGGCAGTGTCAGGAATGATCAGTTAGAAGAGCTACAGATTGAGCTGGCAACAATGAAGATCCAGATGATGGGACAACTAGTGGGTCAGATGGCTCTCATTCAAGACCTGTCTCAAAGATAAGAAGAGCTCAGGGTTCTCGTCAACAAACTGCTTCGAGATAACCAAGTGGGGAAAACAACTAGGGTTGAAGACCAAGTCATCATTTAACCTCCTTTGGGACAAGAAGACAAGGGAAAGGCTCCCCAACTTGCTTCAGGGTCACAAGCCCAGCAACAACCTCGCCAGCGTCAACGGGGTAATCGGCGTAAGAAAAATACGTCTGGATGACATTTCTCTGAGACTGACATACCATCATCTCTAATACTAAAACTCCTGTTGGAGGTCAATCTGATTGCTTTAAAGGAGCCTATTCAGAAGCCCAATACCTTTACTCCTAGCTATCACCCCGACGCATTTTGTGTATACCACTCCCATAGTCCTGGACATGACACCGATGACTGTTGGGCTTTGAAAAACAAGATCCAAGACTTGATTGAAGAAGGAGTGCTGGAATTCATGCCAGATGGCGAGATGAAAATCTTCCACTAAGGGTTCTCCACCTGAAATGACAAAGCTCGAACTAAGAGACTTTTGTTCCATTTGAATTTTCAAGTTGTAATTTTCTTTTGTTATTCAAACAATTATCTGTTGATGTCAAACTCAGTTTCATTAATGCATTTCATATGTTTGTCTTGAATTCATCCATTCGTTTTCACTATTATTGAATTATGCTTCCTACTTTCTTTATGATATTTAACTCTTGATAAAAAGCTACAAGCCTTTAGAGGGAGGATGACGAAACAATACCATAATCTCATACAGTATGCTTTTGGACAGACCTTGGTGACGATGTACATGCGTTTCTTTTAAACCCTAAACATTGGAGTTATAAGGAAGGTAATCCATAGTCAACCCCTTCGAGCCAAATAAGTAGGAGTTTTCTGTTTTAAGCACAAAATTGAAACCTTTGATTAAACCTGGGGCAGGGTAGTCTCTCAGTTAATTCAAAAGATGCGTATTGAAGTCGCAAACTCTCAGTTCGTAATACAACGAATGACATCAAAAACATTCCCTAGGAATCAAAAGACAGTGATGGTTCCTTATCTCATAGGCAGTCATTATATCTCAAAAGAGAAAAGCCCACTGAGCCAAGACCTATAAAGGAGGCTTAAGAAAGCTGGGGCATCCCGCTGATTGTAATCTCGAAAACAGGAACAATCAGGCAAAAATTAGGGATAACAAATCAAAAGAAAGAGGTCATTACAAATCCTCAGCAACATGAAAAATGTTACAAAAAAAAATGATGATTGTCTTCCCATAAAATTCAACTGGTGTGAACCATCACCCAAAACATCGTTCCAAACTCGAATAGAGTTCGATGCACAATTAACTGAGTTTAGGATTGAAGAACATCATGAGGAGCGGGTGGGTAAAAATATACTTTGAGCCTTTATTCTTTGTTTCTCAAACCGTGAACCAAGCCACGTTACAACCCTTTAGAAGTCCTAATTGAAGCATGGGTTAGTTCGAAAGCATACTGTTACAAAAGGTATCCTGACTCCTGTGAGGCTCTGCTCTAAATCTTGTGTTAAATTTGTTGTTGTACCCCAAAATTTGCCCTCGCGTTTTTCCACAAGAAATCCACCCCAAACCTTGTTAAACCAGTTATCAAACACATCATCCAAAACCAATATACAAAAACCTACTGTCCAGAAACTTCATCAACCCTGCCTCAACCTTCAAACACACAAAAACCTGATAAGCAAAGCATGAAACCTGAAAATGCCTGAACCATCAAACACAACCATGAACTCATAAACCTGCCTGTCACCCTTAAAACCATTCAAAGGCCATATCAACACAAAAAAAAAAGCTTCATACCATACTGTCAACACCAAAACTTTTTTCAATCCAAGCAACTCAATGTCTAAGCCCTAAGCCCTCAGCATGAACATCATTGGGCGATAAATCTCAGAAAGGCATCCAGTTCAAGATAACACAGAACAACGATTCAAGGCATCAGGGGTTCAGAAGAAAACAAAAATATCAAAGGCAACCAAGGCCCTCAGACCTCTGAGATCATCACTGGGCATCTCAAAGCATTATATCCAACCCACCAAGGCAACAACTGTTCAAAAACATTCAAGACAAACAGAAACAAAGGCAACACAAGAGAAGAAGAAGAAGGAAGCATGTTCAGGGCAACATAAGCAAATATTCAGTGGCACAGAAGAAGGGATAAAGAAGTGAATTAAGGGCTCCTCAACACACATCATCATCAAAACCCTAATATATCAAAAGAACGAAAATACCAGGAAAGCATCAAAAACAAAGCAAGCTTCCAGCTTCATCACCGAATCGCCACTCCGGCCTCCTCAACGCCTCCACTCTTCTCTCCTCCTCCTCCAAGGTCAGGTAGTAAGCATTATTCTTTTTCTTCCTTTCCTTCACCTCATAATGATAAAACTCAACTTAAAATGAATCCAAAACGCGTATCATTCACAGAAGAAAAAAAAAGGGAACATTGAAACAAACCTTGAACCACGAATCCACTGAGCTGGAGGGAAGAGAGGTCTGAGGGTAGCGCTGATGGCCGGAGTGGGTTGCTCAGGAAGCTTGATCGGAGAAGACGAACGCGCCGTCGCTGCCTCGCTAACCCTAAAACTTTCATTACCAAACTGAACTAACAATCACTAACCCTAATTTCGTTCAAGATTAACATGGGCTTAACCCGTTCTGAAGCTCCCTAAAGCCCATTTATCTCCTAAACAATGCAAATTAACATTTTACTATTATCTTACAATTAACCATTCTTTCATATATAATACACACTAACCTTTTTATATATTACATAAACTCTTTTTTTTTCTTTTTCAAAAATCATTTTTTAATGGACCAATATATTATTTTACATTCCTTAAATATTCACAAAGAAATAATAAACACTTTTATATCATATACTTAAAATTAAAATGACCCTTCTTTTTTTAACTAAAGATATATTTTGTATACAGTTGCATAATTAAATTTCTAAATACACCTTAAAAAACATTTTTTATCATATAGTTAAAATATCTTTTTCTTAAGTATATATTTGTATATAAGATAATAAAATATTTTTTTATATATACATGATTAAATTAAAAACATTTTATTTTGTACATACATTTTAAAACATTAATTTTGTACATATTATACATTTTTTTCATACATAATTAAAATTGAAACTCTTTTAGTTAAAATACATATTTGTACATAACAATTAAAATACTTTTTTTTTTCTCTAATATTAAATTCACAAATATTTGATTAAAATACTTTCTTTTTATACATAATACATCTAATTAAAAAACTTGAACATTTAAATCAAAACACTTTCTTTTTCTTTTGCACATAATTAAACATATAAATCAAAGATTCATTTAAAACATTCCTCTAGGTCAAAAACCCTAATACGCTTCAACTTCACATTATCGCACTTGTAAATAATTACACAATTCATATACATATACACTTGTACACTTACACAAATACATTCACATTGCCCTATACACATTTTTATCTTATATTTGATATTTACGTTTGATCGCACATTCGATTTGGTTGTAACTTATTGGATACTATAAGTCTCATCCCCCTTGTACATTTATACCCCCACTCCCGGACACTATTTTGTAATAGCGTAGATTTACATTCCGCAATTTACAGTTTTCCAATTATACCATGGTTAGACCTAGGGTTTGTATGTATATAAAATCAAACGCTAGATAACCTAATACAAGACAAATACATGTAATCAATACACAATCACACTTGCACCCCCCTAGGGTAATCCCACATGTTGCCTTCCAAAATGGGCCATGCTTGCACGTCGAGTATCTTTGGCAAAACAAAATCAAATGATCATAAGTCCCTCGATGACGCTTTCGAATGTTGCCTAAAACGGAACGATCATAGTCCCTTCAAAGCAAATTGCCAAAGACACTTGGCATCATTGCATTCATGGTCCATACGATGACCCGCGCCCGTCCCGAATAAACTTCCTAAACGCAAGATTGTCTACCAATTTCAATGGTAGAACAAAAATTGTTAAAAGGGGTTAAAACATGACAAAAACCTTTGAGTACAATAGGGTAGACAAAACTCTTAGTTACTTGAGATCAAACTTGCAAAAACATTTGCCTTCTTTTCAAAAACCACAATCCACAACACTTTCAAACAAACTCTCAAAAACATTTGAAAACATCTTTTCGAAAAGATTCACACTTTTGTAAAACACTCAAACACGAGTCAAATACATTAGTTGCCTAAGACAAGGCATCTTTTTCCAAAACATTTTCAAAAAGCACCCACACATACACAATTTTCAAAGCAATCGAAAAACAAGGCAAGTGATCTAAAAAACCAAGTAACTAAGAGCCCATGGATAACCATGGATAGAAGGGGTGCTAATACCTTCCCCTTCTATAATCTACCCCCCGAACCCACGAAATATCTCAAAAGGTTTTGCTGTGCTTTTTTTTAACCTTTCCTTTAGGATAAAATAAAAAGTCGGTGGCGACTCTTGCTCAACCGCACAAGTGCGAATACGAACGCAAAACACTAGTCAGTTCTCCCACCGTATCACAGAACTGGCGACTCTGCTGGGGAGTTCTTAAAAGTGGGGTTACCTTAGGGTTTAGATCACCTTTACTTTCAATTGATTGCTTTGTTTGCTTTACATTTGTGGGCTTTGTATCGGAGTTTTATAGATCCTAACCCGGATCTGGGGAAACCCTTTTAGGTAGCATAATCTGTGAGGGACCTGTCCGGCGTATACCGACATGGGTGAAGCAGTGGCTACGTTGGTGTGGCGTCTTAGTCTGTACCGATATCCCTCGTGTTCAGACGGGGAGAATATGGGTCTTCCAAGGGGTCATTAAGCACCAACCGACCTTAGAACCCTAATTGACCAACTTGGCCATTAGAACAGTAGCAGTATGCTACACTCATTGAGGCTAAACTCTCGAGATGGTTCCGACCGCGAGAAAAGGTTGCGATGCTGGAGTTATGATCGATTGAGGGTAGCCAATGATATGAGATCCTCTAGAACCCGGTTACTTTTGATAAGACAGGTTTTAACCAACAAACTGAAAGAGGGTAGTGCCTGAATCTCATGCAAGCCTAAACCTAAGGCCTTGTGTGCTTTGTGTGAATATTGTTTGCCTGTATATACACTTGCCTGCTTTTCACATACATGTACATAACATCATGACATCATACCATAGCATTTTAGCATTTTCAATAACCATTTCAAGGATCTCAAGGGTCCTGTTGCTGAAGGATTACGTTAAGCCAGACGTCTATCAAGGGGCAAGAGGTTTCTCCTCTAAACAAACCCAGTCAAAGCTCAAGTACAACAACTTGAATCAGTGGCTATGACCCACTCGACATGGTGAGCTTGATTCTAGTGGAAAGACATCCACCGATACAAAGTTCTCCAATCAAAGTTCAAGTACAACAACTTGAATCAGTGGCTATGACCCACTCGACATGGTGAGCTTGATTCTAGTGGAAAGACATCCACCGATACAAAGTTCTCCAATCAAAGTTCAAGAACAACAACTTGAATCAGTGGCTATGACCCACTCGACATGGTGAGCTTGATTCTCGTGGAAGGACGTCCACTGGCGCAGAGATCTCCAATCCAAGAGCAGAGTTCAACCTCTAACATTTTCTTGTGTTTACCCCAAGAGATCCTTGAAAGCATGCATCCACATATCATGCATTGCATTTTGACAATCTTTCCTTTTTCAGGTTTCCTTACTCTCCTGCTGTTTATTTCAGCAAGAGATGGCTCTAGAACGGTCTGTCAAAGACATCCAAGACCAGACTGCTCAGCTGCAGGAGATGTTCCTGAACTTGTCTCTGGGGCAAGAAGAGATGAAAGCTCTCCTCACCAAGGGCTTGGGGAATTCCAACAATGCCAGGAGTGATCAGATTGCGGAGCTGCAGTTTGATCTGACAACACTGAGGACTCAAATGATGGGACAGTTGGTGGGCCAGATGGCTCTCATCCAAGACCTATCTCAAAGACAAGAGGAACTCAGAGTTCTTGTCCGCCAGCTGCTTCCAAACAACCAACTGGGGCAAACATCTGAGGTCGAAGAGCAAGTCACTGCTCAGCCTCCATCCACTCAAGAAGACAAGGGGAAAGCTCCTTTGCTAGCTTCAGGGTCACAAACCCATCAACAACCTCGCCAGCGTCAACGTGGCAATCGGCGTAAACAAGAAAAGTCGGGAAGACAGTTTACGGAGACTGAAATACCATCATTCTTCATACTGAAGCGCCTGTTGGAGGTCAATTTGCTTACTGTAAAGGACCCTCCTCAGAAGCTCAATATCTCCTCTCCTCACTTTAATCCCGACGCATTCTGTGTTTACCACTCCTACAGCCCGGGACACAGTACCAATGACTGTTGGGCCTTGAAGAACAAGATTCAAGATCTGATTGACATTGGGGTGCTGGAATTCATGCCAGACGGCAAGATGAAGATCTTCCGTTAAAGGGTTCTCCGCTTGAAGTGACGAAGCTCAAACTGAAAGACTTTTGCTTCTTTTTGAATTTTTCAAAGTTGTAATTTCTTTTGCTGTCAAACAATTATCTGTTGATGTTAAACTCTGTTTTCATTAATGCATTGCATATGTTTGTCTTGAATTCATCCATTCGTTTCACTACTCTTATGCTTTTCTTTATGATATTTGACTCTTGATAAAAAGCTGCAAGCCTTTAGAGGGAGGATGACGAAACAATACCGTGATCTTATACAGTATGCTTTTGAACAGACCTCGCTGATGATGTACAGGCATTTCTTTCAATTCCCAAACACTGGAGTTATAAGGAAGTTAATCCCTAGTCAACCCCTTCGAGCCAAAGAAGTAGGAGTTTCCCGTTCTAAACAATCGAAACCTTTGATATAAACCCGGGGCAGGGTAGTATCTCAGTTAATTCAAAAGAAAATGCGCATTGAGGTCGCAAACTCACAGTTCGTAACACAACGAACAACATCGAAAAAGAAAGCGTTCCTTTGGAATCAAAAGACAAGGGTGGTTCCCTATCATATAGACAGTCAATCTCTCAAAAGAGAAAGAACCCACTGAGCCAAAACCTACGAAGGAGGCTTAAGAAAGCTGGGGCATCCCGCTGACTGTAATCTCGAAAAACGGGAACAGTCAGGCAAAAGTTAGGGATAACAAATCAAAATCAAAATAGTGAGGTCATTACAAAATCCTCAACAACATAAAAAGTGTTGAAAAAGAAAAAGGAGATGATGACTGTCTCCCAAATTCAACTGATGAACCATCGCCCAAAAGTCGTTCCAAACTCAAAAACAGAGTGCGACGCACAATTAACTGAGCTTAGGTTGAAGAACATCACGAAGAGCGGGTGGGTACAAATATACTTTGAGCCTTTATCCTTTGTTTCTTAAACCGTGAACCAGGCCACGTTACAACCCTTCAAAAGTCCTAATTGAAGCGTGGGTTAGTTCGAAAGCATACTGTTACAAAAGGTATCCTGACTCCTGTAGGGCTTTGCTCTAAATCTTGTGTTAACTTGTCTTATGAAAAGTTTTCTGCTAAAAACGCATTTTTCAAAAACTTCGAGACAAACATAAACTTTGCATTATTCGAATATCACTGTCTGCATTTGACCTTTTTGTTTGACAGCGAAGAAGTTCATACAGCGAATGTTCGGAGGAACGAAAACTCTCTCGGTAAGTCAAAATCACTTCAAGAGGATAACACTTCCATTACAAATCTCTTACCAACAAGGGGCATGACATGTCACAATCCAATTAACCTGGGGCAGTCCAGTCAAGGTCCAACAGATCTTTTAAAATTCAATTAACCTGGGGCAGTCCAGTCAAGATTTCAAGAAATCTCTCAATATGCAGAGTAATCTGATTCAAGACTCCTTCTTCACCACTTGGGGCATTCGAATGTCAAAAGTGTTCAACAAGCCAACTATTACATTTCTAGACTCGATTCTTGTATCTAGCCAGGGCACGTCTGAAGAGTTTGAAGATCCGATTCTTGTATCCAGCCAGGGCACATCTATCAACTACAACATTTCCAGATTCGATTCCTGTATCCAGCCAGGGCATATCTATTGACAACATTTCCAGACTCGATTCCTGTATCTAGCCAGGGCACGTCTGAAGAGTTCGAAGATTCGATTCCTGTATCCAGCCAGGGCATATCTGTTGACGACTATTTCCATATTCGATTCCTGTATCCAGCCAGGGCATATCTGTTGACCATGTTTCCAGACTCGATTCCTGTATCTAGCCAGGGCACGTCTGAAGAGTTTGAAGATTTGATTCCTGTATCCAGCCAGGGCATGTCTATCAACTGTCACATTTCCAGACTCGATTCTTGTATCTAGCCAGGGCACGTCTGAAGAGTTTGAAGATTCGATTCCTGCATCCAGCCAGGGCATATCTATCAACTATCACAATTCCAGATTCGATTCCTGTATCCAGCCAGGGCATGTCTGAAGAATTCCAGATCAACACCTGTAACAACCCAGGAAACATCTGTGAACGACCGATTGTAGACCAACACCTGTAATAAGCCAGGATTTTATCTACATCACCACTTGGGGCATTCGAATGTCAAAAGTGTTCAAAACCGATGCAGTTCTACACAAGCTCATCATCAGGAAGCCCTACACCGGTTCCTCTTCAAGACTTCTGAAACAAGTTTACGGATTCTTCCCAACAACGGATGTCAATCTACCGACTTGTTCAGACTCTTCTCAAACCTCTGAAATTAGTTTACAGACGCTTCCCAACAACGGATGCGGCTCTATTGCTGATTCAACTTCAAGATTTCTGAAAATAGTTCACGGGTTCTCCAAGTAAACGGATGTTAACCTATCACTTGTTCAGATTCTTCTCAAGACTTCTGAAAACAGTTCATAGATTCTTCCCAAGTAACGGATGTTAATCTATCAGCTTGTTCAGATGCAACCTCTGAAATTAGTTTACGGACGCTTCCGAACAACGGATGCGGCTCTATTGCTGATTCAACTTCAAGATTTCTGAAAATAGTTCACGGGTTCTCCAAGTAAACGGATGTTAACCTATCACTTGTTCAGATTCTTCTCAAGACTTCTGAAAACAGTTCATGGATTCTTCCCAAGTAACGGATGTTAATCTATCAGCTTGTTCAAATGCAACCTCTGAAATTAGTTTACGGGCGCTTCCCAACAACGGATGCGGCTCTATTGCTGATTCAACTTCAAGATTTCTGAAAATAGTTCACGGGTTCTCCAAGTAAACGGAGGTTAACCTATCGCTTGTTCAGATTCTTCTCAAGCTAACCACCATGGAAGATCGCGCTCGCCAAAATTCTTCCTGTCCCCAGCAGAGTTCATCAAAATCCCCAGCCAGGGAGTCCTCCGGAATTCAATTCCCCTCAGAATTTAAGCTTCAGTATCCCCAGCGGAGCCAGACCATTGAACTTTCTCCCCACAGAGTTTTAGGTGGGCAAATCTTGAGTTCCCCAGTGAAGTCTCCAGAGTTACTTCCCATCAAGCCGAAGATTCTCAATCTGGCCTCCCCAGCATGAGCATGCTAGTTTGGAACCCCCCAGTAGAGGTCATCAGGAATTCTCTTCCCCAGCGACAGCCAAGGGTTTATTTTCCCCGGCAGCAGTCAAGATGCTTTTATCTTCAGCCATCTCGGATTCATGTATCCTTGACAAGATTAGCTCATCAGCTTACATACGCATTCATTACATTCATGTCATAAACGTTAATGTCACACGCATTGCATCATGCACCATAACATTGCATACAACTAACCCTTTGCCTTTTCAGGAAAGATCAGTCGACAGACACAGATCATCTCCCGAGAATCATCCAGAAGTAGTTCAGATGTGACCCGGACACAGCGACATTCTGATACTTATTCCAGATTCATTCAGACGCATCAGCAGAAACCTTACACCGGTTCCTCTTCAACTTCTAAACTTTTGAAGACAGTTTACAGATTCTTCCCCACAACGGATGTCAATCTACCAACTGATTCAGACTCTTCTCAACTTTTGAAGACAGTTTACAGATTCTTCGCAACAACGGATGTCAATCTACCAACTGATTCAGACTCTTCTCAATTTCTGAAAATAGTTTACGGACACGTCCCAACAACGGATGCTGCTCTATTGCTTATTCAATCTCAGATAGCTTACAGATTCTCCAAACATGGACGTCAATCTGTTGCTTGTTCAGACCCTAATTCAGAGATGTCCCAAAACATGGAGACCCTTCTGATACTTGTCCACTCACCATTGACCTACAGTTCAACATCACCATATGGCATCTATAAGCCCATCCTCCTACCAGCAGTCGCCGAATGGCATCTGTAAGCCCATTCTCAGATGGCATCTCTAAGCCCATCCCCCGACAAAATTCTACCGCACCAGATGGCATCTTTAAGCCCATCACCAAATGGCATCTTTAAGCCCATTCACCTCCACCGTCATATCGCCGAGTGCAAATTTTTTGGGCACATTAGTGTCCAATCTCCTTTTACCTTCAAGTCGCGAAAGGCAAACTTGCCAATCTAACTCTTCAGGTCAAAGAAGATTGAACAGGGGCAACTGTTGTACCCCAAAATTTGCCCTCGCGTTTTTCCACAAGAAATCCACCCCAAACCTTGTTAAACCAGTTATCAAACACATCATCCAAAACCAATATACAAAAACCTACTGTCCAGAAACTTCATCAACCCTGCCTCAACCTTCAAACACACAAAAACCTGATAAGCAAAGCATGAAACCTGAAAATGCCTGAACCATCAAACACAACCATGAACTCATAAACCTGCCTGTCACCCTTAAAAACCATTCAAAGGCCATATCAACATAAAAAAAAAAGCTTCATACCATACTGTCAACACCAAAACTTTTTTCAATCCAAGCAACTCAATGTCTAAGCCCTAAGCCCTCAGCATGAACATCATTGGGCGATAAATCTCAGAAAGGCATCCAGTTCAAGATAACACAGAACAACGATTCAAGGCATCAGGGGTTCAGAAGAAAACAAAAATATCAAAGGCAACCAAGGCCCTCAGACCTCTGAGATCATCACTGGGCATCTCAAAGCATTATATCCAACCCACCAAGGCAACAACTGTTCAAAAACATTCAAGACAAACAGAAACAAAGGCAACACAAGAGAAGAAGAAGAAGGAAGCATGTTCAGGGCAACATAAGCAAATATTCAGTGGCACAGAAGAAGGGATAAAGAAGTGAATTAAGGGCTCCTCAACACACATCATCATCAAAACCCTAATATATCAAAAGAACGAAAATACCAGGAAAGCATCAAAAACAAAGCAAGCTTCCAGCTTCATCACCGAATCGCCACTCCGGCCTCCTCAACGCCTCCACTCTTCTCTCCTCCTCCTCCAAGGTCAGGTAGTAAGCATTATTCTTTTTCTTCCTTTCCTTCACCTCATAATGATAAAAACTCAACTTAAAACGAATCCAAAACGCGTATCATTCACAGAAGAAAAAAAAAGGGAACATTGAAACAAACCTTGAACCACGAATCCACTGAGCTGGAGGGAAGAGAGGTCTGAGGGTAGCGCTGATGGCCGGAGTGGGTTGCTCAGGAAGCTTGATCGGAGAAGACGAACGCGCCGTCGCTGCCTCGCTAACCCTAAAACTTTCATTACCAAACTGAACTAACAATCACTAACCCTAATTTCGTTCAAGATTAACATGGGCTTAACCCGTTCTGAAGCTCCCTAAAGCCCATTTATCTCCTAAACAATGCAAATTAACATTTTACTATTATCTTACAATTAACCATTCTTTCATATATAATACACACTAACCTTTTTATATATTACATAAACTCTTTTTTTTCTTTTTCAAAAATCATTTTTTAATGGACCAATATATTATTTTACATTCCTTAAATATTCACAAAGAAATAATAAACACTTTTATATCATATACTTAAAATTAAAATGACCCTTCTTTTTTTAACTAAAGATATATTTTGTATACAGTTGCATAATTAAATTTCTAAATACACCTTAAAAAACATTTTTTATCATATAGTTAAAATATCTTTTTCTTAAGTATATATTTGTATATAAGATAATAAAATATTTTTTATATATACATGATTAAATTAAAAACATTTTATTTTGTACATACATTTTAAAACATTAATTTTGTACATATTATACATTTTTTTCATACATAATTAAAATTGAAACTCTTTTAGTTAAAATACATATTTGTACATAACAATTAAAATACTTTTTTTTTCTCTAATATTAAATTCACAAATATTTGATTAAAATACTTTCTTTTTATACATAATACATCTAATTAAAAAACTTGAACATTTAAATCAAAACACTTTCTTTTTCTTTTGCACATAATTAAACATATAAATCAAAGATTCATTTAAAACATTCCTCTAGGTCAAAAACCCTAATACGCTTCAACTTCACATTATCGCACTTGTAAATAATTACACAATTCATATACATATACACTTGTACACTTACACAAATACATTCACATTGCCCTATACACATTTTTATCTTATATTTGATATTTACGTTTGATCGCACATTCGATTTGGTTGTAACTTATTGGATACTATAAGTCTCATCCCCCTTGTACATTTATACCCCCACTCCCGGACACTATTTTGTAATAGCGTAGATTTACATTCCGCAATTTACAGTTTTCCAATTATACCATGGTTAGACCTAGGGTTTGTATGTATATAAAATCAAACGCTAGATAACCTAATACAAGACAAATACATGTAATCAATACACAATCACACTTGCACCCCCCTAGGGTAATCCCACATGTTGCCTTCCAAAATGGGCCATGCTTGCACGTCGAGTATCTTTGGCAAAACAAAATCAAATGATCATAAGTCCCTCGATGACGCTTTTGAATGTTGCCTAAAACGGAACGATCATAGTCCCTTCAAAGCAAATTGCCAAAGACACTTGGCATCATTGCATTCATGGTCCATACGATGACCCGCGCCCGTCCCGAATAAACTTCCTAAACGCAAGATTGTCTACCAATTTCAATGGTAGAACAAAAATTGTTAAAAGGGGTTAAAACATGACAAAAACCTTTGAGTACAATAGGGTAGACAAAACTCTTAGTTACTTGAGATCAAACTTGCAAAAACATTTGCCTTCTTTTCAAAAACCACAATCCACAACACTTTCAAACAAACTCTCAAAAACATTTGAAAACATCTTTTCGAAAAGATTCACACTTTTGTAAAACACTCAAACACGAGTCAAATACATCAGTTGCCTAAGACAAGGCATCTTATTCCAAAACATTTTCAAAAAGCACCCACACATACACAATTTTCAAAGCAATCGAAAAACAAGGCAAGTGATCTAAAAAACCAAGTAACTAAGAGCCCATGGATAACCATGGATAGAAGGGGTGCTAATACCTTCCCCTTCTATAATCTACCCCCCGAACCCACGAAATATCTCAAAAGGTTTTGCTGTGCTTTTTTTTAACCTTTCCTTTAGGATAAAATAAAAAGTTGGTGGCGACTCTTGCTCAACCGCACAAGTGCGAATACGAACGCAAAACACTAGTCAGTTCTCCCACCGTATCACATTTGTCTTATAAAAAGTTTTCTGCTAAAAAATGCATTTTTCAAAACATCGAGACAAGCATAAAATTTGCATTATTTGAATGTCGTTGTTTGCACATGGTTATTTGTTTGACAGCGAAGAAATTCGTACAGTGAATGTTCGGAGGAACGAAAGCTCTCTTAGTGAATAAAATCACTTCAAGTGGGATGACACTCCCGTTGCAAAAATCTCCCATCAACAAAGGGGGACTTGGTTTGGTATTGTCCAATAAATCAGGGGCATTCCAGTCAAGATTTCAACAAATCTTTCAAAGTTCAGTGAACCTGGGGAAGTCCAGTCAAGATTTCAAGAAATATCTCAATTGCAGGATAACCTGGGGCAAGTCTCCCTTACCATCACTTGGGGCATTTAAACGTCAAATCTCAACAAAGGGTTACGTACAGTCCAAGTTTCCTGGCAATACCACAAACATCTGATACTAGGGGCAGTGATGAACCTATCCGAAATCTTTCTGAAAAGAAATTCAAGCGTCCTCGAGAAGTTTATCACCTCTCTAGCAGACCAGCAGTCATGGGTTTATTTCCCCAACATTTACCAAGGATTTATTCTCCAAAACAAATTACATTTCAAGTTGAACGGTCGTTAAGAATTTCCTTCATCACCTGCTGGAAGTTACGGTCGTCATCAAAAATTCCTTCATCACCTGTTGGAATTCACGGTCATCAAAAATTCCTTCATCACCTGTTGGAAGTTACAGCCACCAACAGAATAACTGACAACTGAAGCTCCTAAAAATCTGTTTCTCTCAAGAATGAAGATTCACATCCTTAAAACCTCAAGAGATTGGTATACTCCCAACCTCCTGACCCTTAACAGAATGAGGATTCTCATCCTTAAAACCTCAAGAGATTGGTATACTCCCAACCTCCTGACCCTTAACAGAATGAAGATTCTCATCCTTGAAACCTCAAAAGATTGGTATACTCCCAACCTCCTGACCCTTAACAGAATGAAGATTCTCATCCTTGAAACCTCAGAAGACTGGTATACACCCAACCTTCTGACCCAAGACCTGAATGAAGATTCTCATTTTGGCTTCCCCGGTAGATTGGCATACACCTGACCTCCTGATTCAACCCCGACAGAATGAAGATTCTCATTCTCAAAGTGGTATACAATTCAACCCCGACAGAATGAAGATTCTCATCCTCAAAGTGGTATACAATTCAACTTCCTAATATTCCCGACAGAATAAAGATTCTCATTTCTCAAAGTGGTATAACATCGGGATTTCTGATATTCCTGACAGAGTGAAGATTCTCATTCTTAAAGTGGCATACAACCTAAACCTGAACTTCTTCCAGACAGGAATAAGCTTTTTCCAGAACCCTGAGTTTTACTCTCCAACAGGATAACTACTTTTTAACAGTATGGCTATTCCCTACAGAATTCTAATTCCCCAAGCAGAATGAAGACTCACATTCTCAATTCCTCACAAAGTTTTTCAGATATTCCCCGGCGAAGATCTCCTCAAAGCAGGAATCCCCAGTAGATTGGCATACAACCCAAACTCTTATTTTCCCAAAAAGTGGTCCCAGGACTTCTCATTTTCAACGATCAAAGGATTTTCAATCCCCAGCAGCAATCAAGGATTTATTTTCCGGGACAGCGGTCAAATATTTCATTATCTCCAGTTATCAAGGATTTGTTTCCCTCAGCAAGACAGCTACTCAGCTTACATGTGCATCCATTACATTCATATATCATAAACATTGATGAAATACAGTTCGTTGCATCATACATATCGTGTAACATGACTTTATGTTTTATCTAACATTTTACCCTTTTCAGGATAAGATTAAAAGGCTATCGTTAACAATTAGTCAGATACAGCTCAGATACACCCCAGCCACGGCGGTTATTCTATTACTCATTCAGACTTCAGCGATCAGATACAAACTAGATACGCTCCAGACACGGCAGCCATTCTATCTCTCATTCAGATTCAACTATCAACTACAAGTTCAGATACGCTCCAAACACGGATGTCGTTCTGGCCTTTACACCAGCAATTTGATCTCCCCAATGCAGTCGCCACGGAAGTCATTCTGTCACTTATTCAGATCCCAGTTACGGTACGGATACACTCCAAACACGGAAGTCATTCTACTACTCATACAGATCTCAACTTCAGATACAGTCCAGATACACTCTAGACACGGTTGCCATTCTGTCACTCTTTCAGAGTTTATCCCTAGCACACAGTTGCTCCATACACAGATGTTTCTCTGTTACCCAGATACAATACAGATACACTCCAGACACGGCAGTCATTCTGGTATTCATTCAATGTTCAAATACAGTTACAGCTCAGATACGCGCCAGACACGGACGCCATTCTTTTTCTCATACAGACTCAATCTCCAGATACAGTTCAAATGCATTCCAAACACGGATACCATTTCGATGCTCATTCTTCTAACCTACGGCATTGCAATTCAACAAAGATTCTTGGATGGCATCTTTAAGCCCATCTCCAGCAAGATTCTACCATCTCCAAGTAGCATCTTTAAGCCCATTCCCGCATCTATGTCTTGACAAGTGCAAATTTACGGGCACTCTGGTATCCAATCCTCTTTTACCTTCGAGTCGCGAAAGGCAAACTTGTTAATCTAACTCTTCAGGTTCAAGAAGATTGAACAGGGGCAACTGTTGTACCCCAAAATTTTCCCTCTCATTTCATCAACATTTTCTCATCACAAGACTCTTGGAACTCAAGATCAAGCTAGGGTTTGCTCTGTTCAAGACACCTCCTTGCACTGTTGACCTAAATTAGGGTTTGAGTTTGTACAGGGATGTTTTGACCTAAAATGCCTAAAGTTACTTTCATACTTCATGTTGGACTCACAAGTTTGGCCATACCAAGTTTCAAGCCTTGATTCAAATTTTTGCCCAGTTAATTGGACAGTTGACCTAGAAATCAGCTGTATTGGGGAAAAAGTCAACTGTGGCCAATTGACAGTCAAACCTCATGAAATTTGACCCATATCAACATTATGAACTCATATGAACCATTTGATCCAGTTTGGATCACAATTCCACCAGAAATTTGATCAGATCACCAAAAGGGCAAAATGGTCATTTTTAGGGTTTTGACTGCACAAAGGCAATTTTTGACTGTTTGACCTAGCCAATGGCAAATCAAGCTCAACCATGGACTCAAGGACTCAATGACATTATCTTGACCCATTCAACAAGTTCAAAAGATCTCAAGTGCATAGGATTGACAGATGAATTTTTTTGTCAACTTATCAATATTTGACTGTACACTAAAAAGTCAAACTTTGACTTTTTGGTCAAAATCAAGTGCCAAGAGTCATTTTTCATCAAGACATGTCAAGTTATGAAACTTGTTCATCAAGAAACCCAAAAATGCAAATTAGGGTTTAAAATGGAAAATTTTCATAACTTAGAAATTTTCTAAGTTATGAAATTTTCTTATTGTTTCCTAACTTTGTCCCTTTTTTTACCAAGATGAAAATGGATTCAAACAAAACTTGAAACATGAAAGTTGTAGTGTATCACAAATTCTACAAATTTTATGCACAAAGTTTTCTCAAAAGAAGCTTGTATCTCAAGTTATAATTTTTGGAACAAGGGTACTTAAAACTTTTAACTTAGAGAAATTTTGCCCTAGTTTAGGCAGGATTTTGACCCATCTTCTTGGCCATTTTTCACATAGTTCCACGTGGAGTTTAAAGTTGCATTTCAAAGATGTATTATAGTACATATTCCAAGCTTTCTAAATTGTCCAAGAACTCCTCAAACACCCTTGTAGTTAGAGAGAATCGAATGCTTGAAATTAGAAAAAACTCACTTTGATCCATGGCCAATATACAAACTTGCATTTTCAAATCAGCATGCTTGGTACTAGTTTGCAGGCCTCAAAACCAGTTTGTACTCCATAATTTAATGCTTAAACATTGAGCTAAGGTATTATCTTGTTCATTTGGACATTACATACAAAATTAAGCCCTAAATGGTAAAAGGTATAATGCCATTTTTGTAAAGTTGCACTTTATGTCAAACCAAGATCCTTGAGGCATGTGGCCATATCTCTGAGGCAAGATCAAATCTACCAATTCCAATAACCAAGAGAAAAAGATGCAGCATGATATAGGGCTGGTACAGGCTTGCATTGAGAACACACACACACTCTTGCTTGAAAGAGAATAAAAGTTGCAAATCACAAGCCATCTCTCACATCTGTAAAAACCAAATTACACAAACACTGCAAACAAGTTTGATACCTCCTAACAAGCCAAAAACACGAGCCCTTTGCCTCTCAAACTCCCTTGTACACAGAATCACTATTTTTCTGCAAAACAGGGCAAGCCCTGCAGAACCATCTCCACATCCATTTTCCCTCGTGCATTTTGCCTCAAATTTGTTCCAATACCTTCCACTCAACTCACCTGAACTATCCCAGGCCTCCATTGCTAGTTGTAACACCATTAACACACATTTCCATTTTTGTTTCAAAGCCTTGCAGATTGAGTTCTTTGGCACGATTCAAGCCATTTCAAAACATAGTAAGCATTGGGAAAGCTTCATTGGACCTCAGGCAAGCTCAAAAGAAGTTCAAACACCCTTGAAAGTTGCTGCATTGCCCAACTCGAAGTCAACTGAAACAGGTATTTCATGAACTTCTATCTCTCTATTTAGGAATAGTTATACTTAGATTTGTGAATGAAAGATGTTGTATTCATAGCCCTGAAGCCATACATATGCTTAGTTTTCATTTATATTAATCGTGCTAGGATAATTTTGTTCATGAACTTTCTGAAAAAACAAGGTTTAGAATTAGGGCCAGAGAAATTCTCTCTGGTCTTTAAGAGTTAGCTTAAGTTTTTTATATGGTTGAATTCGTTGTTTGATGCTCTTCAAGTTTCATGTTATGAGTTTTGTCAAAAAATCAAAGAATCAAGAGATAGCCATGAAGGTACAGAACGCGCGTTTTTGTGAACAAGAGGAAGAAGATGAACTCTGACTGGGCTGGGCCTGGTTGTTTTTACTCTTTACACATGCATTTTTAGTTTACACCCCCCTGGCCCATTTATTTGAATATTTGTCATTTTGATGTTTTTATTTTTTATTCTGACTTTATTATTTTTTGTCCAAATAAAAAAAATGCCAAAAAAATTATTTTATATTTTTTCATATTTATTATTTATTTTACTAGTATAAATAGGTAAATAATTTATTTTTATTTTATTAAAACTTAAAGAATAATGAAAAAAATATGTTTATTTTTTCATTTACTATTTTATTTACATCTGAAAACATTTTCTTGAATATACACTTTTTTTGTAAATAATTAATTTTATTTTTATATATTTAATATGTTTAATATATATATATATATATATATATATATATATATATATATATATATATATATATATATATATATATATATATATATATATATATATATATATATATATATATATATATATATATATATATATATATATATATATATATATATATATATATACTTATATACTTTATTTTATTAAATAATTAGGACAAAAATACAAAAATAATACATTTTCATTTTTATTAATATTTTACACTAAAAATGTAATTTTTTACAATATATTTTTATTTTTTGTATAAATTAATATATTATTGTATATAATTAATAAATAATACTATTTATTTAAGAATTAGGGTTTTTGCCCTAAATAACAAAATAATTAAAATTGACCTTTTTTATTATTATTTACATTTCACATTAAAAAATACTTTTTACATACATAAAAACTTTTTGCATAATGCATTTTATTTAATATTTATTTATTGTACTCTATTCAATTATTGTACATTTAAATATTGTCTTATACATTCGATTTGGTTGTAATAATTTAGAATTTAACTTCTTGTCAAATACCCTCAATTCAAATTTGTACCCCCCTCCCTATATCATGTTGTAATAGTGTAGGCTTTAAATTCTCGCACCTTTAAATGCCTTCAATTATGCCATGTTTAGACTTAGGGTTTGTATGCAAAATAAAATCAATAACTAGCTTGACCTAATCAAAGACAAATATGCATGAAAAACAAACACAATGCACACTTGCACCCCTAGGGTTACAATCCCCTTGTTGCCTTCAAAAATGGGCCATGGTTGCATGTCAAGTACTTTGGCAAAACAAAAAACAAAACAAAAGATCATAGTCCTTCTGTTGTACCCCAAAATTTTCCCTCTCACTTCCTCAACATTTCCTCATCACTAGACCCTTGGAGTTCAAGAATAAGATAGGATTTGCTCTGCTCAAAACTCCTCTTTGCACTGTTGACCCAAATTAGGGTTTGAGTTTGCACAAAGATGTTTTGACCTAAAATGCCCAAAATGAATTTCATGCTTCATGTTGGACTCACAAGTTTATCCATACCAAGTTTCAAGCCTTGATTCCAATCTTTGACCAGTCAATTGGACAGTTGACCTAGAAATCAACTATATTGGGAAAAAAGTCAATTGTGGTCAATTGACAGTCAAACCTCATGATTTTTGACCCACATCAACATTATCAAATCATATGGACCATTTGATCAAGTTTGGATCACAATTCCACAAGAAATTTGATCAGATCACCAAAAGGGCAAAATGGTCATTTTTAGGGTTTTGACTGCACAAAGGCAATTTTTGACTGTTTGACCTGGCCAATGGCAAACCAAGCTCACATATGGACTCAAGGATTCAATTGCATGGTCTTGACATATTCAACAAGTTCAAAAGATCCCAAATGCACAAGATTGACAGATGAATTTTCCAGTCAACTGATCAAAATTTGACTGTATACTAAAAAGTCAAACTTTGACTTTTTGGTCAAAATCAAGTGCCAAGATTTATTTTTCATCAAGACATGTCAAAGTATGAAACTTATTCATCAAGAAACAAAAAATTACAAATTAGGGTTTGAAATGAAGAAATTTCATAACTTAGAAATTTTCTAAGTTATGAAATTTCCTAATTTTTTCCTAAATCTGTCCCATTTTTTCATCAAGATGTATTTGGATTCAAACAAAACTCAAAACATGAAAGTTGTAGTCCATTGCAAAATCTACAACTTTTATTCACAAAGTTTCCTTAAAATAAGCTTGTAGCTCAAGTTATGATTTTTGGAATAGGGGTGCAAAACATTCTTAACTTAGAAAATTTTTGACCTATTTTAGGCAGGATTTTTGCCCAACTTCATGGCCACTTTTCACATGCTTCCACTTGGAATTTCAATTTGCATTACAAAGATGGATTGTAGTACACATTCCAATATTTCCAAATTGTCCAAGAACTTCTCAAACACCCTTGTGGTTAGGGAGATTCGAATTTGTCAAGATGGGCAAAAGTCACTTTGTTCATGGCCAAATTCATGTACATAACATTGGCATTTTGAACTCAGCATGATCCAAGCTAGATTACAGGAGTTTAATCTCATTCACACTCAATAATTTAATGCAAAACCTTTGTGTCCTAGCATTATCTTGGTCATTAAGTCATTACACAAAGGATTAGTCTTAAAATGGAAAAAGCATTTTAGCCATTCTTGTAAAGAAGCACTTTATGTCAAAAATCAAATCAAAGAGGTACATGCCAGATCTTTTGGGCACAAGATTATGGACATATCCCACTGATCAAGAACCAAATTTGCAGCATGCTTGAGGGGCCTGTATGAGCCTACAATCTAAGTTGACAACTTTGGCTTAAAGAAGAAGAAACTTTGCAAAACTAGTACAACATTCACTTCCTGCAAGCAAGAGCCAAAACAAACTTTGTCCACACATTGCATACTCCCTAACCAACCTAGAACACGAGCCCTTAACCCTCAATACCTCCTCATCCATCAAAGCATATTTTTTCTGCAAAACAGAGTCCCTGTTGCAGATTGACCTCCACAGTTCATTTCCCTCGTGCGTTTTCATCCAAACCAGTTCAAACATATTCCCTACCACACATACAAACTATCCCAAGCCTTGGAAACAGACTGTAACAGCCATAGCCAAGTGTGCCATTTTCACTTTTCTCTCTTGCAGGTTGACTTCCATGGATTGATTCAGAAGGATTCAAGGCACACCAAGCATAGAGGAAGTATCCTTGGACCTCAGGCAAGCTGTACAAATCCTCAAATTCCATTGAAAGTACCTTCATTGTTGTGCACGATTTAAAGCTGAACAGGTAAAAGTTTGAACTTCTATCTCTCTATCCAAGCACATTTAGGCTTAAGTTTGTGAAGAAAGTATGTCCTACTCATGGCCCTGTAGCTACCCATATCCTTACTTCTCATTTATATCGTGTGTGCTGCACGAATTTTGAACATGAACATTTGAAAAAAGCTAGGTCAGGAATTGGGGGAGGAGAAATTCTCTCTCATTTCTGAGAGTTAGAACGACTTCTTTATATGTTTAGAATCGTGACATGATGCTCTATAACATTGCTGTTGTAAGTTTTTGTTGAAAGTCAAAGGATCAAGAGATAGCAGGGATGGAAGAAAACGCGCGTTTTTGTGTTTGAAACTGGCTGGAGGTTGAAGACAAGCCTCCTTGGGTTGGGCCTGGAATTGTTTTTCTGTTTGCACCACTATTTTCCACTTACACCCCCTTGGCCCATTGTGTGATTTTTTAATCATTTTTGACTTTTTATTTTTTCCTCTGACTTATTATTTTTTGTCAAAATATAAAAAATATAAAAAATATTTTTTCACCTATTTTTGCATTTTATTTGGATTTTTATTTGTTTTATTTGAACTTGTACATATAAAATAATATATATACTTTTATTTAAAATACTAAAAAATAATACAAAATACATTTATTTTCTGTTTTTATTTTATTTTATCTTTTGAAAACATTTTCTTAAAATACACTTTTTTTTGATAAATAATAAATATTTTATTTTTACATATATTTAGTATATTTAATACATAATATAAATACTTATATATTTATTAGAATATTTAGGGTAAAAATACAAAAATAATACATTTTTTCATTTTTATTAATATTTGACCTCAAAAATTACTTTTTTACAATATACTTCTTTTTTATTTATTTTTTTGTATATAATTAATAAATATTGTATATGATATAAATAATAAATACTATTTATTTACAAAATTAGGGTTTTGCCCTAAACCATGAAAATATCCAAAAACAAATAAATACTTAATTTTTTTTCATTAAGTTAAACATCATTCTCACTTGTAAATAAATCATACACTTACACAAATACGTTGATACATTTACATTGCTTATCTTTGTACATTGATCATATTACATTTGAGATCGCAATTCGATTTGGTTGTAAATTATTTGGACACTACTCTCCTATTAAAGTCTCATCCCCATTTGAACATTTGTACCCCCATCCCCATGATTATTTTGTAATAATTTAGGACTTTAAATTCCGCATTTTAAAGCTTTCTAAATATGCCATGATATACTTAGGGTTTGTATGCAAAAATCAAATAACAAATAGCTTGACCTAATTCAAAGACAACAAAGCATGAAAATGGACAACACCAATCACACTTGCACCCCTAGGGTTACTCCACTCGTTGCCTTCAATAATGGGCCATGTTGCATGTTG
Organism: Vicia faba; assembly: GCA_948472305.1. Lineage (NCBI taxonomy): Eukaryota > Viridiplantae > Streptophyta > Magnoliopsida > Fabales > Fabaceae > Vicia > Vicia faba. Next base: position 1,350,501,035 of record OX451740.1, read on the forward strand.
AGTTTCTTTGGCAAAACAAAACAATTCAAATGATCATAGTCCCTTGATGACGCTTTCGAAAGTTGCCTAAAAAATGATCAAGTCCCTTAAAGGAAAAATTGCCAAAGACACTTGGCACTATTGCAATCATGGTCTAAACGATGACTCGCGCCTGTCCCGTTAACATCCTAACGCAAGATTGTCCACCAAATACAATGGTGGAACAAAATTGTTAAAAGGGTTAAAACATGAGAAAAACCTTTGAGTAAATTTAGGGGTAGACAACTCTTAGTTACTTGATAAACTTGCAAAACACACTTGCCTACTTTTCAAAAACCCACTCCACAAACACTTTCAAAACAACTTTCAAAAACATTGAAAACTTTTCAAAAGACAAATACACCTTTGTATACATTCAAACATGGATCATTACAAAGGTTGCCACAACATTGGCCTCTTTTCAAAACATTTTCAAACCCACACACAAAGCACCATTTCAAACAATTGAAAATACAAGGCAAGTGATCTAAGCAAGTAACTAAGAGCCCATGGATAACCATGGATAGAAAGGGTGCTAATACTTTCCCTTTCTATAATCTACCCCCCGAACCCAAGAAAACATCTCAAAGGTTTTTGCTGTGCTTTTTAACCTTTCCTTAGGATAAAATAAAAAGTCGGTGGCGACTCTTGCTAAACCGAAACATTTGCGAAAACAAACGCAAAACCCAAGTCAGTTCTCCCACCGTATCACAGAACTGGCGACTCTGCTGGGGATAACTTAAAAGTGGGGTTACCTTAGGATTAGACCACTCTTGTTTTCAATTGCTTGCTTTGTTTGATTTTATATTTGTGGGTTTTGCATTGGAGTTTCATAGATCCTAACCCGGATCTGGGGAATACCCTTTAGGTAGCATAAGCTGTGAGGGACCTGTCCGGTGTAGACCGACACGGGTGAAGCAGTGGCTACGTTGGTGTGACACCTTGGTCTGTACCGATATCCCTTGTGTTGCAACGAGGAGAATATGGGTCTTCTAAGGAGTCATTAAGCACCAACCGACCTTAGAACCCTAAATTGACCCAACTTGGCCATAGAACGGTAGCAGTATGCTACACTCATTGAGGCTAAACTCTCGCGATGGTTCTGGCCGTAAGAAAAGATTGCGATGCTGGAGTTATGACTGATTGAGGGTAGTCAGTGATATTGAGATCCTCTAGAACCCGGTTACTTTTGATAGGACAGGTCTTAACCAACAAAACTAAAAGAGGGTAATACCTAAACTTAATGCTGGCCTAAACTCTAAGGGTTGTCTTGTGTGACTTGTGTGCCTTATCATGCTTGCCTTTGTGAATACTTGTGGTGTGCTTTATCATAACATCATACCATCATACCATTGCATGCATTCTGCATAAGGACTGACACATTTCAAAGACAAGAGGGTTTCATCTTTGCTCTGTTTTGTAGGACATCATGATGCCCATGCGTAGGAATACTAACCGGCTCAACTTTGTTCAACCACCTATTGTGCTCAAGGAATTGGTTGATAGGATTCCAAACACTACTTCCTTCATCAAGAGGCATGGTTCTCTTCTCGGTTTAGTCACTTCAAAGTGGGACCAACAACTGATGAGTGTCCTGGTCCAGTTTTATGATCCCCTATACCATTGCTTCACTTTTCAAGACTTCCAGCTGGTCCCTACCCTGGAAGAATTCTCTGAGTTACTTGGTATCCTTATTTTGGAGCAGACTCCATTCACTTGTTGGGAGAAGACTCTTAGGCCTGAAGAGATTGATGCAGCCCTTCCCTTGACCAAAGAAGAGGTAATGGCTAACTGGGAGACTAGAAGTGGAGTTAAGGGCTTTTTGGCTAAGTTTCTGGTTGGCAAAGCTAATAGTTTCTGGAATGACTTAGACTTCAAGGCGTACAAAGACATTCTGGCTCTTTTAATCTATGGTCTAGTATTGTTTCCAAATCCGGATACCTTTATTAATGTCAACTCCATAAGGATCTTCATCTCTCAGAACCCTATACCCACTCTCTTGGGTGATATCCTGCAACAGCTCTATGCTCGTACTTCCCGAAGACGGGGAACTCCGTGGTGTTGTGCTCCTTTGTTAGTGAGGTGGTTTATTTCGCACCTCCCTAAGTTCGTGCTGAAGAACGAAGAAGGAAAGGGCTGGGCTCATAGGTTAATGTCTCTCACTGATAATGACATCACTTGGACTCTCAGAGGTTTGGATGAGGTAGCCATTATTGATCGTTGTGGAGAATATCCTAATGTTCCATTGATCAGTACCCAGGGAGGAATCTCTTATAATCCATGTTTAGCTCTCCGCTAGTTTAGAAGAGCTAGAAGAGCAGGGCCTCATGAGATGTTGGTACCTCACATCAGTTTTGAGTTTCAGGTAGACAGTGACGAGCTGCGCCATAGATTCATCAAGGCTTGGGACAGAATTCACAAAGCTGACCCACATGAGTTGGGATCGAAGACTTCTCTACCAATGGAACCCTACTGCAGATGGGTCCGCATCCGTGCTCAGAAGTTAGGTATGCCATACGAAGTTGTCAGGCCTATCATTCTTGAATTTCCTGATGAAGACGGGGTTCCTCCAACTGTCCTCCCTCCTCAGATACCCACTGATGTTGATACACTAAAGAGATCTTGGGCGCAGCTACAGGAAGAACGGGATTCTTATCGGGAAAGGTTCAACGAACAGGAACAAAAGATCCAGAAGCTGACTAAGCAATTGGAGAATGAGCGGATCCTGAATGACTATATCCGTACTGAGAAGAGGAGGCCATGGGAGCACTGATGGGCTTTGGATGTTTCCTTTTCAGCTTTGGATGTTGAACAATTTAAAGTTTGAATCTAATAAAGTGTGTTTCCTTTTTGTCTACAAAGTTGAATCCCGATTGTCTTTGAAAACATAAATCATACGCATCTCATTGCATCATATGCATAACAGGTACCCTTCTTCTATAGGTTGCTTAATCTTCTTCGCTGTTTATTTCAGCACTCAATCATCATGTCTTCCGAGCCTACTACCGAACAAGCTATCAAGGCCCTCCAGGCCAGAACGCCCAGTTTCAAGAGCTGGTCATGAGCTTAGCCCAGGGTCAACAGGAGTTGAAGACTCTGCTCTTGAAGAAGAAGAAGAAGAAGAAGAAGAAGAGGACTGCGCTGTTTAACACTGGACGGAGGTTTGGGAATACACTGCAGAATGAGGCTGATCAAGCTACTTCCTCTGTAGGGAAGGATAGTCCCCAAGGGGGAAGGGTTCCTAGTCCTGCGGTCTTCGACAACGAGACAGATTATAATGATGAACAATACCCTCCTGCTGAAGACAGGTACAAGCAACTAGAGGATCGTTTAAGTGCCATGGAGATTCAACATGTGCCGGGGCTGGATTTTGGAGATCTAGGTTTATCTTCTGGGGTGGTGATCCCACACAAGTTCAAGGCACCTGCCTTTGCGAAGTACGACGGGGCTTCCTTCCCTAAGCTGCATCTCAGATCATATGTAAGGAAGATCCAACCTTACACTGCAGACAAGAACCTATGGATCCATTTCTTCCAGGATAGCCTTTCAGGAGCTCAACTCGAATGGTTCTATCAGCTGGATGGAGCCAGTATTCGAAACTGGGAGGACTTGGCTACTGCATTTTATAAGCAGTATCAGTATAATTCCGACCTCGCTCCTACGCGTACCCAACTCCAGGGTATGTCACTGGGGACGGGCGAAGGATTCAAGGAGTATGCACAGAAGTGGAGGGACCTGGCTGGAAGGGTGCATCCACCTTTGACGGACCGTGAGCTTGTCGACATGTTCTTGGGGACCCTGTCCGGTCCATTCTTCAACCATCTGATTGGGAATTCTTCTGCTGGGTTCACAGATCTGATCTTAACCGGTGAGAGGATAGAAGTTGGTATCAAGTCGGGGAAGATACTGAAAGGTGCCTCCTCGAGTACTGAAAAGAAGCCCTTCAAGAAGGAAGCCAGTGCTGTTTATGGTCCCAGAAGACAAAATAAACCGGAACGCCGCCAAGCTGTCAACGCGGTGGTAATTTCAAAGCCTACTGCTTCTCCTCAGCAGTATAACCAACCAAGGGGTGAGAGACCCAAAAGGCAGTACACTCGACTCAGCATGACCCTGTCTCAGATATTGCCACAACTATTGTCGACCAATCTGGTAACTGTCAAGGAAGCTCCGAAGGTGGTAAACACAACATCTCTGAAGTACAACCCCAACGCCCGCTGCGCTTATCACTCTGACAGCCCGGGGCATACTACGGATGATTGTTGGGCTCTGAGGAATAAGGTTCAGGACCTTATTGATGCTAAAGAAATACAGTTCGAGGCGCCCGAAAGGCCCAATGTTGTGACTGCTCCCATGCCCCAGCATGGAGTGAATGCTGTGGAAGAAGACCCGTATGTGGCCTTTGTGGATGATATTGTTACTCCGTTGTTGACTGTCAAGAGGAACCTGTTGCTAGCCAGTTTATTTCCGAGATGTAGTAAAGGTTGCCATCTATGTGCTGTTTCACCTGCTGGTTGTCCTTCACTGAAGTCAGGCGTCCAAAACCTGATGGATAGCAAAGAGATCTTGTTCGAGAAGGTTGTTGTTCCTGCTATCCCTGCTGAAGAAGTTTCTATTGTCACTATTTTCAATAACCCTCCTAAGGCTCCCTCAAAGAAGCCTGTCAAAATCATGTCTACTCAGAAGATTGCTCATATCATCATCACTGTTTCGGGGCCCCTCCCCTATACATTTGACAAAGCTGTCCCGTGGCACTATGGGGCAGATGTTTATGTTCTTGGAGTAAAACAAGAGTTTGATACTAGTACCGGCGTCAGTAACATTACCGGGCCTGCTAAAGTCACTCGTAGTGGTAGGCTCTTCTCGCCTGATATTGCGCCACCAGCTATTCAGAGACCTCTTGTCATCACACCTGCAAATGTGCATGCTTCCCTTCCTGATCAAGTTTCTGTTTCTACCCCTGCTGCCGAGTCATCTGACGCTCGAGGCAAAGGGATTGCTACTGATTTGCCTGCCCTGACGGAAGAACCAAAGACAACCAATGTTGAAGCTTCCCAGCAAGAGATGGAAGATATTCTCAAGATCATTAAGAAGAGTGATTTCAATGTAGTTGAGCAGCTGGGGCACACCCCATCAAAGATTTCTATGTTATCACTGTTGTTGTGTTCAGAGGCCCACGCCAAGGATCTGATTTCCTTCTTGAAGACGGCCCATGTGCCACAAGAAACGCCTGCTGATCAATTTACCGATTGTGTGGCCAACTTGACTGCCGATAATGGGTTGGGCTTCTCTGACGCTGATCTGACTGCCAAAGGAAAGAACCATAACGACGCCCTGCATGTCTCCATTGAATGCAGGGGCACTACTCTTGCCCATGTGTTGGTAGACACCAGTTCTTCATTGAACGTATTACCCAAGAAGGCCCTAGACAGGTTAGATTGTGAGGGTTTAGAGCTCAAACCTAGTAACATTGTTGTCCGGGCCTTTGACGGTTCGAAAAGGATGGTACATGGGGAAGTTGACATTCCAATCAGGGTTGGTTCTCAAGTTTTTGATTCTACTTTCTATGTGATGGACATCCGACCATCCTATTCTTGTTTGTTGGGTCGTCCATGGATCCACAAGGCTGGAGTTGTGACCTCCACACTACATCAGAAGCTTAAGTACCCGGTCAGAGGGAAGATTGTTATAGTTCAGGGGGAGGAAGAGTATATGGTCAGCCACCTCAACTCGTTCCGGTACATAGAGATGGATGGGGAGTTCATTGAAACCCCCTTTCAACACTTTGAAGAGGTGCCTCAGACACTGGCGTCAGCAGAGACTGTAACTGAAGAAGATTCTCCTTTGAAGATGGCTTCCTTAAAGGATGCCCGAGCTGTTATTGAGAAGGGTGAGTGCGCAAATTGGGGCCGACTTCCTGACTTTACTCCGAAGACTGACAAATTTGGTTTGGGTTTCACTGCAGAAGCCCAGAGGGCTGTTCGTAAGGCAAGGATTGGAAGACCTCCTGTGTTCATCACCAACCCGGGAGTAAATGCTATTGAAGATGACATGGAGGAATCTGAATTCAACAGCTGGATCTACCCAACGACCGACGGTGGACCAAACAACTGGACTGCGAAAGACTTCATACCTATTACTTTTGTCACTCAGTAATGAACTCCTTTGTTTTAAATTTGTAACGAACAATAATTTGAAACTTTATGGCCCGTTGTCTTACCCGGGGCACCGTGGCTTCATTTGTGAGGGCTTTTGTGTGTCACTTTCATATATCATTAATAAAAGCATTGGACGTTTTTTCATTTCAAATCTTGCGCTCCTTGTCTTTCTTTATTATATATTGCAAAACAGCTATATTTACACACACTCACGTATACAGGTTCTAATCCACTCTGGATCCCACTGGTAACGACTCTGCTACTGCCATTTATGACTTCGAAAATCTGATCAACTTAGCCGAAGACGAAGGTGAAGATGATTGCGAAGTGTCTGTTGAGCTTGCAAGACTGCTACTCCAGGAAGAGAGAGCCATTCAGCCACATGAAGAGCCAGTGGAAACGGTAAATCTGGGTACTGAGACACACAGAAAGGAAGTCAAGATTGGTGCCAATCTAGAGCTCAGTGTGAAACAACGGTTGGTTCAGATGCTGCATGACTATGTGGAAATATTTGCCTGGTCTTACGAAGACATGCCTGGGTTGGATACCGACATTGTGGTTCATCACCTGCCTACCAAGGAAGAATGCCCTCCGGTAAAACAGAAGGTCCGCCGTATGCGTCCAGAAATGTCCGAGAAAATCAAAGCTGAGGTTATGAAACAATTTGATGCCGGGTTTCTAGCAGTGACTTCTTACCCTCAGTGGGTTGCCAACGTGGTTCCAGTGCCGAAGAAGGATGGTAAGGTCCGAATGTGTGTTGATTACAGGGATTTGAATAGGGCGAGCCCTAAGGATGATTTCCCTCTGCCTCATATCGACGTTCTGGTTGACAACACTGCTCAGCATAAAGTATTCTCCTTCATGGACGGCTTCTCCGGTTATAATCAGATCAAGATGGCTCCTGAAGACATGGAGAAGACCACTTTTGTTACTCAGTGGGGCACCTTTTGCTACAAGGTCATGCCTTTTGGGTTGAAAAATGTTGGGGCAACCTACCAACGTGCCATGGTTTCTTTGTTTCATGACATGATCCATCACGAGATAGAAGTATACGTCGACGATATGATTGCAAGGTCCCAAACTGAGGAGGAACACCTTGACCATCTACAGAAGCTGTTTGACCGTCTGAAGTTGTACAAGCTGAGGTTGAACCCAAACAAGTGCACCTTTGGGGTGAGATCTGGAAAATTGCTAGGCTTCGTCGTAAGCGACAAAGGCATTCAAGTGGACCCTGCCAAAGTGAAAGCCATACAAGAGATGCCAACTCCCAAGACAGAGAAAGAAGTCAGAGGCTTTATAGGACGGTTGAACTACATTGCCCGATTCATCTCGCATCTAACTGCTACCTGTCAACCAATCTTCAAGCTGCTGAAGAAAGATCAAGTAGTACGTTGGAACGATGAATGTCAGGCCGCTTTCGAAAAGATCAAAGAGTATCTCCAAGAACCACCCATTATTATGCCGCCGGTTGAAGGGAGACCTCTAATCTTATACTTGACAGTACTGGACAACTCAATGGGGTGTGTGCTGGGGCAGCATGACGAGTCTGGCCGAAAAGAACACGCCATTTATTACCTTAGCAAAAAGTTTACCGACTGTGAGACCCGATACTCACTGCTCGAGAAAAATTGTTGCGCTTTGGTATGGGCTGCTCGCCGGCTGAGACAGTATATTTTGACTCACACTACTCTGTTGATTTCAAAAATGGATCCAATCAAGTACATCTTTGAAAAGCCCGCCTTGTCCGGAAGAATAGCAAAATGGCAGATGATCTTGACGGAATATGACATCCAGTACACGACTCAAAAAGCAATCAAGGGAAGTGTATTGGCAGACCATTTGGCACACCAGGCAGTGGACGATTACCAGTCGATGAACTTTGAATTTCCAGACGAGGATATCATGGTAGTGACTGATTGTGAAGTACCTGGACCGGATGAAGGACCTGAGGAAGGATCCCGATGGTCTATGCACTTTGACGGATCCTCGAACGCTTTGGGTAATGGTATCGGCGCTGTGATCATATCCCCTAAAGGCACTCATACTCCACTCACCGCCCGACTATGTTTCAACTACACCAACAACATGGCAGAGTATGAGGCATGTATCATGGGTCTTCAAGCTGCAATTGACTTAAGGATCAAGTTTCTAAGTGTCTTCGGAGATTCCGCTCTCGTGATCAATCAGATCAAAGGCGAGTGGGATACAAAACATCCAAATCTTATTCCTTACAAGGAGTATGTGCTGACGTTGATTCCCCATTTCGAAGAGATAACTTTTGAACACTTCCCAAGAGAGGAGAATCAGTTGGCGGACGCGTTAGCTACGATGTCTTCTATGTTCAAAGTCAAGTGGGACAACGAGGCGCCCCAGATCATTATCTGGAAATTGGATGAACCTGCTGTGATCGGTGGATCTGGAACTGACTGTTTAAAGCTGGTTCGCGAAATGTCGCGGAAGCAAGAGTCGCCACCGTCTTTTATTTTCTCCAAATGGAAAGGACAAAAGCACAGAAAAATTCCTTAAAGAGATTGCTCTCGGTTCGGGAGGTAGGTTATAGAAAGGGAAGGTGTTAGCACCCTTTCTATCCATGGTTATCCATGGGCTCTTAGATACTTGCTCAATGTGTTTTCAAAATGTTTGCTTGCTTTTCAATGTGGGTTTTAAAAAGTTTCTTTGAAAAATTTCAGTTCGACTCATACGTCAGAGTGTTTGAAAAATTTGCTTTGAAAGCTTTTGAAAAGTGTCAGTGTGAAAAGATGTTTTTGAGTTTGTTTTTGAGATTAGAGCAAGTATCCTTGAGAACCTACCTACCCTAAGGAATTCGTCTGTGTAGATGTCCTTAAAAGTAGTGCCATCCCACCATTGAGAGGTAGGTAGCACCACCGTTGGAGGTGTTCGGGTCAATTCGAGGTTCGGGACATGGTGATCACCGGAGCAATAGGAAGACACCTTAGAAGCTACCCTCCTGCCAGGTTCCCGGATCATGAGGACTTACTAAGACATCCTCTACTCGACGATCACCTTTCGAGGCAAGGCAACAGTGAGGCGTACCCTAGGGGTGGTGTGTGATTTGTGTGTCAGATTCATTTATTTTTGTCTTGTCAGGTTATTGGTGATCTAACGTTTTGTTTTTATTTTTGTCATTCATTCTTGCATGCATTTATTTAACAGTTAAAAAGTGCGGAAAGATAAAATTCCTAAACTATTACAAAGGCGCGGGTCCACATCGCCAAATTAAACCAGGACCCGATTTGACATAAAATAAAGAAATAAAATGCGGGAAATATAAAATGTCCGAGTTACATGGCTTGAGCAATTACATAATATTTGAAAGAAAATAAATGTGCGAAAGAAATAAAAATAGAACGTTCGAGGGCGTTGGACCTTTTAAAGAAATTAAATGAAATTAAAAATTAATTAATTATTTATTAAAATAAAAGAAGTGTTTTTTTGGTTTTTTTTGTATTTATGAAATAAGAAAATTAAAATTAAAATTAAAAGAAACCCTAATTCTAAGTTATTTTTAATTATTTGAGAAAAATGTTAAAGTTTAACTTAATTTACTAAAGAATTTATGTACATGTTTATTTACAAAATAAATTAGTAATTAATAATAATAATAATGATGAGAGAATTATTTATTAAAAAAAATGATGAAAAAGTTAAAAAAACCTAATTTCTACATATTTAATTTATTAAGAAAAATATTAAAGTTTTGAAACCTAAATTAATCTAATTAATTGTTTAAAGTTTATTTACAAAAATAATAATAGTAAAATTAATATTAATAAAATAAACATTTTTTTGATTTTTCTGTATTTTATATTTATTATGAAAATTATTTTATGGAATTAAAAGAAAACAATTAAAAAACAATTAAAAGAATAAAAAGGAAAAACAAATAAAAATTAAAAATTGAGCAAACCATAGGGGGTGTCTGGCCCAAGGGGAGGTTTTTTGAAGTATTGACTCCTGAGTACCGTGGTCTGCATTCTTTGGCCATTGGATTGAGTTTCATGCATAAGTTGTTCTACTTTGGCCAATTGGCTTTTGGCTTTTGGCTTTTGGCTTTTGGCTTTTGGCCATTTGTGTTCTGGCTTCAACGTTCCCTTAATCTCTGGCTTAATGTCTGCCTCGCCATGTATTGGTGTCATGCATAAGTTTTTCTAGTCTGGCCATTTGCCTTTTGGCTTTTGGCCTCAACGTTCCTTAATGAACCTGCCTGGGATCCTGTCTAAATCTACAGTGTTGAATCTCACAAACACATCAAATAAAATCATAAAATGCAAATAAAGCCAATATATGAAGAAATTTAATGTTTAGGCACAATATGGCATGTATGAATGATTATACCCTTTTGATCATGGAGATCAAATCAACCTTACCCTTACTGGAAAAGTAGTGACATGAATGCTTTTATGCCCTTTGGATCATGGAGATCAAGCCAGCCTTACCCTTACTGAAGAAGTAATAAGATGTTGGTTTGTAACTGAGATGGCTTGTTTGTAGTGAGAGAGGGATTTGTAATAAGGATTTCAAGGTTTTAGGGTTCTTGAAAGAATTTGATATTCTAACAGTGTTGTGGCAAGGTTTTTTCTCTCTTTTTTCTCTTCCTCTTTTTCTCCTCTTTTTCTCCTCCTGGTTTGTGTGACAAGAAGGTGATTATATAGTGGAAATTAGGGTAAAGAAAATGGGCTTTGAATGTGCAATTGGGCCTCCAATATTCACTTGAATTCGTCACTTTCCAAGCTAAATCGCAGGGACTTAAGTGCATTTTTTGAAGTTGAAATGTGAAAACAAAATGTAGCCGACATCGAGAACTAACTCCTGTCCGAAAATCGACTCAATTGGATAAACGGTGAATTAGTTATGAATTTTTGAAGTTTCAGCTCAGACAAACTTATTTTGGGCTCCAGTGTCGGCTCTGACACGTTCTTCAATAAAAAACTGGTATTGATCGGTGCATAATTTGGTCTCGACTTTTGAAGCAAAGTTGTAGATCTATGAGTCAGTGACCTTGTGTAAAAATATGAGTCCAATTCGATAAAAATTGACCGAGTTATGAATTTTCGAAGTTTCGGCTCAGATGAAATAATATTCAGCATTCAGGATTTTCAGCGTGTCACGCACTCTGAGCAAAAAACGAAGGCCTTTTGAATACCGTTTGAACTCAATTCCTTCTGTGAAAATGTAGTCAACTCAATTTGTGAAATTTTTGCGCCGGAACCAGCTCGATACGATGAAAATCGACCAAGTTATGATTTTTTGAACATGACGCAAATAAACTTCTGTCACAAATTTTCTGCACGAAAATACCTGATAAATCCACATTTTTGAAGACCTTCTGATCGAAATTGGCTTCCAGCCGTGAGAGATGAAAACGTAGATAATGTCAAGACGGAATTTTGGCCACCGGAACGGGTTCAAAACGAGTCAGGATCTTCAAGTTATGAATTTTTTAGCGCGTAAAAACTGCACTTTCAGCATACTTTTTTCACCATATTTCTTCGAGAAAACTCACACATTCGGATACCTTCTTTAAAGAATTGACTCTTGAGCCGAACCTGAATTTGAGAATATGTTATCAGAGATATCTTGGCGGAAGAATACCTGAATATGACGCGCCGGGTTGGACTTGTGAATTTTTCTTGAAATATTTTGAGAAATATGGGAGGGCAAATTTTGGGGTACAACAGTTGCCCCTATTCAATCTTCTTAAACCTGAGGATGCAGATTGGCTGACGTGCCTTTCGTAATCCGAGGGTGGAAGATGATTGAACACTAGAGTGCCCAGAAATTTGCGCTCACATAGTAGCAGTGCGATGATGGAATGGGCTTATAGATGCCATTTAGAGGTTGCTGGATAGGATGATGGGCTTATAGATGCCATCTGGATGTTGATCGCGTAAGAGATTCCTTAGCGAGAACCTGCATACCTGCAAAAGAAACAATGAGTACCTGACACGTTGCAGGAGCTGATTTCAGATGCTTGGCATAGATATGTCCTGACTGGTTACAGGAGCTGGGTCTGGGGCTTCAAAAGATGATGAATGAACCAGGGATGGTTGCTACCTTAGCATGAATGGTAAGAGAATCTTGGACGATTACTACCCCAACAGGAACGCTGAGAGAATCTTGGGTGTCTTCTACTGAGATAAGAATCAGGGAGATCTTAGGGTCGATCTGACTGAACCAGAGAAGGCCTTTGACTGGATAAGAATCAGGAAAATCTTAGGGTCGATTTAGCTGAACCGGACAAGGTCTTGGAATATCTTCAACTGGATAAGCATCAGGGAGATCTTAGGGTCGATCTGACTGAACCAGAGAAGGCCTTTGACTGGATAAGCATCAGGAAAATCTTAGGGTCGATTTAACTGAAACGGACAAGGTCTTGGAATATCTTCAATTGGATAAGCATCAGGGAGATCTTAGGGTTGATCTGACTGAACCAGAGAAGGCCTTTGACTGGATAAGCATCAGGAAAATCTTAGGGTCAATTTAACTGAACCGGACAAGGTCTTGGAATATCTTCAACTGGATAAGCATCAGGGAGATCTTAGGGTCGATCTGACTGAACCAGAGAAGGCCTTTGACTGGATAAGCATCAGGAAAATCTTAGGGTCGATTTAACTGAACCGGACAAGGTCTTGGAATATCTTCAACTGGATAAGCATCAGGGAGATCTTAGGGTCGATCTGACTGAACCAGAGAAGGCCTTTGACTGGATAAGCATCAGGAAAATCTTAGGGTCGATTTAACTGAAACGGACAAGGTCTTGGAATATCTTCAATTGGATAAGCATCAGGGAGATCTTAGGGTCGATCTGACTGAACCAGAGAAGGCCTTTGACTGGATAAGCATCAGGAAAATCTTAGGGTCGATTTAACTGAACCGGACAAGGTCTTGGAATATCTTCAACTGGATAAGCATCAGGGAGATCTTAGGGTCGATCTGACTGAACCAGAGAAGGCCTTTGACTGGATAAGCATCAGGAAAATCTTAGGGTCGATTTAACTGAACCGGACAAGGTCTTGGAATATCTTCAACTGGATAAGCATCAGGGAGATCTTAGGGTCAATCTGACTGAACCAGAGAAGGCCTTTGACTGGATAAGCATCAGGAAAATCTTAGGGTCGATTTAACTGAACCGGACAAGGTCTTGGAATATCTTCAACTGGATAAGCATCAGGGAGATCTTAGGGTCGATCTGACTGAACCAGAGAAGGCCTTTGACTGGATAAGCATCAGGAAAATCTTAGGGTCGATTTAACTGAACCGGACAAGGTCTTGGAATATCTTCAACTGGATAAGCATCAGGGAGATCTTAGGGTCGATCTGACTGAACCAGAGAAGGCCTTTGACTGGATAAGCATCAGGAAAATCTTAGGGTCGATTTAACTGAACCGGAAAAAGTCTTGAAATATAGCTAAGAATTTAACTGGATCTTTCCTGAAAGGTAAAGGTCAGTCGTATGCAATGCATGATATGGATCAAGCAATGATGTTCTCAATATAAATGAGACTTGTATGATATGATGTGTCTATGCATATTATAATGATGTATGTGAAGTTTTATGTATCTTTTTGTCTAGGAAAGTGAATCCTTGACGGGTGCCGGGAAGTCGTATCCTGGGCTGATGTTGAAGAATAGATTTTGCTTCCGCTGGGGATGATAACTACAAGAATACCGGTAGGAGAAGATGACTCCGTTGCGGAATAAACTTGGCAAATGGAAGATTCTGCGGGGAGAAAAGATACTCTAGCGACCATGCTGGGAAGCAATACTTTGTGGGAAGAGGGATGCCTTGCTGAGTGTTGATAATAATTTGCTGGGGATACCCTTGTTGTCGGAAGTGTTGATGGACTTCGCTGGGGTAAGAAGACTTCGTCGAGGACGCTCTTTCTGTGGCTTTTGGCTGAGGATAACCCAGTTATATCCTGTTAAGGAAATAACTCTTTAAATAAAGTCGGACGACGCGTTCGTGCTCTGCGAGGGATAAGCTTCCAGGATCTACTGGGGATAAGCTTACTGCTTGGGGGAGATGAATTCCATTTCTCCTGGGGAAACTGGATTGGACTCTTCTGGGAAGTTTTGAACTGCGGGGGAAGTGATTCCTTTGAATGTTGATATACCGCCGGGGAACAATCTTTAGGCCAAGACTGCCGGGGATGCTTGTTAAGAATACATATGCTGCTGGGGAAGGTTGAGATCTGCTGGAGGATACCCAACTTCTTTAAGTTTGATTGTAGCTTTGCTCGGGGAAAGTGTATTGCTTGCTGGCTCACTCTCTGGGGGGATTAGGATGTCTGGTTATGTTCTTTAGCTGAACCTACCTTGGTACTTTGGAGGACCGAACAATTAGATTGCTTAGACAACTCTTATTGCCCCTGTTCTATGGGGGAGAGGAAGACCTGTGAGGTGCTGATAATTGTTGATGAGCAAACTTTCTTCTGGTAGGCAGGTGACGAGATAACAGGACATAGTCGTACGCTTTAATCCCCAACTTTTGCCTGGACCGCCCTTTCGGGTTTTCAGTCCACCGGGATACCCATTTTTGCCCAAGCCGCCCTTTCAGGTTTTCGACTTGCCGGGTGTACATGTTATTTTTTCATCCCTTCATTTTGCCCGAACCCTTTTGGTTCGCCGGGAAGCCCTTATTTTTGCCTAGGTATGTCAACCTAGCGGGTCTTTGATTGTGCGTAGTATTTTTTCGACTATGTCCGTGCTTTCAGAATGTTAGGGAGTTGCCCCTGTTAACAGTGTTTTGTCATGCCACCAGAAGGTATTTGATCAGGCAAGATTTGTTGTTGGAATGCCCTAAGTGACTTAGGCAGAGATTTTCCCCAGGCTATTTGGCCTTTGAGAGATTCTCCGAATCTTGATTGGACTGCCCCAGATGGTGGGCAATAGTCATGCCATGCCCCTTGATTGGAAGTACTTCTGTTCATTAGGTGTTCGTCGTGCGAATTTCCCTGCTGTTCAAACAAATAGTCATATGCAAACAAAGTGATGTTAAAAATGCAAAGCTTATGTATGTCTTGAAGATTTTGAAAATGCATTCTTTTCATAAAACAAGCGATTGTTTGTAAAACGTGATGTCAACACCGTATTTACCGTAGGCCTTAAGGAGTCAGGATACCTTTCGTAACAGTATGCTTTCGAACTAACCCATGCTTCAGCTAGGACTTTTAAGGGTTATAACGTGGCCTGGTTCACGGTTTAAGAAACAAAGGATAAAGGCTCAAATTTTATTTGTACCCACCCGCTCTTCGTGATGTTCTCCAAACCTAAACTCAGTTGATCATACGTTAGACCTTGTTTGAGTCTTTGCTCTGATTTTCCGGTGATGGTTCGGATATTGCTAACTTATTTTGAATAGGCAGTCATTCCTTTTTTGTTGAGGGTTTGTAAGACCTC
Organism: Vicia faba; assembly: GCA_948472305.1. Taxonomy (NCBI): domain Eukaryota; kingdom Viridiplantae; phylum Streptophyta; class Magnoliopsida; order Fabales; family Fabaceae; genus Vicia; species Vicia faba. The sequence continues at coordinate 1,350,516,628 of OX451740.1, forward strand.
TTTCTTGATTTTTGTTATCCCTTTCTTTCTTTTTTTGCCTGAACTGTTTCCTTTTTTGGAATTACAGTCAGCGGGATGCCCCAGTTTTGTAAGTCTCCTTCATGGGTTTGGACTTAATGGGTTTTTTATTTTTTGAGATAATGACTGCCTTTCTTTATTGATTATTCGGAACCATCACTGTCTTTCTTCGTTTTGTAAGGATCTCTTTGGTGCCATTCGTTATGCACTTGGATCAACTGAGAGACTACCCTGCCCCGGGTTATGATTAAGGGTTTTAAATTTCGAGAAGAAAAACTCCTACTTCTTTGGCTCAAAGGGGTTGACGAGGGATTATCTTCCTTATTACTCCAGTGTTTAGGAATTGAAACAATGCCTGTACCTCATCAGCGGGGTCTATTCAAAAGCATACTGTAGATCGTGGTATCGTTTTCGTCATCCTCCCTCAAGAGGCTTAGAATTTTAGATCAAGAGTTGACATCAGAAAAAATATGAAAATAATTTGCGTATAGTGAATACAAATATATTGCTTCAAAACAGACATATGCGATGCATTAATGGAATAACAATGTTTAACAATGAGTAAATGTTTGAACAAAAGAAAATTGCAACTTGAACATTCGAATGAACAAAAATTCTTCTCATCTCAGGGCTTGTTACTTCAAATGGTGCCTCCTGTAGGGATGGTAGAAGCACTCAGCCTGGCCATCTTGGGTGAATTCCACAGCTCCTTCCTCAATCAGGTCCTGGATCTTATTCTTCAAAGTCCAACAATCCTCTGTAGCATGCCCCGGACTGTCAGAATGATAAGCGCAGTGAGCGTTGGGGTCATATCTTGAAGGTGTCCTGTTGGGATTCTTAGGAGGATCCTTTAGAGTCACCAAGTTCAACCTCAGCAGTTGTTGTAAGGCTTGAGGCAGTGACACGTTGAGCTTGGTGAATTGCCTTTTGGGCTTGTCTGGCTGATACTGAGTTGGTGATACTGAAGCCATATGAGGAGCTTTCTCCTTGCCTCTTTGTCTCAAAGATGGTCGAACGATGACTGGCTTTTTACCCTTAGATGTTTTCCCCAGTTGGTTACCCTGAAGCAGTTGGTTGACGAGAAACTGGAGCTCATCTTGTCTTTGAGCTAAACCTTGAATGGCATTCCTCTGCCCCAGCATTTGGGCTTTCATTGCATCCATCTCAGCTTGTAGGTGTTTCAGCCTTTCACCCTCAGCACTGTTTCTAACAAAGGTCTCCATGAGAAGTGTCCTTAGCTCCTCCTGCCCCTTGGATAGATTCAGGAGGATTTCCCCGAACCGAGTCTCTTGAGCAAGACAGTCCTGGTTATCTGGTTGGAAGGCCATTGCTGAAATAAACAGCGAGAAAGGTGAGTGACCTGCAACAAAGATACCTGTTATATAATGATGTGTATGACATGCATGCAATGTTTTCAAGGATCCCGCGGGGTAAACAAGAAATTTGTTAAAGTTGGAAACTGGTGACTTGATTGAAGATACTTCATGTTGTTGAGAGTCCTTCTTCAAGGGTCAAAAGCTCACCATATCCAGTGGGTCATAGCCCCTGACAACCTTGGCTTGGGAAACTCCTTCAAGTGTCAAAGCTCACCATATCAAGTGGGTCATAGCCCCTGACAACTCTGACTAGAGGAAAATAAATCCTCTTTGCCCCTTGCTGGATGTTTGATTTATCCTGACCTGCATCACAAACCCTTGAGATCCTTGAAATGGGTTAGGATGTATGCAATGGTATGATGTCATGATGCATGGGGTGATATGAATAAACCCTGTTATGAGCCCTTGTTAAGGACTGCAAACCAAAACCTGCAAGAAACTCAAGTAAAACCTGTCATGAGTCCCAATTAAGGACTATAAACAAAACCTGCAAGAAACTTGGTAAACTTTGTTATGAGTCCTAATTAAAGACTATGACAAAAACTGCAAGAAACTTAGTAAGCCCTGTCATGGGTCCCAGCTAAGGACTAAAACAAAACCTGCAAGAAATTCGGTAAACCCTGTTATGAGTCCTGATTAAGGACTATGGACCAAACCTGCAAGTAGTTCATGTGTCAGTTTAACAAGCATGCAAGTAGGCAAGTACGAAGGCACACAAGTCACACAAAAGAGCCCTTAGAGTTTAGGCCAGTATGAGGCCTGGGTATTACCCTCTTTCAGTTGGTGGGCTCAACCTGTCCTATTAGAAGTAACCGAGTTCTAAGGTTCCCAATATCACGGGATTGCTTTCGTTGTTCATCGTTTCGATTTAGCCACTGAACTGGCGACCGAAATATTCCAGGAAAGCAACCCTCAATTGAGTGTAGTATCGAGTATCAACCAACCTCGGACTGCACCAAAGTCAGTTATCTCACTACCCTAAAGAGGCCAAGATAGTTCAATTAAGGTTCCTAAGGTCTGTTGATGCTTCACGACACCACGCGGAGGCCCCGTACTCTCCTTGACTGAACTCAAGGGTTACCGGTACACACCAAAGTGCCACATCAACGTAGCAGACTGTTTCAACCATGTCGGTATACCCCGCACAGTTCCCTCACAGCCTTGTTGCTACTTTCTAAGAAGGTATCCCCAGATCCGGGTTAGGATCTATAGAACTCCCAAGACAGTCCCACAATTTAAAGCACACAAATCAATACAATTGAAAACACAGTTATGAACTAACCCTAAGGTACACCTCACTTTAAGTACCTCTCTCCCCAGCAGAGTCGCCAGTTCTGTGATCGGTGGATCTGGAACTGACTGTTTAAAGCTGGTTCGCGAAATGTCGCGGAAGCAAGAGTCGCCACCGTCTTTTATTTTCTCCAAATGGAAAGGACAAAAGCACAGAAAAATTCCTTAAAGAGATTGCTCTCGGTTCGGGAGGTAGGTTATAGAAAGGGAAGGTGTTAGCACCCTTTCTATCCATGGTTATCCATGGGCTCTTAGATACTTGCTCAATGTGTTTTCAAAATGTTTGCTTGCTTTTCAATGTGGGTTTTAAAAAGTTTCTTTGAAAAATTTCAGTTCGACTCATACGTCAGAGTGTTTGAAAAATTTGCTTTGAAAGCTTTTGAAAAGTGTCAGTGTGAAAAGATGTTTTTGAGTTTGTTTTTGAGATTAGAGCAAGTATCCTTGAGAACCTACCTACCCTAAGGAATTCGTCTGTGTAGATGTCCTTAAAAGTAGTGCCATCCCACCATTGAGAGGTAGGTAGCACCACCGTTGGAGGTGTTCGGGTCAATTCGAGGTTCGGGACATGGTGATCACCGGAGCAATAGGAAGACACCTTAGAAGCTACCCTCCTGCCAGGTTCCCGGATCATGAGGACTTACTAAGACATCCTCTACTCGACGATCACCTTTCGAGGCAAGGCAACAGTGAGGCGTACCCTAGGGGTGGTGTGTGATTTGTGTGTCAGATTCATTTATTTTTGTCTTGTCAGGTTATTGGTGATCTAACGTTTTGTTTTTATTTTTGTCATTCATTCTTGCATGCATTTATTTAACAGTTAAAAAGTGCGGAAAGATAAAATTCCTAAACTATTACAAAGGCGCGGGTCCACATCGCCAAATTAAACCAGGACCCGATTTGACATAAAATAAAGAAATAAAATGCGGGAAATATAAAATGTCCGAGTTACATGGCTTGAGCAATTACATAATATTTGAAAGAAAATAAATGTGCGAAAGAAATAAAAATAGAACGTTCGAGGGCGTTGGACCTTTTAAAGAAATTAAATGAAATTAAAAATTAATTAATTATTTATTAAAATAAAAGAAGTGTTTTTTTGGTTTTTTTTGTATTTATGAAATAAGAAAATTAAAATTAAAATTAAAAGAAACCCTAATTCTAAGTTATTTTTAATTATTTGAGAAAAATGTTAAAGTTTAACTTAATTTACTAAAGAATTTATGTACATGTTTATTTACAAAATAAATTAGTAATTAATAATAATAATAATGATGAGAGAATTATTTATTAAAAAAAATGATGAAAAAGTTAAAAAAACCTAATTTCTACATATTTAATTTATTAAGAAAAATATTAAAGTTTTGAAACCTAAATTAATCTAATTAATTGTTTAAAGTTTATTTACAAAAATAATAATAGTAAAATTAATATTAATAAAATAAACATTTTTTTTATTTTTCTGTATTTTATATTTATTATGAAAATTATTTTATGGAATTAAAAGAAAACAATTAAAAAACAATTAAAAGAATAAAAAGGAAAAACAAATAAAAATTAAAAATTGAGCAAACCATAGGGGGTGTCTGGCCCAATGGGAGGTTTTTTGAAGTATTGACTCCTGAGTACCGTGGTCTGCATTCTTTGGCCATTGGATTGAGTTTCATGCATAAGTTGTTCTACTTTGGCCAATTGGCTTTTGGCTTTTGGCTTTTGGCTTTTGGCTTTTGGCCATTTGTGTTCTGGCTTCAACGTTCCCTTAATCTCTAGCTTAATGTCTGCCTCGCCATGTATTGGTGTCATGCATAAGTTTTTCTAGTCTGGCCATTTGGCTTTTGGCTTTTGGCCTCAACGTTCCTTAATGAACCTGCCTGGGATCCTGTCTAAATCTACAGTGTTGAATCTCACAAACACATCAAATAAAATCATAAAATGCAAATAAAGCCAATATATGAAGAAATTTAATGTTTAGGCACAATATGGCATGTATGAATGATTATACCCTTTTGATCATGGAGATCAAATCAACCTTACCCTTACTGGAAAAGTAGTGACATGAATGCTTTTATGCCCTTTGGATCATGGAGATCAAGCCAGCCTTACCCTTACTGAAGAAGTAATAAGATGTTGGTTTGTAACTGAGATGGCTTGTTTGTAGTGAGAGAGGGATTTGTAATAAGGATTTCAAGGTTTTAGGGTTCTTGAAAGAATTTGATATTCTAACAGTGTTGTGGCAAGGTTTTTTCTCTCTTTTTTCTCTTCCTCTTTTTCTCCTCTTTTTCTCCTCCTGGTTTGTGTGACAAGAAGGTGATTATATAGTGGAAATTAGGGTAAAGAAAATGGGCTTTGAATGTGCAATTGGGCCTCCAATATTCACTTGAATTCGTCACTTTCCAAGCTAAATCGCAGGGACTTAAGTGCATTTTTTGAATTTGAAATGTGAAAACAAAATGTAGCCGACATCGAGAACTAACTCCTGTCCGAAAATCGACTCAATCGGATAAACGGTGAATTAGTTATGAATTTTTGAAGTTTCAGCTCAGACAAACTTATTTTGGGCTCCAGTGTCGGCTCTGACACGTTCTTCAATAAAAAACTGGTATTGATCGGTGCATAATTTGGTCTCGACTTTTGAAGCAAAATTGTAGATCTATGAGTCAGTGACCTTGTGTAAAAATATGAGTCCAATTCGATAAAAATTGACCGAGTTATGAATTTTCGAAGTTTCGGCTCAGATGAAATAATATTCAGCATTCAGGATTTTCAGCGTGTCACGCACTCTGAGCAAAAAACGAAGGCCTTTTGAATACCGTTTGAACTCAATTCCTTCTGTGAAAATGTAGTCAACTCAATTTGTGAAATTTTTGCGCCGGAACCAGCTCGATACGATGAAAATCGACCAAGTTATGATTTTTTGAACATGACGCAAATAAACTTCTGTCACAAATTTTCTGCACGAAAATACCTGATAAATCCACATTTTTGAAGACCTTCTGATCGAAATTGGCTTCCAGCCGTGAGAGATGAAAACGTAGATAATGTCAAGACGGAATTTTGGCCACCGGAACGGGTTCAAAACGAGTCAGGATCTTCAAGTTATGAATTTTTTAGCGCGTAAAAACTGCACTTTCAGCATACTTTTTTCACCATATTTCTTCGAGAAAACTCACACATTCGGATACCTTCTTTAAAGAATTGACTCTTGAGCCGAACCTGAATTTGAGAATATGTTATCAGAGATATCTTGGCGGAAGAATACCTGAATATGACGCGCCGGGTTGGACTTGTGAATTTTTCTTGAAATATTTTGAGAAATATGGGAGGGCAAATTTTGGGGTACAACAGTTGCCCCTATTCAATCTTCTTAAACCTGAGGATGCAGATTGGCTGACGTGCCTTTCGTAATCCGAGGGTGGAAGATGATTGAACACTAGAGTGCCCAGAAATTTGCGCTCACATAGTAGCAGTGCGATGATGGAATGGGCTTATAGATGCCATTTAGAGGTTGCTGGATAGGATGATGGGCTTATAGATGCCATCTGGATGTTGATCGCGTAAGAGATTCCTTAGCGAGAACCTGCATACCTGCAAAAGAAACAATGAGTACCTGACACGTTGCAGGAGCTGATTTCAGATGCTTGGCATAGATATGTCCTGACTGGTTACAGGAGCTGGGTCTGGGGCTTCAAAAGATGATGAATGAACCAGGGATGGTTGCTACCTTAGCATGAATGGTAAGAGAATCTTGGACGATTACTACCCCAACAGGAACGCTGAGAGAATCTTGGGTGTCTTCTACTGAGATAAGAATCAGGGAGATCTTAGGGTCGATCTGACTGAACCAGAGAAGGCCTTTGACTGGATAAGAATCAGGAAAATCTTAGGGTCGATTTAGCTGAACCGGACAAGGTCTTGGAATATCTTCAACTGGATAAGCATCAGGGAGATCTTAGGGTCGATCTGACTGAACCAGAGAAGGCCTTTGACTGGATAAGCATCAGGAAAATCTTAGGGTCGATTTAACTGAAACGGACAAGGTCTTGGAATATCTTCAATTGGATAAGCATCAGGGAGATCTTAGGGTCGATCTGACTGAACCAGAGAAGGCCTTTGACTGGATAAGCATCAGGAAAATCTTAGGGTCGATTTAACTGAACCGGACAAGGTCTTGGAATATCTTCAACTGGATAAGCATCAGGGAGATCTTAGGGTCGATCTGACTGAACCAGAGAAGGCCTTTGACTGGATAAGCATCAGGAAAATCTTAGGGTTGATTTAACTGAACCGGACAAGGTCTTGGAATATCTTCAACTGGATAAGCATCAGGGAGATCTTAGGGTCAATCTGACTGAACCAGAGAAGGCCTTTGACTGGATAAGCATCAGGAAAATCTTAGGGTCGATTTAACTGAACCGGACAAGGTCTTGGAATATCTTCAACTGGATAAGCATCAGGGAGATCTTAGGGTCGATCTGACTGAACCAGAGAAGGCCTTTGACTGGATAAGCATCAGGAAAATCTTAGGGTCGATTTAACTGAACCGGACAAGGTCTTGGAATATCTTCAACTGGATAAGCATCAGGGAGATCTTAGGGTCGATCTGACTGAACCAGAGAAGGCCTTTGACTGGATAAGCATCAGGAAAATCTTAGGGTCGATTTAACTGAAACGGACAAGGTCTTGGAATATCTTCAACTGGATAAGCATCAGGGAGATCTTAGGGTCGATCTGACTGAACCAGAGAAGGCCTTTGACTGGATAAGCATCAGGAAAATCTTAGGGTCGATTTAACTGAACCGGACAAGGTCTTGGAATATCTTCAACTGGATAAGCATCAGGGAGATCTTAGGGTCGATCTGACTGAACCAGAGAAGGCCTTTGACTGGATAAGCATCAGGAAAATCTTAGGGTCGATTTAACTGAACCGGACAAGGTCTTGGAATATCTTCAACTGGATAAGCATCAGGGAGATCTTAGGGTCGATCTGACTGAACCAGAGAAGGCCTTTGACTGGATAAGCATCAGGAAAATCTTAGGGTCGATTTAACTGAACCGGAAAAAGTCTTGAAATATAGCTAAGAATTTAACTGGATCTTTCCTGAAAGGTAAAGGTCAGTCGTATGCAATGCATGATATGGATCAAGCAATGATGTTCTCAATATAAATGAGACTTGTATGATATGATGTGTCTATGCATATTATAATGATGTATGTGAAGTTTTATGTATCTTTTTGTCTAGGAAAGTGAATCCTTGACGGGTGCCGGGAAGTCGTATCCTGGGCTGATGTTGAAGAATAGATTTTGCTTCCGCTGGGGATGATAACTACAAGAATACCGGTAGGAGAAGATGACTCCGTTGCGGAATAAACTTGGCAAATGGAAGATTCTGCGGGGAGAAAAGATACTCTAGCGACCATGCTGGGAAGCAATACTTTGTGGGAAGAGGGATGCCTTGCTGAGTGTTGATAATAATTTGCTGGGGATACCCTTGTTGTCGGAAGTGTTGATGGACTTCGCTGGGGTAAGAAGACTTCGTCGAGGACGCTCTTTCTGTGGCTTTTGGCTGAGGATAACCCAGTTATATCCTGTTAAGGAAATAACTCTTTAAATAAAGTCGGACGACGCGTTCGTGCTCTGCGAGGGATAAGCTTCCAGGATCTACTGGGGATAAGCTTACTGCTTGGGGGAGATGAATTCCATTTCTCCTGGGGAAACTGGATTGGACTCTTCTGGGAAGTTTTGAACTGCGGGGGAAGTGATTCCTTTGAATGTTGATATACCGCCGGGGAACAATCTTTAGGCCAAGACTGCCGGGGATGCTTGTTAAGAATACATATGCTGCTGGGGAAGGTTGAGATCTGCTGGAGGATACCCAACTTCTTTAAGTTTGATTGTAGCTTTGCTCGGGGAAAGTGTATTGCTTGCTGGCTCACTCTCTGGGGGGATTAGGATGTCTGGTTATGTTCTTTAGCTGAACCTACCTTGGTACTTTGGAGGACCGAACAATTAGATTGCTTAGAGATTCGATAGGATGTCTGCTTAGAGCCAGGGCATATCTGCATGAATAGTTTAGAGATTCGATACCTGTATCCATCCAGGGCACGTCTGTAAGCAACCTTTTGAAGTTCCGGATTCGATTCCTGTATCTAGCCAGGGCATATCTGTGAGCGTTTGATTGTAGATTTGATACCTGTATCTAGCCAGGGCATAGCTGCATGAAGAGTTTGAAGATCAACCCCTGTAACAGGCCAGGAAATTATCTTTCTTTCTCAGGTACGCAAGTTCTCGCTAAGGAATCTCTTACGCAATCGACACCCCTGATGGCATCTTTAAGCCCATCTCCACCACTATCCATTACACTTCCAAATGGCATCTATAAGCCCATTCCCGACATCACATTGCTGATACTCCACTATGCGAGTGCAAATTTCTGGGCACTCTAGTGTTCAATCATCTTCCACCCTCGGATCACGAAAGGCATGCAAGCCAATCTACATCCTCAGGTCTAAGAAGATTGAACAGGGGCAACTGTTGTACCCCAAAATTTGCCCTCTCACTTCCTCAACATTTCCTCATCACTAGACCCTTGGAATTCAAGAACAAGATAGGATTTTCTCTGCTTAAAACTCCTCCTTGCACTGTTGACCCAAATTAGGGTTTGAGTTTGCACAAAGATTTTTTGACCTAAAATGCCCAAAATAACTTTCATGCTTCATGTTGGACTCACAAGTTTATCCATACCTAGTTTCAAGCCTTGATTCCAATCTTTGCCCAGTCAATTGGACAGTTGACCTAGAAATCAACTATATTGGGGGAAAAAGTCAACTGTGGTCAATTAACAGTCAAACCTCTTTATTTTTGACCCACATCAACATTATGAAATCATATGGACCATTTGATCAAGTTTGGATCACAATTCCACAAGAAATTTGATCAGATCACCAAAAGGGCAAAATGGTCATTTTTAGGGTTTTGACTGCACAAAGGCAATTTTTGACTGTTTGACCTGGCCAATGGCAAACCAAGCTCACATATGGACTCAAGGATTCAATGGCATGGTCTTGACATATTCAACAAGTTCAAAAGATCCCAAATGCACAAGATTGACAGATGAATTTTCCAGACAACTGATCAAAATTTGACTGTATACTGAAAAGTCAAACTTTGACTTTTTGGTCAAAATCAAGTGCCAAGATTTATTTTTCATCAAGACATGTCAAAGTATGAAACTTATTCATCAAGAAACAAAAAATTACAAATTAGGGTTTGAAATGAAGAAATTTCATAACTTAGAAATTTTCTAAGTTATGAAATTTCCTAATTTTTTCCTAACTTTGTCCCATTTTTTCGTCAAGATGTATTTGGATTCAAACAAAACTCAAAACATGAAAGTTGTAGTCCATTGCAAAATCTACAACTTTTATTCATAAAGTTTCCTCAAAAGAAGCTTTTAGATCAAGTTATGATTTTTGGAATAGGGGTGCAAAACATTCTTAACTTAGAAAATTTTCGACCTATTTTAGGCAGGATTTTTGCCCAACTTCATGGCCACTTTTCACATGCTTCCACTTGGAATTTCAATTTGAATTACAAAGATGGATTGTAGTACACATTCCAAGCTTTCCAAATTGTCCAAGAACTTCTCAAACACCCTTGTGGTTAGGGAGATTCGAATTTGTCAAGATGGGCAAAAGTCACTTTGTTCATGGCCAAATTCATGTACATAACATTGGCATTTTGAACTCAGCATGATCCAAGCTAGATTACAGGACTTTAATCTCATTCACACTTAATAATTTAATGCAAAACCTTTGTGTCCTAGCATTATCTTATTCATTAAGTCATTACACAAAGGATTAGTCTTAAAATGGAAAAAGCATTTTAGCCATTCTTGTAAAGAAGCACTTTATGTCAAAAAGCAAATCAAAGAGGTACAGGCCAGATCTTTTGGGCACAATATTATGGACATATCCCACTGATCAAGAACCAAATTTGCAGCATGCTTGAGGGGCCTGTATGAGCCTACAATCTAAGTTGACAACTTTGGCTTAAAGAAGAAGAAACTTTGCAAAACTAGTACAACATTCACTTCCTGCAAGCAAGAGCCAAAACAAACTTTGTCCACACATTGCATACTCCCTAACCAACCTAGAACACGAGCCCTTAACCCTCAATACCTCCTTATCCATCAAATCACATTTTTTCTGCAAAACAGAGTCCATGTTGCAGATTGACCTCCACAGTTCATTTCCCTCGTGCGTTTTCATCCAAACCAGTTCAAACACATTCCCTACCACCCATACAAACTATCCCAAGCCTTGGAAATAGACTGTAACAGCCATAGCCAAGTGTGCCATTTTCACTTTTCTCTCTTGCAGGTTGACTTCCATGGATTGATTCAGAAGGATTTAAGGCACACCAAGCATAGAGGAAGTATCCTTGGACCTCAGGCAAGCTGTACAAATCCTCAAATTCCATTAAAAGTGCCTCCATTGTTGTACACGATTCAAGCTGAACAGGTAAAAGTTTGAACTTCTATCTCTCTATCCAAGCACATTTAGGCTTAAGTTTGTGAAGAAAGTATGTCCTACTCATGGCCCTGAAGCTACCCATATCCTTACTTCTCATTTATATCGTGTGTGCTGCACGAATTTTGAACATGACCATTTGAAAAAAGCTAGGTCAGGAATTGGGGAAGGAGAAATTCTCTCATTTCTGAGAGTTAGAACGACTTCTTTATATGTTTAGAATCGTGACATGATGCTCTATAACATTGTTGTTGTAAGTTTTTGTTGAAAGTCAAAGGATCAAGAGATAGCAGGGAAGGAAGAAAACGCGCGTTTTTGTGTTTGAAACTGGCTGGAGGTTGAAGACAAGCCTCCTTGGGCTGGGCCTGGAATTGTTTTTCTGTTTGCACCACTATTTTCCACTTACACCCCCTTGGCCCATTGTGTGATTTTTTAATCATTTTTGACTTTTTATTTTTTCCTCTGACTTATTATTTTTTGTCAAAATATAAAAAATATTTTTTCACCTATTTTTGCATTTTATTTGGATTTTTATTTGTTTTATTTGAACTTGTACATATAAAATAATATATATACTTTTATTTAAAATACTAAAAAATAATACAAAATACATTTATTTTCTGTTTTTATTTTATTTTATCTTTTGAAAACATTTTCTTAAAATACACTTTTTTTTTATAAATAATAAATATTTTATTTTTACATATATTTAGTATATTTAATACATAATATAAATACTTATATATTTATTAGAATATTTAGGGTAAAAATACAAAAATAATACATTTTTTTCATTTTTATTAATATTTGACCTCAAAAATTACTTTTTTACAATATACTTCTTTTTTATTTATTTTTTTGTATATAATTAATAAATATTGTATATGATATAAATAATAAATACTATTTATTTACAAAATTAGGGTTTTGCCCTAAACCATGAAAATATCCAAAAACAAATAAATACTTAATTTTTTTTCATTAAGTTAAACATCATTCTCACTTGTAAATAAATCATACACTTACACAAATACGTTGATACATTTACATTGCTTATCTTTGTACATTGATCATATTACATTTGAGATCGCAATTCGATTTGGTTGTAAATTATTTGGACACTACTCTCCTATTAAAGTCTCATCCCCATTTGAACATTTGTACCCCCATCCCCATGATTATTTTGTAATAATTTAGGACTTTAAATTCCGCATTTTAAAGCTTTCTAAATATGCCATGATAGACTTAGGGTTTGTATGCAAAAATCAAATAACAAATAGCTTGACCTAATTCAAAGACAACAAAGCATGAAAATGGACAACACCAATCACACTTGCACCCCTAGGGTTACTCCACTCGTTGCCTTCAATAATGGGCCATGTTGCATGTTGAGTTTCTTTGGCAAAACAAAACAATTCAAATGATCATAGTCTCTCAATGACGCTTTCGAAAGTTGCCTAAAAATTGATCAAGTCCCTTAAAGGAAAAATTGCCAAAGACACTTGGCACTATTGCAATCATGGTCTAAACGATGACCCGCGCCTGTCCCGTTAACATCCTAACGCAAGATTGTCCACCAAATACAATGGTGGAACAAAATTGTTAAAAGGGTTAAAACATGAGAAAAACCTTTGAGTAAATTTAGGGGTAGACAACTCTTAGTTACTTGATAAACTTGCAAAACACACTTGCCTACTTTTCAAAAACCCACTCCACAAACACTTTCAAAACAACTTTCAAAAACATTGAAAACTTTTCAAAAGACAAATACACCTTTGTATACATTCAAACATGGATCATTACAAAGGTTGCCACAACAATGGCCTCTTTTCAAATCATTTTCAAACCCACACACAAAGCACCATTTCAAACAATTGAAAATACAAGGCAAGTGATCTAAGCAAGTAACTAAGAGCCCATGGATAACCATGGATAGAAAGGGTGTTAATACCTTCCCTTTCTATAATCTACCCCCCGAACCCAAGAAAACATCTCAAAGGTTTTTGCTGTGCTTTTTAACCTTTCCTTAGGATAAAATAAAAAGTCGGTGGCGACTCTTGCTAAACCGAAACATTTGCGAAAACAAACGCAAAACCCAAGTCAGTTCTCCCACCGTATCACACCCTCGATGACGCTATCCGAGTTGCCTAAACAAAATGATCAAGTCCCTTAAGAAAATTGCCAAAAATACTTGACACAATTGCTATCATGGTCTATACGATGACCCGCGCATGTCCCGTTTAACATCCTAACACAAGGTTGTTCATCAAATACAATGGTGAAACAACACTGTTAAAAGGGTTAAAAAACATAAGAAATATCTTTGAGTAAAATAGGGTAGATAGCTCTTAGTTACTTGATCAAGCTTGCAAAGAAAACATCCTTGCTATTTTTCAAAACACACTTCACAACACAACTTCAAAACCCTACTTTCAAACATTGAAAACTTTTCAAAAAGACAAAAACACCTTTGTATACATTCAAACAAGAATCATTTCAAAATCACACACAAAGCACAATTTCAAACAATTGAAGAGCACCATTTCAAACAAATGAAAAGCAAAGCAAGTGATCTAAGCAAGTAACTAAGAGCCCATGGATAACCATGGATAGAAAGGGTGCTAAGACCTTCCCTTTCTATAATCTACTCCCCGAACCCAAGAAAACATCTCAAAGGTCTTTCCTGTGCTTTTTGACCTTTCCTTAGGATAAAATAAAAAGTCGGTGGCGACTCTTGCTAAACCGAAACATTTGCAAACACAAACGCAAAATCCCAAGTCAGTTCTCCCACCGTATCACACCAGGCCATAAAGTTTAAAACATTATCTGTTACATATTCAAAACAACAAGTTTCATTACTGGGTGATAACAGAAACGGGCATAGAATCCTTTGCTGTCCAGTTGCTTAATCCACCATTGGCAGTCGGGTAGATCCAACTATCGATATCAAACTCTTCATCATCATCCCCGATAGCATTCACCCCTGCATCTTGTTTAGGCTTCTCTGGTGCTCCGAACTCAATCTCTTTAGCATCAATCAAGTCTTGTACCTTGTTCTTCAAAACCCAACAATCATCTGTATTATGCCCCAGGCTATCAGAGTGAAAAGCACAACGGGCATTAGGGTTGTACTTCGGTGATGTTATATTTGGATTCTTCGGGGCTTCCTTTGGAATCACCAGGTTGGTCTTCAGCAACTGTGGCGGAATCTGAGATAAGGTCATGTTGAGACGGGTGAATTGCCTTCGAGGTCTCTCGTCCTTTTGTTGATTGTTGTACTGAGGAGCACCAGCAGGTTTTGAGATAACAACCGCATTAACAGCTTGGCGGTGTTCAGGTCTACTCTGGCTTCTCGAACTGTAGACAGCACTGGACTCTTTCTTAAAGGGCTTCTTCTCGGTGCTCGATGAAGCACCCTTTTGTATCTTACCAGCCTTAATACCAGCCTCAATCCTTTCACCAGTCAAAATTAGCTCTGTAAACCCAGACGAAGAGCTCCCAATCAGGTGGTTGAAAAATGGACCAGACAGGGTCCCCAGAAACATATCCACAAGCTCCCAATCAGCCAAGGGTGGTTGTACTCTTCCGGCGAGGTCCCTCCACTTCTGAGCATAATCTTTGAATCCTTCACCCGTTCCCATTGACATACCCTGGAGTTGGTTACGCTTGGGAGCGAGGTCGGAGTTGTATTGATACTGCCTGTAGAAAGCAGTAGCCAAATCTTCCCGACTGCGGATACTGGCTTCGTCCAACTGATAGAACCATTCAAGTTGAGTCCCTGAGAGACTGTCCTGAAAGAAGTGGATCCATAGGTTCTTATCAGCGGTGTACGGCTGAATCTTCCTTACTATGACCGGAGGTACAACTTTGGACAAGAAACTCCGTCATACTTAGCAAAGGTTGGTGCCTTGAACTTGTGGGGAATCACTACCCCATATGATAGACCTAGATCACCAAAGTCCATACTAGACACTTTTTGAACTTCCATAGCACTCAACCGGTCTTCTAGTTGCTTGTATCTATCCTCGGCCGGAGGATACTGGTCTTCGTCGAAGTCTGTCTCGTTGTCGGAGACCACAGGGCTAGGATCCCTCCTTTCCTCTTGACTATCTTTCCCTCCAGATGAGGTGGTCAAATCAACTTCATTCTGAAGCCTGTTTCCAAACCTGTGCCCTGTGTTGAACAGGATTGTCCTCTTCTTCTTCTTCTTCTCTTTCAGAATCAGGGTCTTCAGATCCTGCTGACCCTTAGCTAGATTCATGAACAGCTCTTGGAATTGGGCATTCTGGGCCTGGAGGGCCTTGATTGCTTGCTCAGTTGAAGGTTCAGCAGACATGATGAGTGCTGAAATAAACAGCGAAGAAGATAAGAGACCTGTAATGGGTACCTGTTATGGAATGCATGGGATGAAATGCGTATGATTATGATTTCAAAGACAGTCAAGAGATTCAAATTTGTAAACAAGAAATGAAACACACTTAATTAGATAAACTTTGGAATTCAAATTGTTCAACTGATGCCCTCCGGGCGTTACAAGGATGGAAATACTGAAAAATAAATAAAACTGGAAAGGAAATAATCAATGGTCAATTAGTGCTCTCATGGTCTCTTCTTGTCGGTGAGGACATAGTCATTGAGAATCCGCTTATTCTCCAGCTGCCTAGTCAACCTCTGGATCTTCTGCTCTTGCTCGTTGAACTTCTCTCGGTAAGAATCTCGTTCTTCTCTCAGTTGCATCCAAGACCTTTTCAGTGCCCCAATGTCAGTGGGTATGTAAGGGTGGAGGATGGTAGGAAGAACCCCTTCTTCATTAGCAACTTCAACAATGACAGGCCGTACGGCATCATATGGCATACCCATCTGTTGTACCCCAAAATTTTCCCTCCCATATTCCTCAAGATTTGACAAGAATAATCCTCAAATGGTTCAAAATTGCTCAAGGGTAGTACAGTCAAACCACCTCCTAAGACAGCTTAAATTAGGGTTTTGGTTCTTTCAGGGAATTTGGGGTTTTCAATGGTTCAAACAAGTCTCATAGGCCTATATACACTCTCAAGCACCTACATGCCAAGTTTCAAGACTCACAGTGCCAATTTGCACAGTCAAAAGCCTCATTTGATCTACAGTCAATTGCAAGGGCAAAATGGTCATTTTGCAGTCAAAAGTCAGAATTTTTGGTCAACATCTTATTTTGAGTTCACAATCATCATTTTATCAAGTCTTGATCATGATTCCAAAAGAATAGCTCAAAAATTATCAAGATGCAAGAAGTTACTATTTTTGGACAGCAGAAAAGTCAATTGTATCTTGACCAGGGCATAACTTTTTATGGTTCATCAGAAAAATCCCATCCAATGCTCATTTTTAATAGGATTCCATCTCCTACAATCCATCTTCACACTCCAAGATCAGAAAATGCTCTCACAAGAAGTTATTAATTTCTACATTATAGGTCAAATTCAAAAGTCAACAAAAATGCACTTTAAGTCAAAGGCCATAACTTGCGATTGATAAATCCAAATGACATGGGACCAAAGGCATTAGTTAGAGGACTTCAAGACCTTTCCAAAATGTCCAAGAACATGGTCATATGATCAAAATTGAGCAAGATATGCATTGGAGAAGTTGGGAAATTTTTGTGAATTTGCAAAAGTCAACTTTGCTCAAAACACCTTATTTTTGCTAATGGGCCTCAAATCTCTTCTTGAAACTTCATCCATGGCCTATGCACGACCCATCAAGCTTAATGGAATTTATTTTCTTATTTTTAATTGATTAATTGGATTTTTAATTAATATTAATTCATTTAATTAATTTAAATTGTAGGAAAATGCAAGATTTGATTTTTCAATCTTTTTGTGAAGCAAATATGGTCAAGATATGCTGGCAATTTCGTGCTCAAAGTCAAAGATGCAAAATCTCCAAAATTGGCAACTTTGTTCAATCATGAAAATGCAAAAAGATTTGATTTTCAATCAAAGATCAAATCATCAATTCAATGGATTCTTGTTCAAATTTTGACCTAATTCCATTCCTCTATATATATGCAAGAAAACCCTGATGCAAGACACGTGCAAGAAAGCTGCAGAAAAGCCATAGCATATTGAAAATTTTCCAAGAAAACTCAAAACTGACTTTGGCATTCCAGGACGATTCAAAGGTTTTTATTGATTCCAATACATTGCAGGAGATCCCAGGAAGGTTTTGCAATCAAATTCAGACCTTAAAGCTCAAGAAATCGTTGAAAACAGAATCACGGTTTGCACATATTTTCCAAAATCGTATTGTTGAATTCATGCATATTTAACATATTTTCTTGATTGATTTGTGTTAATAGGAATCATACGAAGCTAATGGTATGGTTTAATTGAACTGAAATGCCATAAATCCAAAGATGCCATGAACGAATTCTAGGGTTCTTAAGCTTTGAAATTGGGGCTTTCTAAACCCAGAAAAATTAGGACTAATGATGCATATGGTTGGAATCGTTAGGACAAGACAAACAAAACCAAACCCTCGCGAAATATTTATGTGTACCATAGCTCAAATCGCTATTTTTCGTGCAAGCATATTGTGGGGGTTAAAAACCCCCGCTATCTAATATTGTTTTTGTTGGTACAGCGAGGAAGATGATGAGGTGTTGATTCATGGTTGGCTGATTTGAAAATACGCGCGTTTTTATTGTGTCACAACATATTATTTAATTTCTTAATATAATAAACGCTTATCATTCTAATAACGATTGAAGCGTGATGGTGGAGTGGTTAGCGTGTTGAGTTGGAAGCATTGGGACCTGGGTTCGAACCCCAGGTCCCCCAAAATATTTGTTTCTATTTTTCTTCACATGATCATATGCAGGTCTCAAAAGAAGGTTTACCATGTACTTCTAATTCCCAGGCGCCAAGTGGCCACAAACTCAAATCCAGTGGTCCTGAGTGGAAGACTACCATGCTCCCTAGTCAATGCACGTGTGGGCAATCCAAAAAAGTCAAAGAAGCTTGCAGCTTGTTGGGCCTGAGAATTGCAAAAACACCTCCTAACTGGGCCAGCACCCCCCTGAGTTTATTTCTCTTTTCCTTTCTATTTTTTTTATTTTACTTATTTAATTTTAATCCTTAATTAACTATTAACTAAATAATTATTATTTTTCATAATAAATTCAGAAAAACATAAAAAAGATAATATATTTTATTTATTAAAATTAAGTTCACCTTTAATTAATTATTTTGTAAATAAATATTAATATAACTTGCTTAGTTTTAATTAGGTTATTTTTAACTTTTTTTCACAATAAATAAAATCAATGTAGAATTAGGGTTTTGACAATTTTAATCCTTTTATTTTTATTTTCTTTTTATTTTATTTTCCTTAAAACATTAAAAACCAAAAATATTTCTTTTAATTAATTAATTAGTTTTAGGTTTAATTTAATTCATTGCAAAATAATAAAAAAACTTCCTTCTTTCTCAAAAAGGGTCAAAACCCTAAGAACTTCTCCGATTCAATTTTTTCTCGCGCATGTTTATTTTTGTTCATATTAATTTTTGATCCATATTCATGTAATTGCTCCGAGGATGTAATAGCTTTAATTAGGACTTTTTATCGCTTTATTTAATTTCCCGCAATTTACTTTTTCAAGGGTTTGCTTTTGGCAATGTAAATACCCGACGCCTTGTAATAGCGTAGATTTATTTTCCGCAATATTTAAACTGCTAGATGTATGCTAACTAGGCTATGCATGACAAGACTTATCTCTGAAATTAAAATCAACTCGTAGCTCACCATAACATGTGCAAAGATAACTTAACTGAATCCTGACACACTCGCACATGCCACTCTTAGGGTACGCCTCACTTGGTTGCCTCGACGTGGTCATTGAGTATAGGGTGTTTTAGAGGTCTCCCTCCTGTCTAAAGATCCAAGTTGCCTCGAAACGGTTGCCTCGGATAAAAAGGATCTAGGACATTAGGGTTACCGCTAAGGCGTCCTACTATTGCTTTGGTGACCACATGTCCCTATAATCGAATTGACCCGAAAAACTCCAACGACGGTGCTACCTACTTCTCAATAGTGGGATAGTACTGTCTAAAGGACATTTACACAGCTTAATTTCTTTTGAGTATGTAGAGGTTCTTAGATACTTGCTCTTTCAAAACAAAAACAAAATACTTTTCGCACCTACACTTTTCTGACAAAAGTTTTCAAACAACACTTCATACACTCTTGAGGACAGATACAAGAGTCAAATTGAAGTTTTCAAACAAACTTTTTCAAAACCCACAAACACAAGAAAAGCAAAACATTTTTGAAAACATAGTGAGCAAGTACCTAAGAGCCCGTGGATAACCACGGATAGAAAGGGTGCTAACACCTTCCCTTTCTATAATCTACCTCCCGAACCGAGAAACATCTCAAAAAGGAATTTCGTTGTGCTTTTGTCCTTTCCTTGTTGGAGAAAATAAAAGACGGTGGCGACTCTTGCTTACCGCGACATTTCGCGAACCAGCATTCCAAAACAGTCAGTTCTATTTCCACCGATCACAGAACTGGCGACTCTGCTGGGGATTTAATAAGTGAGGTGTACCTTAAGATTAGAACACTTATGTTTTCAATTGTATGCCTTGTTTGCTTTAATATTGTGGGCTTGTATCGGAGTTTCATAGATCCTAACCCGGATCTGGGGAATACCCTTTAGGTAAGTAGCAATAAACTGTGAGGGACCTCTCCAGCGTAGACCAACACGGGTGAAGCAGTAGCTACATTGGTGTGACAGCTTGGTCTGTACCGATATCCCTTGTGTTGGAACGAGGAGAATATGGGTCTTCTAAGGAGTCATTAAGCACCAACCGACCTTAGAACCTTAAATTGACCAACTTGGCCATAGAACAGTAGCAGTATGCTACACTCATTGAGGTTAAACTCTCGCGATGGTTCCGGCCACAAGAAAAGATTGCTAAGCTGGAGTTATGACCGATTGAGGGTAGTCAGTGATATTGAGATCCTCTAGAACCCGGTTACTATTTTTAAGACAGGTCTTAACCAACTGAAACTGAAAGAGGGTAGTACCTAAACTTCATGCTGGCCTGAACTCTAAGGGCTCTTTTGTGTGACTTGTGTGCCTTTACCATGTTTGCCTTTTGTGAATACTTGTGGTGTGCCTTTATCATAACATCATAACATCATAACATTGTATACATCTTGCATAAGGACTAACCTATTTCAAGGATCTCAAGGGTTTGCGATGCAGGTCATGATGAACCAACTGTCTAGCAAGGGGCCAAGGGGATTTATTTTCCTCTATCCAAGGTTGTTCGGAGATCAAAACATGATAACTTGAGTCAGGGGCTATGACCCACTCGATATGGTGAGCTTTGACTCTTAAAGAAGGACTCTTAATAACAGGAAGCTCCTTCAATCAAGCTACCAGATTCAAACTCTAACAGTTTCTTTGTTTACCCCGTGAGATCCTTGAAAACATTGCATACATACATATCATTGCCTAACAGGTACCATTACAGGTCTCTTATCTTCTTCGCTGTTTATTTCAGCAATCATCATGTCTACCGAACCTTCTACTTAACAAGCTATCAAGGCCCTCCAGGCCCAGAATGCCCAGTTCCAAGAGTTGGTTATGAGCCTAGCCCAGGGTCAACAGGATTTAAAGACTCTGATTCTGAAACAAAGAAAGAAGAAGAAGAAGAGGACCGTCTTATTCAACACTGGACGCAGATTTGGGAATGGACTGCAGAATGAGGTTGAGCTGACTACCTCATCTGTAGGGAAAGACAGCCCACAAGAGAGAAGGGTTCCTAGTCCCGTGGTCTCCGACAACGAGACGGATTATGATGAAGAGTAGTACCCTCCTGCTGAGGATAGGTACAAACAGTTGGAGGACCGCTTAAGTGCTATGGAGATACAGAACGTGCCCGGGCTGGACTTTGGAGACCTAGGCTTATCCTCTGGGGTAGTGATTCCCCATAAGTTCAAGGCACCTGCTTTTGCCAAATATGACGGAGCCTCCTGCCCAAAGCCGCACCTCCGGTCTTATGTGAGGAGGATCCAACCTTATACAGCTGACAAGAATTTGTGGATCCATTTCTTTCAGGATAGTCTTTCAGGGACCCAACTCGAATGGTTCTATCAGCTGGATGGAGCCAGTATCCGCAACTGGGAGGATTTGGCTACTGCTTTCTATAAGCAGTATCAGTATAATTTCGACCTCGCTCCTACGCGTACCCAACTCCAGGGTATGTCACTAGGGACGGGTGAAGGATTTAAAGAGTATGCTCAAAAGTGGAGAGACCTTACCGGAAGGGTGCAGCCGCCTTTAACTGACCGTGAGCTTGTTGACATGTTCTTGGGGACCCTGTTTGGGCCATTCTTTAACCATTTGATTGGGAACTCTTCAGTCGGGTTTACAGACCTTATCTTGACTGGTGAGAGAATTGAAGTTGGCATCAAAAGTGGGAAGATTCAAGAAGCTACACCTTCTGATACTCAGAAAAATCCCTACAACGGAAAAAAAGAGTTCAATGCTGTGTCTGGTAAAAAGAGTCGTCGTGATCAACATGTAGGGGCAACCCAGATCTCCGATCCCACGCCTGTTCAACAAAGACAGAGCAATAGGCGTAGGGTAAGATATCAAGAAAGGCAGTATAGTGACATCAACATGCCTTTGTCTCAAGCGTTACAACAATTGCTGAAGGTGAAACTGATCACACTAAAGGATCCTCCTCAAAATCCTGATACTTCCTCTTCCAAGTATAACCCAAGTGTGAGATATGCCTACCATTATGACAGTCCTGGACATGACACCGACGATTGTTGGAGTTTGAAGAACAAGATCCAAGACTTGATTGATGCCAAGGAGATCAAGTTTGATCATTGATCCTACACCAAATCATTGAGAATGTCTTTTGTTCATTTGAATTTTCAAGTTGTATTTTTCTTTGCTTATTCAAACAATTATTGTCATGGAAAACTTTTTTATTTCATTAATGCATCGCATATGTCTGTTTTGAATCAATCCATTTGTATTCACCATATTCAAATTGCTTTCATTTTTTGTGATGTTCAACTCTCGATTAAAAATTCTAAACCTTTTGAGGGAGGATGACGAAAACGATACCATGATCTTTACAGTATGCTTTTGAACAGACCCCGCTGATGAAGTACAGGCATTGTTTCAAATCCTAAACAGTGGAGTTATAAGGAAGATAATCCCTAGTCAACCCCTTCGAGCCAAAGAAGTTGGAGTTTTTCTTTTCACAAAAAGTAAAACCCTTAATTATAACCTAGGGCAGGGTAGTTTTCTCAGTTGATCCAGGTGCACAATGAATGGCATCAAAGGAGTCCTTCCAAAACAAAAGAGAGTGATGGTTCCGAATAATCATAAAGATAGGCAGTCATTATCTCTCAGAAATAAAAGCCCATTAAGTCAAAACCTATGAAGGAGACTTACAAAACTGGGGCATCCCGCTGACTGTAATCACAAAAGAAACAGTTCAGGAAAAAAACAGGGATAATGAAATCAAAAAGAAAGAGGTCCTACAGACTCTCAACAAAAAAAACTCGACTGCCTATTCAAAATAAATTGTCAACATCCGAACCATCACCGGAATATCAGAGCAAAGACTCAAACAAGATCTAATGCACGATTAGCTGAGTTTAGGATCGAAGAGTGGGTGGGTACAAATAAAATTTGAGCCTTTATCCTTTGTTTCTTAAACCGTGAACCAGGCCACGTTATAACCCTTAAAATTCCTAGCTGAAGCATGGGTTAGTTCGAAAGCATATTGTTACAAAAGGTATCCTGACTCCTGTAGGGCTTGCTGTAAAATCCTGAGTTGACATCACATTTTACCAAAATTCACTTGTTTTATTAAAAACTGCATTTTCAAAAAACTTCGAAATAGACATAAGCTTTGCATTCTTAAAATAACATTGTTTGCATATGACTATTTGTTCAACAGCAGAGAAATTCGCACGACGAATATCTAGTGAACAAAAAAACCTTCTCAACAAAAAGAGTCATCTCAAGTGGAAGAAACACTTCCAACCAAGGGGCAGACATGACCATTGTCCATCATCTGGGGCAGTTAAGTCAAGATTCAAGGAATCTCTCAAAATGCCAAATAGCCAGGGGCAAATCTCCGTCTGAATCAATCGGGGCATTGAACATGAATTCCAGCAACGAATCTTGCCTGATCAAACATCTTCTGGTAGTATGGCAACACAATACTACCGACAGTGACAACTCCCTACACTCTGAGAGCGTGGACATGGTCAAAAAAATACTACGCATAATCAAAGACCCTCTAGGTCGACTGGCCTAGGCAAAAATAAGGGCTTCCCGGCGAACCAAGAGGGTTCGGGAAAAAATAAGGGACGAAAATGAAAAAAATCTGTACACCCGGCAAGTCAAAAACCTGAAAAGGCGGCTTGAGCAAAAAAGGGTATCCCGATGGACTGAAAACTCGAAAGGGCGGTCCAGGCAAAAGTTAGGGATCAAAAGCGTACGACTATGTCCCGTCATCTCGTCACTTGCCTACCAGAAGAAGATTTGTCTATCGGCAGTTATCAAGCACCTCCACAGGTACCTTCTTCCCCCGCAGAAACTGGGGCAATAAGATTTGTCTGAACTGTACAAGCTGCTCTGTCCACCAAGGTACCAAGGTAAATTCAGCTGAAGAATATGACTAAGATACCTTCACTCCCCGCAGAGTAAGACAAGATTCAGCAGTACTCTCCCCAAGCAGAGTTAGCCTCCCATCAGCCCCAAAAAGGCACAGTATCCCCATCAAGTCAGCAATACTCTCCCCCTAGCAGAGTTGGTCTACCATCAGTCCTGAAAAAGTTGGGCATCCCCAGAAGATCTTAATATTCCCTAGCAGAGTATACAGATATTCCTCAACAAGCATCCCCGGTAGTCTTAATATTCCTCGACAGAATATAAGAATGTTCCCCGGCGGAATACAAGATACCCCAGTGGAAGCATTTTCCAGCGCAGTCTAAAAAGGCTTCCCCACCAGAGTTGAGTCATCTCCCCAGTAGATTCTGAAAGCTTGTCCCCTGCAGAGTACAAATATCTCTCCTCAGCCAAATTCAGAGGTTATCCCCACAAAAGTCTAACTAGGTTATCCTCAGCAAGTTGCAATGGAAAGATCCTCCCCAGCGAAGTTCTTTCTCTCCCCAGCGGAGTTCATCATCGAAATCCCAACAGAGCTTATCAATGGAATCCCCAACGGAGTTATCGTTAAAATCTCAGCGAAGCATCTGTTCCCACAGAGTAATTCCCCGCAGAGTAATCTCTTCACCAGGTTTATTCCCCAACGGAGTCATCTTCTCCTACCAGTTTATCCTTGCAATCATCTTTGTTCATCATCCCCAGCGGAAACGAAGAACTCTACTCTTCAACATCAGCCCAGGATTTAACAAACTCCCCGGCATTTGTCAAGGATTTATTTTCCCAGACGAAAATACATTCATAAACATATCACATTTCATATCTCCTATTTACATACATGATAAAGTGCATACGACACGACTTCATTTACTCTGGAGAACATCATGCATCTCATACATCATGACATTGCATACAACTAACTCTTTACCTTTTCAGGAAAGAATGATCAACAGATAAAAGTCATTACCTTTTGGAGTAGCAGTCATCAAGATTCCTTCATCATCCCGTTGAGGTAGAAGTCATCAAGATTCCTTCATCATCCCGTTGAGGTAGAAGTCGTCAAGATTCCTTCATCATCCCGTTGAGGTAGAAGTCGTCAAGATTCCTTCATCATCTCATTAAGGTAGAAGTCGTTAAGATTCCTTCATCATCCCGTTGAGGTAGAAGTCGTCAAGATTCCTTCATCATCCCGTTGAGGTAGAAGTCATCAAGATTCCTTCATCATCCCGTTGAGGTAGAAGTCGTCAAGATTCCTTCATCATCCTGTTGAGGTAGAAGTCATCAAGATTCCTTCATCATCCCGTTGAGGTAGAAGTCATCAAGATTCCTTCATCATCCTACTGAGGTAGTAGTCGTCCAAGATTCCTTCATCATCCTGCTGAGGTAGTAGTCGTCCAAGATTCCTTCATCATCCTGTTGAGGTAGTAATCGTCCCAGATTCCTTCATCATCTATTTGGAGTAGCAATCGTCTCAGATTCCTTCATCACATCATTATCAAAAAAAAAAATTTTAAGTTCCAGATCAACACCTGTAACTAGCCAGGAAATATCTGTGGACGACTGATTGTAGATCTATACATGTAACTAGCCAGGAAAGTTATCTACATGAAGAGATTGAAGATCAATACCTGTAACCAGACAGGAAAACTATCTTTCTTTCTCAAGTCATAGATTAATACCTGAAACCAGACAGGAAAACTATCTCATCGGCCCACCTTCTTAAGTTCCAGATCAACACCTGTAACTAGCCAGGAAATATTTGTGAACGACTGATTGTAGATCTATACCTGAAACCAGACAGGAAAGTTATCTACATGAAGAGATTGTAGATCTATACCTGAAACCAGACAGGAAAGTTATCTACATGAAGAGATTGAAGATTAATACCTGAAACCAGACAGGAAAACTATCTTTCTTTCTCAAGTCAGAGATTAATACCTGAAACCAGACAGGAAAACTATCTCATCGGCCAGCCTTCTTAAGTTCCGGATTAATACCTGTAACTAGCCAGGAAATATCTGTGGATGACTGATTGTAGATCTATACCTATAACTAGCCAGGAAAGTTATCTACATGAAGAGATTGAAGATCAATACCTGTAACCAGCCAGGAAGACTATCTTTCTTTCTCAAGTCAGAGATTAATACCTGAAACCAGACAGGAAAACTATCTCATCGGCCTGCCTTCTTAAGTTCCAGATCAACACCTGTAACTAGCCAGGAAATATCTGTGGACGACTGATTGTAGATTTATACCTGTAACTAGCCAGGAAAGTTATCTACATGAAGAGATTGAAGAT
Source organism: Vicia faba (assembly GCA_948472305.1). Lineage (NCBI taxonomy): Eukaryota > Viridiplantae > Streptophyta > Magnoliopsida > Fabales > Fabaceae > Vicia > Vicia faba. Next base: position 1,350,542,822 of record OX451740.1, read on the forward strand.
CAATACCTGTAACCAGCCAGGAAGACTATCTTTCTTTCTCAAGTCAGAGATTAATACCTGAAACCAGACAGGAAAACTATCTCATCGGCCATCCTTTTTAAGTTCCAGATCAACACCTGTAACTAGCCAGGAAATATCTATGGACGACGGATTATAGATTAATACTTGAAACCAGACAGGACAACTATCTACTTGACTATCATCAGGCAACCCTACACCGGTTCCTTCTCCTTCAGATGCAGTTTTACACGAACTCATCGTCAGGCAACCCTACACATGTTCCTTCTTTCAACCTACCAAGTTACAATTCAACGAACAATCTCCAGATGGCATCTATAAGCCCATCCCCCGACGAGATTCTGTCACATCTCCAGATGGCATCTATAAGCCCATCCTCCTATCCATCATCTCTCCAAATGGCATCTATAAGCCCATTCCCGACATCACATTGCTGATACTACACCATGCAAGCGTAAATTTATGGGCACTTTAGTGTTCAATCATCTTCCACCTTCGGATCACGAAAGGCACACAAGCCAATCTACATCCTCAGCTCTAAGAAGATTGAACAGGGGCAACTGTTGTACCCCAAAAATTTCCCTCCCATATTCCTCAAGATTTGACAAGAATAATCCTCAAATGGTTCAAAATTGCTCAAGGGTAGTACAGTCAAACCACCTCCTAAGACAGCTGAAATTAGGGTTTTGGTTCTTTCAGGGAATTTGGGGTTTTCAATGGTTCAAACAAGTCTCATAGGCCTATATACACTCTCAAGCACCTACATGCCAAGTTTCAAGACTCACGGTGCCAATTTGCACAGTCAAAAGCCTCATTTGATCTACAGTCAACTGCAAGGGCAAAATGGTCATTTTGCAGTCAAAAGTCAGAATTTTTGGTCAACATCTTATTTTGAGTTCACAATCATCATTTGATCAAGTCTTGATCATGATTCTACAATAATAGCTCAAAAATCATCAAGATGCAAGAAGTTACTATTTTTGGACAACAGAAAAGTCAACTGTATCTTGACCAGGGCATAACTTTTTATGGTTCATCATAAAAATCCCATCCAATGCTCATTTTGAAGAGGATGCCATCTCCTACAATCCATCTTCACACTCCAAGATCAGAAAATGCTCTCACAAGAAGTTATCAATTTCTACATTATAGGTCAAATTCAAAAGTCAACAAAAATGCACTTTAAGTCAAAGGCCATAACTTGAGATTGGTAAATCCAAATGACATGGGACCAAAGGCATTGGTTAGAGGACTTCAAGACCTTTCCAAAATGTCCAAGAACATGGTCATATGATCAAAATTGAGCAAGATGTGCATTAGAGAAGTTGGGAAATTTTTGTGAATTTGCAAAAGTCAACTTTGCTCAAAACACCTTATTTTTGCTAATGGGCCTCAAATCTCTTCTTGAAACTTCATCAATGGCCTATGCACGACCCATCAAGCTTAATGGAATTTATTTTCTTATTTTTAATTGATTAATTGGATTTTTAATTAATATTAATTCATTTAATTAATTTAAATTGTAGGAAAATGCAAGATTTGATTTTTCAATCTTTTTGTGAAGCAAATATGGTCAAGATATGCTGGCAATTTCGTGCTCAAAGTCAAAGATGCAAAATCTCCAAAATTGGCAACTTTGTTCAATCATGAAAATGCAAAAAGATTTGATTTTCAATCAAAGATCAAATCATCAATTCAATGGATTCTTGTTCAAATTTTGACCTAATTCCATTCCTCTCTATATATGCAAGAAAACCTTGATGCAAGACACGTGCAAGAAAGCTGCAGAAAAGCCATAGCATATTGAAAATTTTCCAAGAAAACTCAAAACTGACTTTGGCATTCCAGGACGATTCAAAGGTTTTTATTGATTCCAATACATTGCAGGAGATCCCAGGAAGGTTTTGCAATCAAATTCAGACCTTAAAGCTCAAGAAATCGTTGAAAACAGAATCACGGTTTGCACATATTTTCCAAAATCGTATTGTTGAATTCATGCATATTTAACATATTTTCTTGATTGATTTGTGTTAATAGGAATCATACGAAGCTAATGGTATGGTTTAATTGAACTGAAATGCCATAAATCCAAAGATGCCATGAACGAATTCTAGGGTTCTTAAGCTTTGAAATTGGGGCTTTCTAAACCCAGAAAAATTAGGACTAATGATGCATATGGTTGGAATCGTTAGGACAAGACAAATAAAACCAAACCCTCGCGAAATATTTATGTGTACCATAGCTCAAATCGCTATTTTTTGTGCAAGCATATTGTGGGGGTTAAAAACCCCCGCTATCTAATATTGTTTTTGTTGGTACAGCGAGGAAGATGATGAGGTGTTGATTCATGGTTGGCTGATTTGAAAATACGCGCGTTTTTATTGTGTCACAGCATATTATTTAATTTCTTAATATAATAAACGCTTATCATTCTAATAACGATTGAAGCGTGATGGTGGAGTGGTTAGCATGTTGAGTTGGAAGCATTGGGACCTGGGTTCGAACCCCAGGTCCCCCAAAATATTTGTTTCTATTTTTCTTCACATGATCATATGCAGGTCTCAAAAGAAGGTTTACCATGTACTTCTAATTCCCAGGCGCCAAGTGGCCACAAACTCAAATCCAGTGGTCCTGAGTGGAAGACTACCATGCTCCCTGGTCAATGCACGTGTGGGCAATCCAAAAAAGTCAAAGAAGCTTGCAACTTGTTGGGCCTGAGAATTGCAAAAACACCTCCTAACTGGGCCAGCACCCCCCTGAGTTTATTTCTCTTTTCCTTTCTATTTTTTTTATTTTACTTATTTAATTTTAATCCTTAATTAACTATTAACTAAATAATTATTATTTTTCATAATAAATTCAGAAAAACATAAAAAAAATAATATATTTTATTTATTAAAATTAAGTTCACCTTTAATTAATTATTTTGTAAATAAATATTAATATAACTTGCTTAGTTTTAATTAGGTTATTTTTAACTTTTTTTCACAATAAATAAAATCAATGTAGAATTAGGGTTTTGACAATTTTAATCCTTTTATTTTTATTTTATTTTTATTTTATTTTCCTTAAAACATTAAAAACCAAAAATATTTCTTTTAATTAATTAATTAGTTTTAGGTTTAATTTAATTCATTGCAAAATAATAAAAAAACTTCCTTCTTTCTCAAAAAGGGTCAAAACCCTAAGAACTTCTCCGATTCAATTTTTTCTCGCGCATGTTTATTTTTGTTCATATTAATTTTTGATCCATATTCATGTAATTGCTCCGAGGATGTAATAGCTTTAATTAGGACTTTTTATCGCTTTATTTAATTTCCCGCAATTTACTTTTTCAAGGGTTTGCTTTTGGCGATGTAAATACCCGACGCCTTGTAATAGCGTAGATTTGTTTTCCGCAATATTTAAACTGCTAGATGTATGCTAACTAGGCTATGCATGAAAAGACTTATCTCTGAAATTAAAATCAACCCGTAGCTCACCATAACATGTGCAAAGATAACTTAACTGAATCCTGACACACTCGCACATGCCACTCTTAGGGTACGCCTCACTTGGTTGCCTCGACGTGGTCATTGAATATAGGGTGTTTTAGAGGTCGCCCTTCTGTCTAAAGATCCAAGTTGCCTCGAAACGGTTGCCTCGGATAAAAAGGATCTAGGATATTAGGGTTACCGCTAAGGCGTCCTACTATTGCTTTGGTGACCACATGTCCCTATAATCGAATTGACCCGAAAAACTCCAACGACGGTGCTACCTACTTCTCAATAGTGGGATAGTACTGTCTAAAGGACATTTACACAGCTTAATTTCTTTTGAGTAGGTAGAGGTTCTTAGATACTTTCTCTTTCAAAACAAAAAAAAAAACTTTTTGCACCTACACTTTTCTGACAAAAGTTTTCAAACAACACTTCATACACTCTTGAGGACAGATACAAGAGTCAAATTAAAGTTTTCAAATAAACTTTTTCAAAACCCACAAACACAAGAAAAGCAAAACATTTTTTGAAAACATAGTGAGCAAGTACCTAAGAGCCCGTGGATAACCACGGATAGAAAGGATGCTAACACCTTCCCTTTCTATAATCTACCTCCCGAACCGAGAAACATCTCAAAAAGGAATTTTGATGTGCTTTTGTCCTTTCCTTGTTGGAGAAAATAAAAGATGGTGGCGACTCTTGCTTACCGCGACATTTCACGAACCAGCATTCCAAAACAGTCAGTTCTATTTCCACCGATCACACCAGCTTTTGGGCACGGATACGGACCCATCTGAGATATGGCTCCATTGGAAGGGAAGTCTTTGGACCCAGCTCATGTGGATCCGATCTATGAACTCTATCCCAAGCCCTTATGAATCTGCGACGTTGCTCATTTCTATCCCCTTGAAAGTCAAAGATGATACTAGGCATTAGCATCTCATGAGGTCCTTCTCTTATGGCTCTCCCAAACTGACGTAAGGCCAAGCACGGATTGTAAGAAATTCCTCCATGGGTTCCTAACAGTGGAACATTAGGATACTCCTCACATTGATCAATGATAGCCTCCTCATCCATACCCTTGAGAGTCTAGATAATGTCATTATGAGAGAGAGAGAGAGAGACATAACCATATAAGCTCAGCCCATACCTTCTTTGTTCTTCAGCACTGACTTGGGGAGGTGCGAAATAAACCACCTCACCAATAAAGGAGCACAGCACATCAAGGTTCCCCGCTTTCGGGCCGTACGAGCATAAAGCTGATGCAGAATGTCACCCAAGAGAGTGGGTACAGGATTACGAGAGATGAAGATTTTCATCGCATTCACATCAACAAAGGAGTCAGAATTTGGAAACAATACCAAGCCGTATATCAGAAGAGCCAGAATATCCTCGAATGCCTTGAAGTCTAGACTATCCCAGAAATAGTTAGCCTTACCAACAGAGAACTTAGTCAGAAAGCCCTTTACTCCACTTCTAGTCTCCCAATTAGCCCTTACCTCCTCTTTGGTCAAATGAAGGGCTACAGCAATCTCTTCGGGCCTAAGAATCTTCTCTCAACCAGTAAACGGGGTCTGCTCCAGAATAGAGATACCAAGCAGGTCAAAGAACTCTTCTAAGGTGGGAACCAACTGGTAGTCCTGGAAGGTAAAGCAATGGTACAACGGATTATAGAATTGGACCAAAACACTCATCATTTGCTCGTCCAATTTGGAGGTGACCAAACTGAGAAGATAACCATGTCTTCTGAGGAAGGAATTAGTATCAGGCATTTTTGCAATCAACTCTTTAAGAACAGTGGGAACCTAGACAAAGTTGATCTGGATAGTATTCCTACGCATGGGCATCATGATGACCTACAAAACAGAACAAAGATGAATCCCTCCTGTCTTTGAAATAGGTTAGTCCAATGCAAGATGTATGCAATGTTATGATGTCATGATAAAAGGCACACCACAAGTATCCACAAACAGCAAACATGGTAAAGGCACACAAGTCACACAGAGAGCCCTTAGATTTCAGGCTGGCAAGGAGCTTAGGTACTACCCTCTTTCAGTTCAGTTGGTTTAAACTTGTCCTAAAAATAGTAACCTGGTTCTAGAGGATCTCAATATCACTGACTACCCTTGATCGGTCATAATTCCAGTTTAGCAACCTTTTCTTGCGGCCGGAATCATCGCGAGAGTTTAGTCTCAATAAGTGTAGCATACTGCTACTGTTCTATGGCCAAGTTGGTCAATTTAAAGGTTCTAAGGTCAGTTGGTGCTTAATGACCCCTTAGCAGACCCATATTCTCCTCGTTGCGCCACAAGGGATATCGGTACATACTAAAGTGCCACACCAACGTAGCTACTGCTTCAACGGCATCGGTCTACGCCGTACAGTTCCCTCACAGTTTATTGCTACTTACCTAAAGGGTATCCCCAGATCCGGGTTAGGATCTATAGTAACTCCGATACAAGCCCACAAAGATAAAGCATACAAGTCAAGCAATTGAAAACATTATGAACTATTCCTAAGGTACACCCCACTTATAAACGATCCCTAGCAGAGCCACCAGTTCTGTGATACGGTGGGAGAGAACTGACTGTTTTTGGAATGCTGGTTCGTGTTTTGCGTTTGTTTCACAAAGTGTCGCGGTAAGCAAGAGTCGCCACCGACTTTTATTTTATCCAACAAGGAAAGGAAAAAAGCACAAAAAAATTCCTTTTTTGAGATGTTTCTCGGGTCCGGGGGGTAGATTATATAAAGAGAAGGTGTTAGCACCCTTTCTATCCGTGGTTATCCACGGGCTCTTAGGTACTTGCTCAAAGTGTTTTCAAAAATTTGGTTTTTCTTTGTGTTTGTGGGTTTGAAAGAAGTTTTTGTTTGAAAGGTGTAAGTGCGAAAGGTTTTATTTTATTTTGAAAGGAGCAAGTACTTAAGAACCATCTACCTACTCAAAAAAGGAATCAATCTGTGCTAATGTCCTTTAGGCAATGCTAGCCCACTATTGATGAGTAGGTAGCATCGTCGTTGGAGTTTTAAGGGTCAATTCGATTAAGGGACATGTGGTCACTAAAGCAATGTTAGGATGCCTTTGCGGTAACCCTAATGTCTTAGATCATTTTTTTCCGAGGCAACCGTTTCGAGGCAACTATGATCTTTGGACAAGAGGGCGACCTCTAAAACTTCCAATGCTCAATGACCACGTTCGAAGGCAACCAAGTGACGTGTACCCTAAGAGTGCGCATATGCGAGTGTGTTGTTTCAGTTAATTTTATCTTTGTACATGTCATGGGTGAGTTATGTTGATTTTAAGTTCATACATTTGATCTTGTCATGCATTCCCTATTACCAAACAGCTAACAGTTTATAGATTGCGGAAATTAAATTGCGTAAATTAAATCTAACTATTACAAGGCGTCGGGTATTTATATCGCCAAAAACAAACCTTTAAAATAAAATGCGGAAATTAAATAAGCAATAAAATAATCAAAGTCCTAATTAAAGCTATTACATTCCGGGAAACAATTACATCAATGATAAAAATGGATCGCGTGCAAGAAATTAAATCGGATGCGAAATTTTTAGGGTTTTGACCCTTTTTTAAAAGAAAGTGATTTTTTGGTTTATTTTTGAATTATATGGAATTAAACTAAGTTAATAAAATAAATTAATTAATTAATTAAAGAAAAAGACATTTTTGGATTTTTGGATATTTAAAGAAATAAAATAAATTTGATCAAAGTTAATAAAAACTAATTATCTACATTAATTTTAATTATTGCAAAAATATTAAAGGTTATACCTAATTAAAGCTAAATTAATTTAATTAATATTTATTTACAAAAATAAAATACTGAATTTAATTTTAATAAATAAAGTATATTTTTTGGTTTTTGATTTTATTAAGAAAAAGATTAATTGGTTAATGAAATTAATAAAAATAATAATTAAACAAAGTAAATAAATTAATGAAAAGAAGAAAGAAATAACCAAAGGGGGTTCTGGGCCTGATTTGGGGGTGAAATAGCAAGTTTGAGGCCCAAACGTGCAAGCCTGTATTGATTTTGCCAGATTCTCTATGGCATGTTGACTTGGGAGTATGATGCACCTCTCATCTGGACCACCAGATCTGGCCTGGGGGCATCTGGCGCTTGGAGATCTGAGGGAGTATGGTGCATCGCAAGGCATGAGGTACGCTGGAATACCTGAAAGAAAATGATAACAAATATGTGGGGGACCTGGGATTCGAATCCAGGTCCTGTGTGTCACTGGCAAACACGCCTACCACTGCGCCACTGCTTTTCATTTGTTATTATAGTAAACAACAATTAATATATGGAGAAAACAACTAATATGCCAGAAATTATAAAAACACGCGCCAGATGTTTGAATGGGCCAATTGGACATGGACACGTCTTCGTCTTCTCCACTGAGCTCTGGTTATTTTTACCTGCAGATTTACATCTGCAGCTAAATCCCTAGGTTGATCCTAAAAACTGTTCTAGGCCATGAAAACTCAAGCCACGACCACAGTCATGCTCGTCTCTTCCTCCTGAACACATCTATGTCCATTAATAGCCTTGATTTTACCTGTAGAGAAAACGCCCAAAAACGAATACCAAGAACCCTAGAATTGGCTAGGGGGTTACAGGCTATGAAAACACAATCAAATAATGCCAAAAGTTTCTAAATGGAACGATAAACCTGAACATGTAAAGATTTTACCAAGAAAGTGCAAGAATATGAGTATGCGATTTCAAATACAGAGCGATTTTCAAGGAGACTTACAGCGCGATTGAGGATGTGAATGGCCTTGCTTTTGATTGCTATAGACTCAGTGGATGTCTAGCAAGAGAGTAGTGTTGAGATTTTGCTTTGAATCGGCCTCTAAAATAGATTTCAGTTCTAAGCTTTTTCAAGTTTTTCTCAAGTTTGGTTTTGGTGATTATGCAGCCTCTAGCCTCTAATTTTCGTGCCTTTGCATTGTATAAGTAATATGGAATGAATTAGGTCACGTTTTAGGCTTTGAATCTTTGTGCATTGATGCTTGAAGATGTGATTTGATTCACCATTAAAAAGCTTCCAAAATTGTCCAAATCCCATCTTTTTGTTCATGATATGGTGAGATACGAGTTTGATCATGTCCATGATGACACTTAAGGCCTGTATCAATCAAAAAGATTCCAAGTGATCAATATTTGGATTTTATTTGGATTTAAATTGATTTTAAATGAATTAAATCAATAAAAATCAAATAAAATAGAAAAATCAATAAATGGACACAAGACTGAAGATAGGACACGTGTGTAGTGTGACAAGATCAAATCAAGTGGAAAAAAGTGGGCCCATTTGAAATTTTTTGAAGTTTTGGGGATAGTTGACTTTTGGCAATTTTGCAAAAATGCCCAACTTCAACAATGCATAACTTCTTCAATTTTGAACTTTTGGAGGTGTTCTTGGACTTTTTAGAAACCTTGAGATGTCCTCTAACCAACCCTTTTGGTATCATCTCATTTTGATATTCCATGCTCAAGTTACAATCTTTGGCAAAAAAGGTGTTTTTGTTGACTTTCAAAAATAACCTATAATGTCCAAATTTGTAACTTTTTGTGAGTACATTTCTTTATCTTGGGGTATGAATATGGGTTGTAGGAAATTGCATCCTCTTAAAAATTATCTTTGGATGGGTCATTTCTCATAAAGTATGAGAAAGTTATGCTTGGTCAAAGTTGAGTTGACTTTTCCTACAAAACCCTAATTTAGCAACTTTTGAATCTTGATGAATTTTGAGCAATCCTTGATGAATCATGATCAACCCTTGATCAAATGATGAAATATCCTTCAAAATTAGAATGTTGATAAAAAATATTGAAGTTTGACTATTTGTAGGTCACAATTGACTTTTGCCCTAGCATAGTCGATTTTTGGACCTCTTGAGCAATTGACTGACCAAACTTCCTCTGCAAGGCTTGAAATTTGACATGGATGACCTTGTGAACATATTAGGACATTGGGGAGAACTTGAGGTCATTTGGATGCAAGGACCTTGATGCAACACAAAACCCTAATTTGAGGTTGACTGCCTTAGGAGATGGTTTGATTGTCCAACTCTTGAGCAATCTTGAGCCACTTGGAGATTATTCTTGCAATGTCTTGGGAAATATGAGAGGACAAATTTTGGGGTACAACAGAATGGCATCCGTATCTGGAGTGTATCTGAACTGTATCTGAAAGCTGAGTCTGAATGAGTATCAGAATGGCATTCGTATCTGGAGCGTATCTGAACTGTATCTGAAAGCTGAATATGAATGAGTATCAGAATGGCATACGTATCTAGAGCGTATCTGAACTGTATCTGAAAGCTGAATCTGAATGAGTATCAGAATGGCATCCGTATCTGGAGCATATTTGAATTGTATCTGAAAGCTGGTGCTCTTGATGAATGTTAATCAAGGTATAAGTCTTCCACTGATAGACAGGTGACGGGACATAGTCGTATGTTTTAAATCCCTAACTTGTGCCTGGACCGCCCTTTCAGGTTTTCAGTCCATCGAGATACCCTTTTTTTCCCAAGCCTCCCTTTCGGGTTTTCGACTTGCCGGGTGTACAGATTTTTTCATTTTTTATCCCTAATTTTTGCCCGAACCCTTTTGGTTCGTCGGGTTGCCCTTATTTTTGCCTAGGTATGTCAACCTAGCGGGTCTTTGTTATGCGTAGTATTTTCCTACTATGCCCACTCCTTCAAGGTGTAGAGAGTTGTCACGGTCCGTTGTGTTGTAGTACTGTCAAAAATGTTTTCTTGATGGCACATGATTCGTTGCTGGAATGTGTGCGTAATTCCCCAAGCGATTCAAATGGAGATCTGCCCCTAGTTATTTGGCACTTTTAGAGAGACTACCCCAGGTGTATTTAGACATCATGTCATGCCCCTTTCTTATGGAAGACTTGTTATTGGAAGTGCCTTTCTCGCTGAGGTGATTTTGTCCATTGAGAGGATGTCTGTTCATTGAATATCCATTGTGCGGATTTCTATGCTGTCAAACAATTATTCATATGCAAACAATGTCATTTAAAGAATGCAAAACTCATGTATGTCTTAAAAAAAAATTTGAAAATTTGTTTTGTGTAGTAAAATGAAATTTGCAAGAATGTGATATCAACTCAGGATTCGTAACAAATCCTATAGGAGTCAGGATACCTTTGTAACAATATGCTCTCAAACTAACCCATGCTTCAGCTAGGACTTTTAAGGGTTATAATGTGGCCTGGTTCGCGGTTCAAGAAACAAAGGATAAAGGCTCAAATTTTATGTGTACCCAACCCGCTCTTTGTGATGTTCTTCAGTCCTATGCTCAGTTAATTACGCGATTAGATCCCAATTGAGTTTGGAATCTTTGCTCTGATACTTGGTGATGATTCAGAAATTGAACATTTGTTTTGAAACGGAAGTCATTTTTGTAATCTTCTTTTTGTCGAGGATTTGTATTAACCTCTTTTTTTTGTTTTTGTTATCCCTTCTTTTGCCTGAACTGTTTCTTTTGTGATTACAGTCAGCGGGATGCCCCAATTTTTCTCTTAAGTCTCCTTCATAGGTTTTGACTTAACGGGCTTTTATTTCGAGAGATAATGACTGTCTGTCTTAACGATTATACGGAACCATCATCGTCTTTTGTTTTGGAAGGATGTCTTAAATGCCATTCATTGTGTACGAAGCGGCAGATTATGACTGAATACGTCTCTGAATTAATTGAGAAAACTACCCTGCCCCAGGTTATGATTAAAGGTTTTAATTTGTGTGAAAAGAAAAACTCTTACTTCTTTGGCTCGAAGGGGTTGACGAGGGATTATCTTCCTTATAACTCCACTATTTAGGATTTGAAACAACGCATGTACATCGTCATCGGGGGTCTGTTCAAAAGCATATTGTAGAGATTTTGATATCATTTTCGTCATCTGCCCTCTAAAAGCTCGGAGCTTTTGTTCGAGAGTTGAACATCACAAAAGGAAATAAGAACGCATTTTTGAAATAGTGAATACGAATGAATTGATTCAAGACAAACATGTGTAATTCATTGATGAAATAACGAGGTTTGATATGAATAAATGTTCAAACAAATCAAAAGAAAATTACACATTGAAAATTCTAATGAACGAAAATCCTTCTTTTGAGAACATGTCACTTCAGATGGTATGCCTTGGAGGGATGGAAGAAGAACTCAGCCTGACCGTCTTGTGCGAATTCTAGCGCTCCTTCATCAATCAAGTCTTGAATTTTATTTCTCAATGCCCAACAATTGTTGGTGTCATGCCAGGACTGTTGGAGTGGTACGCACATCTTGCATTAGGATTGTACCTTGGGGAGGCTATGTTGGGATTCTGAGGAGGGTCCCTTAACATAACCAACTTGGCCTTCAACATGCGTTGCAATGCTTGAGCCAATGACATGTCGATTTTGGTGAAGCGTCTTTCAGATGTATTCTTCTTATGCCGATTTCCCCGTTGTCGTTGTAGAGGTTGTGGTTGGTGTTGCACCCTAAAATTTACCCTCTTGATTTAGGCTTATGTTTCATCATAAACATCATATTGCATTGCATTCATACATTGTGATAGGATCAAAGTACTTTGGTTATCAAGTTTTCCTCAAGCTTTGAAGGTTGATTGCATTGACAAGTTGCTCAAGTAGAATCTTATCATCTAAACCTCTGGATCTTTCAAGCTCAAAATTTATTGTATATCTCAAGATGTTTTATCCATCTCCTTGGATCATCAAAGGGTTGAAGTTTGTGTTTGATTATAAGAAGGAATCACTCCTTTGATTCACCAGTCAAATTAGGGTTTTGTTTGAGCAAGGCTATTGATAAGTGTGTGTGATCGGTGGATCTGGAACTGACTGTTTAACGCTGGTTCGCGAAATGTCGCGGAAGCAAGAGTCGCCACCGTCTTTTATTTTCTCCAAATGGAAAGGACAAAAGCACAGAAAACTTCCTTATAGAGATTGCTCTCGGTTCGGGAGGTAGATTATAGAAAGGAAAGGTGTTAGCACCCTTTCTATCCATGGTTATCCATGGGCTCTTAGATACTTGCTCATTTGTGTTTTCAAAAATGGTTTGATTGCTTTTCAACTGTGGGTTTTAAAAAAGTTTCTTTGAAAATTCCAGTTCGACTCTTGTATCAGTCCTCAAGAGTGTTTGAAAAATTGCTTTCGAAAGCTTTTTGGAAAGGTGTCGGTGTGAAAAGTGTTTTTGATTTGTTTTGAAATTAGAGCAAGTATCTAGAGTCGTCTACCTACCCTAAGGAATTCGTCTGTGTAAATGTCCTTTAAAGTAGTGCCATCCCACCATTGAGAGGTAGGTAGCACCACCGTTGGAGGTGTTCGGGTCAATTCGAGGTTCGGGACATGGTGATCACCAGAGCAATGGGAAGACACCTTAGAAGCTACCCTCATGCCAGGTTCCCGGATCATGAGGACTTACTAAGACATCCTCTACTCGACGATCACCTTTCGAGGCAAGGCAACAGTGAGGCGTACCCTAGGGGTGGTGTGTGATTTGTGTGTCGTTTTCAGTTATTTTGTCTTTTGTCATGTTATTGGTGATCTAGCGCTTGTTTTTATTTTTGTCCATACATTCTTTCATGCCTTGATTAACAGTTAAAAAATTGCGGAAAGTAAAAGATTCTAAGCTATTACAAAAGGCGCGGGTCCACATCGCCAAAATTTCTCGGACCCGATTTGACAGAAAGATAAAGAAAGTAAAGAAAATAAAGAATTAAAAGTGCGAGAAATTAATTACATGGCTTCGGGAGAGATACATAAATATTGAACGAAATAAGATAAATATGCGAATAAGAATTAAAAAATGAGGGCGTTGGACCCTTTTTGCGAAATTAAATTAAATGGTGACATTAATTAATTAAGAGAGAAAAGAAATGTTTTTGGTACTTTTAGTATTTTTAGGATTTTAATGAAAAAGAACTAATTAAAATTAAACCTAATTCTACAATTTTTATTTGTTAAGAAAAGATTAAATTTTGACCTAAAATTAACCCTAATTAATTTACATGCAATTTAATTACAAAAATAAATATTTAATATTTTAATTATTATGAAAAAAAATAAAAAAGGAATAAAATTATCATGAACCCTAATTCTATATTTTTTAGATTTTTATTAAAAGAGTTAAAATTAAAACCTAATTTAAAATTAATTAATTTATGAATTTATTTACAAAATATACATACTAAAATAAAATATTTATTATATTTTTCTCTTTTCTGATTTTTTTATGTATTTTTTATATATTATGAAAATAATTAAGTTAATTAATAACAATAATTAAAAAGAAGAATAGAAATAATGCAAAAGAAAAAAAATATAAAATGGCAAACCTAGGGGGGTATCAGTCCCCAAAGTGGAGGTGTTTTGTAATAATCTGGCCCATTTAAATTCCTGGCCCCTTTGACTTTTCCATGCAACGTGTGAGAGTATTGACTAGCGTGCATCATGTTCTTCAAATCTATGCCTTTGGATTGATGAAGCTGGACGCGTGGATGGTATGATCGTGAAGGTGTATTGTAGTCCACTATATTGAATCTGCATGGGAACGTCAATTGAAAAACAATATTGAAAGGGGTGAGGACCTGGGGCTCGAACCCAGGTCATGAACGTTGCCAGCACATACGCCTTGCCACTGAAGCACTCAACGCATTCTGATTATATTATACAAAAGAAAAAATATAAAATAAAACAATGTTAGTGGGGCGCTTTTCGCGCGAAGTTTGAATCCACCAACCATTGCCTGCCACCGAGTCATCGTCCTCCTTGTTTTTGTTTTCCTGAAAATACAAAAGAAACAGGCAACGGTTTTTACACCGTTCTTTTAGGCAACATATCGGAAAATAGCGAATAGCCTCTGAACGCTCATAAATTGAGCGCGAGGGTGGGTTCCTCTTCGTCCAAGTGTGCTGATCATGGCCATGGCATCGTGGTAGCCTAATTTTACACTATCTGAAAACGCCCAATTCACAGTTCTGCAAACCCTAGAATTTGATAATGGTAGATTCGCATAGAGGTGATAAAAACACAATTAAGCAATTGGGTTAGCTTGCAAACATTATTCTAAACACAAAAACAACCATGAAACATGTTAACAATGCATGAATGATAGAAAACAGTTCTGAAAATTTTCTTACCAACTTCAATGGTGATTTCACGTTTTCTTGAGTATGGGGCTTAGGGAATGATTGGAACACATTCTATGATCCTTGAGGAAGCTAATGGGATAGTTATTTAGCCTTGAATCGTCTTAGAATGTGGTTTTCAGATTTGAGTTTTTTTGCTAATTTTCAAGTTTGCCAATGGTGTTTTCTGCGCAGCTTAGGGGTTCTTTTTACTAGGGTTGCATTCTGAACTTATGTATGAGTGAATTAGGTCAAGAAATTTGATCAAAATCCATGCATTGATGGTTTGTGAGATTTGATTTTCAAGCATTAGTTTTTCAATCTTTTTCATGCACTTTTTGTACAAATCATATCCAATCAATTCCAATACTTCCATATCTGATCATGCACGAATTTTTGAAGATATTATATGCACAAAAATATTTGAAATAGTAGGTTTAGTATTTTTCCATGTATTTAATTTATTTAAATGAATATTTAATAATAAAAATCCAAATAAATAAATAAAAAATGAATAAAAACTTCCCTTTGGGCCAAGTGGTCGTGCACATGCCTTGGATGATGAATTGTGGAAGAAAAAGAGGCCCATTAGCAATTTTAGGTCATTTGAATCAATGTTGACTTTTCAAAATATCCAAAAATTTCCCAAATTCCACAAGGCATAACTTGCTCAATTTTTAAGATTTGCTCATGTTCTTGGACATTTTGGAAAGGTCTTTGAGTCCTCTAACCAATGTCGTTTGTCCCATGTCATTTTGATTTACCAATCTCAAGTTATGGCATTTGACTTAAAGTCCCTTTTTGTTGACTTTTGAAAATGACCTATAATGTTGAAATTGATAACTTTTTGTGAGAGCATTTCTTGGACTTGAAGTATGAATATGAGTTGTAGGAAATGTCTTTCTATTCAAAATGAGCTTTGGATGCAATTTTTCTGATAATCCATGTGAAAGTTATGCTCTGGTCAATTTACAGTTGACTTTTTTAACTGTCCAAATAAGGCAACTTTTTGCATCTTGATGATTTTTGAGCCAAGCTTTGAGAATCATGATCAAGCATGGATCAAATGATGTTTGTGGCTTCAAAATGAGATGTTGACCAAAAATTTGAACTTTTGACTGTCAAATGACCATTTTGCCCCTACAGTTGACTGTAGTGCAATTAGGGTTTTGACTGTGCAATTTTGTGCTGAAAGTCTTGAAACTTGATATGAGGATGCTTGACCATATTTATTGGCATGTGAGACTTGATTGGCCCCTTGGAAAGTTCATTTTCTTGATCAGAACCAAAACCCTAATTTTGCCTGCTTAGGAGGCCCTTGACCTGTGCAACCCTTGGGGAACTTTGAAGCTTGACTTGGCAACTTCTTGAAGAATATGGGAGGGCAAATTTTGGGGTACAACAGTTGCCCCTGTTCAATCTTCTTAGACCTGAGGATGCAGATTGGCTGACGTGCCTTTCGTAATCCGAGGGTAGAAGATGATTGAACACTAGAGTGCCCAGAAATTTGCGCTCACATAGTAGTGTGAAGATGGGGAATGGGCTTACGGATGCCATTTGGAGATTGATAAATAGGATGATGGGCTTATAGACGCCATGCTAAGATATGATGGGTAGGTGGATGGGCTTATAGATGCCATCTGGATGTTGACCGCGTAAGAGATTCCTTAGCGAGAACTTGTGTACCTGCAAAAGAAAAATGAGTACCTGACATGTTGCAGGAGCTGGTTTTCAGATGCTTGGTATAGATGTGTCCTGACTGGTTACAGGAGCTGGATCTAGAGCTTCAAAAGATGATGAATGAACCAGGGATGATTACTACCTCAGCATGAACGGTGAGAGAACCTTGGGTGACTTTAACTTCAACAACGCTCGTTGAGAAAATCTTGGGATTACCACCTCCGCAGGATCGGGAAGAGAACCATAGGCAATTATAATCTAAATAGAAAACGTTGAGAAAAACCCGGAATGGAATTATCGTCTCCGCAGCATTGGGGAGAGAACCATAGGCAATTATAATCTCAAAAGCGGACGTTTGAGAAAAACCTGGAATGGAATTATCATCTCCGCAACATTGGGGAGAGAACCATAGGCAATTATAATCTCAAAAGCGGACGTTTGAGAAAAACCTGGGATGGAATTATCATCTCCACAACATTGGGGAGAGAACCATAGGAAATTATAATCTCAAAAGCGGACGTTTGAGAAAAACCTGGGATGGAATTATCATCTCCACAACATTGGGGAGAGAACCATAGGAAATTATAATCTCAACAGCGGATGTTTGAGAAAAACCTGGGATGGAACTATCATCTCCACAACATTGGGGAGAGAACCATAGGAAATTATAATCTCAAAAGTGGACGTTTGAGAAAAACCTGGGATGGAATTATCATCTCCGCAACATTGGGGAGAGAACCATAGGAAATTATAATCTCAAAAGCGGACGTTTGAGAAAAACCTGGGATGGAATTATCATCTCCGCAACATTGGGGAGAGAACCATAGGAAATTATAATCTCAAAAGCGGACGTTTGAGAAAAACCTGGGATGGAATTATCATCTCCGCAACATTGAGGAGCGAACCATAGGAAATTATAGTCCCAAAAAAGGGCGTTTGAGAAAAACCTGGGATGGAATTATCATCTCTGCAACATTGGGGAGAGAACCATAGGAAATTATAATCTCAACAGCGGACGTTTGAGAAAAACCTGGGATGGAATTATCATCTCCGCAACATTAGGGAGAGAACCATAGGAAATTATAATCTCAAAAGCGGACCTTTGAGAAAAACCTTTGATGGAATTATCATCTCCGCAACATTGGGGAGAGAACCATAGGAAATTATAATCTCAAAAGCGGACGTTTGAGAAAAACCTGGGATGGAATTATCATCTCCACCACATTGGGGAGAGAACCATAGGAAATTATAATCTCAAAAGCGGACGTCTGAGAAAAACCTGGGTTGGAATTATCATCTCCACAACATTGGGGAGAGAACCATAGGAAATTATAATCTCAAAAGCGGACGTTTGAGAAAAACCTGGGATGGAATTATCATCTCCGCAACATTGGGGAGAGAACCATAGGGAATTATAATCTCAAAAGCGGACGTTTGAGAAAAACCTGGGATGGAATTATCATCTCCACCACATTGGGGAGAGAACCATAGGAAATTATAATCTCAAAAGCGGATGTCTGAGAAAAACCTGGGTTGGAATTATCATCTCCACAACATTGGGGAGAGAACCATAGGAAATTATAATCTCAACAGCGGACGTTTGAGAAAAACCTGGGATGGAATTATCATCTCCACAACATTGGGGAGAGAACCATAGGAAATTATAATCTCAAAAGCGGACGTTTGAGAAAAACCTGGGATGGAATTATCATCTCCGCAACATTGGGGAGAGAACCATAGGAAATTATAATCTCAAAAGCGGACGTTTGAGAAAAACCTGGGATGGAATTATCATCTCCGCAACATTGGGGAGAGAACCATAGGAAATTATAATCTCAAAAGCGGACGTTTGAGAAAAACCTTTGATAACCTCTACTGAGTCTTCATCAGAAAAATCTGTTTGGGGTCGATTTAGCTGGACTAGAGAATGCCTTGGACTGGATAAGAAATCTTAGGAGTCGATTAACTGAACCGGTCTTGGACTTGAAAGATGATTGAGAATTTAACTGAATCTTTCCTGAAAGGTAAAGGTCAGTCATATGCAATGCACGATATGGATCAAGCGATGATGTTCTCAACATAAATGAGATTTGTATGATGCGTCTATGCATGCTATAATGATGTATGTGATGTTTAGGAATGTATGTTTCGTCTAGGAAAATAAATCCTTGACGGGTGCCGGGAAGTCACTCCTGGGCTGATGTTGGAGAATAGATTTTGCTTCCGCTGGGGATGATAATTGCAAGAATACCGGTAGGAGAAGATGACTCCGTTGGGGAATAAACTTGGTGAATGGAATAACTCTGCGGGGAGAGAGATACTTTGCTGAGTTGTTGATAATAACTTGCTGGGGATACCATCGTTATATTGGAAGTATTAATGGACTTCGCTGGGGATAAGAAGACTCCGTCGAGGACGCTCTTTCCGTGGCTTTTGGCTGAGGATAACCCAGTTATATCCTGATAGGGAAATAACTCTTTGAATAAAGCCGGGAGACGCGTTCGTGCTCTGCGAGGAATAAGCTTCCAGAATCTACTGGGGATAAGCTTACTGCTTGGGGAGACGGATTCCAGCTTTCCTGGGGAAACTGGACTCTCTGGGGAAGTTTTGAACTGCGGGGAAAGCGATTCCTTTGAATATTGGTATGCCGCCGGGGAACAATCTTTAGATCAAGACTGCCGGGGATGCTTGTCAAGAATATGTATATTGCTGCTGGAGAATGTTGAGATCTGCTGGAGGATACTCAACTTCCTTAAGGTTGATTGTATAGCTTGGAGAGAGTGTACTGACTGCTTACTCTCTGGGGAATTAGGGTATCTGGTTATGTTCTTTAGCTGAACCTACTTTGATACCTTGGAGGACAGAACAATTAGATTGTTTAGACAACTCTTTATCGCCCCTGTTTCTGAGGTGGGAGAGGCAGACCTATGAGGTGCTGATAGTTGTTGATGGATAGACCTTCTTCCGGTAGGCAGGTGACTAGATGACAGGACATAGTCGTACGCTTTGATCCCTAACTTTTGCCTGGACCGCCCTTTCGGGTTTTCGGTCCACCGGGATACCCATTTTTGCCCAAGCCGCCTTTTCAGGTTTTCGACTTGCCGGGTGTACATATTTTTTTATTTATTTCATCCCTCATTTTGCCCGAACCTTTTTGGTTCGCCGGGAAGCCCTTATTTTTGCCTAGGTGTGTCAACCTAGCGGGTCTTTGATTATGCGTAGTATTTTTTTCGACTATGTCCGTGCTTTCAGAATGAAGGGAGGTGCCCCTGGCTGCTTGTGTTACCATATTACCAGAAGATGTCTGATCGTGCAAGATTCGTTGCTGGAGTGCCCTAAGTGACTCAGGCAGAGATTTGCCCCTACTGTTTGGCCTTTTGAGAGATTCTCTGAATCTTGACTGAACTGCCCCAGATGACGGACCATGATCATGCCATTCCCCTTGATTGGAAGTGCTTCTGTTCATTAGGCATTCATCGTGCGAATTTCTCTGTTGTTCAAACAAAAAGTCATATGCAAACAAGGTTATGTTAAAAATGTAACGCTTATGTCTGTCTTGAAGATTTTGAAAATGCATTCTTTTTCATAAAACAAGTGATTGTTTGTAAACGTGATGTCAACTCCGTATTTTAACGTGAGCCTTAAGGAGTCAGGATACCTTTTGTACAGTATGCTTTCGAACTAACCCTTGCTTTAGCTAGGACTTTTAAGGGTTATAACGTGGCCTGGTTCATGGTTCAAGAAACAAAGGATAAAGGCTCAAATTATTTGTACCCACCCGCTCTTCGTGATGTTCTCCAAACCTAAACTCAGTTGACCGTGCGTTAGACCTTGTTTGAGTCCTTGCTTTGATATACTTGTGACGGTTCGGACTTTGACAGTTTATTTTAAATAGGCAGTCATTTCCTCTTTTTTCATTGAGGGTTTGTAAGACCTCTTTCTTGTCTGATTCTTGTTATCCCTTTCTTTTTTTGCCTGAACTGTTTCCCTTTTTTTTTTTTTTTTTGGAATTACAGTCAGCGGGGTGCCCCAGTTTTGTAAGTCTCCTTCATGGGTTTTGACTTAATGGGTTTTTTTTTATTTTGGTAATGACTGCCTTTCTTTATTGATTATTCGGAACCATCACTGTCTTTCTTCGTTTTGTAAGGACTTCTTTGGTTCCATTTGTTTATGCACTTGGATCAACTGAGAGACCACCCTGCCCCAGGTTATGATTAAGGGTTTTAAATTTCGAAAAGAAAAACTCCTACTTCTTTGGCTCAGAGGGGTTGACGAGGGATTATCATCCTTATAACTCCAGTGTTTAGGGATTGAAACAATGCCTGTACCTCATCAGCGGGGTCTGTTCAAAAGCATACTGTAGATTGCGGTATCGTTTTCGTCATCCTCCCTTAAGAGGCTTAGAATTATTATTTAAGAGTTGATCATCAGAAAAATATGAAAATAATTTGCATTTAGTGAATACGAATATATTGTTTCAGAACAGACATATGCGATGCATTAATGAAATAACAATGTTTAACATGAATAAATGTTTGAACAAAAGAGAATTGCAACTTGAACATTCGAATGAACAAAAATTTCTCAATCCTAGCCATGTTTTGGCAAGGGAGCAGTGATCACGTGGGGAGTCTTGGGTACTTTAAACTGAATCTCTCCAGCGTCGATCATGTCTTGGATCTTATTTTTCAAGCTCCAACAATCATCTGTAGTATGCCCCGGGCTGTCAGAGTGATAAGCGCAGCGGGCGTTGGGGTTATACTTCGGTGACGTTGTATTTTGATTCTTCGGAGCTTCTTTTAGAGTTACCAGCTTGGTCTCCAGCAACTGTGGAAATATCTGGGATAAGGTCATGCTGAGCCTAGTGAACTGCCTTCTCTCGCTCTTTTGTTGGTTGTGACGTTGAATCTGTGACACTGGAGCCATTTGAAGAGCTCTCCCCTTACCTCCTTGCCTCAAAGGTGATTGAATGATGACTGGCTTTTTACCCTTAGACTTTTGCCCTAGTTGGTTACCCTGAAGCAGTTGGTTGACGAGAAACCAGAGCTCATCTTGTCTTTGAGCTAACCCTTGAATGGCAGTCACCTGCCCCAGCATCTGGGCTTTCAATGCATCCACTTCAGCTTGCAGATGTTTCAGCCGTTCATCCTCAGCACTGTTCCTGACAAAGGTCTCCATGTGAAGCGTCCTTAGCTCCTCCTGCCCCTTGGATAGATTCAGGAGGATTTCCCCGAACCGAGTTTCTTGAGCGAGAAGGTCCTGGTTATCTGGTTGGCAGGCCATTGCTGAAATAAACAGCGAGAAAGGTAAGTGACCTGCAACAAGGATACCTGTTATGCGATGATATGTATGATATGGATGCAATGTTTTCAAGGATCTCGCAGGGTAAACAAGAAAATTGTTAGCATTTGGATCCGATAGCTTGATTGAAAGAAACTTCATATTTGTTGAGAGTCTTTCTTCCAAGGGTCAAAGGCTCACCATATCCAGTGGGTCATAGCCCCTGACTTTAGTCATCATGTCTGGTTTTGGTTTCCAAACAACCTTGGTTAGGGGAACCTTCTTCAAGAGTCAAAGCTCACCATATCAAGTGGGTCATAGCCCCTGACAACCTTGGCTAGAGGAAAGTAAATCCTCTTTGCCCCTTACTGGGATAATTGATTCACCATGACCTGCATCACAAGCCCTTGAGGTCCTTGAAATGGGTTAGGATGTATGCAATGGTATGATGTCATGATGCATGGGGTAGTATGGATAAACCCTGTTATGAGCCCCCATCAAGGACTATAAACAAAACCTGCAAGAAACTCAAGTAAAACCTGTCATGAGTCCCAGTTAAGGACTAAAAACAAAACCTGCAAGAAACTCGGTAAACCCTGTTAGGAGTCCTAATTAAGGACTGCAAACCAAAACCTGTAAGAAACTTAGGCACCCTGTTATGAGTCCCTATTAAGGACTATAAACAAAACCTGCAAGTAGTTCATGTGTCAGATAACAAGCATGCAAGTAGTCAAGTACGAAGGCACGCAAGTCACACAAGAGAAACCCTTAGAGTTTAGGCCAACATGAGGTCTGGGTATTACCCTCTTGAAGTTGGTGGGCTCAACCTGTCCTATCAGAAGTAACCGGGTTCTAAGGGTCCCAATATCACGGGATTGCTTTCATTATTCATCGTTTCGATTTAGCCACTGAACTGGCGACCGAAATATTCCAGGAAAGCAACCCTCAATTGAGTGTAGTATCGAGTATCAACCAACCTCGGACTGCACCAAAGTCAGTTATCTCACTACCCTAAAGAGGCCAAGATAGTTCAATTAAGGTTCCTAAGGTCTGTTGATGCTTCACGACACCACGCGGAGGCCCCGTACTCTCCTTGACTGAACTCAAGGGTTACCGGTACACACCAAAGTGCCACATCAACGTAGCAGACTGTTTCAACCATGTCGGTATACCCCGCACAGTTCCCTCACAGCCTTGTTGCTACTTTCTAAGAAGGTATCCCCAGATCCAGGTTAGGATCTATAGAACTCCCAAGACGGTCCCACAATTTAAAGCACACAAGGAAAACAATTGAAAACAAAGTTATGAACTAGCCCTAAGGTACACCTCACTTTATAAGATATTCCCCAGCAGAGTCGCCAGTTCTGTGATCGGTGGATCTGGAACTGACTGTTTAACGCTGGTTCGCGAAATGTCGCGGAAGCAAGAGTCGCCACCGTCTTTTATTTTCTCCAAATGGAAAGGACAAAAGCACAGAAAAATTCCTTATAGAGATTGCTCTCGGTTCGGGAGGTAGATTATAGAAAGGAAAGGTGTTAGCACCCTTTCTATCCATGGTTATCCATGGGCTCTTAGATACTTGCTCATTTGTGTTTTCAAAAATGGTTTGATTGCTTTTCAACTGTGGGTTTTAAAAAAGTTTCTTTGAAAATTCCAGTTCGACTCTTGTATCAGTCCTCAAGAGTGTTTGAAAAATTTCTTTCGAAAGCTTTTTGGAAAGGTGTCGGTGTGAAAAGTGTTTTTGATTTGTTTTGAAATTAGAGCAAGTATCTAGAGTCGTCTACCTACCCTAAGGAATTCGTCTGTGTAAATGTCCTTTAAAGTAGTGCCATCCCACCATTGAGAGGTAGGTAGCACCACCGTTGGAGGTGTTCGGGTCAATTCGAGGTTCGGGACATGGTGATCACCAGAGCAATGGGAAGACACCTTAGAAGCTACCCTCATGCCAGGTTCCCGGATCATGAGGACTTACTAAGACATCCTCTACTCGACGATCACCTTTCGAGGCAAGGCAACAGTGAGGCGTACCCTAGGGGTGGTGTGTGATTTGTGTGTCGTTTTCAGTTATTTTGTCTTTTGTCATGTTATTGGTGATCTAGCGCTTGTTTTTATTTTTGTCCATACATTCTTTCATGCCTTGATTAACAGTTAAAAATTTGCAGAAAGTAAAAGATTCTAAGCTATTACAAAAGGCGCGGGTCCACATCGCCAAAATTTCTCGGACCCGATTTGACAGAAAGATAAAGAAAGTAAAGAAAATAAAGAATTAAAAGTGCGAGAAATTAATTACATGGCTTCGGGAGAGATACATAAATATTGAACGAAATAAGATAAATATGCGAATAAGAATTAAAAAATGAGGGCGTTGGACCCTTTTTGCGAAATTAAATTAAATGGTGACATTAATTAATTAAGAGAGAAAAGAAATGTTTTTGGTATTTTTAGTATTTTAGGATTTTAATGAAAAAGAACTAATTAAAATTAAACCTAATTCTACAATTTTTATTTGTTAAGAAAAGATTAAATTTTGACCTAAAATTAACCCTAATTAATTTACATGCAATTTAATTACAAAAATAAATATTTAATATTTTAATTATTATGAAAAAAAATAAAAAAAGGAATAAAATTATCATGAACCCTAATTCTATATTTTTTAGATTTTTATTAAAAGAGTTAAAATTAAAACCTAATTTAAAATTAATTAATTTATGAATTTATTTACAAAATATACATACTAAAATAAAATATTTATTATATTTTTCTCTTTTCTGATTTTTTTATGTATTTTTTATATATTATGAAAATAATTAAGTTAATTAATAACAATAATTAAAAAGAAGAATAGAAATAATGCAAAAGAAAAAAATATAAAATGGCAAACCTAGGGGGGTATCAGTCCCCAAAGTGGAGGTGTTTTGTAATAATCTGGCCCATTTAAATTCCTGGCCCCTTTGACTTTTCCATGCAACGTGTGAGAGCATTGACTAGCGTGCATCATGTTCTTCAAATCTATGCCTTTGGATTGATGAAGCTGGACGCGTGGATGGTATGATCGTGAAGGTGTATTGTAGTCCACTATATTGAATCTGCATGGGAACGTCAATTGAAAAACAATATTGAAAGGGGTGAGGACGTGGGGCTCGAACCCAGGTCATGAACGTTGCCAGCACATACGCCTTGCCACTGAAGCACTCAACGCATTCTGATTATATTATACAAAAGAAAAAATATAAAATAAAACAATGTTAGTGGGGCGCTTTTCGCGCGAAGTTTGTATCCACCAACCATTGCCTGCCACCGAGTCATCGTCCTCCTTGTTTTTGTTTTCCTGAAAATACAAAAGAAACAGGCAACGGTTTTTACACCGTTCTTTTAGGCAACATATCGGAAAATAGCGAATAGCCTCTGAACGCTCATAAATTGAGCGCGAGGGTGGGTTCCTCTTCATCCAAGTGTGCTGATCATGGCCATGGCATCGTGGTAGCCTAATTTTACACTATCTGAAAATGCCCAATTCACAGTTCTGCAAACCCTAGAATTTGATAATGGTAGATTCGCATAGAGGTGATAAAAACACAATTAAGCAATTGGGTTAGCTTGCAAACATTATTCTAAACACAAAAACAACCATGAAACATGTTAACAATGCATGAATGATAGAAAACAGTTCTGAAAATTTTCTTACCAACTTCAATGGTGATTTCACATTTTCTTGAGTATGGGGCTTAGGGAATGATTGGAACACATTCTATGATCCTTGAGGAAGCTAATGGGATAGTTATTTAGCCTTGAATCGTCTTAGAATGTGGTTTTCAGATTTGAGTTTTTTTGCTAATTTTCAAGTTTGCCAATGGTGTTTTCTGCGCAGCTTAGGGGTTCTTTTTACTAGGGTTGCATTCTGAACTTATGTATGAGTGAATTAGGTCAAGAAATTTGATCAAAATCCATGCATTGATGGTTTGTGAGATTTGATTTTCAAGCATTAGTTTTTCAATCTTTTTCATGCACTTTTTGTACAAATCATATCCAATCAATTCCAATACTTCCATATCTGATCATGCACGAATTTTTGAAGATATTATATGCACAAAAAGATTTGAAATAGTAGGTTTAGTATTTTTCCATGTATTTAATTTATTTAAATGAATATTTAATAATAAAAATCCAAATAAATAAATAAAAAATGAATAAAAACTTCCCTTTGGGCCAAGTGGTCGTGCACATGCCTTGGATGATGAATTGTGGAAGAAAAAGAGGCCCATTAGCAATTTTAGGTCATTTGAATCAATGTTGACTTTTCAAAATATCCAAAAATTTCCCAAATTCCACAAGGCATAACTTGCTCAATTTTTAAGCTTTGCTCATGTTCTTGGACATTTTGGAAAGGTCTTTGAGTCCTCTAACCAATGTCTTTGGTAACATGTCATTTTGATTTACCAATCTCAAGTTATGGCCTTTGACTTAAAGTCCCTTTTTGTTGACTTTTGAAAATGACCTATAATGTTGAAATTGATAACTTTTTGTGAGAGCATTTCTTGGACTTGAAGTATGAAGATGAGTTGTAGGAAATGTCTTTCTCTTCGAAATGAGCTTTGGATGGAATTTTTCTGATAATCCATGTGAAAGTTATGCTCTGGTCAATTTACAGTTGACTTTTTCAACTGTCCAAATAAGGCAACTTTTTGCATCTTGATGATTTTTGAGCCAAGCTTTGAGAATCATGATCAAGCATGGATCAAATGATGTTTGTGGCTTCAAAATAAGATGTTGACCAAAAATTTGAACTTTTGACTGTCAAATGACCATTTTGCCCCTACAGTTGACTGTAGTGCAATTAGGGTTTTGACTGTGCAATTTTGTGCTGAAAGTCTTGAAACTTGATATGAGGATGCTTGACCATATTTATTGGCATGTGAGACTTGATTGGCCCCTTGGAAAGTTCATTTTCTTGATCAGAACCAAAACCCTAATTTTGCCTGCTTAGGAGGCCCTTGACCTGTGCAACCCTTGGGGAACTTTGAAGCTTGACTTGGAAACTTCTTGAAGAATATGGGAGGGCAAATTTTGGGGTACAACAGTTGCCCCTGTTCAATCTTCTTAGACCTGAGGATGCAGATTGGCTGACGTGCCTTTCGTAATCCGAGGGTAGAAGATGATTGAACACTAGAGTGCCCAGAAATTTGTGCTCACATAGTAGTGTGAAGATGGGGAATGGGCTTACGGATGCCATTTGGAGATTGATAAATAAGATGATGGGCTTATAGACGCCATGCTAAGAGATGATGGGTAGGTGGATGGGCTTATAGATGCCATCTGGATGTTGACCGCGTAAGAGTTTCCTTAGCGAGAACTTGTGTACCTGCAAAAGAAAAATGAGTACCTGACATGTTGCAGGAGCTGGTTTTCAGATGCTTGGTATAGATGTGTCCTGACTGGTTACAGGAGCTAGATCTGGAGCTTCAAAAGATTATGAATGAACCAGGGATGATTACTACCTCAGCATGAACGGTGAGAGAACCTTGGGTGACTTTAACTTCAACAATGCTCGTTGAGAAAATCTTGGGATTACCACCTCCGCAGGATCGGGAAGAGAACCATAGGCAATTATAATCTAAATAGCAAACGTTGAGAAAAACCCGGAATGGAATTATCGTCTCCGCAGCATTGGGGAGAGAACCATAGGCAATTATAATCTCAAAAGCGGACGTTTGAGAAAAACATGGAATGGAATTATCATCTCCGCAACATTGGGGAGAGAACCATAGGCAATTATAATCTCAAAAGCGGACGTTTGAGAAAAACCTGGGATGGAATTATCATCTCCACAACATTGGGGAGAGAACCATAGGAAATTATAATCTCAAAAGCGGACGTTTGAGAAAAACCTGGGATGGAATTATCATCTCCACAACATTGGGGAGAGAACCATAGGAAATTATAATCTCAACAGCGGACGTTTGAGAAAAACCTGGGATGGAATTATCATATCCACAACATTGGGGAGAGAACCATAGGAAATTATAATCTCAAAAGAGGACGTTTGAGAAAAACCTTGGATGGAATTATCATCTCCGCAACATTGGGGAGAGAACCATAGGAAATTATAATCTCAAAAGCGGACGTTTGAGAAAAACCTGGGATGGAATTATCATCTCCGCAACATTGGGGAGAGAACCATAGGAAATTATAATCTCAAAAGTGGACGTTTGAGAAAAACCTGGGATGGAATTATCATCTCCGCAACATTGGGGAGAGAACCATAGGAAATTATAGTCTCAAAAGCGGACGTTTGAGAAAAACCTGGGATGGAATTATCATCTCCGCAACATTGGGGAGAGAACCATAGGAAATTATAATCTCAACAGCGGACGTTTGAGAAAAACCTGGGATGGAATTATCATCTCTGCAACATTGGGGAGAGAACCATAGGAAATTATAATCTCAAAAGCGGACCTTTGAGAAAAACCTTTGATGGAATTATCATCTCCGCAACATTGGGGAGAGAACCATAGGAAATTATAATCTCAAAAGCGGACGTTTGAGAAAAACCTGGGATGGAATTATCATCTCCACCACATTGGGGAGAGAACCATAGGAAATTATAATCTCAAAAGCGGACGTCTGAGAAAAACCTGGGTTGGAATTATCATCTCCACAACATTGGGGAGAGAACCATAGGAAATTATAATCTCAAAAGCGGACGTTTGAGAAAAACCTGGGATGGAATTATCATCTCCGCAACATTGGGGAGAGAACCATAGGAAATTATAATCTCAAAAGCGGACGTTTGAGAAAAACCTGGGATGGAATTATCATCTCCACCATATTGGGGAGAGAACCATAGGAAATTATAATCTCAAAAGCGGACGTCTGAGAAAAACCTGGGTTGGAATTATCATCTCCACAACATTGGGGAGAGAACCATAGGAAATTATAATCTCAACAGCGGACGTTTGAGAAAAACCTGGGATGGAATTATCATCTCCACAACATTGGGGAGAGAACCATAGGAAATTATAATCTCAAAAGCGGACGTTTGAGAAAAACCTGGGATGGAATTATCATCTCCGCAACATTGGGGAGAGAACCATAGGAAATTATAATCTCAAAAGCGGACGTTTGAGAAAAACCTGGGATGGAATTATCATCTCCGCAACATTGGGGAGAGAACCATAGGAAATTATAATCTCAAAAGCGGACGTTTGAGATTATAATTTCCTATGGTTCTCTATTTCTTTCTTTCTCAAGAGTGTAAATTTTCGGGTTCTTTCATATTCAATCATCTCCAACTCTGAACGCTCGAAAGTTGTCACTTTTCTCATTTATCATGTTGAAGATATTTAAATAGGGGCAGCTGTTGCACCCTAAAATTTACCCTCTTGATTTAGGCTTATGTTTCATCATAAACATCATATTGCATTGCATTCATACATTGTGATAGGATCAAAGTACTTTGGTTATCAAGTTTTCCTCAAGCTTTGAAGGTTGATTGCATTGACAAGTTGCTCAAGTAGAATCTTATCATCTAAACCTCTGGATCTTTCAATCTCAAAAGTTATTGCATATCTCAAGATGTTTTATCCATCTCCTTGGATCATCAAAGGGTTGAAGTTTGTGTCTGATTATAAGAAGGAATCACTCCTTTGATTCACCAGTCAAATTAGGGTTTTGTTTGAGCAAGGCTATTGATCAGTGTGTAAGTATTAATTTGGAAGTTACAATATCTCATTGGCTTTTGAAAAGTATTTGTATAATATATTGGTCATGATGCCCAGAGGATTTGAAGTTTTGAGGATGATTCATCAAGTCTCCTGAAGAGTTGACCAAAATTAGGGTTTGGGTTTTTATCAGGTTTTCTTGAGAATTTTGAAGTGAAACTTTGTACATGGCCTCTACACAATTGGAAGATCATGTGTTTTAAGTTTTGATCATCAATTTTGAAGGGAAGTGGATCAATTGATTCAAAGGGGCAAAATGGTCATTTTGGTCAAGATCAGTCAAATTCAAGGTTGACTAAGTGAACTTTTGGTCAACCATCAATTCAAGGGTATAACTATCTTTTCTTTGTATTAAAATTTTCATTTTTTCTTACGACGGTGTTCTCCTACTAGAATGTTTGTCTCACTGTACAAAAATACTTACTCGAAGTCAATACAAAGATATTCCTTTGAAAGTGCAAAACTATTTTTTTTCTTTACTCTTGTGTTTTGTTTACAAAAACGTCCAATGATTCATTGTTGAACATATGTATTTGAACATAATTACTGTTTACAAATAAACAAAGTAAAAGACAATCACTGATGGCTTTAAGAGGTAGGGAGATCTCTCTATACTATTTCCATAAATCTCCCACAGTCTGCAGTTTGATTCCCAGCGGAACGAGCTTCCAATTATCAATCCCCAGTAGAAGTCGTCAAAATTCTCAGGATTTCACAGCAGGATTTTGCAAACAGTACATGGCATTTCCCTTACAAAAGAGTTTATTTCTCTAAACAGAAATTCATCAACACTTAGACTTCAAAACATGAAGACTTATACTCCATATCCTCGGCAGCAATCAGGGATTTATTTTCCCCAATCCAACAGCAGTGCAACAAACTAGCTCACAGATGCATACATCACATCCATATATCATAAACATTGATGACCCGAATGCAATATACTATGCATTTCATACAACATAAACATTGCATTTGAGCTAACATTTTACCCTTTTAAGGATAAGATTAAGAGCTACCATTAACAATGTTCAAAGTTTTCAGATACAGTTCAGATACGCTCCAGACACGGATGACATTCTGATACTCATTCAGATTCAACCTTTTGATACAGTTCAGATACGCTCCAGACACTGATGCCATCCCGATACTCGTTCAGATTCAACCTTTTGATACAGTTCAGATACACTCCAGGCACGGATTCCTTTCTGATACTCATTCAAAATTCAACTCCTAGATACAGTTCGGATACGCTCTAGACACGAATGCCATTCTGATACTCATTAAAATTCAAATCCCAGATACAGATCAGATACGCTCCAGACACGGATGTCATTCTGATACTCATTCAAAATTCAACTCTCTGATACAGTTCAGATATGCTCCAGACACAGATTCCATTCTGATACTCATTTAGATTCAACTCTCAGATACAGTTTAGATACGCTCCAGACACAAACTCCATTTGAATACTCGTTCTTTCAGTTTACAAATTACAATTCAACAATCAATCTTGGATGGCATCTACAAGCCCATCTCCAAAAACTTTCTATCACCACTCCAAATGGCATATTTAAGCCCATTCCTTCTACCATCGCATCGCCAAGTGCAAATTTATGGGCACTCTAGTGTCCAATCATCTTCCACCTTCGAGTCACGACTGGCAAAACATGCCAATCTAACCCTTCAGTTTTAAGAAGATTGAACAGGGGCAGCTGTTGTACCCCAAATTTTCCCTCTCACTCATCAAGAATTTTCTCACAACATCCCATTGGGCTCAAGACTGCACTAGGGTTTGATCAGCTCAAGACACCTCCTTATGCACTGATGACCAAAATTAGGGTTTGAGTTGTGTGATCGATGGGAATAGAACTGACTGTTTTGGAATGCTGGTTCGCGTTTGCGTTTGTTTTTGCAAAATTTCGCGGTAATCAAGAGTCGCCACCGTCTTTTATTTTATCCAACAAGGAAAGGACAAAAGCACAGAAAAAATTCCTTTTTGAGATATTTCTCGGGTTCGGGAGGTAGATTATAGAAAGGGAAGGTATTAGCACCCTTTCTATCCGTGGTTATCCACGGGCTCTTAGGTACTTGCTCATTATGTTTTCAAAAGTTTGCTTTTCTTTGTGTTTGTAGATTTGAAAGAAGTTTTTGCTTGAAAGTTGTGTAAGTGCGAAAAGTTTTGTTTTTGTTTTAAAAGGAGCAAGTACTTAAGAACATCTACTTACTCAAAAAGGAATTAATTTGTACAAGTGTCCTTTAGACAATGCTATCCCACTATTGAGGAGTAGGAAACATCGTCGTTGGAGTTTTCGGGTCAATTCGATTAAGGGATGTGTGGTCACTAAAGCAATGTTAGGACGCCTTAGCGGTAACCCTAATGTCTTAGATCATTTTTTCTAGGCAACCGTTTTGAGGCAACTATGATCTTTGGACAAGAGAGCGACCTCTAAAACTTCCTATACTCAATGACCACGTTCGAGGCAACCAAGTGAGGTGTACCCTAAGAGTGGCATGTGCGAGTGTATTGTTTTTCAGTTATGTTATCTTTATACATGTTATGGTGAGCTATTGTTGATTTTAAATTAAGAATTAATCTTGTCATGCATTGCCTATCAAACATCTAGCAGTTAATGGTCGCGGAAATTAAATTGCGAAAAATAAATCTAAGCTATTACAAGGTGTCGGGTATTTACATCACCAAAAACAAACCCTTGAAAATTAAATTGCAGAAAGTAAATAAAAGTGGTAAATAAAATCCTAAGTTAAAACTATTACATTCTCGAAACGGTTACAATTATTGGATAAAAAATACTTCGCGCGCGAGAAAATTAAATCGGAGAGTTCTTAGGGTTTTGACCTTTTTTTATCAAATAAAGCATATTTTGTTTTTTTTTAATTGAAAAAGCTAATCTAAATTAATAATTGAATTAATTAATTAAATGAAAATATTTTTGGTTTTTTTTTATTTTAATTAAGGAAATAAAATATGAGTGATTAAAAAAGTTAATAAAAATCCTAATTCTATATTAATTTTAATTTAATGCAAAAGATATTAAAATTGTGCCTAATTAAACTAAAGTAATTAATTAATTTTTATTTACAACAATAAATAATAAAATTAATAGCATTAATAAAACATTATTTTTGGGGTTTTCTGATTTTTATAAAAATATTAATTGGTTAATTTTGTTAATAATAATTAAATAAATAAATAGAGAGAAAAAGAAATAAACCAAAATAGGGGGGTGCTGGGCCTGATTTGGGAGTGAAAAGAGCAATTTTGAAGCCCATTTACGTCCAGGCCTTGATGACTTTCTGAATTGTCCACACGCTTGTTGACTGGAGACCATGGTAGTCCTTCAACCTTGGCCTTTGGATCTTGGCCTGAAACCACTTGGCGTATGGAGATCTGGAGGCGTTTGATGGTCCATGTTTGGAATGCTACACCTGAATATATGGAGAAAAATATAACAAGGTTTTGGGGGACCTGGAATTCGAACCCAGGTCCCTATGCTCATTGCATGCGCGCTCAACCACTCCACCAAACTGCTTCATTTGTTATTGTAATAGGAATCAAATATTATATAATAAACAAAACACTAAGCCTGCAAAAATAAAATAAAAAGCGCGCCACTGATTCGAATGAACCAATGGCACTAGGACACGCCATCATCTTCCTCAAAAAAACCTGGTTCGTTTACCTGCGGATTTTCATCCGCAGGAAGTTTCGTAGGACGTCTCAAAAATCCTCCCTAGGCCATGTAAATGAAATCCTGGAGTATCAATGTACTCGTCTCTTCCTCCTGGTCATCCCTGTAACCACCATTCACCTTGATTTTGCCTACATAAAAAATGCCTAAAAAACAAGAACAAGAACCCTAGGTTCAAGCATCATGATACAGGGTCCAAGAATGAAATTGAATAATGCAAAAACATTCTAAATCAAATAACAATCACAAATATGCCACTATTTTGAAGAAAAGATGCAAGAACTGGAGGTTTGGATTTCATGTTCAGAGGTCAATTCGTGACGACTTACAGTGCGATTTAGGCGATGAAAAGGCTTCCTTTTGATTGGTATAACTCCACTAGATGTCAAGGAAGAGAACTACGTTTTGCTTTTGGTCTGAATTGGTCTCCAAGGTTGTTTTTGATCTCTCACTTTTCAAGCTTTTATACAAAATTGGTGTGGCCGTTTCTGCAAGGTTCTATGCGTGTTTTCGGTTTGGCTTGCTTATGTGAATGTTATAGAGTGAATTAGGGTTGGTCTTTTGATATGAAATCAAGTGCATTCAAGATTGAAGATTGGATTTGATCACCATTGAAAAGCTTTCCAAAAATAAGCCAAATCTGATTTTTTTGTGCTTGTTTTGACTTGATACAAATTGGTTGAGTGTCACATGGTACTTGCAAGCTGTACAAATCACAAGAATCCTTTTACATTAATTTTTGGATTTTATTTGAATTAATATAGATTTAAAATGAATTAAATCAATAAAAATGGAAAAATGCCCAACTTCAACAATGCATAACTTCTTCAATTTTGAACTTTTAGAGGTGTTCTTTGTCTTTTTAGAAACCTTGAGATGTCCTTTAATCAACCCTTTTGGTCTCACTTCATTTTGATGCACCATGCTCAAGTTATAAGCTTTGGAAAAAAAGGTGTTTTTTGTTGACTTTCAAAAATGACCTATAATGTCCAAATTTGTAACTTTTTGTGAGAGAATTTATTGATCTTGGGGTGTGAAGATGGATTGTAGGAAATTGCATCCTCTTCAAAATGAGCTTTGGATGGGTAATTTCTCATAAAGTATGAGAAAGTTATTCTTGGTCAAAGTTGAGTTGACTTTTCCTTCAAAACCCTAATTTAGCAACTTTTGAATCTTGATGAATTTTGAGCAATCCTTGATGAATCATGATCAACCCTTGATAAAATGATGAATTATCCTTCAAAATGAGAATGTTGACAAAAAATCTTGAGGTTTGACTGTATTTGGGACACAGTTGACTTTTGCCCTAGCACAGTCGATTTTTGGACCTCTTGAGCAATTGACTGACCAAACTTCCTCTGCAAGGCTTGAAATTTGACATGGATGAACTTGAGAACATATTAGGACATTGGGGAGCACTTGAGGTCATTTGGATGCAAGGACCTTAATGCAATACAAAACCCTAATTTTGACTTGACTGCCTTAGGAGGTGGTTTGACTGTCCAACTCTTGAGCCAACTTGAGCAACTTGAAGATTATTCTTGACATGTCTTGAGGAATATGGGAGGGAAAATTTTGGGGTACAACAGTTGCCCCTGTTCAATTTTCTTAAACCTGAGGATATAGATTGGCTTTTGAGCCTTTCTTGATTCGAAGGTGGAAGATAATTGAACACTAGAGTGCCCAGAAATTTGCACTCACATGGTGTAGTATCAACATTGTGATGTCGGGAATGGGCTTACAGATTCCATTTGGAGAGTGTTGGTAGGAGGATGGGCTTACAGATGCCATCTGCAGGGGTGTCGATCGCGTAAGAGATTCCTTAGCGAGAACTTGCGTACCTGTTGTTGTAAAAGATTCCGCTGGGGAAGTCTAACTTTTGTTGAGATTTAGGAACTTGCATGTACTTCAACTGAGAGAATGCCTCGGCTGAGTATTAAGAACCTGTCCATAATTCAACTGGGGGGGAATCTTCATCAAGATCTAGGAACTGTCTCGTGCTCACCGGGAGTATACCGTTGAGGTTATAGAACTTGTCCACACTATGACGGAGGAAAACATCAAGATCTAGGAACTGACTCGTGCTCAATGGAGTGTACCATTGAGGTTATAGTACTCGTCCACACTATGACGTAGGGAAACATCTTCATCAAGATCTAGGAACTGTCTCGTGCTCAATGGAGTATACCGTTGAGGTTATATAACTTGTCCATACTATGACGGAGGAAAACATCAAGATCTAGGAACTGACTCGTGCTCAACGTAGTATACCGTTGAGGTTATAGTACTCGTCCACACTATGACGTAGGGAAACATCTTCATCAAGATCTAGGAACTGTCTCGTGCTCAATGGAGTATACCGCTGAGGTTATAAAACTTGTCCATACTATGACGGAGGAGAACATCAAGATCTAGGAACTGACTCGTGCTCAGCAGAGTATACCGTTGAGGTTATAGTACTCGTCCACACTATGACATAGGGAAACATCTTCGTCAAGATCTAGGAATTGTCTCGTGCTCAATGGAGTATACCGCTGAGGTTATAGAACTTGTCAACACTATGACTGAGGAGAACATCAAGATCTAGGAACTGACTCGTGCTCAACAGAGTATACCGTTGAGGTTATAGTACTCGTCCACACTATGACGTAGGGAAACATCTTCATCAAGATCTAGGAATTGTCTCGTGGTCAATGGAGTATATCGCTGAGGTTATAGAACTTATCCACACTATGACGGAGGAGAACATCAAGATCTAGGAACTGACTCGTGCTCAATGGAGTATACCGTTGAGGTTATAGTACTCGTCCACACTATGATGTAGGGAAACGTCTTTATCAAGATCTAGGAATTGTCTCGTGCTCAATGGAGTATACCGCTGAGGTTATAGAACTTGTCCACACTATGACGGAGGAGAACATCAAGATCTAGGAACTGACTCGTGCTCAGCGGAGTATACCGTTGAGGTTATAGTACTCGTCCATACTATGATGTAGGGAAACTGTCGAGATTGAGAACCTTATCTGAAATTCAACTGAGGATAATTCAATTGGGATTTAAGAACCGGTCAGGTCTTCGACGTAGTTGAGAACTTTAACTATATCTTTCCTGAAAGGTAAAGGTCAGTCGTATGCAATGCATGATATATAGCAAGCAATGACGTTCTCAAAATAAATGAGGTTGTGTTGTATGATGTGTATATGCATATATCATGGTGTATGAAAAATGTGATGTTTTAGCTGGGGAAAATAAATCCTGGAGCTGCTGAGGAATAGAGTTGAGCTCTTCATTTCCGCTGGGGATGATGAACGAAGATGATAAACCTGTAGGAGAGAAGAGCTCCATTGGGGAAATAAACTGATGAAGAGATTACTCCGATGGGAATTACTCCGTGGGGAAGAGACGTTCTGCTGAAGATTTTAATGATAACTCCGCTGGGGATTCTGCTGATAAGCTCTGTTGGGGATTTTAACGATGAACTCCGCTGGGGATAAAAAGAACTTCGTTGGGGATGATCTTTCAGTCGCAACTTGCTGAGGATAACCCAGTTAGACTCTTGTGAGGATAACCTTCTGAATTTGGCTGGGGAGATTTACTTGTGCTCTGTAGGGGATAAGCTTCCAGAATCTACTGGGGAAAGTGATTCAGCTCTGGTGGGGAAGCCTTTTTAGACTATGCTGGGGAAATGGCTCCACTAGGGTATCTTGTATTCTGCCGGGGATCATTCTTATATTCTGTTGAGGAATATTAAGACTGTCGGGGATGCTCTCGTACTTGTTGGGGAATGTCTTTATACTCCGCTGGGGAATATTAAGATCTTCTGGGGATTCCACACCTTCTCAGGGCTGATGGTAGATTAACTCTTCTTGGGGAGAGTGTTGTTGATTCGTTCATAGCTGCAAGTCTCAGCGGGGAGATCTACCAGTACTGTTTTGCTCTGCAGGGAGTGACGGTATCTTAGTCACATTCTTCAGCTGAACCTACCTTGGTACCTTGGTGGACAGAGCAACTAGACAGCTCGGACAATTCTTATTGCCCCTGTTCCTGATATTACCAGTAATTCATCTTTCGTTTCGTATGTAAGTATTTATGATCAGCAGTTAATGTCAAATGCATATATCAAAAATGAACTTTGGACGTTCTTTGCAAAACAAAACAGATAAAGGAAAAACAATTTGAAATTTGTCTGAAAATGAATTTGTATTGATTTTGAAGTTTGCCTGTAAATAGGCGCTTTTGTACAAGAGGCTGACGTCCTAGTAAGAGAACGCCTCCGAACAAATAGAATCTATACAATTTGTGAAAAGAAAAAAAAAACAGCTATGTGAATAATCCCACTGGGTTCCAACTCTGCTATTGCCTTTATATCTTCAAGCGTCTTATCACTTTGCTGCTTAGTTGAAGATGAATCTGATTGATTAGTGTCGTTCGAGCTTGATAGTTGATACCGAAGTCTAGATGCGAGGTGATCCAATGAGACATAGTATTACACTTTAATCCCTAACTTTTGCCTGGATCGCCCTTTCGGGTTTTCAGACCACTGGGATACCCCTTTTTGCCCAAGCCGCCTTTTCAGGTTTTCGACTTGTCGGGTGTACAGATTTTTTTCAATTTCATCCCTTATTTTTGCCCGAACCCTTTTGGTTCGCCGGGAAGCCCTTATTTTTGTCTAGGCCAGTCAACCTAACGGGTCTTAGATTATGCGTAGTATCTTTTCACTATGTTTGCATTGACGGGGTGAGGAAGGTCGTCACCATCCATGGTGGTTAGAATTATAGCTCCTCCTGAGAAGATGTTCTTAACCACAAATGGCCCTTCGTAAGTAGGGGTCCATTTTCCCTTGGGATCACCTTGAGGTAGAATAATGCGCTTGATTACCAGGTCTCCAATTTGATACTCTTGTCGTCTGACTTTCTTGTTAAATGCCTTGATCATCCGTTTTTGGTACGTCTGACCATGACAAATAGCATTAAGTCTCTTTTTGTTGATTAGATTCAATTGATCAAGTCGGGTCTGGATCCAGTCGTCTTCGCTCAAACCTGCATCCTTCATGATCCGAAGAGAGGGTATCTGAACTTCAATAGGCAATACTGCATCCATGCCATAAACCAAGGAATAGGGTGTTGCCCCTGTTGACGTTCGTGCTGAGGTACGGCACCCATGAAGAGCAAATGGTAACATCTCGTGCCAATCTTTGTAGGTCACTGTCATCTTCTGCACAATCTTCTTAATGTTCTTATTAGCCGCTTCTAAATCTCCATTCATCTTTGGCCGATAGGGAGAAGAGTTATGATGATGTATCTTGAATTGCTCACAGATCTCAGTGATCATCTTGTTGTTAAGATTGGTACCATTATCCGTAATGATCCTCTCTAGTACACCGTATCGATAGATCATGTTGTGCCGAATGAACCGTGCCACGACATTCTTGGTTACGGTAGCAAAGGAAGTTGCTTCAACCCACTTTGTAAAGTAATGAATCGCTACCAGGATGAAGTGTTGCCCGTTGGATGCCGTAGGTATGATCTCGCCGATCATATCAATGCCCCACATTGCAAAAGGCCAAGGTGTTGTCAAGACGTTCAGAGGGACCGGAGGAATGTGCACTTTATCAGCATAGACCTGACATTTGTGACATGTCCGAGAATGCTGATAACAGTCGGCTTCCATTGTGGACCAATAATATCCTGCCCGAAGGATTTTCTTTGCCATGGTATGTCCACTGGAATGAGTTCCGAAGGTACCTTCATGCAGCTCTGCCATGATCCTTTTTGCTTCAATCTTATCCACACAACGCAGTAAGGTTGAATCATGGGTTACGTTTGTAAAGAATTTCATTGCCGATGAAGAACTTTGTCGCGAACCTTCTCAGAAACTTCTTGTCATTAACAGATGCACCCTCGGGGTACTCTTGAGCTTCAAGGTATCTCTTCACCTCATTATACCAGGGCTTTTCTGTTACCTCTTCAGTCTCAAGATCACAGCAATGTGCAGGTTCATCCAATTTCCAAATAATGATTCGGGGGGCCTCGTTGTCCCATTTGACTTTGAACATAGAAGACATCGTAACTAACGCATCCGCCAACTGATTCTCTTCTCTAGGGAAATGTTCAAAGGTTATCTCCTCAAAGTGGGGAAGCAACATCAACACATACTCCTTGTAAGGAATAAGATTTGGGTGTTTCGTATCCCACTCGCCTTTGATCTGACTGATTATGAGAGCGGAATCTCCGAAGACACTCAAAAACTTAATCCTTAGGTCAATTGCAGCTCGAAGACCCATGATGCATGCTTCATACTCCGCCATATTGTTGGTGCAGTTGAAACAGAGTCGGGCGGTAAACAGAGTATGAGAGCCTTTAGGATATATGATCACGACGCCAATGCCATTACCCAAAGCGTTCAAAGCTCCATCAAAGTACATAGACCATCGGGATCCTTCCTCAGGTCCTTCATCTGGTCCAGGTGTCTCACAATCAGTCACTACCATGATATTCTCATCTGGAAATTCAAAGTTCATAGACTGGTAATCATCCACTGCCTGATGTGCCAAATGGTCTGCCAATACACTTCCCTTGATTGCTTTTTGAGTCGTGTACTGGATGTCATACTCAGTCAAGATCATCTTCCATCTTGCTATTCTTCCGGACAAGGCAGGCTTTTCGAAGATATACTTGATTGGATCCATCTTTGAAATCAATAGAGTAGTGTGAGTCAGCATATACTGTCTTAGCTGGCGAGCAGCCCATGCCAAAGCGCAACAAGTTTTCTCAAGCAGTGAGTATCGGGTCTCACAGTCGGTAAACTTTTTACTAAGGTAGTAAATAGCATGCTTTTTTCAGCCAGACTCGTCATGCTGCCCCAGCACACACCCCATTGAATTGTCAAGTATTGTCAAGTATAAGATCAGAGGTCTCCCTTCAACTGGTGGCATAAGAATGGGTGGCTCTTGGAGATACTCTTTAATTCTTTTGAAAGCGGCCTGGCATTCATCATTCCAACGTACTACCTGATATTTCTTCAGCAGCTTGAAGATTGGCTCACAAGTAGCAGTTAGGTGCGAGATAAATCGGGCAATGTAGTTCAGTCGTCCCAAAAAGCCTCTGACCTCCTTCTCTGTCTTGGGAGCTGGAATTTCTTGTATGGCTTTCACTTTGGCAGGACCCACTTGAATACCTTTGTCGCTTACAACGAAACCTAGCAGCTTACCAGACCTTACCCCGAAGGTGCACTTGTTTGGGTTCAATCTCAGTTTGTATAACTTCAATCGGTCAAACAGCTTCTGTAAATGGTCAAGGTGTTCCTCCTCAGTTTGGGACCTCGCAATCATATCGTCGACGTATACTTCAATCTCATGATGGATCATCTCATGAAACAAAGCAACCATGGCACGCTGATATGTTGCCCCAGCATTTTTCAGTCCAAAAGGCATGACCTTGTAACAAAAGGTGCCCCACTGAGTAACAAAGGTGGTCTTCTCCATGTCTTCGGGAGCCATTTCTATTTGATTATAACCGGAGAAACCGTCCATGAAGGAGAATACCTTGTGCTGAGCAGTATTGTCAACCAAAACATTGATGTGAGGTAGAGGGAAGTCATCCTTAGGGCTTTCTCTGTTCAAATCCCTGTAGTCAACACACATTCGAACCTTACCATCCTTCTTCGGTACCGGAACCACATTGGCAACCCACTGAGGGTAAGAGGTCACTACTAGAAAACCGGCGTCAAACTGTTTTATAACTCCGGCTTTGATTTTCTCAGACATCTCTGGGCGCATACGGCGAACCCTCTATTTTATGGGAGGGCAGTCTACCTTGGTAGGCAGGCGATGAACCACAATGTCAATATCCAAACCAGGCATATCTTCGTACGACCAGGCGAAGATTTCAACGTAGTCATGCAGCATCTGAATTAACCGTTGCTTCATGCTAAGCTCCAGATTTGCACCGATCTTGACTTCCTTCTTGTCTGTTTCAGTACCCAGATTCATCGTTTCCACCGGCTCTTCATGTGGCTGAATGGCCCTCTCTTCCTGGAGCAGCAGTCTTGCAAGTTCACCCGGAACTTCGCAATCATCTTCCCCTTCGTCTTCGGCTAAGTTGATCGGATTTTCGAAGTCATAACTGGCAGTAGCAGAGTCGTTACCAGTGAGATCCAGAGTGGATTGAGACCTGTATATGTGAGTGTGTGTAAAATAGCTGTTTTGCAATATATAATAAAGGAAAACAAGGAGCGCAAAATTTGAAATGCAAGAAATGTCTAATGCTTTTATTAATGATATATGAAAATGGCACACAAAAGCCCTCACAAATGAAGCCACGGTGCCCCGGGTAAGACACTGGGCCATAAAGTTTCACAACATTGTCTGTTACAAATTCAAAACAAAGAGTTCATTACTGGTTAACAAAAGTAATAGGGATGAAGTCCTTTGCTGTCCAGTTGCTTGGTCCACCGTTGGTCGTAGGATAGATCCAGTTGTCGAATTCAGACTCCTCTACATC
Organism: Vicia faba; assembly: GCA_948472305.1. Taxonomy (NCBI): domain Eukaryota; kingdom Viridiplantae; phylum Streptophyta; class Magnoliopsida; order Fabales; family Fabaceae; genus Vicia; species Vicia faba. The sequence continues at coordinate 1,350,584,380 of OX451740.1, forward strand.
ATCTTCAATGGCATTTACTCCCGAGTTGCTGATGAACACAAGAGGTCTTCCAGTCCTTGCATTACGAACATCCATTTGAGCTTCTGTAGTGAAACCCAAACCAAACTTGTTAGTCTTCTGAGTAAAATCAGGGAGTCGGCCCCAATTTGTACACTCACCCTTCTCAATAACAGCCCGGGCATCTTTTAAGGAAGCCATCTTCATAGGAGAATCTTCAACCACAGTCTCAGCTGATGCCAGTGTCTGAGGAACCTCTTCAAAGTGCTGAAATGGGGTCTCAATGAATTCCCCATCCATCTCTAGTATCTGAATGAGTTGAGGTGGCTGACCATGTACTATTCCTCCCCTTGAATTGTCACAATCTTCCCTCTGACCGGGTACTTCAGCTTCTGATGGAGCGTTGAGGTTACAGCCCAGCTTTATGGATCCATGGACGACCTAGTAAACAAGAATAGGATGACCAAATGTCCATCACGTAGAATGTAGAATTGAAGACCTGAGAACCAACTTTAATTGGAATATCAACTTCACCATGCACCATCCTTTTAGACCCGTCAAAGGCCCTGACAATAATGTTACTTGGCTTTAGCTCCAACCCTTCGCAATCCAACCGGTCTAGAGCCTTCTTGGGTAAGACGTTCAATGAGGAACCAGTGTCAACCAATACATGTGCAAGAGTAGTGCCCCTGCATTCAATGGAGACATGCAGGGCATCGTTATGATTTTTCCCCTTGGCAGTCAAATCAGCATTGGAGAAACCCAAACCATTATCAGCAGTTAAATTGGCCACACAATTGGTAAACTGATCAACTGATGTCTCTTGTGGCACGTGGGCAGACTTCAGGAAGGTAATCAGAGCCTTAGCATGGGCCTCTGAACACAACAGCAGTAACAACATAGAAATCTTGGATGGGGTTTGCCCCAGCTGCTCAACTACATTATAATCACTCTTCTTAATAATCTTCAAAATCTCTTCCATCTCCTGTTTGGAAGCTTCAACAGTAATGGTCTTCGGTGTCTCCGTCTGGGAAGGCACATCAGTGGTGATCCCTTTGCCCCGAGCGTTGGATGACTCGGCGACAGGGGTAGGACTAAGAACTTGATCAGGAATGGAATTAGGCACACTTGCAGGTGTAATGACAACAGGTCTTCGGGCAGTTGGTGGAGCAATATCAGATGAGAAAAGTCTACCACTACTGGTGACTTTAGCAGGCCCAGTAATGTTGCTGACGCCGGTATCAGCATCCAACTCTTGCTTAACTCCAAGAACATAAACTTCTGCCCCATAGTGCCAAGGGACAGCTTTCTCAGAGGTGTAGGGGATGGGCCCCGGAACAGTGATGATTACAGGTGCGATCTTCGGAACAGATATAATTCTAATAGGCTTCCTCGAGGGAGCCTTGGAAGAATTGTCGAAAATGGTAATAATGGAAACTTCTTCAATAGGAATGGAAGGAACATAAATCTTCTCAAATAGGATCTCCTTATTATCCATCAAGTTTTGGATACCTGACTTCAGAAAGGGGCAACTAGTAGGTAAAACAGAACACATATGGCAACCTTCGCCACAGCCCGGAAATAAACCGGCTAGCAACAGGTTCTTCTTTACAGTCATCAGAGGGGTAACAATATCATTCACGAAAACTACAAACAAGTCTTCCTCTACAGCATTTACTCCATGTTTGGGCATGGGAGCAGTCACAACATTAGGCCTCTCGGGCGCCTCAAACTCAATCTCCTTTGCATCAATTAGGTCTTGCACACTGTTCCTCAAAACCCAATAATCATTTGTATTATGCCCCGGGCTATCAGAGTGAAAAGCGCAGCGGGCATTAGGGTTGTACTTTGGTGATGTGGTACTCGGATTCTTCGGAGCTTCTTTTAGAGTCACCAAATTGGTCTTCGGCAACTGTGGCAGAATCTGGGACAAAGTCATGCTGAGACGAGTGAATTTCCTTCGAGGTCTCTCGTCCTTTTGTTGATTGTGATGCTGAGGAGCATCAGTAGGTTTTGAAATAACAACTGCATTGACAGCTTGGCGATGTTCAGGTCTATTTTGTCTTCTCGAACTGTAGACAACACCAGACTCTTTCTTAAACGGTTTCTTCTCGGTGCTCGATGAGGCACCCTTCTGTATCTTCCCAACCTTAATACCAGCTTCAATCCTCTCACTAGTCAAAATAATATCTGTAAACCCAGCTGAAGAGCTTCCAATCAGATGGTTAAAGAATGGACCAGACAGGGTCCCCAAAAACATGTTAACAAGCTCACGATCAGCCAACGGTGGTTGCACCCTTCCAGCAAGGTCTCTCCATTTCTGAGCATACTCTTTGAATACTTCACCCGTTCCTATTGGCATACCCTGGAGTTGGGTACGCGTAGGAGCGAGGTCGGAGTTGTACTGATACTTCCTATAGAATGCAGTAGCCAAATCTTCCCATCTACGGATACTAGCTTCATCCAACTGATAGAACCACTCGAGCTGAGTCCCTGAGAGACTGTCTTGAAAGAAATGGATCCACAAGTTCTTATCAGCAGTGTAAGGTTGGATCTTCCTCACATATGACCGGAGGTGCAACTTTAGACAGGAAGCTCCGTCATACTTGGCAAAGGCAGGCGCCTTGAATTTATGGGGAATCACCACCCCTGATGATAGACCCAGATCTCCGAAGTCCAGACCGGGCACCTTCTGTATTTCCATAGCGCTCAAACGGTCTTCCAGCTGTTTGTACTTATCCTCAGCAAGAGGATAATGTTCTTCATCATAGTCCGTCTCGTTGTCGGAGATCATAGGGCTAGGGGCCCTCCTTTCTTGTGGACTATCTTTCCCTCCAGATGAGGTGGTCAGATCAACTTCATTCTGCAGCCCGTTTCCAAACCTGCGTCCAGTGTTGAACAGGATGGTCCTCTTCTTCTTCTTATTCTTCTCCTTTAGAATCAAGGTCTTCAGGTCCTGCTGACCTTTAGCTAGATTCATGAACAGCTCTTGAAATTGGGCATTTTGGGCCTGAAGGGCCTTGATAGTTTGCTCAGTGGAAGGTTCAGCAGACATGATGATTGCTGAAATAAACAACGAAGAAGATAAGAGACTTGTAATGGGGTACCTGTTTATGAGATGCATGGGATGAAATGCGTATGATTTATGATTTCAAAGACAATCGAGATTCAAATTTGTAAACAAGAAAGGAAACACACTTTATTAGATTTAAACTTCAAAATTTAAATTGTTCAACAAATTGCCCTTAGGCGTTACAAGAATGGAAATACTAAAAAGTAAGTAAAAACTGTAAAAGAAAACATCAAAGGTCCATCAATGCTCCTATGGTCTCTTCTTCTCAGTGCAGACATAATCATTCAGTATCTGCTCGTTCTCCAGTTGCCTAGTCAGCTTCTGGATCTTTTGCTCCTGCTCATTGAACCTCTCCCGATAAGAATCCCGTTCTTCCCGCAGTTGCATCCAAGACCTCTTCAGTGTTCCGATATCAATGGGCATGTAAGGTTGGAGGATAGTTGGAGGAACCCTCTCCTCATCAGCAACTTCAAGAGTAACAAGCCTGACAGCTTCGTATGGCATACCTAACTTCTGGGCACGGATGCGGACCCATCTGAGATATGGCTCCATTGGCATAGAAGTCTTAGGACCCAATTCATGTGGATCAGATTGGTGAACTATGTCCCAAGCCCTTATGAATCTACGACGCAGCTCGTCGCTATCTCCCTAAAAATCAAAGATGATATGAGGCATCAGCATCTCATGAGGCCCTTCTCTTCTGGATCTTCCAAACTAATGGAGAGCTAAGCATGGGTTGTAAGAAATCCCTCCATGGAGTCTGATCAATGGAACATTAGGAAACTCTCCACAGCGATCGATGACAATCACCTCATCCATACCTTTGAGAGTCCAGATAATGTCATCACTAGAAAGATACATCATCCTATAAGCCCAGCCCATTCCTTCTTTATTCTTTAGCACGGACTTAGGGAGGTGTGAAATAAACCACCTCGACAATAAAGGAACACAGCACATCAAAGTTCCCTGCTTTCGGGCAGTACGAGCATAGAGCTGATGAAGCATATCACCCAAGAGAGTGGGTATCAGATTTTGAGAGATGAAGATCTTTATGGCATTAATACCAACAAAAGTGTCAGGATTCGGGAACAATACCAGACCATAAATCAAGAGAGCCAAAATGTCCTCGTATGCTTTGAAGTATAAGCTGTCCCATAAGTAATTAGCTTTGTCAATCAAAAACCTAGTCAGAAAACCCTTAGCTCTGCTTCTAGTTTCCCAGTTAGCCATTACCTCCTCCTTGGTCAAGTGAAGGGCTGCAGCAATTTCTTCGGTAAGAGTCTTTTCCCAACCAGTAAACGGAGTTTGTTCCCGGACGGAGATACCAAGCAGCTCAGAGAATTCTTCCAGGGTAGGAACCAGCTGGAAGTCTTAAAAGGTGAAGCAATGGTATAGCGGATCATAAAACTGGACCAGGACACTCATCATTTGTTCTTCCAACTTTGAGGTGACCAAACTGAGAAGAGAACCATGCCTTTTGATGAAGGAAGTCGTGTCTGGAATCCTGACAACCAAATCTTTAAGCAGGGTAGGGACTTGGACAAAGTTGATACGGATAGTATTCATACGCATGGGCATCATGATGACCTACAAAACAGAGCAAAGATGAAACCCTCTCGTCTTTGAAATAGGTTAGTCCTTATGCAGAATGTATGCAATGTTATGTTCTCATGATGTCATGGTAAAGGCACACCACAAATATCCACAAAAGGCAAACATGGTAAAGGCACACAAGTCACACAAAAGAGCCCTTAGATTTCAGGCCGGCATGAAGCTTAGGTACTACCCTCTTTCAGTTTCAGTTGGTTAAGACCTGTCCTAAAAAATAGTAACCGGATTCTAGAGGATCTCAATATCACTGACTACCCTTAATCGGTCATAATTCCAATTTAGCAACCTTTTCTTGCGGCCAGAATCATCGCGAGAGTTTAGTCTCAATGAGTGTAGCATACTGCTACTGTTCTATGGCCAAGTTGGTCAATTTAAGGTTCTAAGGTCATTTGGTGCTTAATGACTCCTTGGAAGACCCATATTCTCCTCGTTCCAACACAAGGGATATCGGTACAGCCCAAGGTGCAACACCAATGTAGCTACTGCTTTATCCGTATCGGTCTACGCCGTACAGATCCCTCACAGTTTATTGCTACTTACCTAAAGGGTATCCCCATATCCAGGTTAGGATCTATAGAACTCTGATACAAGCCCACAAAATTAAAGCATACAGAACATACAATTGAAAACATAGTGATCTAATCCTAAGGTACACCTCACTTCTTAATCTTCCCCAGTAGAGTCGCCAGTTCTGTGATCGGTGGGAATAGAACTGACTGTTTTGGAATGCTGGTTCGCGTCTGCGTTATTTTTTGCACAATGTCGCGGTAAGCAAGAGTCGCCATCGTCTTTTATTTTATCCAACAAGGAAAGGACAAAAGCATAGAAAAATTCCTTTTTGAGATATTTCTAGGGTTCGGGAGGTAGATTATAGAAAGGGAAGGTGTTAGCACCCTTTCTATCCGTGGTTATCCACGGGCTCTTAGGTACTTGCTCATTATGTTTTAAAAAGTTTGCTTTTCTTTGTGTTTGTGGATTTGAAAGAAGTTTTTGCTTGAAAGTTGTGTAAGTGCGAAAAGTTTTATTTTTGTTTTAAAAGGAGCGAGTAATTAAGAACATCTACCTACTCAAAAAGGAATTAATCTGTACAAGTGTCCTTTAGACAATGATATCCCACTATTGAGGAGTAGGAAGCATCGTCGTTGGAGTTTTCGGGTCAATTCGATTAAGGGACGTGTGGTCACTAAAGCAATGTTAGGACGCCTTAGCGGTAACCCTAATGTCTTAGATCATTTTTCCGAGGCAACCGTTTTCGAGGCAACTATGATCTTTGGACAAGAGAGCGACCTCTAAAACTTCCTATACTCAATGACCAAGTTCGAGGCAACCAAGTGAGGTGTACCCTAAGAGTGGCATGTGCGAGTGTATTGTTTTTCAGTTATGTTATCTTTATATATGTTATGGTGAGCTATTGTTGATTTTAAATTAAGAATTAATCTTGTCATGCATTGCCTATCAAACATCTATCAGTTAATGGTCGCGGAAATTAAATTGCGGAAAATAAATCTAAGCTATTACAAGGCGTCGGGTATTTACATCGCCAAAAACAAACCCTTGAAAATTAAATTGCAGAAAGTAAATAAAAGCGGTAAATAAAATCCTAAGTTAAAACTATTACATTCTCGAAACAGTTACAATTATTGGATCAAAAATACTTCGCTCGCGAGAAAATTAAATCGGAGAGTTCTTAGGGTTTTGACCCTTTTTATCAAATAAAGCATATTTTGTTATTTTTTTTATTTGAAAAAGCTAATCTAAATTAATAATTGAATTAATTAATTAAATGAAAATATTTTTGGTTTTTTTTTTAATTAAGGAAATAAAATATGAGTGATTAAAAAAGTTAATAAAAATCCAAATTCTATATTAATTTTAATTTAATGCAAAAGATATTAAAATTGTGCCTAATTAAACTAAATAAATTAATTAATTGTTATTTACAAAAATAAATAATAAAATTAATAGCATTAATAAAACATTATTTTTGGGGTTTTCTGATTTTTATAAAAATATTAATTGGTTAATTTTGTTAATAATAATTAAATAAATAAATAGAGAGAAAAAGAAATAAACCAAAATAGGGGGGTGCTAGGCCTGATTTGGGAGTGAAAAGAGAAATTTTGAAGCCCATTTACGTCCAGGCCTTGTTGACTTTCTGAATTGTCCACACGCTTGTTGACTGGAGACCATGGTAGTCCTTCAACCTTGGCCTTTGGATCTTGGCCTGAAACCACTTGGCGTATGGAGATCTGGAGGCGTTTGATGGTCCATGTTTGGAATGTTACACCTGAATATATGGAGAAAAAATATAACAAGGTTTTGGGGGACCTGGGATTCGAACCCAGGTCCCTATGCTCATTGCATGCGCGCTCAACCACTCCACCAAACTGCTTCATTTGTTATTGTAATAAGAATCAAATATTATATAATAAACAAAACACTAAGCCTGCAAAAATAAAATAAAAAAAGCGCGCCACTGATTCGAATGAACCAATGGCACTAGGACACGCCATCATCTTCCTCACAAAAACCTGGTTCGTTTACCTGCGGATTTTCATCCGCAGGAAGTTTCGTAGGACGTCTTTAAAATCCTCCCTAGGCCATGTAAATGAAATCCATGAGTATCAATGTACTCGTCTCTTCCTCCTGGTCATCCCTGTAACCACCATTCACCTTGATTTTGCCTACATAAAAAATGCCTAAAAAACAAGAACAAGAACCCTAGGTTCGAGCATCATGATACAGGGTCCAAGAATGAAATTGAATAATGCAAAAATGTTCTAAATCAAATAACAATCACAAATATGCCACTATTTTGAAGAAAAGATGCAAGAACTGGAGGTTTGGATTTCATGTTCAGAGGTCAATTCGTGACGACTTACAGTGCGATTTAGGCGATGAAAAGGCTTCCTTTTGATTGGTATAGCTCCACTAGATGTCAAGGAAGAGAACTACATTTTGCTTTTGGTCTGAATTGGTCTCCAAGGTTGTTTTTGATCTCTCACTTTTCAAGCTTTTTTACAAAATTGGTGTGGCCGTTTCTGCAAGGTTCTATGCGTGTTTTCGGTTTGGCTTGCTTATGTGAATGTTATAGAGTGAATTAGGGTTGGTCTTTTGATCTGAAATCAAGTGCATTCAAGATTGAAGATTGGATTTGATCACCATTGAAAAGCTTTCCAAAAATAAGCCAAATCTAATTTTTTTGTGCTTGTTTTGACTTGATACGAATTGGTTGAGTGTTACATGGTACTTGCAAGCTGTACAAATCACAAGAATCCTTTTACATTAATTTTTGGATTTTATTTGAATTAATATAGATTTAAAATAAATTAAATCAATAAAAATTAAATAAAATAGAAAAATAAATGTTTGGTCATGAAATTCAAGATGGGATACTTGTGTGGCATGACAAGACCAAATCAAGTGGAAAAAAGTGGACCCTTTTGTCAAAAATTGGAGTTTTGAGGATAGTTGTCTTTTGGCAATTTTGGAAAAATGCCCAACTTCAACAATGCATAACTTCTTCAATTTTGAACTTTTGGAGGTGTTATTGGTCTTTTTAGAAACCTTGAGATGTCCTCTAATCAACCCTTTTGGTCTCACTTCATTTTGATGCTCCATGCTAAAGTTATAAGCTTTGGAAAAAAAGGTGTTTTTTGTTGACTTTCAAAAATGACCTATAATGTCCAAATTTGTAACTTTTTGTGAGAGAATTTCTTGATCTTGGGGTGTGAAGATGGATTGTAGGAAATTGCATCCTCTTAAAAATTAGATTTGGATGGGTCATTTCTCATAAATTATGAGAAAGTTATGCTTGGTCAAAGTTGAGTTGACTTTTCCTGTAAAACCCTAATTTAGCAACTTTTGAATCTTGATGAATTTTGAGCAATCCTTGATGAATCATGATCAACCCTTGATAAAATGATGAATTATCCTTCAAAATGAGAATGTTGAGAAAAAATCTTGAGGTTTGACTGTATTTGGGACACAGTTGACTTTTGTCCTAGCACAGTCGATTTTTGGACCTCTTGAGCAATTGACTGACCAAACTTCCTCTGCAAGGCTTGAAATTTGACATGGATGAACTTGAGAACATATTAGGACATTGGGGAGCACTTGAGGTTATTTGGATGCAAGGACCTTGATGCAACACAAAACCCTAATTTTGACTTGACTGCCTTAGGAGGTGGTTTGACTGTCCAACTCTTGAGCCAACTTGAGCAACTTGAAGATTATTCTTGACATGTCTTAAGGAATATGGGAGGGAAAATTTTTGGGTACAACAAGTTGGAACAAGGGTTTTTGGATTATCAATGATTTATATGACTTTCAAGGATCATTATGGACCCCCAAGATTACTCATGTCAAGTTTCAAGCTTTTGATCACACTTTTGATCAGTCAATTGAACAGTTGACCTAAAAATCAACTATATTGGGAAAAAAGTAAACCATGGCCAATTTACAGTCAAACTTCATAATTTTTTATCCTCACCAACATTTTAAACTCATATGTATTATTTGATCAAGTTTGGACCATAATTCCTCAAGAAATTTGATCAAATCATCAAAAGGGCAAAATGGTCAAAATTAGGGTTTTGACTAAGAAAGGGCAATTTCTGATTTTTGACCTAGCGAATGATCAATTGGTTTAAGTCATTATCTCAAGAGTCCAATTGCATCATTTTTACCTAATGAAATGATTCAAAACATTGCAAATACATTGGATTGACAGATGAATTTTGCAGTCAACTAATCAAAAGTCATCTGTATATTGAAAAGTCAAACTTTGACTTTTTTTGTCAAATTCAAGTTCCAAAGATCATAATTCATCAAAACATGTCAAAATATGAAACTTATTCATCAAGAAATCAAAAAGTCAAGATTTCATTTTGACAAGTCAAATTTTCTAAACTTAGAAATTTTTCCAAGTGTTGGAAATTTCATGCTTTTTCATAACTTTGATCCAAATTTTCACCATGATGCAAGATGATTCAAGAGAAACTCCCAACATGAAAGTTGTAGATCTCCATGAAATCTACAACTTTTCTTCACACAACTTCTCCTAAAAATGCTTGAATCTCAAGTTATAATTTTGTGAATACATGCTCATGAACTAAAAAAGACTTAGTGAAATTTTGCCCTAATTAGGCAGATTTTTTACCTAACTTCATGACAATTTTTTATATAGTTCCAAGGGGAATCTTCGAAAGCAATTCAAATATGAGTTGTATAGCATATTGCAAGCTTTCCAAAATGTCCAAGAACTCCTTGAGATCATTCTTGAGTAGGGAGAATCGAAGAGATGAAGTTGGTGTTTTGTCACTTGGATTACAAGCCATTTTGTGAAGAACACTTGGTCCAATCTTCAAGCATGTTGTACAAATCTCACTTTGCAGGATTGTAACTTGACTTTCACTCCATAATTAAATGTTTTCATAGCTGTTGGAAGCTTTAATCCAAGCATTCAATGCATTGTACAAATATAATTCCATTTTGGGAAGAAAGGCAACATTGCCATTTTAGAAAAGCAAGCTTTATGCAAAGTCAGCTTGCATTGAGCCTTGCATTTGTTCTTTCTGCATAAACACACTCTACACAATCAGAACAAGTGTGTTTAAAGGTTTCAGCCACCCTACAAGCCTTGTACCTTACATTGAAACCATGCTTGTCAACTTTACTTCAAAAACAAGTAACCAAGCCATAACATGTGAGTTTCAAATTTTGAGTTGTGACAAGCCTCAAAACCTCTTGCTTATAAGTATATACGCTATTTGCAAGTTGACACACGAATGCTATTACCTTGAAACTACCTCAAACACTCAAAAACCAAAAACCTGTTCAAGAACACCATCAACATACAGTTCTGAACCAAAACTCATGATCTTCATTTCCACTCGTACATTTTGAAAACTAATCACTCAAACACCTTCTATACATCATACCAAAGCAACCCAGGCCCCTGTTTCAAGATTGTAGCTCCTCCATCACCATCCACCATTTTCAAATATGAAGCTTGCAGGTTTACTTGAGTAGAGAGATTTAGGGACTTTCAAGGCAAAGTAAGAGTTAGAATACACTCAAGGAGGTCCAGGCAAGCTAAACAGATCCTCATGCCATCTCAAAAGTTGCTCAAACTCCATTCACGACTCCAGCTGCAAGAGGTAAAAACTCAAACTTCTATCTCTTCATACAAGCATCATTTGATCCTGATTTGTGAAAACAAAATGTAGATATCCTTGCTCTAAAGCTAACCATGTTCATAGTTTCCATTTATATTAACTGTGTATAGAGAATTTTGGATTTGAAATTTCTGAGAAAATTAGGTTTCAATTTAGGGCCAGCAAAATTAGTTTTTATCTTTGACATTTAGCTTACATAAGCTATATGGTTGAATTCGTGGGAAGAAACACCATAATTTTCATGTTTGAACTTTCCATTTTTGTGGAGAGTAGAGGAAGATACAGGTGGTCCAGCCAGGCGCAAGGTTGAAGATGAAGTTGCCTTTAGAAAGCAGTATCTAATATATATTTATGTTTTGATTATATGACCGGATGAAACAGCCACCCCAATGGCAAGTGCGCGCATACTAAGTCATGTGTTACCTAAAGGGAGAGGGTTCGAACCAATGTGAACCCCCCTTTTGCATTTTTTCCTGATTTCCTAACACACTTTTTGCAGGCGCTGGGCCCTTTGGGCCTGGCATTTTTTATTTTGGCTAGCATACTCCTATGTTTACTTGTGACACCTCCCTGGCCCATTTCATTTTTTATTTATTTATTTATTTATTTTTCTTTTAAATATATTTTCTAAAATACCAAAAAAAATCATATGAAGTATAAAAATAATAGATTTATATTTAGACACAATTTAAATATTTTTCCACATAAAAATTTATTTTTATTCATTTATACTTTATTTATCTTTCACTAATTTCTTTCTAAATTAAAATAAAACTAGGTTATTATTTATCTAAATATATTTATTTTAATATAAAAAAGACCAAAAATATTTCATAATACCACATACTATTTTCAAGACAAAAATATAGAAAAAATACTTTTTCTTTTAACTTATTTTCCTTTAATCAACTAAAATAGATTTAGGGTTTTATTCAGAAATCTTTTCTTAATTAAAATCTTTTCTTAATTAACTTAAGTTAATTTAATTTAATTACTTTTTTTTCTCTAATTAGGTTTAGGTTAAAACCTCCTTCATACAAAAATCCAAACACAAAAATCTTTTCTTTCAATTTGCATTTGTACTTTATATACTCCTTCAATTATTTATACAATATTCAATTTGGTTGTAATAGATTAATTAAGTTTATATTATTGCAATCCCCATTCATAAATTGTATATCCCCTCCCACAAATGTTGTAATAGCGTAGTAACTTTAAATTTCGCAATTTATCGCTTTTACATAACATGCTAGTAATTAGGGTTTGTATGGGAAGATAAAATCAATCAAATAGAAAACCTTAATCCAAGATAAAAACAAGCATGAAAATTACACACTTGCGCACAAGCACCCTTAGGATAAAATCCACTTGGTTGCCTTACAAAATGGCCATATTACGCATGTAAGGTATCTTAGAAAAAACAAACAAATACAAGATCATAGTCCCTCGATGACGCTATTTAAAGTTGCCTTACAAAATGATCTTAGTCCCTAAAAAAGAATGCTAAGATACCTTGCAACATTGCTAATCATGGTTATACAATGACCCACGCCTGTTCCGTTAACATTCAAAGATAGGGTTGCTTACCAAATCAATGGTAAGACAACAATGTCAAAGGAAAAGAAAATGCACAAGAAAGGCTTTGAGTAGGTAGAATGCTCCTAATTACTTGCTCCATTTCAAAACAAACATCCTTGCTATTTTCAAAACAATCACATACACTTTCAAAACATCTTACAAAACTTGAAAACATTTTCAAAAGATCAACATCTTTGTATACATTCTTACAAACGAGAATCATTACAAAGATTTCCTAAACAAAGACCTCTTTACAAAATACTTTCAAAAAAACCACACTAAGCATAATTTCAAACAAAAGCAAGTGATCTAGCAAGTAACTAAGAGCCCATTGAAAACCATGGATGAAAAGGGTGCTAATACCTTCCCTTTTCATAATCTACCCCCCGAACTCAAGAAACAGCCTCAAAGGTCTTTCCTGTGCTTTTTCACCTTTCCTTTTGGATAAAAGAAAAGTCAGTGGCAACTCTTGCTAATCGCAACATTTGCGATCGAATGCAAAACCTTCAAGTCAGTTCTCCCACCATATCATAACTGGATTGATAAAGTTTTTCTTCTCCTTCCACCTCAACTTATGTGTGGGGGATCTACCTTCATCATCATCTCGAGTTATGTTTGGACCGATCAAGCTCCCACTGTTAATTGTGTTCTCTAAAGTGGTTTGGCCCGTTGCAATGATAAGGATGAATTTCGAATTCGCGTTGGAGGTTCGTTTATCTACTGTGATATCACATAATCATGGATTCTTTCGGTTTACATTTTTTTATATAGTGAGATTTAATGGTGGAAGATCATTATTATTGCAACATTTTCTTCTTGGCCTCATTAATTGTAGTAATCGAAATCGCTCATTGTATTGGAAGGTTGGGAAAAGAGTTTCTCTTATGATTCTATCACAATCTAGCTTTGGATGAAACGAGGACTTTGTGAGAACTGTTGGTGCACAAGGAACAGATAAAAGGCAAAAGAAATATATTTATTGACAGCTTCAAAATAAAGATTTACAATGAATTACAATAACCTACTCCACTAGGCTATTTATACACAAAATTAAATCTAAAAAATATATCTTCTAACAAAGATATAAGAAGATTTAAGATATATATCTTCTAACAAAGATATAAACAATCTAAAAGATATTCCTAAATATAAATTAATATCTAATTAATTATAAAATCTAAATTAATTCTAACACCATCCCTTAATTTATATTTACCCAAAATTGACAACACCAATTCCATCCCTTAAACCAAGAAATTGATCAGTTTTGATAGCCTTTGTCAGAACATCTGCCAGCTGCTTTTGGGTGCTACAGTGCACAACTTCTAAAATTCCATTCAGAACTTGATTCCTCGGAAAATGATACTTGGTCTCAATATGCTTGCTTCTCCCATGCAACACTGGATTCTTGATAAGATTGATTGCATACTTGTTATCAATCATCAGCTTCAGAGGTTTATTTACCTCAATCTTCAGATCTTTCAGCAAGTTCAGAATCCACACAGTTTGACATGCAGTCAGAGCGCCTGCAATATATTCAACTTCACAAGTTGACAGTGTAACAACATGTTGTTTCTTGGAACGCCAAGAAATAGGATCTCCCAGGAATTTGAATAAGTACCCAGAAGTACTTCTTCTGTCAACTCTATCTCCATACTGTTTACCTTGGTATTTGGTAAACAACCGCTGATCCTCCAAATGGTTACTTATTTGGTTACTCGCAGGATCGATCAGATTGATCCTAGGACATAGGTTGATTTTGAAGTTTTGATTAAATTGGATATTAGTTAAATGACAATAAAATGAAGAGGCTTTAAATAAATTGCATGAAGAAAGGACTTGGTAAAATAAATAAGGCTTTAAATGAAAGGGTTTGACAGGAAAGTAAAGAAGAAAGCAAATAAATTTCTGGGAAAGTAAATGACTTTGATTAATAAAGTTGGTGTTTCACACATACATTTCTCAACAATTCTTTCTCACACGCTGGGTACTCGAATCTATATGAGTGACTTTGTATAGAATTGTGAACACACGCGAGAAACTACATGACTACTATTATTTATACTAAAACATCCCAAGTAACCGTCGGGCAGTTACACTGCTTCGAGATGATTCCACTTGGCACGTTCTCAACGTTCGACGCTCCAGATCTTCGCACGTTGCACTTGGTAACCGCTGGAAACCGTTTTCCCTCCAAACGCTTGAATTTCAAACTGCTCCATTTTGAACCATCGAACATCTTCGTCGAGAAACATCTTCGACGAGAAACTCCTTCGACGTCGAAGGCAACCAACTTCTCCCTTGGAAGAAATCTTTTAAGTACCTTGCCATCTTTCAATGGGCATTTCGACGGACCTAGCTAGTCGAAAACATCCTTCAGCTTTAATGGCTGACATTAATAAAACAAGGGTGTCGAATTTAGGAGCCAACAAATTGCCCCCCAAGAATGCCTTATTTCGACTCTGAAAGAAAAAGGCATTCTTTGAAACGCCATTCGACACCTGTCTTTTCACGCTTAGTCACAAATTAAATTGTGCACTTTTTGTTGTCTTCTACCAACCACTGGCAATCCCAAGAAAACCATCATTTATCCGTACCTAAGACGTCACTTCAGTACAGCGTGCAGTGCCAAACGTCATTTCAGAATTTGTCATTATGACAATTCCCAAAAACGAGGACGCACGCTGCGTCCCTCTATTTCTGCAGAACGGCTAAAACAACAGGGGGATGCCACGTGTCCCACTATCTCCTGCAACATTAAATGACATTTAATGTCCTCGGTTTTGGGGATTTTCCCCCACTACTATAAATAGCAGTAAGTACCCCACTGAGGGACTTTTTACGCCATCTAGCTTTCAGACTTCTCTATTTTCATACAAACTTGTCATCTTTGCAAATACCTTTCCTCCTTCACTTCATCTTCAAACTCATCATTAACAATGGCATCTGGTTCCAGTGCTCCTAGCGCTACCGTACCATCTGGAAACGTCAGACCTAAGGTTTTCATCACCGCTCCAGTAGTAACTTCTACGGGCCAACGAAGGGTCCCTGAACCCTTGGACATCGCCGTATGTGATGCTTACTCACACCACCTTATGATCCCGGTTGGATATTCCAACCAGATCTTTGCTATGTCTGGCCCCTTGTATCCAAGTATTGCTGAGGCCATGAAGATCAAGAGTTATTTTCCGGTAGTTGAGAGACTCAAACCGGTTGCATGCGCCAAGAAAGATGCAGAGGATAATGAAGACCCTGCTAAAGAGAAAATCGACCTTTGTTTCTTCAACAAAGGTGTTAGGGCTTTCAGGTCTGGCCCTAGCCTTACCCCCGATTACGTTGCTTGGCTGGAAAAGATGGAGAAACGCCAAGCTTCGATCTGGAAAGATATGGGGATTTTCGACCTGGTGATGCTGTCGAAGACAGGTTTGAACTATTCTCCGGAGATGTCGATAGCTTCTCTACTTTTCTGGGAATACTCCCACTTTACTTTCCATCTTCCCTGTGGGATGCTGACTCCTACACTCTTCGATGTGGCCGCTATCACTGGCCTTCGACCCACCGGGGACTACTTCGATCCGGAGGAGATGTCGGAGGATCAAATTGGATTCTCTGCCACCAAACCAACCTATACCACCTTCATCAATCACTACCACGACAGGTCGACAGATGCTGTGTCGGATGTCGAACACATAGCGTTTCTAGCCTTATGGCTGACTCGCTTTGTATTTTGCTCGAAGTCCTTACAGGTGACCAAGAAGATGGTCACTCTCGCCACTCAACTCCATCATGGCCAAAATATCTGTTTGGCAGAACTGATTTTGGCTAGCCTCTATGATTCGATTAGTAATGGGGCAACTCTTCTAAAAATTATCGAGAACAGGGCCAGTTTGCTACTTGCTGGGCCTTTTTGGCTGCTCCAACTGTGGCTCAATGCCACCTTCGAATCTTTCTTGCCTAAGAAGGTTCAAATAAATGAGCAGGCTCCAGAGATAGCGAACAGACGCGTCGAAGGAACCAGACTGGCTCTGTTGACGCCTATGGAAGATGGACTGGAGCTTCAGCAAACTTTCACCAACTTCGTTCTGATGTTTGCTCGAAGGAAAGAGTTTGTTTCGACTATGGCTCCGTTTGCTCGACGGAAGGTAGGCCCGGCATGGTTCACAAGGCCACATCCAAGGACGTCGAGTGGTCCTCAAGTTGACGAACATACAATAATATGGGAGGCGTTCCTCACACCAAGGATCATGCCTCTTCGATTCAGGAGCTCTAAGACTCACTTGAGTCTGATTGCATACCAACCAAACCTGGTATCTCGCCAGTTTGGTATTATTCAAACCCTACCTTCTCCAATTTTTCCAAGAGAGAAGTCTATGTTGTACTTCTACAATGATTACACCGAAGAAGCTGCCACTAAACATATCGGAAGATATGCTGGTCGAACAGTTCTCTCGTTGTTTGACTACCAGCTCAACTTTCTTTGCTCACCATCCTTCGAGGAGTGGTGGAAAAGTTATTACGCTGAGGAGTTTTTCGACGAGAAGGACTTCGTGGATGAGCTTCAGAAATCTTTTGTCCTTGTGTTGGACAAAATAAAGAAATGTAAGTTCATCCTTTCACGTTACTTTGTCTTTCTCTTTCGACTTCTAGCCTGTTAACTATTTATTTGATTTCAGTTGTTCGAAAGCCTGTAGCCAAGAAGGCTGCAGAAAGCCAACAGGGAGGAGGCCCCTCAACAAAACCTCCACCGCCGGCGAAGACTACAGCGCCGGCGAAGACCACAACCAACCAACAGGGGGAAGGTCCTTCGAAGAAGCCTTCTGTATCGGTAACCAGACTTTCATTATTTTCTTCTGGCTTTCGATTTTTGACTTTCGATGCAATTGCTAAATCGAATTCCCATTGGTTTTTTAGGCACCTTCGCCCAAGAAACGGCCAGCACTGGTGGTCGAATCTGGGAGCGATGAAGAAGGTGATTCTCCCCCTGCTCCTCTAAAGAGGCGAAAGCTGACGAAGGACGCTCCTACTCCTGCTCCTGAGGGTCGAACAATTAGAATAAAGGTTGCTGGGAGAAAGCCCAGGCCACCTCCAGTGATCATTGAGGAGCCAACGGAGGAGGAACTAAATGTTCTTCTCAATAAGCCTGTCGAAAGCGACAATTCCAGCCCTGGGGCTGAAGCTAATTTACAGGTAATCTCTTAGACCCTTTTTGTAACTTAGGTATAGATACCTACATTCGACTATGTCTCTTTCGATTTCTGAAAATTCTTCCTCTTTCCTTTCTCAGGACACCACTGAAAGCTCACCGCCAAGGACTTCTGAAACACTGGAGTCTGCTGAACTCAGCAAGCCACAAGAAAAAGGCTTGGAAAATGACGAAGCCCATACTGAAATAAATGAGGCCAACGCTGAGACGGTAGAACAACCCACAGAAGATCCTCAAACGGAAGAACAACAGCCAAAAGAGGTTCAGGTGGTGGATCTGTCGGAAGAGAATCGTGACGAAGGGGACCATGGCAATGCTGGAGAAGAAAACCAAGGTGCCGCTGGCGAAGATAACCAAGGTGACACTGGCGAAGGGCACCAAGGTGACGCTGGCGAAGGGCACCAAGATGACGCTGGTACTGCCCCAGTCCGAGTCGAAGGGGAACAAGTCGAGACAACTAACACTCAACAGCCTCAAACCCAAGACAATGATGTTGCAAGGGCTGTTACCTCAACGAAGCACAGGTCGAAAGAGGACTTAGAACTCTTGAAACAAACTGACCCTGTTAGCTATCTCAACGCAATCATCGAGAGCAAGAGTTCGTCCGATGCTAGTCAGGAGGTTCCTACCCTGTCGGGGAAGTCCACTGAAACCTCTCCTCTTGATGAAGCTTTAGCGAAGGTTAAGGCCCAGTTTTTCAAGAAGGACTTGATGAAGGCTTTAGAGGGGGACCCCAATGCTCCATCATACTTGAGGGATGTTTTGAATGTTGTCGACTTGTTAGCTGTAGCTCCAGAAGTTTCATGCTTGATCATGGAGTTACACTCCATGATTGATCAAGTCTCAGCAGATTATAGGCGCCAAAGGGGCTTTAATAGTCAGCTTGAGGTGTTATATGGCAAAAGCTCTTCTGCATGGACTGCTGTTTCGAAGACGACTTCTCGAATTGCGGAGTTGTCGAAGCAAAAAGCATCTACGCAGGAAGAAGTCGATGCCATCGATCGAGAGAATGCTTCCTTCAGGGCACAAATCGAAGAAATAGAGGCTAAGATAAATGCCAACACTAAACGCAAGGAGGAACTTCTTTCGACCGTCCCAGACACCGAGAGTCAAACTGAAATCAAACAGGGCCTGGAATTTGCTGAGAAGGCCCAAGGCTTCGACGCTCAGATTGCCAAGCTTGTGCAGGAGAATGTCTGGTGCAAGAAAAGATTGGAGCTGCAGCAAGTCAAATACTTTCGACTCAAGAACTCTGTTCCCTTCTGATTGATTCAGCTTTTGTAACCATATTTTGTAATCTATATTCGACAACATTGCCATCTTGGCTAAAATTTATAAAAATTTCCATTTTGGCTTTTTATGGTCAATTTAGTCTTGTTATTTTATTATTTTATTTTTATCTCTTGGAGTGTCGGTTTGTATTTTTTCAAATATTTACCATTTACTCTCAAGAGCCTTTTATCTTCACCTAACTCTTCGACTTCATAGGCTCCACCAGAAAAAGTTTGGATAACTCTGAATGGTCCTTCCCATTTGGGTGACCATTTCCCCATGCTTCGATCCCTTCGATCCATGGGAAGAATTACCTTCCAAACTAGTTCTTCAGGCAAAAATACCTTAGGTTTTACCTTTTTATTATAAGAGTCTTCTACTCTTTTCTTCTGAAGCCTGAGTAGGTCAAGAGCGCGCAATCTCTCTTCGTCTAAATCCACCAATTCGTCTAACATCATGTTCCAATAAATTTCAGAGGGAATATCATAATGCCTCTGAACCCTTGCAGATTGAAGACAAATTTCTACTGGCAACACTGCATCATGGCCAAAAGTTAGCCTATATGGTGTTGTACCTGTGGCTTCTTTTGGGGACGTTCGACAAGCCCACAGAATCTGGTCTAACGTCTTATGCCAATTCTTTGGTTTCTTCCCAACATGCTTTTTTATCAAGCCAATCACTACTTTGTTTGCTGCTTCGACTTGACCATTTGCCTGTGCATAATAAGGCGTTGATGTTAGGAGTTTGAAACCTGTTTCCTGAGCAAATTCCTGCATCTTTCGACCAGTGAAAACTGATCCTTGATCAGTTGTTATCGTCTCAGGGATTCCATACCTAAAGATAATGTTCTTTTGAATAAATTCAATGACATTTTCTTGGTCCACATTGACTAAAGGGATAGCTTCGATCCACTTAGTAAAGTAATCAATGCCTACCAGTATGTATTTCTGACTCTTTGATGATGCTGGTCGAATCTCTCCAATGAGGTCCAACGCCCATCCTCTAAAGGGCCAAGGCTTCACTATCGAGTGAAGTTCGCTTGCTGGTACATGTTGGATGCCTGTATGGACTTGACATTCTTGACAACCTTTGGCGAACTCAACACAATCTTTCAGCATAGTGGGCCAATATAGTCCTTGTCGAAACAACAACCATTTCATCTTATGGCCTGCTTGGTGAGCCCCACATGCTCCAGCGTGCATAGTCGAAAGGGCTACGTATGCCTCAGCTTCACTTAAGCATTTTAGCAATACCCCTTCAGGCGTTTTCTTGAATAACTCATTACCCATGAGTACATAACTCAATGCCCTGTACTTTGTTTTTCGTTCTGTCAAAGCTCCTGGATTTTGAAGATAGTCCACAATGGGTTTCCTCCAATCTTGCTCTGATAAATTATCTATGAACGAAATTTCGAAGTTACTTTGATCGGCATATCCTAGTCTCGTCGAAGCCTGAGTAGGTCAAGAGCGCGCAATCTCTCTTCGTCTAAATCCACCAATTCGTCTAACATCATGTTCCAATAAATTTCAGAGGGAATATCATAATGCCTCTGAACCCTTGCAGATTGAAGACAAATTTCTGCTGGCAACACTGCATCATGGCCAAAAGTTAGCCTATATGGTGTTGTACCTGTGGCTTCTTTTGGGGACGTTCGACAAGCCCACAGAATCTGGTCTAACGTCTTATGCCAATTCTTTGGTTTCTTCCCAACATGCTTTTTTATCAAGCCAATCACTACTTTGTTTGCTGCTTCGACTTGACCATTTGCCTGTGCATAATAAGGCGTTGATGTTAGGAGTTTGAAACCTGTTTCCTGAGCAAATTCCTGCATCTTTCGACCAGTGAAAACTGATCCTTAATCAGTTGTTATCGTCTCAGGGATTCCATACCTAAAGATAATGTTCTTTTGAATAAATTCAATGACATTTTCTTGGTCCACATTGACTAAAGGGATAGCTTCGATCCACTTAGTAAAGTAATCAATGCCTACCAGTATGTATTTCTGACTCTTTGATGATGCTGGTCGAATCTCTCCAATGAGGTCCAACGCCCATCCTCTAAAGGGCCAAGGCTTCACTATCGAGTGAAGTTCGCTTGCTGGTACATGTTGGATGCCTGTATGGACTTGACATTCTTGACAACCTTTGGCGAACTCAACACAATCTTTCAGCATAGTGGGCCAATATAGTCCTTGTCGAAACAACAACCATTTCATCTTATGGCCTGCTTGGTGAGCCCCACATGCTCCAGCGTGCGTAGTCGAAAGGGCTACGTATGCCTCAGCTTCAATTAAGCATTTTAGCAATACCCCTTCAGGCGTTTTCTTGAATAACTCATTACCCATGAGTACATAACTCAACGCCCTGTACTTTGTTTTTCGTTCTGTCAAAGCTCATGGATTTTGAAGATAGTCCACAATGGGTTTCCTCCAATCTTGCTCTGATAAATTATCTATGAACGAAATTTTGAAGTTACTTTGATCGGCATATCCTAGTCTCGTCGATTCCAAGTCTGTTGGTGATAGACAAGTTGCTTTTATCTTTTCTCGAACTTCGATTGCTCTTTGCAATCTCGTTTTTGAAATCTTATACCCAGATGCAATCTGTGCCAAGTCGTTGGCTATTTGATTTTCGACTCTGGGTATGTGTCGAATATTGACCGTTTCAAATTTTTTCAATAAACGATTTGCTATCACAAAGTACATAATGAGATTCTCTCTTATGCATTTATATTCCTTTGTGACTTGCTTAATGACTAACTCTGAGTCTCCCATTATTTCGACTCGAGTTGCCCCCAATTCCAACAATATCTCAAGGCCAGTAATTAGAGCTTCATACTCAGCCTCATTGTTCGAACAAGAACCTGATATTTTGTACTTGAATGTTGTTGGAATTTTATCTGGAGAAATAATCAAGACTCCTACCCCTGTTCCATCTTTATGGCTGGAACCATCGAAGTAGAATTTCCAAGGCTCTATCTCCACATAATTAATATCCTCAACTTGAATTGAGTGGTCGACTATGAAGTCTGCAACCACTTGTCCCTTTACTGCCTTAAGAGGCATAAAGGTCAAGGAGTATTCAGTTAATGCTAATTCCCACTTGCCAATTCGACTGTGCAAGATAGGTTTCGACAACATATACTTGAAAACATCAAAATGAGACGAAACATACACATCAACTGGTTTTATATATTGCTTGAGTTTTGTACAAGAGAAATACAGACATAGACACAATTTTTCAACTTCACTATATCTAGTTTCTGCATCGTTCAAAACTCTACTGAGATAGTAAATGGATCTTTCGACTCCATTCTTATCCTCTTGGGCTAACATGCTTCCCAAAGTTTTGTCGGATGCAGCTATGTACAATCTCATACTCTTATTGCTACAAGGAGGCACCAAAATAGGTGGCTTAGTGAGGTACCCTTTGATTTTGTCGAAGGCTTCTTGTTGCTCTTGCCCCCATTCGAACCCCTCTTTATTCAGTCGAAGTAAGGGTGAAAAGGCCTGAGCTTTCCCACTTAGATTAGATATGAATCTCCTTAAGAAATTTATCTTGCCTAACAGAGATTGCAGTTCCTTCTTATTCGATGGCACTTTCGCTTCCAGAATCGCCTTCGTCTTGTTCTGGTTGATTTCGATTCCTTTCTTGTGGACAACGAAGCCCAAGAAATCTCCAGCTTTCACACAAAATGCACACTTCAAAGGGTTCATCTTCAGACCATGTTCTCTCATTCTTTCGAATGATTGTCGAAGGTGGTCAATATGATTCTTCCTGGAAACAGACTTTATAACAATGTCATCAATATATACTTGCATAAAAGTGTTAATAAAATCATGGAAGATAGTATTCATTGCTCGCTGGTACGTTGCCCCAGCGTTCTTTAGGCCAAAAGGCATCACTACCCATTCGTAAGTGCCTAAGGCCCCAGGGCATCGAAAAGCTGTTTTCGACACATCCTCTTCAGCAATGAATATTTGATTATATCCTGAATAACCATCGAGCATACTCAGGTATTCATAGCCAGCGGCAGAATCGACTAGCATTTCCGCCACATGCATAGGATATTCATCTTTGGGTGTAGCAGCATTCAAATCTCTGAAATCTATGCACACCCTTAACGTACCATTTTTCTTAATTACTGGCACAATGTTTGCAATCCATTCGACATACCTTGTAACACGTATGAATTTGCATTTCAGCAGTCTTTCGACCTCCGTCTTGATCTTCGACAGTATTTCTGGAGCGAAGCGCCTTGGATTTTGCTTGATTGGCTTCTTCCCAGGTTTGATTGGCAACTGAAGTTCTACCAATCCTCTGTCGAGACCAGGCATTTCGTCATAATCCCATGCAAAACAGTCTTTGAACTCTTTCAGCAATTGGATTACTTCCAACCTAAGTTCTGGGTCAATTTTGGCGCTGATGTAAGTTGGCCTTTTCTCTGACCCTTCGCCTAAGTTGATTTCTTCTAAAGGATCTTGCGCTAACATTTTAATGTTGTTCGCCAAGGGGTCCTTTTCGAAGCCCAAAGGCTCATCGTCATAAATGGCGTCGAGCCTCTGTTCCTGCATTTCTTCTGGCATGATATCAGGGGGTCTTGGATCGAAATCCTTTCCTGGACCTGCAGCAGATAACTGTTGATCGTTGGCCTGTGTGGCCATGTACTTTACTTCGGCTTCGAGAGCCGTTATCATCTTAGTTTCGGCTACATAAGCCGAAATTCGCTTCAAAGATTGTGACTCAGTCATTATCACTGAATTCACTTCCCCAACCAGTTGGTTGGATATCAGTTAACCCACTGAAGTCTATGTGGGACAAGTCTTCTCTGTCCCATTGGAAACCATGCTCAGGATGCAGGTATAGGGAACAAAAAGTGTTTGGCGTTGGCGCCATGTCGAAGTCAGGTGTTGGACATGGCCCTATGTGAGCCAAGTTCTTGTCGAAATCTGCCAAACCCAGGTGATTCACTTCGCCCAGGTAGTAGCTTTGATCTGCCTCTATGTTTTCGACCATCCCATCTGGACGCCATAGGAGCAGCCTCTGGTGCATTGATGATGGCACAACTCCAACACCATGAATCCATTCACGGCCCAACAAAAGATTGTAGTTAGGTTTGGCCGATATGACCATAAACATCGTTGGTCGAAGGATAGATCCTACTTTGATATCCAGCTGGATCACTCCCATAGTGGTCCCTATGCCGCCCTCATAGTTCGACAGGACCATGTTGTGAGGCTTAATGTCCTCATCCCTTTTGCCAATTTTCCTTAGCATAGAGTGAGGAATAATGTTGATGGTCGCCCCGCAATCCACCAAAATTTTATTCACAGTAGTTTCTTCGAGTTTAGCCCTTATAAATAAAGGCTTGAGGTGATTTTTCATCGCCTCTGTAGGTGGCTCGAAGAACCCATTTTGTTCCTCAGTGGTGCCATTGTCCATGACGAAATAGCACACTGGCCTGTGTTTGGCCATTTCTTGTTCCACTTCCCAGTCACTTGCTTCGACCTCCACTTGTCGGTTGAATTCTCTGGGCAGCACTGAGACTATATTCACCATTATGTCCAAAGTATCATCAGACTCAGAATCATCTCCGTCCTCGACTTCACCTTGGTTAGGCCAAACTAGCATGTTGGTTACTGGCTCTCTTTCTAGAGGTTTCCTTTGCTTCCTTTGAGGAACATTCGAACTGGTTTCTGCCTTTGGTTCGTTGGCAGCCTCCCTTTCAGCTTTTCGTCTCCTTTGGTATCTCCTCCATTGAGATCGATGTAGCGGTGAAAATCGGAGATCAAGCTATTAATTAACTTGACTCACAAAAAGCAAGAGTCGCCACCGCGCTTTATTATTTCCAAGGGAAAAGGGAAAAGAGCGAAATAAAACCCTAAAATATGCAATGTAAAGTAATATTTAAAAGTAATGAAAATACAATGCGTTTTTAAAAGAGATCGAGAGTTCGGGGGTTGGTTATACAATGGGAAGGTATTAGCACCCAATGCATATGCGGTACTCCGCAGGAACCTTTTGAAATATCTGTTTTTGGTTAAAATTGTTTGTTTGATTAAAATGGTTCGTTTGGCTAAAAATGGGTATGGACGAGATTTTGAAAAGGCGACGACCTAGTGTCGAAGTTTTGACTTAAAAGGGGTGTGAGTTTGAAAATGGAGTCTTTTGGGAAAATTATCTTGAGTTTAGCAAAATAGTAAATAAGCAAAAAAATGAATGAGGGTATTCGCACGATTGGATGAGATGTGTTTGATAACATGAAGTCAACAAAGTTAAAACATTTCCCTTGGATTAAATCGAGCGAGCAAAATGAAATAGACATCAAAATATAAGCAATCAAAATTCACAAGAAAATAAATATAACGAAACAGATTAATGACCTAAAGGCATCGAGAAATTAAAATGACGAAGATATTTAAATAAAATAAAAGAGAATGTAACTAATTATCTAAAGAAGTTATTTAAACTAAATTAAAAATTTAAGATTACTTACTAAACTAACTACAAATTCTAAGGTTGCAAAAAATAGTTCTAAAATTACTAAATTAGATCTAAGCTAAATTAAAAAATTCTAAAAGAATATTAAACTAATTCTAAACAACTAAAATTCTAAACTTATTAAACTAATTCTAAATCAAATAAAAATTATAAACTCATTAAACTAATTCTAAATCAAATAAAGTTCTAAAGCTACTAAACTAAATTTAAATCAAATAAAAACTCTAAAGTTATTAAACTAAACTAAAAAAAATAAAATTCTGAAGTTAACTAAATAAAATCAAATAAAATTCTAAAGTTTACTAAATTAAAAATAAATTCTAAAATTTACTAAGTCAAATCTAAATGAAATAAAATCTTAAAGTTACTAAAATAAAACTAAACAAAATAAAATTCTAAAGTTTACTAAGTCAAAACTAAAACAAATAAAATTCTAAAGTTTACTAAGTCAAAACTAAAACAAATAAAATTCTAAAATTTACTAAGTCAAAACTAAATGAAATAAAATCCTAAAGTTACTAAAATAATTTTAACTTAACTTAAGATTACTAAAATAATTCTAAACTAAATAATATTGTAAAAATTGCTAAATTAATTATAAATTAAATTTAAAATTCTAAAGTTAATTAAATAAACTAAATGAAAATTCTATAATTAGTAACTAAATTAGATAAAGATTAAAACTCAAATGATAACCAAATTAAATTAAACTACATAATAAAGCTAAAAAAAACAAATGTTATTATAAGAAATTGAAACTAATTAAAAAAATCTAAATTAATACTAAACTAAACCTAAATATAAGATTTACTAATTTTTTATATTATTATTTTTTTTTACTTAAACAATTTTTATATTTTCTCAAGAATATTTAGAAAAAAGAATGAACATCATATTTTGTGAGAATTTTTATACATATAAGAAACTAAAACTTTCTAAGAAAACAAAATAACATAGAAACATTATAACCCTGCTTTAATGATCCTAGTTCTAAACAAGAAACCCCTTCATCCATTTAAACTACAGAAAAGGAATAGAAGTTGACTTCCATTTTCTAACATAATTTCAAGAAGAGCTAAAAAGAGAAACAAAACAACATCATATGTTCTTCTTTCTCATCTCTCATCTCAATTCTCTCAAGAGTTTCCTCTTAAACAAAATCGAACAACAAGCTACACACCCCTTTAGATCCAATCATCAAAACAAACACAAACATATATGGAAAATAAAAGAGGAGCAAATGAAGAAATGGTGGTTACGGTGATAAAGAAGCGGAGCTGACAAAGATGAGGAGACGGACGGAGGGGGCTTGCGACGGAGTTCTACGATGGTGATCTCTGTTTTGAATCTTCCGAGTCTCTTTTCAAATCATGCTTTTTGATTGTTGTCACTTTGTTTTCAACTTATCGGTTCTGTTGTCGGAGTTTGTCGGTATTGCATCCTGTCCACCACCTGTTTGACAAAAAGCTTGAACCAAATTTCTTCTATTTTTTTGCATTCTAATTTACAGGTTGTGGTGACCATGATGTTGAGATTTTGAACTACGCGAGCTGGTATGAATCCTGAGTGACGGTGGTTTGTGCGAAACAGCTGTGTTTCCGTTCCGCTTTGCTTGTTCTTCTTCTTTTCTTCTTCTGTGGTCTTATGATGTTACTAAAAAAAACGGTTTGCTTGTCTATGTAAATTATTTGAGTGGTTTGAAGTCGACAAGAAATGTTATATGAAAAATTGAAACTTGAATGTTAAAAGAAAAGCATATACAACAAAGCTAACAAATTGATGTTGTTGAAATTGAAAAAGATGAAAAAATTGACGATAAAAGGATTGTGGTTTTACAGGTTATGTAAAAAAATAATAAGAATTGGTTATTGAGTTCGAATGAAGAAAATAGTGTATTGAATGTAATGAAAATTGGTTTCAGATTTTGGATAATGTCAGTTTTGAAAATTGCAACAAGATTATTTACAAAGTGATAGATAATATGAAAACTATATGTGTTTGTGTAATTGTAATGTTGTATCCCAGAGAGAAGAAAATGAGAATAGAATAATATAGAAACTTGAAAATAGAGTGAGTGAGAGAGAGGTGTTATTTACTGTTAGTTTTTTTGTTTTTTTGTGTATCAATCCACCACTTTTGCCAACAGCCAATGAGAATTAAGCAACGTCTAAATAATATATTTTTGTGACCAAAATGTCCTTTAATGATACAATAACCAAAAAAACTAAATGTATTGAAATTAACTCAATTAAAAATGATTTTTTTTTGAATATTTTATGAATAAAAAATAAAGAGCTAAAATGACCGAAAATGATAAAAAACGGACGAAAATTTATCCGAAAAAATAAAACGAACACATTAAAATAATCTACATGTCACAAAGATTAAAGAAAAAATATTCAAGAAGTCAAAAATCAAAAATAAAATAATAATAAAAATATCAGACTAAACAGACGTTTAAGGTTAAAAACGAGACTTCGAACTGTACCAAAAAAATAAAGCGAGCATGCCGTCATAATCTACGCGAAACGCAGATTCATAAGATGATCGGTAAAAGGTGAAAACTTGAAATATTTTCTCGCTAATTTTCCGCACAGTGTCGAACCGCTTTTAACAGTTTGTCTATAAAATCGAAATATTTTTATTATCGACATATAAACAAATTGGAGCAATGCAAGAAAATAGTAAACAGGTAAAAATGAATGATGTGAAACGTCGGGTATTTTACAACTGAAGGACGATGCAAACTTTGATTTAAACTGACTTTTTCTGGTCAACTTAAATACGACTAATGATGCAAAATGTGATGAATGAAGATATTTACTAATGATCGGGACCAAATAACAAAATATGATCTGAAAGTGCGACTAAAACATGTTAGGGGCGAAATCTAGGGTGCAACAGTTGTGCCTTGATGAATCAGTCTTCGAGAATCCACAATCAACCGTACTTCGGGCTTGGGAGACTCAAAACTTTAATTGAGGCGCGACACCTGATGCTCTTGATTCAGACCTATCTCTGCACATGACACAAAAGAAAACATGAACATACACCTTTGTATGCGATTAGAAATTAGTGATACATAGGCTAAAAATGTTCAAAACACTTGACAATCTTCACATAGTCAAAGCTCGAAGGTGAGAGGTTAAAACCGACCGTATTTCGTGACCTTGGCTTATGTTTAAAAAATGAAAAAATAAATATGGGATCTTAGGTCAAAAATTGGGGTACAACAGCTGCCCCTATTTAAGTTTCTTCTATCTGGAGATATGAAGATTGGGATTTTCATCTCGACGAGATTGAAGGGACTTAAATATAGAATACACAATTTTTGGCCTTAAGATACCGCGATTATGTTCATGATATGATACGAATGTAATGCTCTGAATTTTTTGGGGAATGACGCCATATGAGACAGACTATGCTGGAGAAACCAAGCACATTATACAGTAATCCCACAGGGGAACCAATTATAACACCACTGGGGAAACAAAGTCATAGACTTCAAATGCGAGACTCTTGAATGATTTACATCAGTATTGAGACTGGAAAAGGTAATGATTTACATCAGTACTGTGACTGGAAAAGGAAATGATGAACATCAGTACTGAGACTGGAGAATGATTAACATCAGCACTATAGCTGGAGATAAACATCTCTGATTTCTGAATTTTACCAAGAACGGTAACACATCTCTTCTCTGACCAAGATATCGCTTGAAAAGGCTAAAATAACAAACTTCTCCACGGGACTTTTCCGAAAGGGATGCCATTTGCTGAGTAGACATTATTGTTGGGGATACACAAGCTGTTCAAATAAAGAGGCCGTCACTTGCTATCTTTCAAAGGTATCAATAACATACAAGCTGCCCATGAAGAGACTGCCACTTGCTGTCTTCAAAGAATATTAAAGCATACAAGCTGCTCATGAAGAAGCTGCCACTTGCCGTTTTCAAGGGAACAATAACACACAAGTTGCTCAAATAGATAAGCTGCCACTTGTTGTCTTCCAAAAATACTAACGTACAAGCTGCTCATGAAGAAGCTGCCACTTGCCGTTTTCAAGGAGTGTTGATAACATACAAGTTGTCCATGAAGAGACTGCCGCTTGCTGTTTCTTAAAAGTGTTGATAACATACAAGTTGTCCATGAAGAGACTGCCGCTTGCTGTTTCTTAAAAGTGTTGATAACATACAAGTTGTCCATGAAGAGACTGCCGCTTGCTGTTTCTTTTCAAAATTACCAATAACACACAAGTTGCTCATGAAGAGACCGCCGCTTGTTGTTTTCTTTTCAAAATTACCAATAACACACAAGTTGCTCATGAAGAGACCGCCGCTTGTTGTTTTCTTTTCAAAATTACCAATAACACACAAGTTGCTCATGAAGAGACCGCCGCTTGCTGTTTTCTTTTCAAAATTACCAATAACACACAAGTTGCTCATGAAGAGACCGCCGCTTGCTGTTTTCTTTTCAAAATTACCAATAACACACAAGTTGCTCATGAAGAGACCGCCGCTTGCTGTTTTCAAAGGTAACAATAACACACAAGTTGCTCATGAAGAGACCGCCGCTTGCTGTTTTCAAAGGTGACAATAACATACAAGTTGCTCATGAAGAGGCTGCCGCTTGCTGTCTTCTCTAAGGTATCAGTAACATACAAGTTGTCTCATGAAGAAACTGCCGCTTGTTGTCTTTTCAAGGTATCAATAACACACAAGTTGTCTCATGAAGAAACTGCCGCTTGTTGTCTTTTCAAGGTATCAATAACACACAAGTTGTCTCATGAAGAAACTGTCGCTTGTTGTCTTTTCAAGGTATCAATAACACATAAGTTGTCTCATGAAGAAACTGCCGCTTGTTGTCTT
Organism: Vicia faba; assembly: GCA_948472305.1. NCBI lineage: Eukaryota > Viridiplantae > Streptophyta > Magnoliopsida > Fabales > Fabaceae > Vicia > Vicia faba. The sequence goes on from OX451740.1 coordinate 1,350,614,660, forward strand.
TTCAAGGTATCAATAACACACAAGTTGTCTCATGAAGAAACTGCCGCTTGTTGTCTTTTCAAGGTATCAATAACACACAAGTTGTCTCATGAAGAAACTGTCGCTTGTTGTCTTTTCAAGGTATCAATAACACACAAGTTGTCTCATGAAGAAACTGCCGCTTGTTGTCTTTTCAAGGTATCAATAACACACAAGTTGTCTCATGAAGAAACTGCCGCTTGCTGTCTTTTCAATGTATCAATAACACACAAGTTGTCTCATGAAGAAACTGCCGCTTGCTGTCTGTCAAGAGTATCCATAACACACAAGTTGTCTCATGAAGAAACTGCCGCTTGCTGTTTGTCAAGAGTATCCATAACACACAAGTTGTCTCATGAAGAAACTGCCGCTTGCTGTTTGTCAAGAGTATCCATAACACACAAGTTGTCTCATGAAGAAACTGCCGCTTGCTGTTTTCTCAAAGATACCCATAAAATATCATGAAGATATTACTGGAGGTGAGAGTCAATAATTTCACCGAGGATGGACAAACTGCTCATGAAGAGACCGCCATTTGTCAAAAAGAAATCAGAAATAATCAAATTGCTCAAATAAAGAGTCAGTCGCTTATTGTCATGTCGATATTCCAGAAGAAGGTGGTGATAACACTGCTGGGGAATAAAGTTCATCTTCAATGGGAAACCATGAATGGATTCTTCCCGAGGAGACCAAGTATTTACGTTGCAAAGTAAATGCACTTTCCATCTAGGTTTCATAGCCTAGAGATATTCACAAGGTACCGTTCACAGGAGACAAAGCTCAATCCAGGAATAAACTGGGGAGAAAACAGTCAAACAAGACTCCACCCAATGAGGAAATAACTCAAATGGGGATTTATCCTATCCAGAGATGGAAAAGGAAAGCTGAAGCAAGATTCTTCCACGAGAGTTAACTCAGTGGGGAATTAGAAAAGAGGTGCACTTTCTGCTTAAGTTGACACTCTATTTGGAAAGATCAAATATGTTATTTGAATAGACATAACCAAGGTATACGAACTCAAAGATATCAACAAATACAAATGTGTGTGCATGATGCAAGTATGAACGAATGAATGAATTTCATATGTATGTTGACAAGACAGACATGGGAGATAGACAGAAGATGATAAGACATCATAGCACAACCCAACACTCGGCTAATCTCAACAGGAGGGGAACATTACTGGAGATAAAAACAAAAGCCATCATTGGAGCAAAGTCCTTTTACAAGGCTTAAGTATCTCTGGAGAGGAAGATATTTTTGGTAGAAAACCCAAAGTCCAATCTTCTAATGTCAACAATCCATTGAAAGGATAACAACACAAACAAATGTTTCAGCGGGAAAAAGTCATGTTTAGCTGGAGATACTGGGAACACCACCCTCTGATAATGCGTGCAAAAAAATATCACATATCTTTGACAAATCTGGATTGCCCCTGGGACTAATTTTGGATGCCCCAAGTTTACTGCTGATAAGCTGCATGTTGCACGACAATTCTTGCGAATAACTTCGCTTCTAAAATGCCCCAAGCTATATGGTTGATGAGGAGAAATCGTCTCAAGAGGATTTTACAAAAGACCTGGCATTCACCATGCTCTGGTGTCTTCAAACTCTTAGAGAGATTCATCGAATCTCGACGTGATTGCCCCGGATTAACTGTAGTTGGCACAACAAAGTCTTCAAATTTTGCCCCAATAAAGGGTAAAGAAGTTGGGAAAGCATTAACTGGGAGAAGCAACATGTCCATGTTCAAGGTCTTTAGGTGACATGCCCCTGGATATGATTTTTCTTGACGTGATCCGCCAATTACTCAACATAGTTTCAGGCCTTAAAAGAATAAACTCATCACTGGTGCTTATGTGAGCCTCCTTGATATCAAACAAATGTTTTGCAGTTAGAAAAAGTTTACAATGAGAATGAAAATTCTAATGCAACAGTTATGTAAGTCTTGAAGATTTTGAAAGATATCGCACAAATTTTGCGAGTTAAAGCACCATTTATTTTTGTATAGGAAAAACATATGATACCAACATAACTATTTAGAACATTCATGGGAGTCAGGAACACTATCTCATTGAAGTATGCTTTCAAAATAACCTTGCTTCAATTAGGACTTTTGAAGGTTGTAATGTGGTCTGGTTCATGGTTTTAGAAAAAAAGATTTAAGGCTCAAAATATTTGGTGCCCACCCCCTTCATGATGTTCTCCAATCCTATGTTCAGTTAATTCAACATGAGCATTCATCCCTCAAAAGGATTTTGTGACGGTCAAGGAAACGACGAGGCTTTCGGAGTAGAAACCACCCTCATGTCTTCGTGTTTGTAGTCACCAATTTGTTCTTTGCTGAGGACTTTTCTTTGCAGTCCTTTTCTTTGCAATTTTATTTTCCCTAACTTTTGCCTGAACTAATTCTTTTGAATTGATAGTCCAGCGGGATGCCTTAATTTTGCCTAAGTCACACGTTTTCATGTTTTTTGACTTAGCAGGCTTTTTCTTTTTCTCGATTTTTGACTTTTTTGAACAAAATGTGTGGCATTAGCTTGTCTTTGCTTGTTGAGAAGATTGTGATTGCCTCGTTTCTTGATGAATGAGGGATAACATTATGATTCCACATCTTCTGGCTTCATTATACATGAAAGATAGCCCTCGTAGTTTCTCTTCAAAAAACATCTTCCTTATGAATTTCGAACACTCAGTCAAATTAACTAAAAACTACCCTGCCCCAGGTTAAAATTCAAGGTTTTTTCGTATAGAAAAGAAACTTCTACTTCAAGGCTCAAAAGGGGTTAGCAAGGGATTATCTTCCTTATATCTCCAGTGTTTAGGGATTTGAAACAATGCCTGTACATCATCAGCAAGATTTTATCCAAAAGCATGCAACCAGAGATTTTGTGTTCTTTAAATCATCATCCTCCCTTCAATCTCTGCCTAGGCAAGAGAATGGGCAACAAGTTGGTATCATAATGCAAAAAGAAAATTAAAATTTGAAAACAAATATGAGTGAAACGAATGAATTTCTTCAAGACAAACATACCCATTGTATCAAGATAATCATTCAGATGCAAACAAGCTCTTACATGCAAACAATGTTTTGATAAACAAGAAAAATTACAAAAAGCAGAAATAAGTTAACAATCTGGGAAGGCTTTCCATCTGGACTTGAATCACTGAAAACATCCTTCAAAACTCAAAGTGGCCATCAATCGTGTTTACTCTTCGGCACGTGCTTGATTTGAACTTCAAAACCAACGTCCTTGAATGACAAGATACCACTTCTGACCAACTTCTGAACCTCAATCTTCAAAGCAAAGCAACCCTCCAAGTCATGCCCAGGAGCACCTTGATGAAAAGTACAAGCCAAATCAGCTTTGTAGTACCAATGTATCTTCTCAGGAACCTTCGGTGGAGGTCGGGTCTGAACCAAATTCCTCTGCATCAGGATAGGGAACAACTCTGTATAGGTAATTGGAATTGGATCAAACTGGGTTTTCCTCTGATTAGGAACTTGCTGATTCTGTTGATGAATAGGAGAAACATGATGATTCTGACGATGATTATTTCTTCCTCTGGTTCTCTTCCCGGAACAGTTATTATCAAACTTCTTCACACCATTAGCTGAGCAACCATCTTCATATAAACATCCCTTTCAGACATCTTCTTCTAGACGCACTCCCACATTCACCTTGTCAGGAAAGTCATTAGGTGCATTAACCATCACCTTCTCATGAGAGAAGGATTTCAGAGTTTCAGTGAAGACTTTTATCATTGCTTCCTCCCTTCTAGAAGGATTGACTTGGGCGGCAGCCAGAATTTCAACCAAACCACTTAAGTGCTCCACACTAGCTTTCAAATTAGTCATCTCTCTACAGAGTTTAGAAACCTCTTGCTTGATATTCTCCATTGTTTTCTTAGCGCGAGTGTTGTACTGGTGAGACCAAAGGAAAAATAAGACTCGGGAAAAAAGACCTTTGACAGTGAAACAAAAAATGTAGAATGATGTATGATATGCAAAAGAGAGTTTTTATTTGATTTTCAAGGAACTCAAGATATTAAGTTGTAAACATCAAAGTATGAAGATAAAAGATGAATTTTAAATTGGCTCCAAACATTGATCAAGTTATCATCAAGATCAATCATCCATTTTGGTGGATTAGGGTTTTCGCCCTATCAACACCCAAGATCCATTGAGCTTGACGAAACTTGTGATGTTTACAAAGAAGGACCTTCAAATTCCTTGAAAGTCAAGTGAAAAGGGTTTTATGGATGCATGAATGCATGGCTATGCAACAACCACAAGCAAGGTCACAAATAAAGTCGAAAGGTTCAACGTCACGAGCATGGAGTCAAGGTAAGGAACACCCCCAAGGTATGTACTAACGGTTTAATCACACCTGCAAGACAAGGTTCTAAGAGTTCCCGGAGTCTACATTCCTCCTTCGGATATTACCAACGTCTTGATTACTCAATAATCAGCAATATTCTCAAGAGAAACTCATCCGAGCGTAGCATCGCGTAACAATTATTTCCGGATTACTCCGTTATAATCTCCGCGCTACACCTAAAAGGCCAAGGTGGGTTAGGGTTCTATGGTTCCCAGCTTCTCTGGCTCCCAGGTCGAAAATAATAATGTCTTCCCGATTACTCGGTAAACAAATATTACGTTCAAAAGGGCCTTCCACTGAGTGGGGGATCTCATGCCTCCTTCTTCGGGATTACTCCCTCAAAGTTAACATGACTATACCGCCCGTCCTATTCCTAAGTGTAACTTAGTCCGGGTATAGGACTTGTCCTTTATCAACACCCAAATCATAATATATACATATAATCAAACAATCAAATAATGATAAAACAGATAAAACAAATTAGGCTTAACCCACTTAGGGATGGACCAGCAAGAGGTCAATCTATCCCCAGCAGAGTCGCCAATTCTGTAGCGGTGAAAATCGGAGATCAAGCTATTAATTAACTTGACTCACAAAAAGCAAGAGTCGCCACCGCGCTTTATTATTTCCAAGGGAAAAGGGAAAAGAGCGAAATAAAACCCTAAAATATGCAATGTAAAGTAATATTTAAAAGTAATGAAAATACAATGCGTTTTTAAAAGAGATCGAGAGTTCGGGGGTTGGTTATACAATGGGAAGGTATTAGCACCCAATGCATATGCGGTACTCCGCAGGAACCTTTTGAAATATCTGTTTTTGGTTAAAATTGTTTGTTTGATTAAAATGGTTCGTTTGGCTAAAAATGGGTATGGACGAGATTTTGAAAAGGCGACGACCTAGTGTCGAAGTTTTGACTTAAAAGGGGTGTGAGTTTGAAAATGGAGTCTTTTGGGAAAATTATCTTGAGTTTAGCAAAATAGTAAATAAGCAAAAAAATGAATGAGGGTATTCGTACGATTGGATGAGATGTGTTTGATAACATGAAGTCAACAAAGTTAAAACATTTCCCTTGGATTAAATCGAGCGAGCAAAATGAAATAGACATCAAAATATAAGCAATCAAAATTCACAAGAAAATAAATATAACGAAACAGATTAATGACCTAAAGGCATCGAGAAATTAAAATGACGAAGATATTTAAATAAAATAAAAGAGAATGTAACTAATTATCTAAAGAAGTTATTTAAACTAAATTAAAAATTTAAGATTACTTACTAAACTAACTACAAATTCTAAGGTTGCAAAAAATAGTTCTAAAATTACTAAATTAGATCTAAGCTAAATTAAAAAATTCTAAAAGAATATTAAACTAATTCTAAACAACTAAAATTCTAAACTTATTAAACTAATTCTAAATCAAATAAAAATTATAAACTCATTAAACTAATTCTAAATCAAATAAAGTTCTAAAGCTACTAAACTAAATTTAAATCAAATAAAAACTCTAAAGTTATTAAACTAAACTAAAAAAAATAAAATTCTGAAGTTAACTAAATAAAATCAAATAAAATTCTAAAGTTTACTAAATTAAAAATAAATTCTAAAATTTACTAAGTCAAATCTAAATGAAATAAAATCTTAAAGTTACTAAAATAAAACTAAACAAAATAAAATTCTAAAGTTTACTAAGTCAAAACTAAAACAAATAAAATTCTAAAGTTTACTAAGTCAAAACTAAAACAAATAAAATTCTAAAATTTACTAAGTCAAAACTAAATGAAATAAAATCCTAAAGTTACTAAAATAATTTTAACTTAACTTAAGATTACTAAAATAATTCTAAACTAAATAATATTGTAAAAATTGCTAAATTAATTATAAATTAAATTTAAAATTCTAAAGTTAATTAAATAAACTAAATGAAAATTCTATAATTAGTAACTAAATTAGATAAAGATTAAAACTCAAATGATAACCAAATTAAATTAAACTACATAATAAAGCTAAAAAAAACAAATGTTATTATAAGAAATTGAAACTAATTAAAAAAATCTAAATTAATACTAAACTAAACCTAAATATAAGATTTACTAATTTTTTATATTATTATTTTTTTTTACTTAAACAATTTTTATATTTTCTCAAGAATATTTAGAAAAAAGAATGAACATCATATTTTGTGAGAATTTTTATACATATAAGAAACTAAAACTTTCTAAGAAAACAAAATAACATAGAAACATTATAACCCTGCTTTAATGATCCTAGTTCTAAACAAGAAACCCCTTCATCCATTTAAACTACAGAAAAGGAATAGAAGTTGACTTCCATTTTCTAACATAATTTCAAGAAGAGCTAAAAAGAGAAACAAAACAACATCATATGTTCTTCTTTCTCATCTCTCATCTCAATTCTCTCAAGAGTTTCCTCTTAAACAAAATCGAACAACAAGCTACACACCCCTTTAGATCCAATCATCAAAACAAACACAAACATATATGGAAAATAAAAGAGGAGCAAATGAAGAAATGGTGGTTACGGTGATAAAGAAGCGGAGCTGACAAAGATGAGGAGACGGACGGAGGGGGCTTGCGACGGAGTTCTACGATGGTGATCTCTGTTTTGAATCTTCCGAGTCTCTTTTCAAATCATGCTTTTTGATTGTTGTCACTTTGTTTTCAACTTATCGGTTCTGTTGTCGGAGTTTGTCGGTATTGCATCCTGTCCACCACCTGTTTGACAAAAAGCTTGAACCAAATTTCTTCTATTTTTTTGCATTCTAATTTACAGGTTGTGGTGACCATGATGTTGAGATTTTGAACTACGCGAGCTGGTATGAATCCTGAGTGACGGTGGTTTGTGCGAAACAGCTGTGTTTCCGTTCCGCTTTGCTTGTTCTTCTTCTTTTCTTCTTCTGTGGTCTTATGATGTTACTAAAAAAAACGGTTTGCTTGTCTATGTAAATTATTTGAGTGGTTTGAAGTCGACAAGAAATGTTATATGAAAAATTGAAACTTGAATGTTAAAAGAAAAGCATATACAACAAAGCTAACAAATTGATGTTGTTGAAATTGAAAAAGATGAAAAAATTGACGATAAAAGGATTGTGGTTTTACAGGTTATGTAAAAAAATAATAAGAATTGGTTATTGAGTTCGAATGAAGAAAATAGTGTATTGAATGTAATGAAAATTGGTTTCAGATTTTGGATAATGTCAGTTTTGAAAATTGCAACAAGATTATTTACAAAGTGATAGATAATATGAAAACTATATGTGTTTGTGTAATTGTAATGTTGTATCCCAGAGAGAAGAAAATGAGAATAGAATAATATAGAAACTTGAAAATAGAGTGAGTGAGAGAGAGGTGTTATTTACTGTTAGTTTTTTTGTTTTTTTGTGTATCAATCCACCACTTTTGCCAACAGCCAATGAGAATTAAGCAACGTCTAAATAATATATTTTTGTGACCAAAATGTCCTTTAATGATACAATAACCAAAAAAACTAAATGTATTGAAATTAACTCAATTAAAAATGATTTTTTTTTGAATATTTTATGAATAAAAAATAAAGAGCTAAAATGACCGAAAATGATAAAAAACGGACGAAAATTTATCCGAAAAAATAAAACGAACACATTAAAATAATCTACATGTCACAAAGATTAAAGAAAAAATATTCAAGAAGTCAAAAATCAAAAATAAAATAATAATAAAAATATCAGACTAAACAGACGTTTAAGGTTAAAAACGAGACTTCGAACTGTACCAAAAAAATAAAGCGAGCATGCCGTCATAATCTACGCGAAACGCAGATTCATAAGATGATCGGTAAAAGGTGAAAACTTGAAATATTTTCTCGCTAATTTTCCGCACAGTGTCGAACCGCTTTTAACAGTTTGTCTATAAAATCGAAATATTTTTATTATCGACATATAAACAAATTGGAGCAATGCAAGAAAATAGTAAACAGGTAAAAATGAATGATGTGAAACGTCGGGTATTTTACAACTGAAGGACGATGCAAACTTTGATTTAAACTGACTTTTTCTGGTCAACTTAAATACGACTAATGATGCAAAATGTGATGAATGAAGATATTTACTAATGATCGGGACCAAATAACAAAATATGATCTGAAAGTGCGACTAAAACATGTTAGGGGCGAAATCTAGGGTGCAACAGTTGTGCCTTGATGAATCAGTCTTCGAGAATCCACAATCAACCGTACTTCGGGCTTGGGAGACTCAAAACTTTAATTGAGGCGCGACACCTGATGCTCTTGATTCAGACCTATCTCTGCACATGACACAAAAGAAAACATGAACATACACCTTTGTATGCGATTAGAAATTAGTGATACATAGGCTAAAAATGTTCAAAACACTTGACAATCTTCACATAGTCAAAGCTCGAAGGTGAGAGGTTAAAACCGACCGTATTTCGTGACCTTGGCTTATGTTTAAAAAATGAAAAAATAAATATGGGATCTTAGGTCAAAAATTGGGGTACAACAATCGAGACATGGGATTTTTCCCTTTGTAGTTGCTTGACACTTGTGCAACTTTAGGTGCAGCAACCTGAGGCTCTTTATTTTGAGTCAAAGAGGAACCCCTTGGCACTTCTAAAGAGTGCCATCTCTCCTCACTTGGCCTTTTTCGACCAGAGGTTTTGTACCAAGTATCTACTGGCACATTTGTGGGAGGCCTAAAAGTCAATGGCCTCTTTTCTTGGTTTGAACCTCTTTGGGAGGCTCTTCTGGGATCATGTCGAAGATCAACATTTTCCCTTCTCTTATTCGCTGCTCTTACACCTTGAATATGCTCAGCAGCTTTTTTGTCAAAGATCGAACTGCATCTTGGACACAGCATCACCTCTGATTTCTTTTTCTGGCATCTTTGTAGAAAATCTGCCAAATTTTCATTTTCCCGAGGGAAAGCAGTCTTATTAGCTTGTTCTTGCCTCATGGCCTCTTCTGATGCTTTTGGGTCAGAAAGTTCGACCATGTTGATATTCATTGTATCTTTGTTAGCAAGAGTTAACTGCTTCATTTGTATCTCCAGATTCTCCGTCTGGCCTTGAACTGTGGCCAAGTGGGAACTGGGTTTTGGTCCAGTTTTTTGTGCTTCAGCGGTCTCCAACTTCGGGCTTTCGACCGCTTTCTGAACTGCTTCAATTGTCTTCCTGGATAAATTTCCAGAAAAACTGCCAAAGATTGGCATGTTGATGTGGTCCTTTGAGACTTCGACCATTGTGATTCCTGGCTTCTTCGACTGGCTCCTGGTTGCCTCTATCACGTTCACCTCAGAGGGCTCAGCATAGTGGGCTTCAGCCTGCAATGGATTTGAGTCAACAGCCATGAGGGTTTTGTCAGCAAACTTCAACCTCCCTTCTTCGATAGCGTCTTGCACAAGATTCCTGAAAAGAAAACATTGAGAAGTTTTATGGCCCAAAAAATTATGATATTTGCAAAAACCCCTCTTCTTTCTTTGATCAAGAGGAGGCACTTTTACCCCTGGGGGTACTATCATTTGGCCATCTTTAACAAGCAAGTCGAATATTTCATCACATTTTGTGATGTCAAAACTATAAGTCTTTTTGGGGAACCTATCGTTGGTCCTTTCTGGACCAATGGGGTTTTTCCCACTTGAGGGGACTAACAGTTTACAAGAGTATGGTGGCCCTTGTTTCAGTTCTGCTAAATCGACTTCTCCTTCTTCGACAGCTAAAGTATCGTCGAAGGATTCCGGATCTTCGTCATCCATCTCAACGTACGCTATCCTCTCTCTCTTGTGAGTTTTCGTTGCCTTTGCTTTTTCAGCTTTGAGGCGTTCTACCTGTCGAACTCTATCGGCCAGTTGGGCCATGTCTCTCAGGTATTGGGTGTCTAGCTTCTTCCTAATGGAATAATCTAAACCGCCTGCGGCTATTTCGACTAACTCGTGTTCTGGCACTTGTGTAAAGCATCTCGCCTTGAGCAACCTAAACCTATTTAGATATTCGTCTATAGGTTCAGTGAAACGCCTCTTCACACTGGCCAATTCTTTCAGGCTTATCTTGGTTTGCCCCATGTAGAATTGTTCATGGAACAATCTTTCCAACTGGGTCCAATGATGGATCGAATTGGGGGGCAGAGTTGTAAACCAAGTAAAAGCGTTCTTTGTTAAAGAACTTGGGAAGTACTTGATCCTCAGGTTTTCGTTATTCGAAATGTCACCTGCTTCGATCAAATATCTCGCCACATGCTCGACAGTAGATTCTGTCGTGTCCCCAGAGAACTTAGTAAATTTTGGGACTTTGCATCTAGGAGGTAAGTCTGTCTGTAACACGTACTCTGACAATGGAGATGTAAAGTTGGGCCTTCGAAAGCCCATGTTCATCCCATTTTGAGTCATGATCCTTTCGATCATGGTTGCCAGATTATTTTCCAAACCCGTATTCTGGTATTGGATATGCTGGACTACTTCGTCAGCATTTTGGTTTCTGTTAACTAACCTTACCTCTGGGGTTATTACCCTAGGTTCCTCGACAGGTTGCTCCAATCGTGCCCTAAGGTTTTCTTCGACAGGCTGTTGAGCCTGGTTGATGGTGGTTTCTTCCTCTAAGAACATCCCCTGGTTTCCCCTTATTTGCGCCCTTTGGGGCTGTCGAACAGGTTTGGGTACTCCAAAGAAATCAGTCAAACGCGTCATTTGCGCTGTCACTTGCTGATTCGATTGAGTAGTGTTTTATATTAGAGGGTTTAGCACTGTACTCAAAGTTTGTGCCAACATTTGCACCATATCATGGTTGCTTTCGTCCATTTGTTGCCTCAAGACTGCTGTCGAGGCATTTGTAAGGCCATGGGCTACTTGAGACGTTCCTCCTAAGAGTTGGGTCCTATTTCTATTCGCCATGCCTACTCCAGAACCTTGGAGTGGCGAAGAGGCACTCACTAAAGGGTCTGAAAAAGTGGACGCAGCATTCGTCAGGCTAGCCAATTCAGAAGTTGGCATACCATAGAGTGGCATAAATCCTGGTGGCGCAAAAGGCCTTGTGCCTAAATTTCCCCTTGGTGGGGGAGTTCCCAAAGGCATCCTGGGGCCCGTGAACGAGAGTAATGGCCCCGTTGCTGTGACCGTTACTGCTGGTGTCGAACCAACAGTTGTCGCTTCACTTACGGTCGTACTAACCGTTGCTCCCACATTCGTTTGTGGGATTTCGTTATTGTTTGGCGGATTCGCCATCTCTTCCCTTCTTCTGGCAGTATTGTTATCGTTAGTGTATATTCTACCACTTCTCAATAACATACAACACTCCTCGAAAAGATGAGATTATTTTCAACAATCAACACACGGTCCCACCGGGTGTGCCAATTTGTTTACCTTGGTATTTGGTAAACAACCGCTGATCCTCCAAATGGTTACTTATTTGGTTACTCGCAGGATCGATCAGATTGATCCTAGGACATAGGTTGATTTTGAAGTTTTGATTAAATTGGATATTAGTTAAATGACAATAAAATGAAGAGGCTTTAAATAAATTGCATGAAGAAAGGACTTGGTAAAATAAATAAGGCTTTAAATGAAAGGGTTCGACAGGAAAGTAAAGAAGAAAGCAAATAAATTTCTGGGAAAGTAAATGACTTTGATTAATAAAGTTGGTGTTTCACACATACATTTCTCAACAATTCTTTCTCACACGCTGGGTACTCGAATCTATATGAGTGACTTTGTATAGAATTGTGAACACACGCGAGAAACTACATGACTACTATTATTTATACTAAAACATCTCAAGTAACCGTCGGGCAGTTACACTGCTTCGAGATGATTCCACTTAGCACGTTCTCAACGTTCGACGCTCCAGATCTTTGCACGTTGCACTTGGTAACCGCTGGAAACCGTTTTCCCTCCAAACGCTTGAATTTCAAACTGCTCCATTCTGAACCATCGAACATCTTCGTCGAGAAACATCTTCGACCAGAAACTCCTTCGACGTCGAAGGCAACCAACTTCTCCCTTGGAAGAAATCTTTTAAGTACCTTGCCATCTTTCAATGGGCATTTCGACGGACCTAGCTAGTTGAAAACATCCTTCAGCTTTAATGGCTGACATTAATAAAACAAGGGTGTCGAATTTAGGAGCCAACACACACCAATCAGAATAACTTAGAAATTCTGATTCGATCTTTCTTTCAGAGGGAAATAACACTCCATATTTCAGAGTTCCCTTCACATACCTTAGAATCCTGACTGCAACTTGGTAATGAGACCACTTTGGTTTTCTCATAAATCTGATAACCATTCTAACTGCATAGCAAATATCAGGTTTGGTATTACACAAATACCTCAGAGAACCAACTATTTGTTTGAAGGTTGTAGCATCCACATCCTTTCCATCAGAATCAGAGTCCAACTTCTGATTCGTATCAGCAGGTGTGATAGTAACTTTGAAATTCTCTAGCTCAAATCTCTTCAGAAGACCTAGTTCATACTTCATCTAATGAAAAATGATTCCTTTCTTAGAGTACATAAATTCCATCCCTAGAGAGAAATTCATTTTTCCAAGGTCTGTCATCTTAAATGCATTCATCAGAACTTTCTTGAACTCAACTATCTCTTGTTCAGAACTTCCTGTGAGTAATATGTCATCAACATACAAACAGACCAGAATCATATTACCTTCTGAATTATACTGAACATAAACACCATACTCCATCTCACACTTCTGAAACCCTTATTCCTTGAAAAATGAATCAATCTTCAAATTCCAAGCTTTGGGTGCTTGCTTCAAAACATACAAGGCTTTGTGTAATTTGAACAACATCCCTTCCTGATTCTTTTTCTCAAATCCAGAAGGTTGTGATACGTATACCTCTTGTTGCAACAGACCATTCAGAAATGCAGATTTTACATCTAAATGCATCAGAGGCCAATTCCTGTTAGCAGCTATTACAATCACTAGTCTGATTGTTTCATGTTTCGCTACAGGTGCAAACACTTCAAAGTAATCCGGCCCAGACTTCTGTAGAAAGCCTCCTTCTACTAATCTTGATTTGTGTTTGCCAATTGATCCATCTGGCTTTAGCTTCTGCTTGAAAACCCATCTGACACTGATCGATTTCTTGCCTTTTGGAAGTTCTGTCAGCTTCCAAGTCTTGTTTCTCTTTATAGCATCAAGTTCTTCTTTCATGGCCTATAACCAAACTTGCTGCTTAAGAGCCTCTTCTGTACTCACGGGTTCAGATTCTACTAACATTGCACATTGAGTAACTTCTCCTTCAGAGTCTACTTTAGTGTCTTGCAACATGTCAAACTCTGCAAATCTTCTTGGGATGCTTCTGACTCTATGTGGCCTCTGAATTTGTTCAGAATCTCCTTTTGATTCTGAAATGATATCTCCTTCTGGACTTTCTTCAGAAGTTTGACTACCACCATAAGCTCCATCTTTGTTAGCTTCTGGACCTCGTTCAGAACCACTTTCAGAATCATGATCGTCGTCAAAGACTAGATTTCCTTAAGAAACTCCTCCTTCAGAAGGTCCATCCTTAGAGTCATGATTTCCACCAGAAACCTGATCATCTTTATAAGCTTGTCCTCTAGAACCTACGTCTTTAGATTTTTCCCTTCTAGAAGCATGATCACCACCAGATTCTGGATCATCAACAAAATCTGGATCAGAATCAGATTCACCAACTGACTCACCTTCAGAGTTTCCAAAGTCATCATCTTCTGACTCTTCTTCAGAATCAGGATCTTCTTTGGATTCTGACTTTTCTTCAAAATCTTCAGCGTCATCTTCTGATTCAGACTCATATTCAAACACTCCTTCAGAGTCATAATATTCAGAGTCATCTTCTTCTCCTTCATAATCATAAAATGACAATTTCATCGGTTCCTCATCAGATTCATAAGCCATAAATGGCACAGGTTTATCATTTGAATCTCCTCTGGCTATATTTGCTTCTTCTGACTTCATTTCTTTGTTTGACCAGCAATCTTTGGCATAGTGACCAAAGTTCTTACAACAACATTGAACATTCTTCTTGTCAGACTTCTCCTTTCCCTTCTGGACATTCTTCTTCCTATCAGAGTTTGAAGCTTCTGACCTTTGAACACCCTTAGTTTTCTTCCTGGCTTCTGACCAAGTCTGCTTCTGATACTTCTTACCAGAAGTTACTTTCAGAGCCTGCTGCTCTACTTCCCTCTCAGAATTTCTCGCAGTCATACGCAACTCATGTGCCTCTAGACTACTTTGCAGCTCTTCAACTCTCATGGTGCTCAGATCTTTGGAATATTCAATTGCTACCACAATGTAATCAAACTGAGAAGTTAAAGATCTCAAGATCTTTTCATTGATTGTTTGTTCAGAAAGAGTTTCTCCACAAGCTTTCATCTCATTAGTGATCAGAATCACTCTAGAGATGTACTCAGAAACCTTCTCGTTGTCATTCATGTTGAGATTCTCATATTGCTTTCTGAGAGACTGAAGCTTCACCTTCTTCACTGATGCGTCACCACCGTAACATCTGACCAGTGTGTCCCATGCAGCCTTCGCTGTTTCAGAATCAACAATATTCTCAAATACATTCGCATCCACACATTGATAGATGTAGAACAACGTCTTCTGATCTTTCTTCCCCAGCGCCTTTTGTGTCTCTATTGCGTCTGCTTCTAACAGATTATAGTCATCAGTGACAAGATCTAACACATCTTGAGAACCAAATAACACGCGCATCTGGATCTTCCAACAATTCCAGTTTTTGCTACCAAATATTGGAAGCTTGGAATGGATATCGCAGCCGTTTCCGTTCATCTTCTACCTTGTGCAATTTACGTAGAAACTCAATAAAAATAATGTTTCCCAAATTCTAGAGTTTCTAACCAGGAGCTATAGATACCAATTGTTGGTGCACAAGGAAGAGATAAAAGACAAAAGAAATATATTTACTGACAGTTTCAAAATAATGATTTACAATGAATTACAATAACCTACTCCACTAGACTATTTACACAAAATTAAATATATCTTCTAACAAAGATACAAGAAGATCTAAGATATATATTTTCTAATAAAGATATAAACAATCTAAAAGATATTTCTAAATATAAATTAATATATAATTAATTATAAAATCTAAATTAATTCTAACAAAAATAAAATTCGTTTGACTCATACGGTAGGTATCATTGTTCCATACTAGAACTAAAATTATAATTGATTGATGACAATGCACTGTTGATGCAATGATGCTAAATATCTGAGACAATAACGGATTTACAAGATTAGCAGTATAAGACCAAAATTACTTACAAAATGTATTAGATTAGAAAAATATACTCCTTACATTTAAAGTATCACGTGTGCCCATAACTATGATGGAATAATTATGAGTTTTATGACAAAGAACAAAAGCGTTCTGTTTTTCTTGAGTCCTTGTTATCTTCAAAAGCGATGCACCGATCGTTTACAGTGTTATCAAAAAACCTAAGAACCATTGCTTCAAATGGCTTATTCACATCATCTTCTTCATCAGTACAACACCAATTCCATTCCTCCAACAACAACAACCACGAGTCTTCATCTTCCCCAATTGGCTCTCCAACCAGAGTCCAGAAACTCATCGCTTCCCAATCAGACCCTCTTCTCGCCAAAGAAATCTTCGATTACGCTTCTCTCCAACCCAACTTCTGCCACAATTACTCCACCTACCTCATCCTCATCCTCAAATTCGGTCGCTCCAAACACTTCTCCCTCCTCGAAAACCTCCTCCGTCAACTCAAATCCGATTCCCAACCCATCACCCCTACCCTCTTCTCTTACCTAATCAAAATCTACGGCGAAGCTAATTTACCCGACAAAGCCCTCAACACTTTCTACACCATGCTTCAATTCAATATCAAACCTTTAACCAAACACCTTAACCGCATTCTTCAAATTCTCGTTTCTCGCCGGACTTTCCTTCGCCCCGCTTTCGATCTCTTTAAGGATGCTCATCGACATGGTGTGCTTCCTGATACTAGATCTTATAATATTCTCATGCGGGCTTTTTGTTTTAATGGTGATATCAGTATTGCATACATGCTGTTTAACAAAATGTTTAAGAGAGATGTTGTTCCTGATGTTGAGTCTTATAGGATTTTGATGCAGGCTTTGTGTAGGAAGAGTCAAGTTAATGGAGCTGTTGATCTTTTCGAGGATATGTTGAATAAAGGGTTTGTTCCTGATTCTTTGACTTATACTACTTTGTTGAATAGTTTGTGTAGGAAGAAGAAGCTTAGGGAGGCTTATAAGCTTCTTTGTAGGATGAAGGTCAAAGGGTGTAATCCTGATATTGTTCATTATAATACGGTTATATTAGGGTTTTGTAGAGAAGGGCGAGCTCATGATGCTTGTAAGGTTATCGATGATATGCGGGCTAATGGGTGTCTGCCGAATTTGGTTTCTTATAGGACTTTGGTTAATGGTTTGTGTCATTTGGGAATGCTTGATGAGGCAAGGGAGTATGTGGAGGAAATGCTTTGTAAAGGCTTTTCTCCACACTTTGCTGTCATCCATGCTTTGGTGAATGGGTTTTGCAATGTTGGTAGGATTGAGGAAGCCTGTGGAGTTCTCTCGAAATCGCTAGAGCATGGGGATGCTCCTCATAAGGATAGTTGGATGATTGTAGTACCTCAAATATGTGAAGTGGAGGAGGATGGTGTGAAAATTGGTGCTGTTTTGGAGGAAGTTCTTAAGATTGAAATTAAAGGTAATACTAGAATTGTGGATGCTGGCATTGGTTTGGAAGACTACTTGATTAGGAAAATACGGGCTAAGGCGAGGCAATTTTAAACATTTTTGTTTTATAAAACCGACAGGCTTGTGTTTGTCATCCATGTAAGATAGTTGTATTCAGTTACATGTGAGAATATCATTTGATTCTTACCAGAAAAACACTACTATATGTATGACATGTTGCAACATTTTATCTGTAACATTTAAGAAAATGTTGCAGACACTCCTTATTTGACACTTTCAGTAACACCGGGAAAATCAAATGTTACTACATACCAATGAAAATACATTCTTCTTAATCTCTTAGTATGTAATAGTTTCTTTTTCCCTCAGTTTCTTTTTTATATTTTCACTTACACATTGTTCGTTTGCTACTCTCGTTCATCCGCACAATTCTCCACGTTGTTCATCCCATGGTTCTTCATTTGTCTCTCAAATCTTTGTAATGTGTTTCATCTTCATCCATGCTTGTTCATGGTGTTTGACCTTTGGATATTTATGAAATTTTGTTTCATTGAGGTATTATATTTCTTACTTTTCTTACTGCTCAAAGGTAGCTTTTGGAATCAGAGCATTTGTTTTGTTCTCTTTTCTCTTGGGTTGATAGATTTTGTGCATTAGATTTGATTTTGAGATTTGAAGAGAAACAACCAGTGATGAAACAGCGGCAAAAATGTAACTATGGACAACATTTTAGATTTACCTCTAGGTTAATGTACTTTACCAAATTAGTAACTGAGATTTTTTTGATTTTTTAATTGTTTCATTCCCATTGTTTAAATGCTTTTGATTTTTTTTGTCAAAATGCTTTTGATTTTTTTTGTCAAAATGCTTTGGATTTTTTGTTTATTGACCGATGGTTGCTATTAGGGTTGTTTTCGGTCCAGTCCGGTGCTCTCTCGAGGATTGGACGGAACTCGAATCGGGTAGACTGGGACCGGACCATAACAATATTGGTTTTTTTTGCATCGAAATCAGTCAGGTACATTCGGGTAAACCGGAACCGGACCAAATTTAACGAATTTGTATACTGAGACCAGTCCGATGAGTTTCTGACGGGTAACCGGACCACCCGAAATACAAGAACAAAAATGAAATTTCAGAAATTATAACATAAAATTGAAACTCAAATTCTAATATGATACTATCATCATTTTGCTAAATAATAATGTATAATTTTGCTACCCAGTTCACATTGTATCATCATTGGACATCCAACAATCGATGTCCCCGATAGCGTACACTTCTAAGGTAGAGGATGGCTTCTGGGTGCTCGGTCGAGGAAGTATTTCCTGTATTGTCGACTTATTCCCTCCTTTCCTCTTTGTGCTTGTCGGCTTAGATAGGATATTTGTGCGGGCGTTATGCTCGTCGGAAACATGTTGCACGTCTACAGTTTTAAATTTCTTTTTCCTCTCCTGGACCAGGGCCCAATATTCAGCGAGTTGGTCTTTTTTGACCTGATATTCGCCTCGGACTTGAGACGCGACTAGTTGAGAGTCGGTGAAGATCTTCACTTCCTCGGCTCCCAGATCTTCGGCCAATTGTAATCCTGCGAGGAATGCCTTGTATTCGGCCTGATTGTTGGAGGTCGGAAAAGATAGAGCGAGGGAGACATCGATTAGGGTCCTTTCTTCGTTTTCTAATATGATGCTCGCGTCGCTTCTTGTTGAACCGGAGGCACAGTCGACGAAGATCGTCCAGCGGCGTGATCCGTCGGGATCTACGGACAAGGTCATTTCAGCTACGAAGTCGGCCAAGGTCTGAGCCTTAAGGGCTTTCCTGCTCTCGTATTGGATATCAAATTCAAAGAGCTCTAAGGACCATTTCAACATTCTTCCGGTCATGTCTGGTATTCCGAGCAGCTGCTTTATTGGTTGATCCGTTCAGACGACTATGCCAGGAAGTAGTGTTTAAGCCTCCTCATTGTGTTAACGAGGGCTAGAGCTACTTTTTCAATTTGTTGATATCTCGCCCCCGCGCCTTGCAGGGCCATGCTCGTGAAATAAATTGGTCTTTGTCCCTCTGGAGTTTCTCTAATCAGTGTTGCGCTTATCGCCTCGGAGGCGACGACCAGATAGAGATAGAGGACCTCGTCTTTCTCGGGTCGAGAACGGACGGGTGGTTGTGATAGCGCTCGTTTTAAGTGAATGAGGGCTTGCTTGCATTTGGGAGTCCACTCGAAGGCAGCTTCCTTGCGGAGGAGTTTGAATAAGGGAAGCACGTGCTGGACGGATTTTGCCACGAATCGAGAGAGAGAAGTGAGCATGCTGTTTAGGATTTGGATGGACTTTTTCAAGGTGGGCGTCGGAAATTCAGAAAACTCTCGACATTTATCAGAGTTTGCTTCAATGCCTCGTTCTGTTAGGTAGAATCCGAGGAACTTTCCTTCCCGTACGTCAAAGGTACATTTTTCCGGGTTGAATCACATTCGGCACTTTCGAGCCTGCTCGAACACTTTCTTTAAGTGGGCGGCATGGTTGAGCTCTTCTGTGGACTTGACGATCATGCCGTCCATATAGACTTCAATCATGTCACCTATCTCGTTGCGAAAAACTTTGTTCATCATGCACTGATATATAGCGCCCGCGTTTTTTAGGCCGAAGAACATTACGTTGTAGTAATAGTTGCCCGATTCGGTCATGAAAGCGGTGTATTTTTTGTCTGTTTTCGCCATAGGGATCTGGTTATAACCAGAGTATGCATCCATAAATGATAGCAATTTGAAATCGGTCAAGTTGTTGACCAGTTAGTCAATATTGGGGAGGGGATAAGTATCTTTTGGGCAATCCCGATTAAGATTAGTATAATCAATACACATGCGCTATTTTCTATTAGATTTTTTCACAAGAACTACATTTGAGAGCCAGGTTGTGTACTGGGCTTCAGAAATAAAATGTTCCTCTAGGAGGTCTTTTACAACTAGTTCTGCAGTCTTCGCTTTCTCGGAAGACTATTTTCTTCTACGCTGGGAGACCGCCTTGAGGGCAGGATCTATAGACAAGTGATGGCACGCAACTTCTAAATCTAATATGGGCATCTCGGCCGCACTCTAGACGAATAGGTCAGCATTTTCCCTCATGCAAGCTTTGAGTTTCCTTTTTGCCAAGTCGGGGAGGTCTGCTCCAATCTTCACTCCTCTGGTGGGATCTTCTCTGAGGGGAACAAGCTCGAAGTCGCTGTCCAGGATTGGATGTGCGTAACTTGAGAGTTCATCGCGATCAGCAGAGGGGGTCAAACCTTCGCCTTTGACCATGGGCTCATTTCCCTTCCTTCTTTGCTCGACACAATCTTTCTTGGAGAAGCGGTTGTCGAGGTCAATGGTATCGACCCTCGGCAGTGGCTTGACTTCCTCGGAATTGGAGGGCAGTGTGGCTTTGGTGTCCGTTCGAGGTTGAACGTTGATGGAACTGAGGCCCTTGACTGAAGCTTCAAAACACCTTCTTGCTGCTTGGATGTCCTCGTGGAGGGTGGCGACCAAGCCTTCAACGGTGTAGTACTTCATTTTGAGATGCACAGTGGAGTGGATCGCGATGAGTTCGGCGAGAGTGGGTCTCTCAAAGATGCACTGGTAGAGAGACGGGCAATCCACCACCAGGAATTGGGTCTTGATGGCTCTGGCTGTTACCCCTCTCTCGAAGGTGACGATCAACTCAACATATCCCCAGGGTTTCGTGTTGGCCCCATTGAAGCCATGGAGATTTGATCCTACGTACGGGGTCAGATGGATTTCATTCAGCTGCAAGGTGGTGAACAATTGGGTGTACATGATGTCTATCGAGCTGCCTTGATCGACTAGTATGCGTCGCACATCGAAATTCTCCATGGGAGCTGTCACGAGCAGTGGGATGGTCGAATTCGGGGCTCCTCCTGACAGTTCTTCCCTGTAGAAGGCGAGGAGATGAGAGCCTCCTCGTAATTTGTCCAGTGTTACGTCCATGTCCGAGTTAGCTTCGATGAGCTGGTCAAATCTTCTTTTTACTGAGCCAACCGTGTGCCTGTTGAATCCCCCGCCGGAGATGACCATGGCTGTGGGGAAAGATTCCCAAGGACTGTGGGAGGAGAAGTACGGGAGGACGTTCTCCATGTTCGGGTAGTAGAAATATTTCGGCTGCGAGATGCTCATGGCAACCGAAATGGCATCGATATCGGGGGACTTCTTCCCTTCTTCGATGTTTTTAGTTTCACGTGCTTCTCCGTTAGTGCCCTCATTCTTTTTGTATTGTTTGAGGTGCCCATCTCGAATTAATATTTTGATTGCATCCTTGAGATGAATGCAATCCTCGGTGTTATGCCTGTGACTTTTGTGGAACCTACAATATTTACTCTTGTCGGTTCTTGGTTTGGACGGTGTTTGTCGGGGAAAGCGCACCCCGATCTGCTTAAATTCAGAATTAGCGCATTCATATAGAATACACTCCCTTGAGGTAGTCAGAGGGGTGTAGTCGTGGAAACGACCAGCTGACCCCTTGTAGTCCTTGGAATCCCGAGATTTGTCTTCCCGTTTCTTTTCTCCCCGACGGGATATTGAGGGCTCATCATTCCTCGAGGACTTGGCACTCTCTCTGTGCCTCGATTCCCTGGCGTTGTTGGTTGTTTCCTTCTCCTCGTACTGGATGTACGCCTGGGCCTCGAGGAGGAGGGAGTCGAGCGTGGCCGGTGTCTCAATGCCCACAGTTTTGGCAAAGTCACTGCGGGGACAGAGCTCGTGCTCGAGGAGATATTTCTTCATGTTTTCGATCGTTGAGACTATGACTTCTTCCTTGTTGAAGCGTTCAATGTATGCCCGCAGAGATTCGTCTCTGCCCTGGATGATTACTTCGAGTGAAGCCTCCGACTTTGGATGTCGATGAGAGGTGGTGAAGTGCCTCGAAAATATCCTCCCGAGTTTCTTCCAAGAGGTGATGGATTCGTCCGGGAGACTCTTGTACCAAGACATTACTCCCTTCCTGAGAGTGGTTGGGAATAATTTGCATTTGGTGGCCCCTCTAACTCCTCGATAGTCGAGGAGGACGTCAATGTTCTTGATGTGCTTGTCGGGGTCCGTCGTTCCGTCGTAGGTTCCCAATGTAGGTGGCTTCTCTAGGCCAACAGGGAGTGGGGCTTCTGTAGTTTCCCTTGATAGCGGGCCACGGGGCTCATCGTCTTCACTATCTGCGGGGGACGGAGAAGGGAGTGATAATTTCTGCCCCGTCGATCATCGTGGTCTCTTCGGGGGGAGGGACTCCTCCGCTTCTGTCTTGGTTCGGGCGAAGGTAATCGAGCACAGTCGATTTGACAATCGTCTTTCCTCTTCTTGGATGAAGAGAAGTCTTGATCTTTCACAGGAGGTGTGTGGTTGCGTTTCTTGAAGAAAGAAATGTTGCGCCTCTCCTTTCTTGGTGGAGGGTCGCGCCTAGGCGGTAATATGCTGGGGGATTTTCATCGTCGGGCTCTCCGAGGAGGAGACCTTGACCGCTTGTTCTCCCAGGCTCCCATCCTTTGGTTCTGCTGCAGGATGAGGGCGTTGGTTTGATTGATGGCAGCGAACAACGCTGCGATGGCTGGGTCGGTGCTGAGAGGGATAGGAACTGGCTATAGGATTTCTGGTAGTTCCTTGGTGGGATTCTTGGGATATCTATCATCCAAGAATTGTTTGTCGCTGCGTTAGGCGTCAGTTAAATCTGGAGACACAACATGTCCGTCTCGAAAACCTAGGTTGTCCTCGAGGTGAGGATGTTCCTGACTTCCGTAGGTTTTGTGAGCAGGGGAAATGATAGCCTTTCCGAGCAGATGGATATCATCACGATCGGCCATGATTTATGAAAGGAATCTTGAAAAGTTGCTTTGATCTTTGAGTTTCGAGGAAAGAAAGATGGGGAGAGCAGTTTCCCACAGACGACGCCACTGATCTTACCGGTTAATCAGAACCTGCAAGGTGGCTGAATGATGATCTGTAGTTGGGCTGTGATGTGGAGGAGGAAAAATGGGTTGCACCTGCAAGGCCCTCCGACGATCAAGTAAGAGTGGGAACAAGGATATACAAGCAAAGTGTTAAGGTATTGGTGGTTGTAGCGGTATATATGTTTAAGACTAAGTCATTGGATTGACTAGACTTATACAAATCAAAATAAAAATCTCCACCGCGCTTTATTATTTCCAAAGGAATGAGAAAAGAGCGATTAACCCAAAAAGAAGGGGAGAGATTCAAGGTAAGGGGGTTGGTTATGTAAAGGGAAGGTATTAGCACCCTAAACATCTACGGTACTCCACAGGAACCTCTTTGTAAAAATTTGTATGTTTTGGCTATAAAAATTTGTATGTAAAATAGATGGTGGAGGTGAGAAAAGAAATATATTTTTATGATTTTTGCACCTGCCGCGGTTGCGAACCTTTAGTGCCTACGTACCACCTTTCATACAATAGGGGATCAGGGTACACGTAGTTCACCTTTTAAAAATTTTAAAACAAAAGTGTGTTGATTGATTTTATGAGATAAGACATCATCGTCATTGTCCGTGTGGAAAACATACTTACTACCCACAATCATGAGAAAGGAGAATTTGAATCATCTCAAAGTGGAGGATATGGCTTGGATTTTAAAATCAACAATGCCTCACTCAACACCCAAGTGGAAAATATCTCTCTTCACTACATATTGTAGAAGTATAGCTGTTTGCATCACTACAAGGATTGACAAGAGTCTAATCTTTTGAGAAAGGTTTTAGAATAAAAGCCAAAGTGGCAAAATGGTTTGAAATGAGATTGATTGACTTTTAGTCTTTTCACAAAAAATATCAAGGTATTATTAAGTTGATTGAAGTTTATTTATGAAAAGGTTTTGAAAACGCATGGACCTAAGTCCAAGTTTATTATGAAAGTGGTTCAAGTTTAAAAACAAGAAGAATTTTCAAAAGGAGGAAGAAGATTTTTGAAATTAAAGAAGATGGGAGGAGAAGAAGAGACTATCCTAAAGCATAAGATAAAAGCTAGGGATAGGAACCATCTAACCAGCAAGAAGCCAATACTTGACATTATGAGTCAAGATAGAATTCTCATTCTTTGAATTGAAACCAAGCAAGCAAAAATACTAGACCTCTTGAGAGAACCAAACTTCAAGTGTATTAAGTCTTCACAAAAATTGGGCAGAGTAACGATTGTGTACGAGTGAATTTCAAATTACAGACAAAGAATGTAATCATAATAACCTGCACACAAAACTAAAAAACAACCCAATGTCTTGAGGTAAACCTCAAGAACTCCAGACAAAATATCAATTAAGGTGACAAGGTCTCCAACATAGGCCAAGGTCTATAATCCTAAGTCCAAGAAGTCCAAAACTCCATAATGCCAAGGATAGTAACCAAATAGTCCAAGTATCATTAAAGCCTTTTATGGTTCATGTTGATTATTAGATGTCTTAGAAGAGAAAAGAAAAGCTCAAGTGGGCAAAATAAAAATGACATGAAATATAATGCTTAAAGTAAATGGTACATAAAGCAGAAAAAATAAAAGCATAAAGTAAAAACAATTTAATAATTAGTGGTTAGTTGGATGATCATCTTGAAACTTGCATTTGAAACTCATTAGATGATTGGTAGAACCAAAGCCTCCATACAACAAGTTGCATTTGCTTTTTTTCAAGTATATCATCCATTTGGAATCCTCAAAAGTACCATTTAATGATCAACGATGTTTAAGTGATCCGCGTTGACCAAAAGTGTTGTAGATCCATCAGAGGATTGGTAGAACCAAAGCCTCCACACAATGAATCTCAAGGTAATTGGATTAAAGAGATCAAATTAACATACTTGGGCTTACAAACATAGGCTTGGACCACGAATGATCATTTATTCGAATCGGGACAAAATTTAGCGCTATGTTAAGCAATCGTAAGTGGACTTACGTAGAAGTCACACCTATTTTGAGGCCGATCAATAGAAATCTATGTACCATTTGTTTTGAGACATGATATAGAGATCATGCTCCAATAACACTTAGTGCAATAAGAAAAAGATAAGATGAAGAAGGGTGGAAAAGAATATACAAACTACATTTGAATTAAAATTTAATCAAACTATTATTAAAATCATTCATCCATTTTTGTGGAGTTAGACTCAACACCATGGATCAAATGATGTTAATAAAGTTCATGATAAAAAATTCAACCCAAGATCAACCTGAAAATATAAAATAAATAAATTGTATTTTAAAATAAAAGAATTAGGGTTTAAAAATGATTTAAAAAAATGAAAATAATAGAGAACAAAGGAAACTATGTTGAAATTAATCAAGAAATATTAGGTAAGACCATAGAAAAATCAGAAATAAACTCAAATACTGTTATAAAATTTTTGGTAATTTTTTAAAGTCAAACTATTTTTAAAATTTAAAGAAATAGGCAAAATAAACCAAAAAATGATTTAAAAAAATAGAAAAGTCAGAAATAAAAAATAAATGAGGTCACTAATATTTGTCACAATATCATTGGATCATTCCATAAATTTTTTAGAATTTAAAAATGCATAAAAGTATTTTTTAAACATTTAAAACAATTCAAATAAAGTGAAAATTTATTAAAAATATCAAAACACAAAATAAAATTGTGAAAAAATAAAAGTCAGAAAGAGAAAAGTCAAAAATAGTTTTCATAATTTTTTCAGATTTTTGGACTAAAAATGAATTTTCTATGATTTTTTGAAATTTAAAACAATTAAATATAAAAATTAGAAAAGAAAAATAAAGTCAAAAATATGTGGACCACTGGATGAGAGTCAAAACGCGTTAGTAATCAAATCCAAGGGATCTAGCGCGTTGTGTATATCATGGTCATTAGTGAATAAAACACTGAATCATTAATCAAATCAGATTTAAAAAAAACAGATGGCGCGCCTTTATTATTTGGAAGATGACACATTGGTCATCTTCAACCTCCAGCCAACGTGAATTGCAGGTCTCTCAAATTGTAAAATCAGAAGCTCAGACATATGACATTCGCTTCGTCTCTTCAAGACGAAGACAACCACACCTTCGCGACAAATTTATATAAACTGTGGCTCAAGCAATTTGGAAGGAAAATTTTGAAAAGGGATTTGAAATTTCATGGTCAAAACATGTTTCCTGATAAAAGTAAGTGTTGCGACTAGAACTAGGGCAATGAGAGCATCACAATGATATCAAAGTTTTGAAGAATTGATGGAGAAATCTACCTATCGAAGTTGAGTTGCAGAGCACTGAAACTAGACTTCTATGGAGTAATATAGGGCTCGATTCTTGAAGGTAATTATATGGTTAGCTTCAGGGAAGATCAAGGAAGGTAAATTGATAGAAAAATTGGATTGAAAAAGGCTTGAACAGTGATTTCGAAGTTACATAAATTTGAGTTATGGAACAAGTTTGGCCGGGTTATTCTGGCTATCCAAGCATTAAGAAATGAATGGGGGATGACCCTCTATTTATAGGAGAATGAATGGGATCCTTAAGCGTGTGAAATGATGAAGTTTGGAGGGAAATCATAGGAGGTATGCACCATGAATAAAGTGTGACTTGTTTAGCATCAAAACTCAGCCAAATCCTGCATTTCATGATGCTAAACACCTTTGGAAAGTTGCTAAACATGATTAGAAGCAAAAACGCGTGGAAAACTTGTGATTAGAAGCTAAAACAAAGATTTCAAAATCTGACTTGTAATGAAACTTCAGTTTCAAGCTACCAATTTCAAAACAATGGCATTTTCAACTTAAGGGGTCTTAGGGCATGATTCTTGATGATTTAGAAAGACGAGGTTACAAGCTTTGCAATGGAAAAAGAATGAAGTTAAATGGATGCTTGAGCTGAAAGTTGCATTGAGTCAAAGTTGGGGGGAAAAGGTTGACTTTCCATACTTGGAAATATTTCAAATTTTTCTTCAAAAGTGACCTATAATGTTTTGCATCTAAACATGGCCTTCCACTTGGAATTTTCTATTGACCAAAAATGATGGAATGAAATAGACCTCTTGAATGACATTTTGAGACTTGAAACATTCAAAATATACAAAAATTGAGAGAGTTATGAATTGTTGAAGTTGGCAAAAAATCATGAAATGACCTATAATATTTTGTATCCTTAGGGCACCTTCCATCCATTTTCTGACTTTGCATATAAAAGAAGGAATAAAGTTCATATCCTCAAGATCATTATGGAAAAATAGTGGGCTCAAGGTGATAAAAATTGACCAAGTTATGATCATTTGAAGTCACATATGGGAAATTGGGGGTTCATCTGAAGGACTTGTAATCTTTCTTCATCGTCAAGTTTCTTCCACATGAAAACTCCTTGAAACTTTTGAAGTGATTTGTTAATAACCATTTGAAGAGAAATATGTTTTTGGAATAACTCAAAAATACCAAAAGATGAGCAAGATATACTTCTTTGAAGTTCAAAACCCTAGCTCTTATACCAAGAAAATGCTTTGAGGAACTTTAACAATTTTGACCAACCTTCTTGTACCAACACTCTTGCTTTGTAAATAGAAGTTGTTTAAGATGATAATGAGAACTCATATCCATCAAAACCACTTCCATATCTTGAGAATTTAGAGAAATATGCACTTGGGACCAATGGGAACAAGACCTTGTCCAACCATGACAACTTCTTCAATCAACCCCTTGTACTTTTGAATCAATCTTGATAACATGGAAATGTAGTGAACCAAAATAAACCTTGCCATTCCATCCCTTCCAAAACAACTTCAATGGTGAGGTTTGAATTTCTCAAGTTTTATTGACTAGGACATGGAAATAAACTCATGAACCCATGGATCAACTTCAATGTTGGGATGGAGGACAATATACGGGACCTCTTCTTCAGCAACGGGCTCCATGATAACTGGTAGGATGGAGGGGTAAGGCATCATGAGTTTCTGAGCACGAACTCGCACCTACCTAAGATAAGGTTCAAAGGGAATATAATTCTTGCGTCCCAGTGTCCTACTATATGCTTTGTTTACCATCATCCAAGCTCGTGCAAACCTTTGACGATAGCCTTGATTATTGCTCTCATAATCAATTACCACTCCTTGGATGAGCATATCATGAGGATCATCTCTTTGGGAGTAACCAAACTATCACAAGGCTAAGAAAGGGTTGTAAGTGATACCTCCCCTAAAGCCAAGCAGAGGGACATTAGGGAATTCTCCACAAAGGTCAATGATAGAAGTATCCGCCAAGGATCTCGAACACCAATGGATATCAGAGTGGGTGAGGGATATCATCCTTTGAGACCATGTCAATCTTTTCTCGTTCTTCAATGTCGATCGAGGTAAGTGCAAAATAAACCACTTGGCAAGTAGGGGAATACAACACAAGAGAGTACCTCTTTTCTTCATGGTATGGGTTGGATTGTGAAGGCCTAACCATGAAACCCAGCAATATAATTGTGAGAGAATTTGAAAGCTCTAAAAGGATGGTCCATGGAGAGGTGGACATCCCGATTAAGGTGGGTACCCAGACGTTCAATTCAACATTCTACGTGATGGACATCCGCCCTTCCTATTCTTTCCTGCTAGGAAGACCTTGGATCTACCATGCTGGAGCTGTCACTTCTACTCTGCATCAAATGCTCAAGTGCCCCGTCCAAGGGAAAATCATAATTGTTCATGGAGAAGAGGAATACATGATTAGTCATCTGAATTCCTTCTGTTATATGGAGTTAGATAGCGAATTCATAGAGGCCCCTTTCCAACACTTTGAGGAAGTTTCTCAGGAAATAGCGGCGACTAAAGCGGTATCCTCAACTCCTGTGATCACAAGACCACCACCTTGAATGTCGTCTCTCAAGGATGCTAGGGCAGTAGTGGAAGAAGGCGGATCCATAATCTGGGGGCAGCTTCCCGACTTTCCTTTCAAATCAGATAAATTTGGCTTGGGATTTACTTCGACTAGTCAGAAGGCCGTGCGCCGCTCCCGTGCCGGAGGGCCACCTGTGAAGATCAGCCACCGAGGGATTAATGCACTAGAGGACAGTGAAGAAGAGGTTAGCTTGGAAGACTGGATTTTCCCTACTGTTGACGGAGGACTGTGCAACTGGGAAGAAAAAGACTTTGTTCCAATTACTTTCATACCGCAGTAATTTATCTTTTCCATTTCTGTTGGATCTGTAATAATTCACAAACAATTCGTACTTTTTCAACCTTGTGTCTTAACCGAGACACATAGGTCCATTTGTAAGGGTTCTTATTTCATTTTCGTATGTCATTTTAATGAATCATGGACGCTTTTCATATATAAACCTTTTGTGCTCATTTCCTTTCTTTTACATTTTGTTGTTTTAAGATGGCTATGCCCTTACACACACCCACGCTCACAAATGCAGGTACCCTTCCATTTCGGAACCCATGGGTAATGATACTGCTATAGCCTTAAGTGACTCTGAAGATCTGATCTACCAAGCTGAATACGAAGGTGAGGAAGATTGTGAGGTGCCAGGGGAATTGGCCAGATTACTACAGCAAGAGGAAAGAGCAGTTCAACCTCATGAGGAGCAGTTAGATACAATCAACTTGGGAACTGAGTATGACAAAAAGGAAATCAAGATAGGTGCCAATCTAGAGCCGAGTGTCAAGGAGCGCCTAATTCAGCTACTGCATGATTATGTTGAAATCTTCGCCTGGTCATACAAAGACATGCCGGGACTCGATACAGACATTATAGTACACCGTCTCCCCACAAGAGAAGACTGTCCACCAGTGAAACAAAAGGTCCGCCGCATGAGACCTGACATGTCCGAGAAGATCAAAGCAAAAGTTATGAAGCAGTTCAATGTTGGATTTCTAGCTGTTACTTCCTATCCGCAATGGGTTGCTAACATTGTGACCGTGCCTAAAAAGGACGGCAAAGTGAGAATGTGCGTAGATTACAGAGATTTAAATAGGGCCAGCCCTAAAGATGATTTTCCACTTCCGCACATTGACATCTTGGTTGACAACACAACTCAACACAAAGTATTTTCTTTCATGGACGGATTCTCAGGCTATAACCAGATCAAAATGGCACCTGAGGACATGGAGAAAACTACTCTTGTTACCCAGTGGGGTATGTTCTGCTACAAAGTGATGCCATTCGGACTGAAGAATGCCGGGGCAACCTATCAACGTGCCATGGTAGCTTTGTTTCATGATATGATACATCATGAGATAGAGGTCTATGTAGATGACATGATAGCCCGATCACAAACTGAAGAAGAACACCTTGATCACTTGCAAAAGCTGTTTGTCAGGTTGAAGGAGTACAAGCTCAGATTGAATCTAAACAAGTGTAAATTCGGAGTCCGGTCCGGTAAACTCTTAGGTTTCATTGTCAGCAACAAAGGCATCAAGGTTGATCCTGCCAAAGTCATAGCTATACAAGAAATGCCTGCTCCTCGCACTGAGAAGGAGGTCAGAGGTTTCTTGGGACGCCTAAACTACATTGCTAGGTTCATTTCTCACCTAACATCTACTTGTGAACCAATCTTCAAGCTGTTGAAGAAATATCAGGTAGTTCGATGGAATGATGACTGTCAGATTGCTTTCGATAAAATCAAGGAGTATTTGCTAGAACCTCCTATCTTGATGCCACCCGTCGAAGGAAGACCACTAATCATGTATCTGACTGTCCTAGAGAATTCAATGGGGTGCATACTGGGGCAGCATGACGAGTCTAGTCGAAAAGAGCATGCCATTTATTACCTTAGCAAAAAGTTTACCGACTGTGAGACCCGATACTCACTGCTCGAGAAAACTTGTTACGCTTTGGTATGGGCTGCTCGCCGGCTAAGGCAGTATATGTTGACTCATACCACTTTGCTGATATCTAAGATGGATCCGATCAAGTATATCTTTGAGAAGCCTGCTTTGTCTGGAAGGATCGCTAGATGGCAGATGATCCTAACAGAATACAACATACAGTACACAACCCAAAAAGCTATAAAGGGTAGTGTGCTAGCTGACCATCTGGCTCATCAAGCTGTTGAAGATTATCAATCCATGAGGTTCGACTTCCCTGACGAAGACATCATGACATTGGACAACATTGAAGATATCAGACCATATGACGGACCTGAACAAGGATCCCGATGGACCCTGTACTTTGATGGGGCCTCCAATGCACTTGGCAACAGTATCGGCGCAGTACTCATCTCCCCAGAAGGTTGCCATACACCTTTCACTGCCCGACTTTGCTTCAACTGCACAAACAACATGGCAGAGTATGAAGCATGCATCTTTGGACTCAAGGCTGCCATAGACTTGGGAATCAAATCCTTAGATGTGTTTGGGGACTCAGCTTTGGTCATCAGTCAGATCAAAGGAGAGTAGGATACTAAATATTCAAACCCCATCCCTTACAAAGAACATGTCTTGACATTGCTACCACATTTCGAGCAGATTACCTTCGAGCACTTCTCGCGAGAAGAAAATCAGCTAGCAGATGCTCTAGCTACAATGTCATCCATGTTTAAACTTAACTGGGATACTGAGGCTCCCCAAATCTCCATTGAACGAATGGTCGAACCGGCACACTGTCACGAGATTAATACTGAGGAAGTAGTGGACCAGCCATGGTTTCATGAAGTCAAAAGGTATCTCGAGGCGCAAGAATACCCTGAAGGAGCTTCAGTCAATGACAAAAAGTTCTTAAGGAGATTCTCAGCTAAGTTCTTCCTAAGTAATGGCATCCTATACAAGCGCAATCACGATTCTATTCTGCTTCATTGTGTGGACAAGCTTGAAGCTGAAAAGATCATGGCTGAATTGCATGAGGGTACCTTTGGCACTCACTCTAGCGGGAATACGATGGCTAAGAAGATTCTAAGGGCAGGCTACTACTGGTCTACCATGGAAGCTGACTATTATCAACACTCCCGCACCTGTCACAAATGTCAAATCTATGCAGACAAGGTGCACATGCCTTCAGTTCCTCTAAATGTCCTAACAGCTCCTTGGTCGTTCGCTATGTGGGGAATCGACATGATTGGAGAGATCAAGCCTACAACATCCAATGGACACCGCTTCATTTTGGTGGCCATTGACTACTTCACCAAGTGGGTCGAAGCAGCTTCCTTCACACCCGTTACTAAGAATGTGGTTGCCCGCTTCATCAAACAGAATCGTATTTGCCAGTATGGTATCCCCGAAAGGATCATCACTGATAACGGTACAAACCTTAACAACACCATGATCACCGCTTTGTGCGAGCAGTTCAAAATTCAACATCACAATTCATCCCCCTATCGGCCAAAGATGAATGGTGTAGTTGAAGCTGCTAACAAAAATATCAAGAAGATCATCCAAAAGATGACAGTCACCTACAAGGATTGTCATGAAATGTTATCGTTTGCTCTCCACGGGTACCGTACCATGGCACGCACATCAACTGGGGCAACACCATATTCCTTGGTATATGGCATGGAGGCTGTTTTACCTATCGAGGTTCAGATTCCCTCCTTGAGAATCATGAAAGATGCTGGTTTAAGTGAAGACGATTGGAGTCAGACCCGACTTGATCAACTTAACTTGATTGATGAAAAGAGACTTACTGCTGTTTTCCACGGTCAGACGTATCAAAAACGAATGATCAAGGCTTTCAACAAGAAAGTCAGACGCCAGGTATATCAAGTTGGAGATCTAGTGATCAAGCGCATTATCTTGCCGCAAAGTGATCCCAGGGGAAAATGGACTCCTACCTACGAAGGACCATTTGTAATCAAGAATATCTTTTCTGGTGGGGCAATAATTTTAACCACCATGGACGGCGACGACCTGCCGCGCCCTGCGAACGCAGACATAGTCAAAAGATACTACGCATAAATGACCCGCTAGGTTGACACACCTAGGAAAAAAAAGGGCATCCCGGTGAATCGAAATCCCGAAAGGGCGGTTCAGGAAAAAATTAGGGATAAATAAATTAAAAAAATCTGTACACCTGGCAAGTTGAAAACCCGAAAGGGTGACTTGGGCAAAAAAGGGTTTCCCGGTGGACTGAAAACCCGAAAGGGCGGTCCAGGCAAAAGTTAGGGAATTAAAGCGTATGACTATGTCTCGTCGGATCACTTTAAGGACAATCTCTTCACTGACAAACTCTGAGCTTCTGATCAATCCAATCATCTTCGGACGAAGCAGCGGATGGACAAGATATTCAGAGACACGAAGGCTATAGCGGAATGGGAACCCCATGGGATTTTTACACACATAGTTATCTTTCTTTGTATATAATTTTTCTTATTTTTATGACACCTTCCTCTTACTAGGATGTCTGTCTCCTTTGTACAAAACACTTACTCAAAGTAAATACGAAGATGTCTCTTTCAAAGTACAGAAAACTATTTGCCTTTTTCTTTTACACTTGTGTTTTTATTTGCAAAAACGTCCAATGATTCATTGATGAACATATGCATTTGAACATAATTACTGTTTACAAATAAACAGGATGGAAAAGAACAATTACTGAAAGACTGAAAGAATAGGAAAACGTCTTTAGGCTATTCCAGGAGTAATCCCTACAGTACATCATCTAAATCCCCAGCGGAGATAAAACTTTGAAATACAGATCCCCAGCAGAGCTAAAATTTCAAACCCTTAATCCACCATCAGAATTAAAACTTCAAACTCCCGATCCCCAGTGGAGCTGAAACCTTCATCCCCAGTCGAGTCAAGAGTTCTAATCCCCAGCAGAAACCATCCAATTTCCCCAGCAAGTTATCTTGAAGCCGGGAAGTCAACCAGATAACATTTAACTTTTTTGTCTCTCCCCAACCTAGGGTAACTTCTCAGTAGAGTGGTAGACGACCGAAAACTCCTGAACTTACTCTCCAGTAGTAAGCCTTCTTCCCCACAGAGTCTTTACTCCCCAACAGAATGAAGATTCTCATTCTCAATTCCCCAATGAAGTCACCAAAGTTTTCATTACTCCTCAACAGAATGAAGATTCTCATTCTTAGATCCCCGCAGAAGTCATCAGAGTCTTCCTTATTCTCCAGCATATCAAGGTTTTCCTTTGTATGATCCCCAGTAGAAGTCATCAAATTCTCTGGATTTCCCAAGCAGATTATACAGACAGTTTGGCATTACTCTCACAACAGAATTTTTGTCAATACTCCAACTTCAAGACATGAAGGATCCTCATATCCCCACAGAAGTTGTCAAGGATTTATTTTCCCTGGAAGCAGTCAAGGGTTTTATTATCCCCAACTGTCAAGGATTTATTTTCCTCAGCAATACAACAAATCAGATTACATGCGCATACATTACATCCATATATCATAAACATTGATAAAACGCATATCTTACATCATACATTTCATGCAACATAACTTTTTGTTTCAGCTAACGTTTTACCCTTTTCAGGATAAGATTAACAAGCTACCATTAATGGTATACAATCATGATACAGTACATATTCACTCCAAACGCGGAAGTCATTTTGTCACTTATTCAGATTCTAGTTCAGATACACTCTGTTGTACCCCAAAATTTGCCCTCTCATTTTATCAAGATTTCCCCTCACAAGGCTCCTTGAACTCCAGACAGGATTAGGGTTTGAGTTTGCACAAGGATTTTTGGACCTCCAATGCTCAAAATGACTTTCATACTTCATTTTGGACTCATAAGTTTGTCCATGCCAAGTTTCAAGCCTTGAATCCAATTTTTACCCAGTCAATTAGACAGATGACCTAGAAATCAACTGTATTGAAAAAAAAGTCAACTGTGGCCAATTTACAGCGAAACCTCATGATTTTTGACCCACATTAACATTATAAACTCATATGAACCATTTGATCAAGTTTGGACCACAACTCCACAAGAAATTTGATCAGATCACCAAAAGGGCAAAATGGTCATTTTTAGGGTTTTGACTGTACAAGGGCAATTTCCGATTTTTGACCTAACTTTTAGGGCAATTTCATAATCAATTTCTGATTTTTAGGGTTTTTGATTATGAAATTTTCTTAATTTTTCCTAACTTTGCCCAACATTTTCACCATGATGCATTTGGATTTAAACAAAACTTCCAACATGAAAGTTGTATTCCTCCACAAAGTTTACAACTTTGATTCACAAAGTTTTCCCAAAATAATCTTGTATCTCAAGTTATTATTTTTGGAACAAGGGTCCCTAAAACTTGTAACTTAGTGAAATTTTGCCCTAGTTTAGGTAGGATTTTGACCTATCTTCTTGGCCATTTTTCACATAGTTCCACTTGGAATATCAAATTGCATTTCAAAGATGGATTGTAGATCATGTTGCAAGCTTTCCAAAATGTCCAAGAACTCTCCAAACTCATTTGTGGTTAGGGAGAATCGAAGGCTTGAATTTTGCAAAAACTCATTTTTCATCCATGGCATGTTCATGTTCATACAAGTTGCAAATTCAAATCAGCTTGCTCTGCACTAGATTACAAGCCTCAAAACCATTACACACTCAATAATTAAATGCAAATACATTGGTTTAAGGCATTGTTTTGGTCATTAGAACATTGCACATTAGATTAATCCCTAAGTAGAAAAAGTAATATTTCCATTTTTGCCATAATCTTGCTTTATGTCAAAACTGATTTCTTGAGCATTGGTCCATATCTTATGCAGCAAATAAAATCCACAAATTGGAGGGGCCAAGGGCAAAGTGTGCAAGCATATGGATAGCCTGTACAGGCCTGTTGGACATCACTTCTCATGTTTGCTTAAAATACAAGAGAGATATCCAAAACACTAGAACCTGAACATCTGTGAAAACTAACTGGTGCAAGCATTTGAGACAACTTTCTCACATCCCCTTGAACTAGAAACACGACTCTTTGAGCCCTCAAACATCCCATAGATCAAAATCACCTTCCATTGGCAAAACAGGGCAGCATCTGCAACTTGACTTCCATAGCACAATTTGCTCGTGCGTTTTGCCCCAAACCTGTTCAAACACCTTCCATTCAATCCATCCAAGCTATCCCAAACCTTAAACACCAACTGTAACTCCATTTACAGGGTTTTCCATCTTCATTTTGAGCTTGTGCAGGTTGAGTTCTGCAGGCTTGTTCAAGTACATTCAAGGCAAGCTAGGCATTGGAAAAGATCAAGTGAAGTTCAAGCAAGCTCCCAGACATCTCAAGCCTTGTTGAAAAGCTCCACATTGCCATACACGAAGTCAGCTGAAACAGGTTTTTATCAACTTCCTATCTCTCTATTTAGGAACATTTAGACTTAGGTTTGTGAATAAGAAATGTAGTATTCATAGCCATGAAGCTGTACATATGCTCAGTTTTCATTTTTATTAAGCATGCTAAGAGAATTTGGTCCATGAACATTCTGAAAAAACTAGGTTAGGATTTGGGGCCAGAGAAATTCTCTCTGGTCTTTGAGAGTTAGATTAAGTTTTTTATATGGTTAGAATCGTGGTTTAATGCTCTACAAGTTTCATGTTTTGAGTTTTTGATTTCATGCAAAGAATAGAGAGAACAGAACTGGAGTTACAGGCGTGCGTTTTTGTTCAAAGGTTGAAGATAAAGATCAGTTTGGGCTGGGCTTGGCCTGGACTTGTTTTTGACACCCCCCATTTGCTGAATGCATCCCTGGCCCAATTTCTTTATGCTTTGATATTTTTTTATTTTATTTTCATTTCTGATTTTATTTTATTATTTCCAAATATAAAAAATACTCAAAAATATTTTTATAAATTTTTTACATTTATTTTGCATTTTATTTTTATTTTTCTAACATAAAAAGCAATTTATTTAGTAAATACTTTATTTATTGAAAACTTAAAAAATAAATATATAATAACCATTTATTTTATTATTTTATTTACGCTAGAAAATATTGTTCTAATTATATTTTTTTATGTTTTTGTATATATTTTTATTTTTTGAACATATTTAATATGATTAATATTATATATACATACCTTTATTTTACTTTGAAATAAAAACATAAAGAATATTATACTTTTTTATTATTATTATTTCTACTTAAAAAAAATACTTTTTCTAATTCTTTTTTGTATATATACTATTTTATTTTATTATATATGAGTAATATAGCCAATATATTTATTTTCTTAAAGAAAATTAGAGTTTTACCCTTAACCAAATAAAATTAATCTTTTTATTTATTTCTTTCTTTTTACACTAAATATTTTTACATACATAAATAAACAAAAACCTTTTTGCATAATTCATATTATTTGGTATATTTATTTATTTTGTTTATTTAAATATTATCCATTTATTATTTATGCCATTATTCAATTTGGATGTAATAGTAAAATTAGGGTTTTAATTTCTTGTCAAATAATCCCCATTCAAAAATTGTATCTCCATCCCCATAATCATGTTGTAATAGTGGTAGATTTATTTTATGCACTTTATTGCTTTCAAATATGCCATGATAGAAAGATTAGGGTTTGTATGCAAATGACCAAAATCAAACAAATAGCTTGACCTAAATACAAGACAAAAATGCATGTAAATTGACAACACAATGCACACTTGCACCCCTAGGGTTTCATCCACTTGTTGCCTTAAAAATGGGCCATGTTATGCATGTTGGGTACTTTGGAAAAACAAAAACAAAACAAAAGATCATAGTCCCTCGATGACGCTATCTTGGTTGCCTATACAAAAATGATCTAGTCCCTCAAAAATTTGCCAAAAATACTTGACATAATAGTTGTCATGGTCTATACGATGACCCGCGCCTGTCCCGTTTAACATCCTAATACAATGGTTTTTACCAAATGCAATGGTAAAACAACACTGTCAAAAGGGTTAAAAATGTGTAGGAAAGATCTTTGAGTAAAATAGGGTAGATAGCTCTTAGTTACTTGATCAAAACTTGCAAAAACATCCTTGCTATTTTCAAACACACCTCACAACACAATTTCAAAATATTTCCCAAATCAAACTTTCAAAACATTGAACATCTTTTCAAAAAGACAAATACACCTTTGTATACATTTAAACAAGAATCATTACAAAGGTTGCCATAACGATGGCCTCTTTTCAAAACATCTTTCAAAACCACACACAAAGCACCATTTCAAACAATTGAAAAGCAAAAGCAAGTGATCTAAACAAGTAACTAAGAGCCCATGGATAACCATGGATGAAAAGGGTGCTTGCACCTTCCCTTTTCATAATCTACTTCCATAACCCAAGAAAACATCTCAAAGGTCTTTCCTGTGCTTTTTAACCTTTCCTTTGGATAAAATAAAAAGTCGGTGGCGACTCTTACTAAACCAAAACATTTGCAAACACAAACACAAAAATCCCAAGTCAGTTCTCCCACCGTATCACAGAACTAGCGACACTGCTGGGGAAATGAGAAAGTGGAGTGATCTTAGGGTTTAGATCACCTTTGCATGCTTATCTTGTTTGCTTTGATTGCTTTACATCTGGTTCTCTTGTTTGGGTTTGAAATCCTCTACCCAAATTTTGGGAAACATTCATAGGTAAATAGCAATACATTATGGAAACTGTGCGGGGTATACCGACATGGTTGAAGTAATAGCTATATTAGTGCGACATATTTGTGGGTACCGGTAGCCTTTGAGTCAATCAAAGAGAATACGGGGCCTCTGAGTGATGTCATGAAGCACTAATGAACTCTTAGAACCTTTACTTGACCATCTTGGCCTTATTAGGAGTAGTGAGATGACCGACTTTGGTGCAGTCCGAAGTTGGTAGATACTCGATACTACACTCATTGAGGGTTGTTTTCTTGGAATATTTCAGTCGCCAGTTAAGTGGCTAAACTGAAACAATGAACACGGAAAATAATCCAGTGATATTGAGCTCCTTAGAACCCGGTTACTATTTATAGGACAGGTTGAGCCAACTGTTGTACCCCAAAATTTGCCCTCGCATTTTTCCACAAGAAATAATAACTTCAGGCTTTTCATGATCTTTCAAACTGGCTCAAGAATCTGTCAAACAGACTTTTCTCGTCAGTCAGGACACAATTAGGGTTTTACTGATTTTCAGGGCTCCGGAATGTTTCAAGCAGTTGGCTTAGTGTTTTGGTTGATTTTGGCTCAACTTTGATCAGGCGAACGCTCTTTGGAATTTAATCAGGAATTAGGGTTTTTGGGCACGTTCTCAGAAGGATTTGAATTCTACAACACTTTGCAAGTTATTCCAAGATTCGGGTTGAATTCGCATTGTTTGATTTAATCAGTAAAAGAAGGCGTGTGGATTGAATTCACGTTTGTTTGGCTGAATTAGTAAAGGGTTGCATTGGGGTTGAATTTGCGATGTTTGATTAAAGTCATGAGAAGGAAAAGCGTTTGGACAAATGCGCCTGATTAACTGTTGCTTTGCTTTGGATGTTGAAAATGCCAGGTTTAACTGATCAGATGCTACAGCTTTGTTTATTTCATTATTTATTATTCTAAGATTAAGTGATTGGAATTCATTTTTCGATTATTTTAATTCAAAGAATTTTAAATAATAAATAAACAGTAAAGGAAAAATATTTAATTGGATAAAGAAACTTTTATTAATTTTTAAATTAATTGTACAATTGTTTTGTTGTTTACAACAATAATTTTACAGTAATTTAAACTTAAATAAAAATTATCCTAAACATTGTTTCTATTCTTCAATTCTTCATCTGCTATCCCTTGCTCCAGTGCTCCGTTTTAATTATTCATCTGCAAAAGAAAGGAAGAAAAGTTAGAAACAGATAAATTGAATTAAAGAGACAGACAGTTTAAATTAGACTCATCATTAAAAGCAACAACTGGGATCAGTTAGTCCTCTTTGCAAATCACGGGATTTCTCCCGGTTCACAAAGAAGAGTGAAAATGTTTGCAAATTAATTGAATGCACAATTCAAAATTGTCAAAATTGCATAAGTTCAAATCTCAAATAGTACTGCACAAATTCAAACCCAACTAAAGGTCCAAACTGAATTGCCAACCAAGTCCAAATTCAAACTTTCTGCCAAAAGCTGTCAAATAAGAAGATATGGCAAGATATCAAGCAAGCACAAAAGCTGTCCAAAAAAAAAAGAGAGAAGAATGCAGAGGAAACATTGTATTGCAAGCAAATAAAATCAACTTCATCATTTCCCATCTGTCTACTTTTTCAGAGAAGT
The DNA here is from genome assembly GCA_948472305.1 of Vicia faba. Classification (NCBI taxonomy): domain Eukaryota; kingdom Viridiplantae; phylum Streptophyta; class Magnoliopsida; order Fabales; family Fabaceae; genus Vicia; species Vicia faba. Next base: position 1,350,654,897 of record OX451740.1, read on the forward strand.
ACAAATATAAACAATTTTTTAATGTTTTTTGTACTAAAGAGAGAGAAAAAGAAGAGATAAGAGAGCAGGTTTTTAGGCTTTAGGCAGGAAGAGAGAGATATACAAAAAGACTGAACACAGTAGGATAAGGATAAGCTCAAAAACTCTAACACGGGATATATACAAACTCCTACTGCATAAACCGGGCGGACCATAAAAAACCTCATAACCATAAACACCTCAAAAACAATAACCTGCATTGGCTCAAACCTGCTAAAGCCTTAAGCTAGAAAGGCTAAAACCTGTGGCAAGCTTGAAACAAAACAATGCAAATCAGCTCAAACCTCCAACAGAAAGCCAGCATAAACCAGCAACACATGGCCTAAAACCTTAACCATTCAAAGCCTAACCACTACAAACACCTGCATATGCCAAAACGCGCCCAGAAAGAAAATCAAAGAAAAGCATAACCTGTCAAGGCCAAGCCCAAACCTGCTAAAACATGAAGCACAAAACCTACCTACTGTCAAAACCAAACCTGCATTAGCTTTACTTCCAAAAGCCTCAAACCTGTAGCATATACACCAAACCAAGTCCTAACCTGGCCTGAACTATTCAAAACCTGGCCTGATATCCAAAACCATACCAGCATAAACAACATACCGGCCTAGAGCAAGCAAGGCCATCAACCTGAAAGGTCAAACCTCAAGCAAAAAACCAGTTAAACCTGCCTGAAGCAAACCTCACCCCACCTGTCAAACACCTTAAACCAATAAGCTGTATAAACCATTTCTATAAACCTGCACAACCATTAACCTGCATCAACCCCTAAACAAAAAACAACAAAAGCAAGTTCACCTCAGCATCATACCTGCCTGAAGCCTTGAAACAAAAACAACAAAAACAAGTTCACCTCAGCATCATACCTGCCTGAAGCAAGCATAAAACCAGTCCTGCCTTAACCATAAACATATAACCCTTTGTCAAAAACAGTGCTAAGCATACACACCTGCCTAAACAAAACTGACCTCAAGCCAAAACGTCTACCCTGTCCAACCTTGCCAAGAATCAGAAGTGGTGCAAACATAGGATTCAAGCCTCAAGCCCTCAGAACTCGAAGAGTTCATCACAGGGACATTCATAAAACACTAAAATATCCAAGCATATTCAAAGGCAACTTAAGCCCTCAGAACCCTAGGCTCATCATGGGGCAAGGAAGAAGTGAATAGACAACCAAAAGCATCCAATTCATAGCCAACAGAAGCATTTCAACAGGAAAATCAACAAAGGCAACCAAGGCAACACAAGTCAGAAGAAGAGAGAAAATCTAAGGCAACAAACATTCAAAGGCATACTCATCTCAAGGCAACATGGGCATACGAACGAAGTAGGCAAGCCTCAGAAGAAGCAACATCGAAGGCAATCAAGAGGCAACCAAAGAAACACGTTCAAGGCAACAAGCGTACAAAGGCAAGCCAAGAAAGAGAAGAAGAAAAGAAGACGTGTATCAAGCTTTCAGATTGACATCATAAAGCCTAAAAAGGGTAGTACAAAAATACCAGAAGACAAAGCGCGCATCACGTTTCCTCCGCTCGTCAAGCCCCCAAGTGCCTCCTTCCTCCTCCTTCGCCAAGGTATAATCTTTTTCATTCTTTTTTTCACAAAACCTCGTGTAAATCAGTAAACAAAAATCAAATAAATATAAAACCATGGCATGCAAGACGAAAAAGAAGTTCGGAACGAGAACGAAAACAAACTTCTGTACCTAACGTGAATGACTCATGGAGGAAGGTAGACGGAGGAGGAGATGGCACGGTGGCTCTGGGCGGAGGTTTGCATTTCAACATTCAAGACGATCGGAGAAGATGAACGAAGTACACGAACGCCGTCGCTGTCCCAAGCCCAAGCATATCCCTAAACAACACACCCCTCCCTTTTGCTTATGACTGCTTTTGGGTAAGGGCCCATTCCCCCTTTTTTGACCCATTCAATTATCAAACCCCTTTTTTAGCACATAAAACATTCTTTTTCTTTCTTTTGTGAAATAAATTAACATAATATTTTGACATTAACAATACTTTTTTTTATATACATAATAATTAAATTTTACATAGAAACTAATATTTTCTCTTTACAAATTAAACTCACATTTAATTTAAATTTTCTTTGTACATAACAAAGGAAGAAAAATACTTTTTGTATACATAATTAAAACTTAGAATATTTTTCTTTTCATACATATTAAAAAATACAAGATTACAATTATTAAATTAAATAAACATTCAATTTTTCTTCAAGTCAAAACAATACTTAATACACATTTAATTTCACACTGTCGCACCTGTAAATAATTACGTACGCATATACTTGTACACTTACACAATACATTTACACGGCTCCTATACACATTTGTTTATCTTATACATTGATACATGTTATTTACATTTGATCGCAAATTCGATTTGGTTGTAACTTATTGGATACTATAAGTCTCATCCCCATTCATAAATTTGTACCCCCACTCCCGGATACTTATTTTGTAATAGCGTAGATTTTACATTTTTCGCAATTTACCGCTTTCAATTATACCATGATTAGACCTAGGGTTTGCATGTACATAAAATCAAACGCTAGATAACCTAATATAAGACAAATACATGAAATCAATACACAATCACACTTGCACACCCTAGGGTGATCCCACATGTTGCCTTCCAAAATGGGCCATGCTTGCACGTCGAGTATCTTTGGCAAAACAAATTCAAAATGATCATAAGTCCCTCGATGACGCTTTCGAATGTTGCCTAAACGGAATGATCATAGTCCCTTCAAAGCAAATTGCCAAAGACACTTGGCATCATTGCATTCATGGTCCATACGATGACCCGCGCCCGTCCCGTTAAACTTCCTAAACGCAAGATTGTCCACCAAATTCAATGGTGGAACAAAATTGTTAAAAAATGGTCGAAAACATAGAGAAAACCTTTGAGTACAATAGGGTAGACAAAACTCTTAGTTACTTGAGATCAACTTGCAAAAACACTTGCCTTCTTTTCAAAAACCACATTCCACAAGCACTTTCAACACAAACTCTCAAAACATTTTGAAACATCTTTTCGAAAAGATACACGCCTTTGTAAAATATTCGAGTAAAGAATTGTTACAAGGTTAGCCTAGGACAAGGCATCTTATCTTCTTCCAAAACATTTTCAAAAAAAAACACACACACATACACACCATTTTCAAGCAATCAAAAATCAAGGCAAGTGATCTAAAAACCAAGTAACTAAGAGCCCATGGATAACCATGGATGAAAAGGGTGCTAATACCTTCCCTTTTCATAATCTACCCCCCGAACCCACGAAACATCTCAAAAGGTTTTTGCTGTGCTTTTTTAACCTTTCCTTTAGGATAAAATAAAAAGTCGGTGGCGACTCTTGCTCAACCGCACAAGTGCGAATACGAACGCAAAACCACAGTCAGTTCTCCCACCGTATCACACCAACTAACTTCAAGAGGGTACTTACCTATGAAACCCCATGCAAGCCTGAAACTAGGAACTTGTGTGACTTGCTTGTACATATACTTGTGCATACATCATGAACATCATAAATCATCATATCCATCCACTAACCACTTCAAGGATTTGGATCTTCATCTTTGTTCTTGTTTTGTAGGTCATGGAATCTCTTCGCAGGAAAACAATTCAAGTCAACCTTGTGAGGATCCCTCCTCTCCTCAAAGAGCTTACTTCCAAGATTCCAGATAATTTTCTTTTCAGTGAAAGACATGGTAGACTTCTCAACTTGGTCAACTCCAACATTGAAGAAGACATGGTGAAAGTTCTCTTCCAGTTCTTTGACCCCCTACACCACTGTTTCACATTCCCTGATTACCAAATAGTACCTACTTTGGAGGAATTTTCTCAACTCCTGAGGATTCCTATTCTCCATCAACTACCCTACAACGGTACGGAAAGAGAGCCAAAGCCTGAAGATGTTGCTCAAGCCTTGCACTTGCAACCATCAGATATCAAAGGTCATTGGGAAACCATAAGTGGTGTCAAGGGTTTCTTGGCAAAGTTTCTGTTTGAGAAGGCACAAGACTGCTGGAATTCTTTGGATCTACAAGATTTTGAGGAGATTGTAGCACTTCTCATCTATGGGTTGGTCTTGTTCCCAAACCCTGATCAGCTTATAGAGGCGAATGCTGTCAAGATTTTCATATCTCAGAATCCTGTGCCTGCATTGCTTGGGGACATCCTACACTCATTTCACACACGAACAATGAGGAAAAGAGGTGTTCTCATGTGCTGTACTCCTCTTCTAGCAAGGTGGTTTATTTTTCACCTACCCCAATCAGTTTTGAAGAATGAGCAGGGTTTAAGGTGGTCACAACGATTGATGACCCTCACACATTCTGATGTTCATTGGTGTTCTCGGTCCAGAGAAAATGTCATCATCATTGATCGTTACGGAGAATTCCCTAATGTCCCGCTACTTGGCATTAGGGGAGGCATTACCTACAACCCCTGTTTAGCTCTGAGGAAATTTGGGTATGCCCGAAGGGATGGCCCTCATGATATGCTGATTCCTGACTTGGTTTTTGACTTTGACAATGACGCTCAAGGACTTCGACAAAGGTTTATCCGAGCTTGGAGGATGCCTAACAAAGTGGATAGTAAGACACTGGGGCACAAGAATTCCATCCCCTTTAAGCCTTACCTCAAGTGGGTACGAACCCGCTCCCAGAGTATTATGATGCCTTACCCCCACATTCTCCCCGTGATCAAAGAGCCTGTTATGGAAGGAGAGGTTCCATACACCCTCCTACATCCTGACATGCCAACATCATTGGAAGAATTGCAAAAGAGTTGGATACAGCTCAAGGAAGAACGGAACACTTTTGAAGCCATCTTCTATGCCAGTGAGAAGAAGGTTTTGGAACTTACCCGCCGACTTCACGAAGAGGAGACTCTCAACACTTACATCGCACCAAAGAGGATGCGCAACGTCTTTTTACATTAAGAAGCTTTGTAATATTTTGCCCATAGGGCTTTTATGTACTAACAAATTTCTTCTTATTAATATGATGTGTGTTCTTTTTGTTTGCAACAAATTTGAATTTATGAATCCTTGAATGCATTACACGAATAAAATATCATTCATCATATGCATAAACAGGTTTTCACACCAGGTTTCCTTATCTTTCTGCTGTTTATTTCAGCGAGATGGATATAGAGTAGACGGTTAAAGATCTGCAAGCACAGAATTCGCAATTCCAACAACTCCTTATGACCTTGGAAAAGGGTCAAGAGGACCTTAAAGCACTGTTAGAGAAAGAGAAGAAAAAGGAAAAGAAGAAAAAGAAAAGAATTGGTGTGGCCACTATGGGAAGAAGATTTGAGAATCAAGTTAGGAGAGTTCTGGAATTCCCCTCGACGTCTGATGAAGGGGTTGGTAAAGGAAAGGGAGTTGCAATGTCCTCCGAGTCTGAAGCTGAAGAAGAAGAAGAGGAAGAGGATGAAGATTACTCCGAACAGCAGTACCCGCCGGCGGATGATAAGTATAAGAATCTTGAAGACCGGCTAGCAGCCATGGAGGTACAAAAGGTACCTGGGCTAGATTTCGAAGAACTAGGGTTGGTTGCTGGGATCGTCATTCCTCCCAAGTTCAAAGTACCTACATTTGCTAAATACGACGGTTTGTCCTGTCCGAAGATGCATCTGAGGTCCTACGTCAGAAAGATCCAACCTCACTCTTCTGATAAGGATCTGTAGGTCCACTTTTTTCAAGATAGTTTGTCGGGAACGCAATTGGACTGGTTCTATCAACTTGAGAGATCTGATGTTCATAACTGGGAAGATTTTGCTGCTGCTTTCTACCGACAATACCAATATAACGCAGATTTAGCGCATACTCGTACTCAATTACAGAGTATGGGTATGGCCTCTAATGAAGGATTTAAGGAGTATGCCCAGAAGTGGCAAGATTTGGCTGGAAGGGTGCAGCCACCATTGTCGGATAGAGAGCTGGTTGATATGTTTTTGGGGACCCTGTCAGGTCCATTCTTCAATCACTTGATCGGGAGCTCATCTGCAGGGTTCACCGAATTAATTCTGACCGGTGAAAGGGTCGAAGTTGGCATTAAGAGTGGTAAAATTCAGAAGGATGCCTCTGCTTCCACTGTGTGATATGGTGGAAAAGAATGAAGGGGTGAAAAACACAAGAAGGGGGGGTTGAATTGTAAAACTGGAATCTTAAAGCAAATGACAAGGTATTTTTATCCTGGTTCGTTTGATCTCAAACTACTCCAGTCCACCCATTCAAGGTGATTTCGCCTCTCTCCAACGAGGTCTTAATTCACTATATTCAACTGAATACAAATCTGCTTTAGCAACTGCTAAAACCTTCTTGATTCAAACCACAATCCGGTTTGTCAAGGCAACACTTTCTTACAAAGGTATAAGCAAATGTGTGTGAATGTTTTCTACAAAAAACTATATCACAACTGTGATGTTTACACAAATGAAGCTTAGATTACTAGGTTGCTAAACACTAATCAAGTATCAAAGTTTGTTGGTTTAGCAAAACTTGTAGAGTGAAGATTATTGTTCAGCTTTTTGCGTGTAGAGAGTTTGGAAGCATTAGCCGTGATAATCTTCAAAGCTTGGTTTATATAGCACTTGAGAAGATGAACGTTGAAGCAAATATTCTTGATTCAATGCTATTAACAAGCTTTCCTTTTTGAGCAGATCTTGTCTAGAATGATGCCGTTGGTATTGATTAGCTTTCAATGCACAGTACCGTTGCTTCTTCAATGCACGTTCTGGCTTGGCTCATTCTGATTCTGCTTCGCTGCTGATGAACTAATTTGTTTCTTTATCAGAGTGTTTTACGCGCAGTTCTGTTCATCAAGCTTCAGCATGTGCAAGCGTTGATCATCTGATCTTGACGTTCTGATTCAGCAACTTCTGATGCTGATGTGCAAACTCATATTCTGATGCTGAAAACGTGATCTTGCTTATTTTAATCAGCATATCTGCAAGTCAGAGCATAGTAATTTTAGGCAGCATATAATTCAATCATAAAATATTTAACTACTATATCTTTTCACTTTGTTATCATCAAAACTTAAATATAGGGTACTAGATTCAAACATTGTTCTAACAATCTCCCCCTTTTTGATGATGACAAAAACTAGATATTTTAAATGAAAAATAACGTGAAAAGTTATCAGATCTATGTATCAGAATAAGAAGTACGGAGAAGTCAGAGTTAAGAGATACTCCCCCTGAGTTTGTTACTTCCCTTTGATATGTGTGTTCTTCAGAGTCAGATCTTTTTCTATCTTTGAGCATCAGATTATAAGTCTTTGACTTATCAGAAAGCAGAGCTTCAGAGCTTTTCCTGTCAGAGCTTTGCTTCGGATCAGAGTGTTAGGTCGATCAGATCTTCATATATCAGAACTTCATATTTGATCAGAGCAACATGAGCTTTTATATTTTGATCAGAGCTTCTAGTTCTTAGTCTTCATAGTGTTCAGAGCTTCCTTGTGCCTGTAGACTTAACAACAAAACAGAAAAACATTTCAAGTAATAGAGTTAGAATGTTTGAGAATTTCTGTCTAGTTAGCCGTTATTGATTTTAAATATCATTCTTGTTCTCCCCCTTTTTGTCAGCAATCAAAAAGTGTTAGTGATGTGCTAAAACAATTTAGATCAGAAAAACAAATTATATTAAAAATAGTTCATAGCAAAGAACATTACACAAGCACGGTCAAAACATAGTCAAAAGTACATCAGAAAATGAAGAAAAATATAGAGAATGTCATGCAAAAAAAATTTCAAGGTTGTGGGGGCATGCGTGAGAACAGGCTTTCCAGCATTGCTTGAATCTTTTCAGAAGTTGCATTCTGCTTCTGAACCATGGTGACAACAGTATCAATCTTGCTGTCTTGGACATTCATTCTTGCTTCCATCTTCTGATCATTCTCTTCCATCCGCTGCTGTAGACGCAAGTCATTCAGCCTTAGTTCTTCCAGAGCCTGCCTGTCCAAGGCAGCTTGAGAACTTTCAGCAGGAGGAGGCTTCTCAGAACTTTCAGCTACATCTTCTGCTGGATTTTCTTCTTGAAGAGTCTTGTCTTCTTCTGAAGGTTGCACCTGTGCAGCTTGCTCTTTCTCAGACCACGATTCAGAGTCCAGAGGGAGCACAACTTCTTGAGGCAGCTGACTCTCAACTTCCTTCAGCAGCTTGCTAAAGTTCTGTTGAGCCTGCTCATAGTTGACGTCCTGCAGCTTGAGTGCTTCAGCACGAACCCATACTCTGAACTGTGACCAGAGCTGATCAGAAGCAGCTGGGTCGATCATCCCCGGACAGACTTGCTTCAGAGAAGCAATCCACTGCAGCATACCTGTTTCAAAGTCCAAAATACCAGAGCCAACATCTAATTGCTTTGGTTTGGGAATGGCCAATTTGTGTCTTAAATCAGCAAGACGTTCAAGACTTGTTAAGTCAATGAAAGTTTTGCTGGGGTTTTCAGAGGATTGGCTTTCAGAGGTGTGCTGAGGTGCTGTTTGTTTTGGAGGATGGTTATCAGAGTCAGAGGATATATCTATTGGAGTGGTTGGAGTTTTTGGAGGTGTTGATTCCTCTGATGATGGTAACTGGGGTCTGACAATGGTGGTTCCACATGGCAACTGTATTGCCAGCGGTGAAGGTTGAGGTGAGTGGGGATCAGAATGATGAGGAGATGGGGTTTCATAGCGATGAAACTCTGTTTGAGGTGAGGGAGGATTATTTTCTGGTTGAGGAGGTGGAATCTCTGATTGTTCAGGGATCAGAGGTTCTTCTGTGATTGGTTGATGAGATTGTGGTTCTGGTTCTGATTGATGTTCTGGTTGTATTTCTGGTTCAGGTTGAATTTCTGGTTCAGTTTGTGGAGGAGGAATATTTGGTGGTTCAGAGTGAGGTTGAACAGAAGCATGTTCACGCTCAATGTCAGCTAGCACTCTATCAAGTGCTGGTGTTGTTGAGACAGTTGGTTGTTGTTTGGTAATTTTAATGGGAATTTTAATTCTGGTTCTTCTGAGTTGTAAGGCCTCAGAAGGGTCTTCTGGTATGGTTTCATCAATAGTGGGGATTGGAATGGATATTCTGTGAGAGGTTTGAGGCGGAGCAACAGATGTTGGAATAGTAGAGGAAATTGAAATAGGAGCAGCAGATGAATTACCTCGTTTCTTTGGAGTCTGATGAGATGATCCTTCTGCTTTCCTCTTCTTTGACTTTTTCTGAATCACTTCAGGTTGAACTTGACTCAGATCTTTGATCTTCAGCTTTGAACCTGCATCTTCTTCCTTGTAAGAATCTGGATACTTGACAAACATATCAGGTTGGGCTTCCATTTCAGAAAATCTTGGGAAATCACTCAGAGGCACTCTTCTTCTGGAGATGTCAGCAGTTGAAGAAGCTCTGGGTTCCTTCCTGATATTGTCTATCAGCTTCATCTTTTTCAGGTTCTTAGCATTCAGCGGTTTTCCAACAGTTGGTTCAAAATTGCCCAGTACTTTAGCTTCGCTCAGATAATCTATCAGCTTATTCTCTGTCAGAATATCTGATATGAGCCTCCCAAATGGTATCCAGTCCCTTTTGGTCCTTTCTTCTTCTCTAGTCTCTTTCACACTAGTCTTCAGATGATTGAACAGGAAGTGTGCCAAATTGATCTTCACCCTCTGATCAATAAAGTAGATCAGAAATTGCTGATCCACGTTTATATAGTCAGGAGAGCTTGTTGGCTTCCTGTGATTGAAACAGCCTAGAACAATCTTGGCCCACACTCTGCAGTGATCCTTCAGATCCTTGATTTTGCTGCTGGGAAAACCAAGAGTGAAAATGCAGTTGGCTACCACACCAATATCAGGGCATCTATCAGCCATGTCCACACAACGGACTCCACCACCACTTTGACCAATTAACCTAGCAATGAGGTCTTCAGAAATTATTATCTTCTTTCCCATGACAGAAGAGATGACTAGATGTTTATCAATCTTGGCATGAATCCAAAATTCTTTGACAAGCTCTGGGAAGGTTGGTCCAACCAATCTATCAAAGTACCTCTCCCACTTTTGAGCTTTGACTTCCGCAGTTAGGTCAAATCCATTATCCTTCAAACTTTCGAAATCGATGATTAATTCAGAGAGAACCTCAAGATTCTTGACCGGTGTGAGAAGAGTTCTGGTAGGCGCTTGATATTGCTCAGAGGTTTCTTTCTTCTGATTTCCTGCAGAAATGCTGGAGGATGCCATTGTTCTCACACAAAAAGCTTGAGAGTGATTTGAGAAAAGCTAGGGTTTTGAAGGAGATATGCAGAAAATACTTGAGAGATTATAAGTAAGCGTAAAGAATAAACATGAGGAGTAATGTGCTTAAATAGAATTTTCAAAAATTATTTTGAAAAATAAAACGTTTTTAAGAGAGAGAAAAAAATAATGATTGCCATTAACAGGCGTGATTACTTTTGCATTTAATGCTTGCTGATTTTGGGGGATTTGAGAAAGATACTTAAAAACGGTTACCAGACATGTGTCTCAATGCACCCAATCAGCGCTTTGCCTTCTCAGAAACGTGCACGCGTTCTGCTTCAGGGATTTGCTGATGATTGGATGACACTTGTTTGATGTAGTGATCAGCACGTCTGTATTTGAGATTAGACTCTCAGATCTTTAGACTTGCCTCTGATACAATCTGCATGTCCTAACTTTCTGAAAGAAGATTGATCAGAAGTTCACAGTAATATAAATACATTCTGAAAGATAAAAATATGGAATTAAAGCATTTTCATTCTGGGCATACTTTCATGCTGAGATGTTTCAGAATGAAATTAAACCTATCTTCTGAAAGGGGTTTAGTAAAGATATCAGCCCATTGATGGTCTGTATCTATAAATTTCAAGTTTAAAATTCCTTTCTGAATATAGTCCCTAATGAAATGATGTTTTATTTCTATATGCTTAGCTCTAGAATGTAAAATAGGATTCTTACTTAAGCAAATAGCAGAAGTATTATCACAAAGAATAGGAATGTTACTCTCAAAAATCTGGAAGTCTTCAAGCTGACTTTTCATCCAGAGCATCTGTGTGCTACATCCAGCTGCTGCTATGTACTCAGCTTCTGCTGTTGACAGAGCAATAGTTGATTGCCTTTTGCTGGACCACGAGATCAGATTTTCTCCCAGAAACTGGCAGCTTCCAGAAGTACTTTTTCGTTCCACTCTGTCTCCAGCAAAATCAGCGTCGCAGTAGCCTACTAAACTGTAATCACTAGATTTTCTATAAAACAAACCCAGATTAGTAGTACCTTTCAGATACTTGAAAATCCGCTTAACAGCTGTTAAGTGAGATTCTCTAGGATCTGATTGGAATCTAGCACAAATACATACGCTGAATAAAATATCAGGTCTTGAAGCAGTCAGATAAAGGAGAGAACCAATCATACCTCTGTAGACTTTCTGTTCTACGCTTTTGCTTACCTCTTCTCTTTCCAGAATGCACGTGGGATGCATTGGAATCTTTGATGGCTTACATTCTGAGAGGTCAAATTTCTTCAGAAGATCTCTGATGTATTTGCTCTGATGAATGTAAGTTCCCTCTGGAGTTTGATTGATCTGAATTCCTAGAAAGAACTTCAGTTCCCCCATGAGGCTCATCTCAAATTCTGCCTGCATACACTTAGCAAATTTTCTTCCAAGAGAAGGATTAGTAGATCCAAAGATTATATCATCAACATAAATTTGACAGACTAAAATGTCACTCTTAACTGTTTTACAGAATAGAGTGGTGTCCACTTTCCCTCTGGTGAACTCATTTTCAAGCAGAAAGTTACTTAGCCTTTCATACCAAGCTCTGGGAGCTTGTTTCAGACCATACAGTGACTTTTTCAGTTTGAAAACATGTTCTGGATGTTTTGTATTTTCAAAACCTGGGGGTTGGTGAACATACACTTCTTCTTCTATATAACCATTTAAGAATGCACTTTTGACATCCATCTGATACAGAGTGATGCCTCTATTAACAGCAAATGAGATTAAAAGTCTGATAGATTCTAACCTGGCGACTGGGGCAAAGGTTTCTGTATAGTCTATCCCCTCTTGCTGACTATAACCTTGTGCAACCAATCGTGCCTTGTTTCTGACGACTTCACCTTGTTCATTAAGCTTGTTTCTGAACACCCATCTTGTTCCAATGACGTTGAATCCTTTTGGTCTTGGAACGAGATCCCATACGTCGTTTCTGGTGAATTGATTCAGCTCTTCTTGCATTGCCAGAATCCAGTCATTGTCCAGAAGTGCTTCATCAATAGAGGAAGGTTCAATCAGAGACACAAGTCCCATCAGAGTTTCTTCAGAGTTTCTGAAGCTTGCTCTTGTTCTGATTGGATCTTCCTTTCTTCCTAGAATAGTCTCTTCTGGGTGATCCAAACTGCTTCTGGGTAATCTCTTCTGAGGTTGATCAGCAGTTGTAGGATTTCTAGCATTGCTTCTTTCAGATGTTGAAGGAATGTCTGTGTTGAGAGCTTCTGATGACTTGTCTTCAGAACCTGCAAATTCAATTTCTATACCTGCAAGATTTTCATTCTGCTTTGACTTTTCAGAGTCAAGCTTGTCATCAAAACGAACACTGATTGATTCTTCCACAATCTGTGTTTCTGTATTGTATACTCTGTACCCTCTTGAGCGTTCAGAGTATCCTAACATAATACACTTCTGTGCCTTAGAATCAAACTTGTTCAAATAATTCTTAGTATTTAACATATAGCAAGTACATCCAAATGGATGAAAATACGAAATGTTGGGCTTTCTGTTCTTCCACAATTCATATGGAGTCTTTTCCAGAATAGGTCTTATTGAGATTCTATTCTGAATGTAGCACGCTGTGTTTATTGCCTCTGCCCAGAAAGTCTTAGCAACGTTTGTCTCGTTGATCATGGTTCTGGCCATTTCTTGCAATGTTCTGTTCTTTCGTTCTACAACTCCATTTTGTTGGGGAGTTCTAGGACAAGAGAAATCATGCAGAATGCCTTTGTCATTAAAGAATGACTCAAAATCTTTATTTTCAAATTCTCCACCATGATCACTTCTGACTTTAACGATTCTAAGATCTTTTTCATTCTGAACTTGGTTACAGAAGGTAACAAACACAGAGTGTGACTCGTCCTTGTGTCTTAAGAACTTTACCCATGTCCATCTGCTATAGTCATCTACGATTACTAACCCATACTTCTTGCCACTGACAGAAGCAGTCTTAACTGGTCCAAATAAGTCAATGTGCAGAAGTTCTAATGGCTTAGAGGTAGAAACAACATTTTTGGATTTAAAAGAGGGTTTTGCAAATTTGCCTTTCTGACATGCTTCACACAGAGCATCTGAATTGAACTTCAAATTTGGAAGTCCTCTGACCAGATTGAGTTTGTTAATCTGAGATATTCTTCTCATACTAACATGCCCCAATCTTCTGTGCCAGATCCACTGCTCGTTGTTAACAGACAGAAGACATTTTACGTTCTGACTCTTTAGTTCAGAAAGTTTGATTTTGTAAATGTTGTTTTTCCTCTTACCATTAAATAGGATAGTCCCATCTTTCTGACTAACAGCTTTACATGATTTTTGATTAAAGATTATATCATAACCGTTATCACTTAATTGACTTATGGATAACAGGTTATGCATCAATCCATCAACAAGCAGAACATTATTAATAGAGGGAAGATTTCCGTTACCTACAGTTCCAGAGCCAATTATCTTTCCCCTCTGATTGCCTCCAAAGCCAACGTGGCCTCCAGGCTTAAGTTCCAGGCTTTGGAACATATGCCTTCTTCCCGTCATGTGACGTGAGCAGCCAGAGTCCAGGTACCATGACTGGTGTTTCTGACTTGCTGCTAAAGATATCTGCAACATGTATTATTTTATCCTTAGGTACCCAGATCTTCTTGGGTCCTGATTTGTTAGTCTTACCAAAACTCTGGTTGAATTTTGGTTTCACAAAGTGATTACTACTAGTATATTTGATGTCATGTGTGTGACCATACACAAAGTGTGAATTTAGAGGAGTGTGTTTAATGGTTAAATCCATGACATTTTTAGGTGTAGGAACCTTACCTAGGTATCCTATTCCTTTCCTGCCGTTTCTGCTAACACCATAGATCATTGAAGCCATTCTGCTTCTATCTATGCTTTTAGCAAGGAACTTCTGGAAACTATGATCATACTCCTTGATGATCTCATCAGCGTTGCTGGGAGTTTCAGCAATTGGTTCCTTCTGAGAGTTTTGTAAAGAGTTTTCTAATTTTAAAATTTTATCTCTCAGCTCAGAGTTTTCCAATTTGAGACTCTCAGACTTATTAGAGTCAGATTCAAGAGTCCTTTTCAGGTCTCTGAATTTAGCTCTAATCTGCTGATAACGTTCCAGAATTTCATTTAGGCTTTCAGCAAGTTCAGCCTTTGTAAAATTAACAGCGAAGTTAGGGAATACCTCTTCTGTGTCTGATTCTGAGTCTGAGTCAGAAGCTTCACTGTCATCTGGAATGTTAGCCATAAGCGCTATGTTCGCCCTTTCATCATCTGATTCTGAGTCAGCTTCAGACGAGTCAGAGTCATCCCATGTGGCCATGAGACTTTTCTTCTTCTCTCTTCCAAACTTCTTTTTGGGCTTTTCCCTCTGAAGCTTTGGACATTCACTCTTGTAGTGTCCTTGCTCATTGCACTCGTAGCAGATGATGTCTTTTGTATTTGGCTTCTTGCTACCTGAGGAGCCTTCAGATCTTCTGTATCCAGAGGAAGAATCTGTCCTTCTGTATCTGGAAGAAGACTCGTTCTGATCAGATCTTCTGGGATTCCTGAACTTCCTTTGTCTTTGCTTCCACAGTTGATTTACTCTTCTGGAGAGAAGAGAAAGCTCGTCTTCTTCTGATGAGGATCCATCAGATGTTTCTTCAACTGCCTGCAAAACTTTAGATTCAGATTTTCTGTTAGATTTTAAAGCTATAGGCTTACCTTGCTTCTGAGGCTCGTCAGCTTCCAGCTCTATCTCATGACTTCTGAGGGAGCTTATAAGTTCCTCCAGAGTGATTTTGTTGAGATCTTTCGCCAGCTTCAGAGCAGTAACCATAGGCCTCCACTGCTTGGGTAAACTTCTGATTATCTTCTTGACATGGTCAGCAGTAGAGTATCCCTTGTCCAGAACTTTGAGACCAGCTACCAGAATCTGGAATCTAGAGAACATAGTTTCAATGGATTCAGATTCTTCCATTTTAAACGCCTCATACTTCTGAATGAGCGCCAGAGCTTTTGTTTCCTTGACTTGAACGTTGCCCTCATGCGTCATTCTGAGAGAATCAAAGATGTTCTTAGCTGTGTCTCTGTTGGAGATCTTCTCATACTCAGTATAGGAGATAGCACTGAGGAGGATGGTTCTGGCCTTATGGTGATTCTTGAAATCACGCTTTTGTTGATCAGTCATTGATTTTCTATCAATCTTCTGACCGGTTGCATTAACAGGGTGCGTGTATCCATCTGTCACCATATCCCACAGATCAGCATCATGTGCTAGAAAGAAGCTTTCAATTCTGTCTTTCCAGTAGTCAAAGTTTTCTCCATCAAAGACTGGAGGTTTGCCGCTGAATCTGTCTCTGTCCTCATTGGTGTCATTGCTGAAATGAGAGTTGTTTCCTGCCATTGTGTTTTTCTGACGCTGGATCTTGTACTGACACGGTTAGGTGTTTTAGCTCAGAACCAGGCGCTCTGATGCCAATTGAAGGGGTGAAAAACACAAGAAGGGGGGGGTTGAATTGTAAAACTGGAATCTTAAAGCAAATGACAAGGTATTTTTATCCTGGTTCGTTTGATCTCAAACTACTCCAGTCCACCCGTTCAAGGTGATTTCGCCTCTCTCCAACGAGGTCTTAATTCACTATATTCAACTGAATACAAATCTGCTTTAGCAACTGCTAAAACCTTCTTGATTCAAACCACAATCCGGTTTGTCAAGGCAACACTTTCTTACAAAGGTATAAGCAAATGTGTGTGAATGTTTTCTACAAAAAACTATATCACAACTGTGATGTTTACACAAATGAAGCTTAGATTACTAGGTTGCTAAACACTAATCAAGTATCAGAGTTTGTTGGTTTAGCAAAACTTGTAGAGTGAAGATTATTGTTCAGCTTTTTGCGTGTAGAGAGTTTGGAAGCATTAGCCGTGATAATCTTCAAAGCTTGGTTTATATAGCACTTGAGAAGATGAACGTTGAAGCAAATATTCTTGATTCAATGCTATTAACAAGCTTTCCTTTTTGAGCAGATCTTGTCTAGAATGATGCCGTTGGTATTGATTAGCTTTCAATGCACAGTACCGTTGCTTCTTCAATGCACGTTCTGGCGTGGCTCATTCTGATTCTGCTTCGCTGCTGATGAACTAATTTGTTTCTTTATCAGAGTGTTTTACGCGCAGTTCTGTTCATCAAGCTTCAGCATGTGCAAGCGTTGATCATCTGATCTTGACGTTCTGATTCAGCAACTTCTGATGCTGATGTGCAAACTCATATTCTGATGCTGAAAACGTGATCTTGCTTATTTTAATCAGCATATCTGCAAGTCAGAGCATAGTAATTTTAGGCAGCATATAATTCAATCATAAAATATTTAACTACTATATCTTTTCACTTTGTTATCATCAAAACTTAAATATAGGGTACTAGATTCAAACATTGTTCTAACAAAGAACTGACTGTTTTTTGGAATGCTGGTTGGCGTTTTGCATTTGTTTTCGCAAAATTTCGCGGTAAGCAAGAGTCGCCACCAACTTTTATTTTATCCAACAAGGAAAGGAAAAAAGCACAGAAAAATTCCTTTTTCGTGATATTTCTCGAGTCCGGGGGGTAGATTATAGAAAGGGAAGGTGTTAGCACCCTTTCTATCTGTGGTTATCCACGGGCTCTTAGGTACTTGCTCAATTGTTTTCAAAATTATTTTCTTTGTGCTTGTGGGTTTGAAAAAAAAGTTTTTGTTTGAAAACTTCGATTTAACTCTTGCTTCTATCCACAAGAGTGTACGAAGTGTTTTTTTGAAAACATTGTTCGAAAAGTGTAAGTGTGAAAAAGATTTTGTTTTTTGAAAGAGCAAGTACTTAAGAACCATCTACCTACTCGAAAAAGGAATCGTTCTATGCTATCTTCCTTTAGACAATGTTATCCCACTATTAATGAGTAGGTAGCATCATCGTTGGAGTTTGAGGGTCAATTCGAATGAGGGACGTGCGGTCACCAATGCAATTTTAGGACGCCTTAGCGGTAACCCTAATGTCTTAGATCATTTGTTTGAGGCAATCATATCCGAGGCAATCATTTCGAGGCGACTATGATCTTTTAGACAAGAGGGCGACCTCTAAAGTGACCTATACTCAATGACCGCGTACGAAGGCAACCAAGTGGGGTGTACCCTAAGAGTGCGCATGTGCGAGTGTGTCGTTTTTAGTTAATTTTATCTTTGTACATGTTAATGGTGATCTATGTTGATTTTAGATTAAAACATTCAATATTGTCATGCATCCCTATTATCAAACATCTAACAGTTTATATTTTGCGGAAAATGAATTGTGGAATTTAAATTACAAGGCGTCGGGTATTTACATCGCCAAAGACAAACCCTTTAAAAATAAATAAAGCGATAAAAAATAATAAAAGTCCTATTAAGCTATTACAATCTGGGAGCAAGTACAATATTGAATAAATAAAATAAATCACATGTGGGAAATTAAATCAGGTGCAAGAATAGGGTTTTGACCCTTTTTGAGAGAAAGTATCTTTTTTTGTTGTTTTTGAATTAAGAAAGAAACTATCCTAAATTAATTACTAAATTAATAAATTAATTAATTAGTTAATAAAAAAAGTTATTTTTGGGTTTTTGGTATTTTAAGAAAGAAATAAAAATTAATTAATGTTAGTAAAAACCTAATTAAGTCTAGTTAATTTTAATTATTTACAAAAATATATTAAAGTTATTTCTAATTAATAGCCTAAATTAATTAATAGATTTGTTAATAAAAAATAAAATACTAAAATTTAATTTGATAAAGAAAATATTTTTTGGTGGTTTTAATTTTATAAAGGAAAAAATTTGATTGGTTAGAAAATAATAATAATAATAATAAAACAAAATACTAAATAAAATAAAATAAAGAGAATAGGGGGTATGGGCCTGAATATGGGTGTTTGAACAGCAGATCTGTGGCCCAAACGAGTTGGCCCTTTGTTGACTTTTGAGATCCAATAGGCGTGCATGGACTTTGTCTATGGTGAACCATCAATTATTGGCCATCAGATTTGGCCTTGGGCCATCGGGCAGTTAGATATGTGAAGGCGTATGGTGTTCTACGCGCTTGAATATGCATGTAATTACCTGAAGAATGAAAATAACAAAGAAAGTGGGGGACCTGGGATTCAAACCCAGGTCCTGAAAGTGATTGGATGCACGCTTGCCACTAGGCTATTTTGTTTCATTTGTTAGTAATATACAAACAAATCATAATATAAAAAGACAAGTCAATATGCCAGCAAACAAAAAAAATGCGCGAAAATTTGAAAGGGCCAATCAGAGGAGGACACAATCTCGTCCCTGTCCTCAGACTTGTAACAATGTTACCTGCGGATTTGGATCTGCAGCTAAAAGCACATGCCACTCCTAAAATCCATCTCAGGCTACATAAATTCATTCCAAGGCCATGGTTGCATTCGTCTTCCTCTTCCGGTCACACATATAACCATCACTAAGGCTAATTTTATAGTGCTTTGTGGTATGTGAGAACGCTTGCTCTTGATCCAGGAAGATTCAGTGTACGTCCAGGAAACGATTGGGATCGGTCTAAGCTTCTGAAACTGCCTCTTGCTATGGTTTCGAATTCAAGCTTTTTGGTGACATTTTCAAACTTTGTTCGGCCTCTTCTTTCATCCTCTAACCATTATTTTCGTGAATTTTCCTTTCTTATGTAATGTATATTGCATTAGGGTAAGAAACTTGGTACAAATCTCTCCCCATCATGGCTCATGAATTGGATTTGATTCCACCATTACAACCTTCCAAATTTGGCCTAAATCATATCTTCTTGTAACCAATGCACTTGATGCGAATTTGATTCACATAATAGCTGTATTCAAAGCCTAAATCAACCAAAAAATCATGATTTATAAATACTTTTGATTTTATATGATTTTATTTGATTTAAAATGAATAAATTCAATTAAAAATCAAATTAAATAATAAAAATATAATATGGGATCATGGCTAAAGCTAGGACACGTGGACAATGATTCAAGCTCAAATCAAGTGGAAAATAATGGTCCCATTTGACAAAATTTGAAGTTTTGAGGATAGTGGACTTTTGGCAATTTTGCAAAAATGTCCAACTTCAACAATGCATAACTTCTTCAATTTTGAACTTTTGGAAGTGTTGTTAGACTTTTTAGAAAGCTTAAGATGTCCTCTAACCAACCATTTTGGTCTCATCTCATTTTGATATTCCATTCTCAAGTTATAAGCTTTGGAAAAAAGGTGATTTTGTTGACTTTCAAAAATGACCTATAATGTCCAAATTTATAACTTCTTGTGAGTGCATTTTCTGATCTTGGGGTTTGAAGATGGATTGTAGAAAATTGCATTCTATTAAAAATGAGCTTTGGATGGCTCATTTCTCATAAAGTATGACAAAGTTATGCTTGGTCAAAGTTGAGTTGATTTTTCCTACAAAACCCTAGTTTAGCAACTTTTGAGTCTTGATGAATTTTGAGCAATCCTTGATGAATCATGATCAACCCTTGATCAAATGATGAAATATCCTTAAAAATGATAATATTGACAAAAAATCTTGAAGTTTGACTGTTTATAGATCACAGTTGACTTTTGCCCTAGCACAGTCGATTTTTGGGCCCTTTGAGCAATTGATTGAGAAAACTTCCTCTGCAAGGCTTGAAACTTGACATGAATGACCTTTAGAAGATTTTAGGACATTGGGGAGCCCTTGAGTCCATTTGGATTCACAGATCTTGATGCAACACAAAACCCTAATTTGGGGTTGACTGTCTTAGGAGATAGCTTGTCTGACCAACTCTTGAGTAAGCTTGAGCCACTTGGAGATTTTTCTTGCAATGTTTTGAGAAATATGAGAGGGAAAATTTTGGGGTACAACAGCTTCCCCTGTTCAATCTTCTTAAACCTGATGATGTAGATTGGCTTTCGTGCCTTTCGTGATCTGAAGGTGGAAGATAATTGAACACTAGAGTGCCCAGAAATTTGCGCTCACATGAAGTGGTATCATCCTGGTGATGTCGGGAATGGGCTTACAGATGCCATTTGGAGATTTTTGGTAAGAGGATGGGATTATAGATGCCATCTGCAGGAGTGTCGATCGCATAAGAGATTCCTTAGCGAGAACTTGCATACCTGTTGTTGTGGAAGATTCCGTTGGGGAAGCTTGATCTTTGTTGAGGTTTAGGAACTTGCTTGTACCTTAGCTGAGAGAACATCTCCACTGAGTTTTAAGAACTTGTCTGTAATTCAACTGGGGGAAACATCTTCATCAAAATCTAGGACTGTCTGGTCTTCAACGGAGGATAATTCTGTTGAGATTTTAGAACTCATCCACACTTCGACGGAGGAAAATTGTCGAGATTGAGAACCTTATCTGTAATTCAACCGAGGATAATTCGGTTGAGATTTAAGAACTCGTCAGGTATTCGAATGATGGAAACATCTTCATTAAGATCTAGGACTGTCTGGTCTTTAACGGAGTATAATTTTGTTGAGATTGTAGAACTCGTCCACACTTCGACGGAGGAAAATTGTTGAGATTGAGAACCTTATCTGTAATTCAACCGAGGATAATTCAGTTGAGATTTAAGAACCGGTCAGGTCTTTGACTGAGGGAAACATATTCATCAAGATCTAGGAACTGTCTGGTCTTCAATGGAGTATAATTCTATTGAGATTATAGAACTCGTCCACACTTTGACGGAGGAAAATTGTCGAGATTGAGAACCTTATCTAAAATTCAGTCGAGGATAATTCAGTTGAGATTTAAGAACCGGTCAGGTCTTCGACTGAGGGAAAAATTTTCATCAAGATTTAGGAACTGTCTGGTCTTCAATGGAGTATAATTCTGTTGAGATTGTAGAACTCGTCCACACTTTGACGGAGGAAAATTGTCGAGATTGAGAACCTTATCTGAAATTTAGCCGAGGATAATTCAGTTGAGATTTAAGAACCGGTCAGGTCTTCGACTGAGGGAAACATTTTCATCAAGATCTAGGAACTATCTGGTCTTCAACGGAGTATAATTTTGTTGAGATTGTAGAACTCATCCACACTTTGACGGAGGAAAATTGTCGAGATTGAGAACCTTATCTGAAATTCAACCGAGGATAATTCAGTTGAGATTTAAGAATCGGTCAGGTCTTTGACTGAGGGAAACATCTTCATCAAGATCTAGGAACTGTCTGGTCTTCAATGGAGTATAATTCTGTTGAGATTGTAGAACTCGTCCACACTTTGACGGAGGAAAATTGTCGAGATTGAGAACCTTATCTGAAATTCAACCGAGGATAGTTCAGTTGAGATTTAAGAACCGGTCAGGTCTTCGACTGAGGGAAACATCTTCATCAAGATCTAGGAACTGTCTGGTCTTCAACGGAGTATAATTTTGTTGAGATTGTAGAACTCGACCATACTTTGACGGAGGAAAATTGTCGAGATTGAGAAACTTATCTGAAATTCAACCGAGGATAATTCAGTTGAGATTTAAGAACCGGTCAGGTCTTCGACTGAGGGAAACATCTTCATCAAGATCTAGGAACTGTCTGGTCTTCAACGGAGTATAACTCTGTTGAGATTGTAGAACTCGTCCACACTTTGACGGAGGAAAATTGTCGAGATTGAGAACCTTATCTGAAATTCAACTGAGGATAATTCAATTGAGATTTAAGAACCGGTCAGGTCTTCGACATAGCTGAGAACTTAACTGCCTCCTTCCTGAAAGGTAAAGGTCAGTCATATGCAATGCATGATATAGGTCAAGCAGTGATGTTCTCAAAATAAATGAGATTGTGTTGTATGATGCGTATATGCATGTATCATGATGTATGGAAATGTAATGTTTTAGCTAGGGAAAATAAATCCCGGATAGCTGCTAGAGAATAGAGTTGAATTCTTCGTTTCCGCTGGAGATAGCGGACGATGATGATTGATGAGAATAAACCTGCAAGGGAGGATAACTCCGCTAGAGGATAAACTGATGAGGAGATTACTCTGTGGGGAAGAGATGTTCTGCTGAGGATTCCACTGATAAATTCCATTGGGGATGAATTACCATTGCTGGCGATACTGAATCCTGTTGGGGATTGAATTCCTGTTTGTGAAAGGGAGGAACTCCGTTGGGGATGATCTTTCAGTTGCGACTTCACTAGGGATAACCCTTTAGGCTCTAATGGGGACAATCCTTTGAGCTTTGCTGGGGTATTTATTTTTATACTCCACCGGGGACGAGCTTCCAGAGTCTACTGGGGATGATTCTTCAACTCCACTGAGGAAGGTTTTTCAGACTGCGCTGGGAAAATTTTAACCCCACTAGGGATATCTTGTATTCTGCCGGGGAATATTCTTATACTCCGTTGGGGAATATTAAGACTGCCGGAGATATTAAACCTTTTCAGTATAATGGTGAATAAACTCTGCTTGGGGAGAATATTACCGATTCATTCACAGTTGTAAGCCTCAGCTGGGGATAGATATCTTTACCTTCTTACTCTGCGGGGAGTGAATGTTACTGGGACGCGTGCTAAGGATATGATGATGGCTTGCATCGAGACTTTTTTGCCCCTGTTTCTGCAGGAGAAGGTTCCTGCGGAGGCCCTGTAGATCGAGTATTATCCCCACCTATGAGGTGCTTGGTATCTTTCGGTCAAAATGACAAGTCTTCTTATGGTAGGAAAGTGACGAGATGACGAAACATAGTCGTACGCTTTGATCCCTAATTTTTTGCCTGGACCGCCCTTTCGGGTTTTCAGTCCACCGGGATACCCTTCTTTGCCCAAGCCGCCTTTTCAGGTTTTCTACTTGCCGGGTGTACAATTTTTCATTCTCATCCCTAGTTTTTTCCCGAACCCTTTTGGTTCGCCGGGAAGCCCTTGTTTTTGCCTAGGCCAGGCAACCTAGAGGGTCTTTAATCATGCGCGGTATTTTCTGACTATGTCCACGCTCTCAGGATGTAGGGAGATGTCACTGTCGGTAGTTTTGTGTTACCATTCTACCAGAAGATCTTCGTTTGATCATGCAAGATTCATTGCTGGAATTCATGTCTAATGCCCCAATTGATTCAGATGGAGATTTGCCCCTGGCTATTTGGCATTTTGAGAGATTCCTTGAATCTTGACTTAACTGCCCCAGATGATGGACAATTCTCATGTCGTGCCCCTTGGTTGGAAGTGTTTTTTCCACTTGAGGTGACCCTTTTTATTGAAAAGGTTTTTGTTCACTAGATATTCGTCGTGCAAATTTCTCTGTTGTTTGAACAAATAGTCATATACAAACAATGTTATTTTAAGAATGCAAAGCTTATGTCTGTCTTAAAGTTTTTGAAAATGCATTTTTTCAGTAAGATAGGAAAATTTTGTAAAATGTGACGTCAACTCAGGATTTACAGCAAGCCCTACAGGAGTCAGGATACCTTTTGTAACAGTATGCTTTCGAACTAACTCATGCTTCAGCTAGGACTTTTAAGGGTTATAACGTGGCCTGGTTCACGGTTTAAGAAACAAAGGATAAAGGCTCAAATTTTATCTGTACCCACCCGTTCTTCGTGATGTTCTTCGATCCTAAACTCAGCTAATCATGCATTAGATCTTGTTTGAGTCTTTTCTCTTATATACCAGTGATGGTTCGGATACTGACAATTTATTTTGGACAGACAGTCATTTTGTTGAGAGTTTGCAGGATCTCTTTCCTTTTAGTTTTTATTATCCCTATTTTTTGCATGAACTGTTTCTTTTTGTGATTACAGTCAGCGGGATGCACCAGTTTTTCTTAAGTCTCCTTCACATGTTTTGACTTATTGGGCTCTTATTTTGAGAGATAATGACTGCCTGTCCTTACGATTATACGGAACCAACACCGTCTTTTGTTTCGGAAGGACTTCTTTGATGCCATTCATTGTGCACCTGGATCAACTGAGAAAACTACCCTGCCCCAGGTTATAATTAAGGGTTTTAATTTGTGAAGAGAAAAACTCCAACTTCTTTGGCTCAAAGGGGTTGACTAGGGATTATCTTCCTTATAACTCCACTGTTTAGGATTTGAAACAATGCCTGTACCTCGTCAGCGGGGTCTGTTCAAAAGCATACTGTAGAGATTTTGATATCATTTTCATCATCCTCCCTCTAAAGGCTTAGAATTTTTTAATCGAGAGTTGGTCATCACAAAAAATGAAAGCAATTTGAATATAGTGAAATACGAATGGATTGATTCAAAACAGACATATGCAATACATTGATAAAGTAATAAAGTTTGACATGAATAAATGTTCGAACAATCAAAAGAAAATTACAACTTGAAAATTCTAATGAACAAAAAGTCTTCTCATCTTAGTACTTGTCACTTCAAATGGTGAACCTTGGGGGGATGGCAAAAGAATTCAATTTGACTGTCTTGTGTGAGTTCCAATGCTCCTTCATCAATCAGGTCTTGAATTTTGTTGCTCAATGCCCAACAGATGTTAGTATCATGCCCCGGGCTATTGGAGTGATATGCACACCTTGCATCAGGATTGTACCTTGGGGAGGCTATGTTAGGATTCTTAGGAGGGTCCCTTAACGTCACCAGATTCAATCTCAACAGGTGTTGTAAAGCCTAAGACAGCGACATGTTGAGCTTGGTAAATTGCCTCTTGGGCATATTTGGCTTACTCTGATCAACCTGTTGTTTATGGCAAGGTTGTTGTTGGACCCGTGAGGTAGTAGCAACTTGGAGAGGTCTATTCTTCATCAAACCAAACCTTTGACTATTCGGAAGTTGATTAATGACTTGGTCCCCGGCCTTGACTGTTTGCTTCATGTTGTTGTATCTGTCTTGATGAAGCTGGTTGATAATGGTTCTCAGCTCTTCTAGTTCCCGAGCTAAGCCTTGGATAAGATCCATCTGCCCCAGCATCTGGGTTTTCATGGCACTGAACTCAGCTTGCAATTGTTCCAACCGTTCGTCCTTATTGTCTTCAGGACCTTTCTTGACCAAGTTCCCAACGAGGAGTGTTTTCAACTCTTCCTGCCCCTTGGATAGGTTTAGGAATACATCCCTGAACTGAGCATCTCGAGTTTGAAGATTTTGGTTGTCTGGTTGGAAAGCCATTACTGAAATAAACAGAGAGAACATGAGAGACCTGTACTGGGAGACCTGTTATGCAATGATATGTATGTATGCAATGTTTTCAAGGATCCCGCGAGGTAAACAAGAAACTTGTTAGAATTTGAATTTTGCAGCTTTGATTGAAGAAACTTCATGTTGTTAAGAGTCCTTCTTCAAGAGTCAAGCTCACTATATCGAGTGAGTCATAGCCCCTGACTCAAGTTACCGTGTTTTGATTTCTAGACAACCTTGGCTAGAGGAAAATAAATCCCCTTTGCTCCTTGCTAGACATTTGATTTACCATAACCTGCATCACAAACCCTTGAGAGCCCTGAAATGGTTAAGGAAATGATAAGGCATGATGTTATGATGTGTATGTTATGCGTTTAAGCAAAAGTGCAAAGTGATGTAAGTGAACCCTGTAATAAATCCAGATTATTGGATAAGGACTGTAAACAAAACCTGCAAGGAACTCATGTTGTCAGATAACAAGAATGTGCAAGTAGTTCAAGTTTGAAAGCATACAAGTCACACAATAGCCCTTAAATTTCAGGCTGGCATGGAGTTTAGGTATTACCCTCTTTCAGTTTAGTTGGTTCAACCTGTCCTAAAAATAGTAACCGGGTTCTATAGGATCTCAATATCACTGACTACCCTTGATCGGTCATAATTCCAGTTTAGCAACCTTTTCTTGCAGCCGGAATCATCGCGAGAGTTTAGTCTCAATGAGTGTAGCATACTGCTACTGTTCTATGGGCAAGTTGGTCAATTATAGGTTCTAAGGTAAGTTGGTGCTTAATGACCCCTTAGCAGACCCATATTCTCCTCGTTACGCCACAAGGGATATCGGTACATACTAAAGTGCCACACCAACGTAGCTACTGCTTCAACCGTATCGGTCTACGCCGTACAGTTCCCTCACAGTTTATTGCTACTTACCTAAAGGGTATCCCCCAGATCCGGGTTAGGATCTATAGTAACTCTGATTCAACCCACAAAGATAAAGCATACAAGTCAAGCAATTGAAAACATTATGAACTATTCCTAAGGTACACCCCACTTATAAGCGTCCCCAACAGAGTCGCTAGTTCTGTGATACGGTGGGAAAGAAATGACTGTTTTTTGGAATACTGGTTTGCGTTTGGCGTTTGTTTTTGCAAAATTTCGCGGTAAGAAAGAGTTGCCACCGACTTTTATTTTATCCAACAAGGAAAGGAAAAAAGCACAGAAAAATTCCTTTTTCGAGATATTTCTCGGGTCCGGGGGGTAGATTATAGAAAGGGAAGGTGTTAGCACCCTTTCTATCCGTTGTTATCCACGGGCTCTTAGGTACTTGCTCAATTGTTTTCAAAATTGTTTTCTTTGTGCTTGTGGGTTTGAAAAAAAAGTTTTTGTTTGAAAACTTCGATTTAACTCTTGCTTCTGTCCTCAAGAGTGTACGAAGTGTTTTTTTGAAAACTTTGTTCGAAAAGTGTAAGTGTGAAAAAGATTTTGTTTTTTGAAAGAGCGAGTACTTAAGAACCATCTACCTACTCGAAAAAGGAATAGTTCTATGTTATCTTCCTTTAGACAATGCTATCCCACTATTAATGAGTAGGTAGCATCGTCGTTGGAGTTTGAGGGTCAATTCGAATGAGGGACGTGCGGTCACCAAAGCAATGTTAGGACGCCTTAGCGGTAACCCTAATGTCTTATATCATTTGTTTGAGGCAATCATATCCGGGGCAACCGTTTCTAGGCGACTATGATCTTTTAGACAAGAGGGCGACCTCTAAAGTGACCTATACTCAATGACCGCTGTTGTACCCCAAAATTTGCCCTCCCATATTCTTCAAGATTTGCAAAGTCAAGCTTCAAAAGTTCCCCAAGGGTTGCACAGTGCAAGAGTCTCCTAAGCAGTCAAAATTAGGGTTTTGCTTCTGATTAAGAAAATGAAGTTTCCAAAGGTCCAATCAAGTCTCATATGCCTACAAATATGGTCAAGCATCCTCATACAAAGTTTCAAGACTTTCAGCACAAAATTGCACAGTCAAAACCCTAATTGCACTACAGTCAACTGTAGGGGCAAAATGGTCATTTGACAGTCAAAAGTTCAAATTTTTGGTCAACATATCATTTTGAAGCCTCAAATATCATTTGATCAATGCTTGATCATGATTCTCAAAGCTAGGCTAAAAAATCATCAAGATGCAAAAGTTTCCTTATTTGGACAGCTGAAAAAGTCAACTGTAAATTGACCAGGGCATAACTTTCACATGGATTATCAGAAAAATTCCATCCAAAGCTCATTTTGAAGAGAAAGACATTTCCTACAACTCATCTTCCTACTGCAAGTCCAAGAAATGCTCTCACAAAAAGTTATCAATTTCAACATTATAGGTCATTTTCAAAAGTCAACAAAAAGGGACTTTAAGTCAAAGGCCATAACTTGAGATTGGCAAATCAAAATGACATGGGACCAAAGGCATTGGTTATAGGATTCAAAGACCTTTCCAAAATGTCCAAGAACATGAGAAAAGCTTAAAAATTGAGCAAGTTATGCCTTGTGGAAGTTGGGAAATTTTTGGATATTTTGAAAAGTCAACATTGATTCAAATGACCTAAAAATGCTAATGGGCCCATTTTTCTTCCATAATTCATCATCCATGGCATGTGCACGACCACTTGGCCCAAAGGGAAGTATTTCTTCATTTTTTATTTATTTATTTGAATTTTTATTTATAATAATTCATTTAAATCAAATTAAATACATGGAAAATATTTAGCCTAACTTTTTCAATCTTTTTTGCATGAAATCTACTCAATAATTCGTGCATGATTCAATATGGAAAGATTTGGATTGATTGGATCATGATTTGAACAAAAGCACATGGAAAATATTTGAAAAATAATGCTTGGAAATCAAATCTCAAAAGTCATGAATACAAGAGATTTTGATCAAATTTGTTGACCTAATCTATTCTATACATAAGCCTGAACGAAAACCTAATGCCTTGGACCATGAAAGCTGCGCAGAAGCCATCCATCAAACTTGAAATTTTTGTTAAGAAACTCAAAACTGAACACCCTTTTGCAGGCTGATTCAAGGCATAATAGTTGTTCAAACATCTTCCTGGAGGTTCACTGAGCGATTTCCAATCACAAACACTCATCAAAACGCCCAGAATTGGTACCATGGATTCAAACTTTTTCATGAAAAATGCATAATCGTGTTTCATATTTTAGGCATTTTCATTGTGTTTTCTTGATGCATTCACACTAATTAACTTGTTCTGAAACTAACCATATGCCTGGATTGGATTATTACATGCTATATGTGATTTCACCATTATTGAATTTTAGGGTTTACAGGACCTTAGATTGGGGTTTTTCACATAAGAAAAAATTGGCGTTCAAGACCTAGCCTACTGAAATAAGCATGGTTGGACGATCTTAAGGCAACCCTCGCGCCTAATTTATGAAGCCCCTAGGGCTAGTCGCTATTTTCTAATATGTGGCCTAAGGAAACGCTCAGAAAACCGTGGCCTTTGTTTTTATGTTTCAGGGATGAAGAAGAAGACGATATCGTGGCAAGATGTGATAGGCTAGTTTGAATTTCGCGCGGAAAACGAAATGCTAATGCATATTTGTTTTATTATATTTGTTTGTTATATTAATTACAGAAAAGCAAATTGGTTCAGCTGGCAAGCATAAGGATTGGTAAAGTACATGACCTGGGTTTGAGCCCCAGGTCTTCACTCTTTCCATTTGTTTTTTTTCAATTAACAATTGCATGTAGTGCCCAGGTTGAAGCGCATCATACAACCCTCTATCCAGCCATCCACGCGTCCACTTTCATCTATCCAAGGGCCAGGATTTGGGGAGCATGGTAGGCTCTAGTCAACGCTGGGGTACGTGTCCTAAAAAGTCCACCAGGCCTAAGGGTAAATGGGCCAGATTTACTAAGGCCTCACCTCCTATTTGGGGTCTGCACCCCCTGGTTTGCAAATTCTTTTAACTTTTTATTTATTTTATTTTTATTCTTTTTATAAATTGCTTGTTTAAATAGTTTAATATTTTTCATAAAATCACAAAATACCACCAAAAATCAGAAAAGAGAAAAATAATAAATATTTTTATATTTTAGTATTTTCATAAATAAATTTGCATGTAAATTAATTAGTTTTAAAATAGGGTTTAAATTAATATTTTCATAATAAAAATCTAAAAAAACATAGAATTAGGTTTAATTAATTTTCATCCTTTTATTTTTCTTTCATAAATAATATTATTTATTTTATTTATTTTCATAATTAAATTTGTATATAAAAATTAGGGTTAATTTAGGTTAAACTTCAATATTTTTTTTAATAAATTAAAAGCCAATAGAATTAGGGTTTGCATTTAATTTTAATTTTAATTAATTTTCTTTTTTTTATGTAAATCCTAAAATACTAAAAAACACCAAAAAAACAAGTTCTTTCTTTTAAATTTAATTAATTCCATTTAATTTTAATTTTGCAAAAAGGGTCCAACGCCCTCGTTTCGATTTAATTCTTATTCGCATATTTATTTTATTTCGTTTGAATATTTATGTATTTCTCCCAAGGCCATGTGACCTTTCAATTGTCTCGCACTTTTCTTTACTTTATTTATTTTCTGTCAAATCGGGTTCGAGAAACTTTTGGCGATGTGGACCCGCGCCTTTTGTAATAGCTTAGACTTTTATTTCCCGCAATATTTTTAATTGTTAAATCAAAGCATGAAAGAATGTATGGACAAAAAATAAAAGCAAGCGTAGAACACCAATAACATGACAAGATAAATGCAAATGAAAACGACACACAAATCGCACACACCACCCCTAGGGTACGCCTCACTGTTGCCTTGCCTCGAAAGGTGATCGTCGAGTAGAGGATGTCTTAGTAAGTCCTCATGGTCCGGGAACCTGGCATGAGGGTAGCTTCTAAGGTGTCTTCCTATTGCTCCGGTGATCACCATGTCCCGAACCTCGAATTGACCCGAACACCTCCAACGGTGGTGCTACCTACCTCTCAATGGTGGGATGGCACTACTTTAAAGGACATTTACACAGACGAATTCCTTAGGGTAGGTAGACGACTCGTGGATACTTGCTCTAACTTTCAAAACAAATCAAAAATACTTTTCACACCGACACCTTTTCAAAAAAAGCTTTCGAAAGCAATTTTTCAAACACTCTTGAGGACCGATACAAGAGTCGAACTGGAATTTTCAAAGAAACTTTTTTTAAAACCCACAGTTGAAAAGCAAACAAACCTTTTGAAAACACAAATGAGCAAGTATCTAAGAGCCCATGGATAACCATGGATAGAAAGGGTGCTAACACCTTCCCTTTCTATAATCTACCTCCCGAACCGAGAGCAATCTCTTTAAAGGAATTTTTCTGTGCTTTTGTCCTTTCCATTTGGAGAAAATAAAAGACGGTGGCGACTCTTGCTTCCGCGACATTTCGCGAACCAGCGTTAAACAGTCAGTTCCAGATCCACCGATCACAGAACTGGCGACTCTGCTGGGGACTTAACTTAAAGTGAGGTGTACCTTAGGGCTAGTTCATAACTGTGTTTTCAATTGTATTGATTTGCTTGCTTTACTATTGTGGGTTGCATCGGAGTTACATAGATCCTAACCCGGATCTGGGGATACCCTATTTAGGTAGCATAAGCTGTGAGGGACCTGTCCGGCGTAGACCGACATGGGTGAAACAGTGGCTACGTTGGTGTGGCACCTTGGTCTGTACCGATATCCCTTGTGTCGCAACGAGGAGAATATGGGTCTTCTAAGGAGTCACTAAGCACCAACAACCTTAGAACCTTAAATGACCCAACTTGGCCATTAGAACAGTATCAGTATGCTACGCCCATTGAGGCTAAACTCTCGTGATGGTTCTGGCTGCAAGAAAAGACTGCGATGCTGGAGTTATGACCGATTGAGGGTAGTCAATGATATTGGGATCCTCTAAGAACCCGGATACTTTTGATTAGGACAGGTATGAACCAACAAACTGAAAGAGGGTACTACCCAGACCTCATGCTGGCCTAAACTCTAAGGGCTTCTCTTGTGTGACTTGTGTGCCTTCGTACTTGACTATTTGCATGCTTGTTGTCTAACACTTGAGCTTCTTGCAGGTTTTGTTTATAGTCCTTAACTGGGACTCATAACAGGGTTTACCGAGTTTCTTGCAGGTTTTGTTTTTAGTCCTTAACTGGGACTCATGACAGGTTTTACTTGAGTTTCTTACAGGTTTTGGTTTGCAGTCCTTAATTAGGACTCCTAACAGGGTTTACTGAGTTTCTTGCAGGTTTTGTTCATAGTCCTTAATTGGGACTCGTAACAGGGTTACTTACCTTACCCCATGCATCATGACATCATACCATTGCATACATCCTAACCCATTTCAAGGATCTCAAAGGCTTGTGATGCAGGTCATGGTGAATCAACTATCCCAGCAAGGGGCAAAGAGGATTTATTTTCCTCTAGCCAAGGTAGTCAGGGGCTATGACCCACTGGATATGGTGAGCCTTTGACCCTTGAAGAAGGACTCTCAACAACATGAAGTACCTTCAATCAAGTTACCAGTTTCCAACTCTAACAATTTGTTTACCCCTCGAGGTCCTTGAAATCATTGCATGCATATCATACATATCATTGCATAATAGGTACCCTTTCTCTGCAGGTTGCTTACCTTCTTCGCTGTTTATTTCAGCAGTCTCGTCATGAATCCTGAATCCTCAACCGAGCACACTATCAAGGCCCTCCAGGCTCAGAACGCCCAGTTCCAAGGGCTGATCATGAATTTGACCCAGGGGCAACAAGATCTGAAGGCTTTGCTCTTGAAGAAGGAAAAGAAGAAGAAGAGGACTGTTTTGTTCAGCCCTAGACGCAGATCTGGGAACACCCTGCAGGATGAAGCTGAGAGGACAACTCCATCTGTGGGGAAAGGCAGTCATCAAGAGGAAAGGATTCCCAGCCCAGTGGTCTCTGACAATGAGACATATTTCAATGACGAACAGTACCCTCCGGATGAGGATAGGTACAAACAGTTGGAAGACCGGCTAAGTGCTATGGAGATACAAAAAGTGCCTGGCCTAGACTTCGAGGATCTAGGTCTGTCTTCTGGGGTAGTGATCCCGCACAAATTCAAGGCACCTGCCTTTGCAAAGTATGACGGGGCATCATGTCCAAAGCTGCATCTCAGGTCATACATGAGGAGGATCCAGCCCTACACGGCCGACAGGAACTTATGGATCCACTTTTTCCAGGAAAGTCTTTCAGGGACTCAGCTTGACTGGTTCTATCAACTGAATGGAGCCAACATCCGTACCTGGGAAGACTTAGCCACTGCATTCTACAAGCAGTACCAGTACAATGCCGACCTCGCTCCCACGCGCACTCAGCTTCAGGGGATGTCTATGGGTACGGGTGAAGGTTTCAAAGAATATGCCCAAAAATGGAGGGACCTTGCTGGAAGGGTACAACCACCTCTGATTGACCGCGAGCTCGTCGACATGTTCTTGGGGACCCTATCTGGGCCATTTTTCAACCACCTGATTGGGAATTCTGCTGCTGGGTTTACAGATCTGATCTTGACCGGGGAAAGAATAGAAGCTGGCATCAAGTCAGGGAAAATACAGAATGGTGACTCCTCGAACACTGAGAAGAAGCCATCCAAGAGAGAATCTAGTGTTGTCAACGCAGTAACTATTGCAAAGCCGGTCGGTGCTCCTCAGCGTCACAATCAACAAAGGGAAGAAAGACCTAAGAGGCAATTTACTCCCCTCGGCATGACCTTGTCACAGATATTGCCACAGCTGCTGGAAACCAAGTTGGTAACTCTCATGGACCCTCCAAAGAATCCTAACAGGACACCTTCAAGGTACAATCCCAATGCTCGCTGCGCCTATCATTCCGACAGCCCGGGGCATGCTACCGATGACTGTTGGACTTTGAGGAATAGGGTTCAAGATCTGATTGATGCAAAGGAAATCCAGCTTGACTCTCCAGAGACTCCCAATGTGACAACTGCTCCCTTGCCAAGACATGGCTAGGATTGGATTTTTGGTTCATTCGAATGTTCAATTTGTAATCTTCTTTCAATTGTTCAAACATTTTGTCTCATGTCAAACATTGTTATTTCATTAATGCACTACACATGTCTGTTTTGAAGTAATTATTTCGTATTCACTATGTGCAAATTATTTTCATATTTTTTCTGATGTCAACTCTCGATTAATAATTCTAAGCCTCTTGAGGGAGGATGACGAAAACGATACCACAATCTTTACAGTATGCTTTTGAACAGACCCCGCTGATGAGGTACAGGCATTGTTTCAATTCCTAAACACTGGAGTAATAAGGAAGATAATCCCTCGTCAACCCCTCTGAGCCAAAGAAGTAGGAGTTTTTCTTTTCGAAATTTAAAACCCTTAATCATAACCTGGGGCAGGGTAGTCTCTCAGTTGATCCAAGTGCATAACAAATGGCACCAAAGAAGTCCTTACAAAACGAAGAAAGACAGTGATGGTTCCGAATAATCAATAAAGAAAGGCAGTCATTATCTTCCAAAATAAAAACCCATTAAGTCAAAACCTATGAAGGGGACTTACAAAACTGGGGCATCCCGCTGACTGTAATTCAAAAAAAAGGGATAACAAAGTCAAAAAAAAAAAAAAGAGGTCTTATAAACCCTCGACAAAAAATGACTGCCTATTCACAAGAAATCATCAATATCCGAATCATCACTGGAAAATCCGAGCAAAGACTCAAACAAGGTCTAAACGTATGATCAACTGAGTTTAGGTTTGGAGAACATCACGAAGAGTGGGTGGGTACAAATAATTTGAGCCTTTATCCTTTGTTTCTTAAACCGTGAACCAGGCCACGTTATAACCCTTAAAAGTCCTAGCTGAAGCATGGGTTAGTTCGAAAGCATACTGTTACAAAAGGTATCCTGACTCCTTAAGGCTTGCGATAAAATACGGAGTTGACATCACGTTTTACAAACATTCACTTGTTTTATGAAAAGAATGCATTTTCAAAATCTTCAAGACAGACATAAGCTTTGCATTTTTAACATAACTTTGTTTGCATATGACTTTTTGTTTGAACAGCAGGGAAATTCGCACAATGAAAGTCTAATGAACAAGAGTATCTCCAATCAAGGGGCAGACATGATCATGGTCCATCATCTGGGGCAATCCAATCAAGATTCGGAGAATCTTTCAAAATGCCAAGATAACCAGGGGCAAATCTCCGCCTAAGTCACTTAGGGCACTCCAACAACGAATCTTGCCTGATCAAACACCTTCCGGTGGCATGACAAAACACTTCCAACAGGGGCAATTCCCTATATTCCCTGAACGTGGACATAGTCGAAAAAATACTGCGCATAATCAAAGACCCGCTAGGTTGACACGCCTAGGCAAAAATAAGGGCTTCCCGGCGAACCAAAAGGGTTCGGGCAAAATGAAGGGATGAAATGAAAAATTTGTACACCCGGCAAGTCGAAAACCTGAAAAGGCGGCTTGGGCAAAAATGGGTATCCCGGTGGACTGAAAACCCGAAAGGGCGGTCCAGGCAAAAATTAGGGATCAAAGCGTACGACTATGTCCCGGCATCTTGTCACTTGCCTACCAGAAG
This sequence comes from Vicia faba, assembly GCA_948472305.1. Taxonomy (NCBI): domain Eukaryota; kingdom Viridiplantae; phylum Streptophyta; class Magnoliopsida; order Fabales; family Fabaceae; genus Vicia; species Vicia faba. Next base: position 1,350,689,964 of record OX451740.1, read on the forward strand.
AAGGTTTGTCCATCAACAGCTATCAGCATCCCACAGGTGCCTCCCCCATAGAAACAGGGGCAATAACGGGTGGTCTAAGCAATCTGATTGTTTCTGTCCTCCAAGGTATCAAGGTAGGTTCCATGGAAGAACATAACCAATACAGTTCAATACTTCCCCAAGAGAGTCCAATCCAGTTTCCCCAAGAAAGTTGGAATCCATCTCCCCAAGCAGTAAGCTTATCCCCAGTAGATTCTGGAAGCTTATCCTCGCAGAGCACGAACGCGTCGCTCGGCTTTATTCAAAGAGTTATTTCCTTACCAGGATATAACTGGGTTATCCTCAGCCAGAAGCCACGGAAAGAGCGTCCTCGACGAAGTCTTCTTATCCCCAGCGAAGTCTATCAACACTTCCAACAGCAAAGATATCCCCAGCAAATTATTATCAACATTCCAGCAAAGTATCTCTCTCCCCACAAAGTATGGCTTCCCAGCAAGGTCGTTAGAGTACTTTTCTCCCCGCAGAATCTTCCATTCGCCAAGTTCATTCCTCAACGGAGTCATCTTCTCCCACCGGTATTCTTGCAACTATCATCCACCAGCGGAAGCAAAATCTATTCTTCAATATCAGCCCAGGACATGACTTCCCGGCACCCGTCAAGGATTCATTTTCCTAGACGAAAAAATACATTCATAAACATCACATTTTCATACATCATGATACATGCATATGTGCGTCATGTCATACAATCTCATTTATGTCGTTGCTTGATCCATATCATGCACTGCATATGATTGACCTTTACCTTTCAGGAAGGATACAGTTAAATGATCAGCTATGTCAGAGTAGACAAATATAGCCAAAAGAGACCAATTCAGTCAAAGAGACAAATTCAGTCAAAGTAGACAAATCCAGTTAAAGAAGACAAGCCCAGTTAAATCCCAAAGGTTTTTTCTGATGATCATCCAGTCAAAGAAGACATATCCAGTTAAATTACTTCCTAAAGTCAAAGAAAACACCCGTCATTGAAGACATCTCGTCAGTATAGACACCCGTCGTTGAAGACATCTTGTCATTAAAGACAACTCGTCAAAGAAGACAAATCCAGTTAAAATTACTTCCACTCGTCGTCATAGACACTCGTCGTTATAGACACTCGTCGTTATAGACACTCGTCGTTATAGACACTCGTCGTTATAGACACTCGTCGTGATAGACACTCGTCGTTATAGACACTCGTCGTGATAGACACTCGTCGTTATAGACACTCGTCGTGATAGACGCTCGTCGTTATAGACACTCGTCGTTATAGACACTCGTCATTATAGACACTCGTCGTTATAGACACCCTTCGTTATAGACACCCGTCGTTATAGACACTCGTCGTCATAGACACTCGTCGTCATAGACACTCGTCGTTATAGACACTCGTCGTTATAGACACTCGTCGTTATAGACACTCGTCGTTATAGACACTCGTCGTCATAGACACTCGTCGTCATAGACACCCGTCGTTATAGACACCCGTCGTTATAGACACTCGTCGTCATAGACACTCGTCGTTATAGACACTCGTCGTTATAGACACTCGTCGTTATAGACACTCGTCGTTATAGACACTCGTCGTCATAGACATTCGTCGTTATAGACACTCGTCGTTATAGACACTCGTCGTTATAGACACTCGTCGTTATAGACACTCGTCGTTATAGACACTCGTTGTTATAGACACTCGTCGTTATAGACACTCGTCGTTATAGACACTCGTCGTTATAGACACTCGTCGTCATAGACGCTCGTCGTTATAGACACTCGTCGTTATAGACACTCGTCGTTATAGACACTCGTCGTTAAAGACCACTCGCCCATAAGGGTAACCTGTCAGTAGAGACAACTCACCAACCTTACTATATTCCGGACTCGATTCCTGTATCTTGCCAGGGTGTATCTGTTGAAGACATTTCAAGACCTGGACCGGTTCAGTTAAATCAACTCCGAAGATTTCTTATCCAGTCCAAGGCCTTCCCTAGTCCAGCTAAATCGACTCCCAACAGATTTTCTGATGAAGACTCAGTAGAAGTTATCCCAGATGGTAATTCCCACCAAGATCTTCTCAACAAGCGTTGTTGAAGTTAAAGTCACCCAAGGTTCTCTCACCGTTCATGCTGAGGTATGCAGGTTCTCGCTAAGGAATCTCTTATACGATCAACATCCAGATGGCATCTATAAGCCCATCGTCCTATTCATCAACCTCTAAATGGCATCTATAAGCCCATTCCATCATCACACTGCTACTATGTGAGCGCAAATTTCTGGGCACTCTAGTGTTCAATCATCTTCTACCCTCGGATTACGAAAGGCACGTCAGCCAATCTGCATCCTCAGGTCTAAGAAGATTGAACAGGGGCAACTGTTGTACCCCAAAATTTGCCCTCCCATATTCTTCAAGATTTGCAAAGTCAAGCTTCAAAAGTTCCCCAAGGGTTGCACAGTGCAAGAGTCTCCTAAGCAGTCAAAATTAGGGTTTTGCTTCTGATTAAGAAAATGAAGTTTCCAAAGGTCCAATCAAGTCTCATATGCCTAAAAATATGGTCAAGCATCCTCATACAAAGTTTCAAGACTTTCAGCACAAAATTGCACAGTCAAAACCCTAATTGCACTACAGTCAACTGTAGGGGCAAAATGGTCATTTGACAGTCAAAAGTTCAAATTTTTGGTCAACATATCATTTTGAAGCCTCAAACATCATTTGATCAATGCTTGATCATGATTCTCAAAGCTAGGCTCAAAAATCATCAAGATGCAAAAGTTTCCTTATTTGGACAGCTGAAAAAGTCAACTGTAAATTGACCAGGGCATAACTTTCACATGGATTATCATAAAAATTCCATCCAAAGCTCATTTTGAAGAGAAAGACATTTCCTACAACTCATATTCCTACTGAAAGTCCAAGAAATGCTCTCACAAAAAGTTATCAATTTCAACATTATAGGTCATTTTCAAAAGTGAACAAAAAGGGACTTTAAGTCAAAGGCCATAACTTGAGATTGGAAAATCAAAATGACATGGGACCAAAGGCATTGGTTAGATGATTCAAAGACCTTTCCAAAATGTCCAAGAACATGAGAAAAGCTTAAAAATTGAGCAAGTTATGCCTTGTGGAAGTTGGGAAATTTTTGGATATTTTGAAAAGTCAACATTGATTCAAATGACCTAAAAATGCTAATGGGCCCATTTTTCTTCCATAATTCATCATCCATGGCATGTGCACGACCACTTGGCCCAAAGGGAAGTATTTCTTCATTTTTTATTTATTTATTTGAATTTTTATTTATAATAATTCATTTAAATCAAATTAAATACATGGAAAATATTTAGCCTAACTTTTTCAATCTTTTTTGCATGAAATCTACTCAATAATTCGTGCATGATTCAATATGGAAAGATTTGGATTGATTGGATCATGATTTGAACAAAAGCACATGGAAAATATTTGAAAAATAATGCTTGGAAATCAAATCTCAAAAGTCATGAATACAAGAGATTTTGATCAAATTTGTTGACCTAATCTATTCTATACATAAGCCTGAACGAAAACCTAATGCCTTGGACCATGAAAGCTGCGCAGAAGCCATCCATCAAACTTGAAATTTTTGTTAAGAAACTCAAAACTGAACACCCTTTTGCAGGCTGATTCAAGGCATAATAGTTGTTCAAACATCTTCCTGGAGGTTCACTGAGCGATTTCCAATCACAAACACTCATCAAAACGCCCAGAATTGGTACCATGGATTCAAACTTTTTCATGAAAAATGCATAATCGTGTTTCATATTTTAGGCATTTTCATTGTGTTTTCTTGATGCATTCACACTAATTAACTTGTTCTGAAACTAACCATATGCCTGGATTGGATTATTACATGCTATATGTGATTTCACCATTATTGAATTTTAGGGTTTACAGGACCTTAGATTGGGGTTTTTCACATAAGAAAAAATTGGCGTTCAAGACCTAGCCTACTGAAATAAGCATGGTTGGACGATCTTAAGGCAACCCTCGCGCCTAATTTATGAAGCCCCTAGGGCTAGTCGCTATTTTCTAATATGTGGCCTAAGGAAACGCTCAGAAAACCGTGGCCTTTGTTTTTATGTTTCAGGGATGAAGAAGAAGACGATATCGTGGCAAGATGTGATAGGCTAGTTTGAATTTCGCGCGGAAAACGAAACGCTAATGCATATTTGTTTTATTATATTTGTTTGTTATATTAATTACAGAAAAGCAAATTGGTTCAGCTGGCAAGCATAAGGATTGGTAAAGTACATGACCTGGGTTCGAGCCCCAGGTCTTCACTCTTTCCATTTGTTTTTTTTCAATTAACAATTGCATGTAGTGCCCAGGTTGAAGCGCATCATACAACCCTCTATCCAGCCATCCACGCGTCCACTTTCATCTATCCAAGGGCCAGGATTTGGGGAGCATGGTAGGCTCTAGTCAACGCTGGGGTACGTGTCCTAAAAAGTCCACCAGGCCTAAGGGTAAATGGGCCAGATTTACTAAGGCCTCACCTCCTATTTGGGGTCTGCACCCCCTGGTTTGCAAATTCTTTTAACTTTTTATTTATTTTATTTTTATTCTTTTTATAAATTGCTTGTTTAAATAGTTTAATATTTTTCATAAAATCACAAAATACCACCAAAAATCAGAAAAGAGAAAAATAATAAATATTTTTATATTTTAGTATTTTCATAAATAAATTTGCATGTAAATTAATTAGTTTTAAAATAGGGTTTAAATTAATATTTTCATAATAAAAATCTAAAAAAACATAGAATTAGGTTTAATTAATTTTCATCCTTTTATTTTTCTTTCATAAATAATATTATTTATTTTATTTATTTTCATAATTAAATTTGTATATAAAAATTAGGGTTAATTTAGGTTAAACTTCAATATTTTTTTTAATAAATTAAAAGCCAATAGAATTAGGGTTTGCATTTAATTTTAATTTTAATTAATTTTCTTTTTTTTATGTAAATCCTAAAATACTAAAAAACACCAAAAAAACAAGTTCTTTCTTTTAAATTTAATTAATTCCATTTAATTTTAATTTTGCAAAAAGGGTCCAACGCCCTCGTTTCGATTTAATTCTTATTCGCATATTTATTTTATTTCGTTTGAATATTTATGTATTTCTCCCAAGGCCATGTGACCTTTCAATTGTCTCGCACTTTTCTTTACTTTATTTATTTTCTGTCAAATCGGGTTCGAGAAACTTTTGGCGATGTGGACCCGCGCCTTTTGTAATAGCTTAGACTTTTATTTCCCGCAATATTTTTAATTGTTAAATCAAAGCATGAAAGAATGTATGGACAAAAAATAAAAGCAAGCGTAGAACACCAATAACATGACAAGATAAATGCAAATGAAAACGACACACAAATCGCACACACCACCCCTAGGGTACGCCTCACTGTTGCCTTGCCTTGAAAGGTGATCGTCGAGTAGAGGATGTCTTAGTAAGTCCTCATGGTCCGGGAACCTGGCATGAGGGTAGCTTCTAAGGTGTCTTCCTATTGCTCCGGTGATCACCATGTCCTGAACCTCGAATTGACCCGAACACCTCCAACGGTGGTGCTACCTACCTCTCAATGGTGGGATGGCACTACTTTAAAGGACATTTACACAGACGAATTCCTTAGGGTAGGTAGACGACTCGTGGATACTTGCTCTAACTTTCAAAACAAATCAAAAATACTTTTCACACCGACACCTTTTCAAAAAAAGCTTTCGAAAGCAATTTTTCAAACACTCTTGAGGACCGATACAAGAGTCGAACTGGAATTTTCAAAGAAACTTTTTGTAAAACCCACAGTTGAAAAGCAAACAAACCTTTTGAAAACACAAATGAGCAAGTATCTAAGAGCCCATGGATAACCATGGATAGAAAGGGTGCTAACACCTTCCCTTTCTATAATCTACCTCCCGAACCGAGAGCAATCTCTTTAAAGGAATTTTTCTGTGCTTTTGTCCTTTCCATTTGGAGAAAATAAAAGACGGTGGCGACTCTTGCTTCCGCGACATTTCGCGAACCAGCGTTAAACAGTCAGTTCCAGATCCACCGATCACAACCGCGTACAAAGGCAACCAAGTGGGGTGTACCCTAAGAGTGCGCATGTGCGAGTGTGTCGTTTTTAGTTAATTTTATCTTTGTACATGTTAATGGTGATCTATGTTGATTTTAGATTAAAACATTTAGTCTTGTCATGCATCCCTATTATCAAACATCTAACAGATTATATTTTGCAAAAAATAAATTGCGGAATTTAAATTATAAGGCGTCGGGTATTTACATCGCCAAAGACAAACCCTTTAAAAATAAATAAAGCGATAAAAAATAATAAAAGTCCTATTAAGCTATTACAATCCGGGAGCAAGTACAATATTGAATAAATAAAATAAATCGCATGCGGGTGAAACAACCGGCTGTAATTCATCAAAACAATGAAGTCGCCATCGAACGTCTTTTATCCCACATGTAGGGAAAGGTAAACATCGAGAAAACCTGAGAAGGGAGAAGTCACGGTCTTACGACCGAGAGATCGGGTAAGGGAGTCTGTTACGCGAGGGGAAGGTATTAGCACCCCCACACGCCCGTAGTACTCTACGGTATCCACTCTTGTTATCTATCTTATGGGTGTGTTTAATCTATGCTTACTGTCTACTATACTACTGAAGGAATGCGTGCAAAAGAAAGGGGAAAGAATGTAGGGAAAATAAAATTGTGCTCGCTTGGGCCCTACCCCAATGCCTACGTATCCTTTTTGAGGAATCAGAGCTACCGTAGTTCGGCTCATATGTTTTTGTTTGTTTGTGTTTTTTGTGGACGAAGTTAATTCCGCCTTCTACCGCAGCTCGACCTTTGGAGACTTATGCGTTGGCACAGAAGTAAATTAATCGTGTCCTTACCTGAAAAGGGTTTTAAAGAATAGTGCTCGGGTGCACAAAATATTTGAATTGGTTTATATTTTGTTGTAGATGTTTTTTGTGGAAGAAGTTAATTCCGGCTTCTGCCGCAGCTCGGCCTTTGGAGACTTATGCGTTGGCACATAAGTAAATTAATCGTGTCCTTACCTGAAAATGGTTTTTTAAATGAAAGGTGCTCGAGCGCACAAAATGGTTTGAATTTGTTTTGTATTTTTGTTGTAGATGATGACTGATTGACCTCAAGAGAGAGATATTAGCCATTTTTCTACTTAGTCATGAAAGGAGTCTTTGAGAATTGAACCACACCTATGCTTGAGATGAAGAACAATAAGATCGAGAAGAGACCCGCTTATCATTTCCCGTACTAAGCAAAAGCGTGATTCTCATCAGTAGTTTTAAAGTGTTTTGAATTTCGAAAAGAAAAAATAAGTTTTAGTTTTAGATGCGTATGCGAAAGGGAAAGAAAAGTTAAAGGGGAATTATCCTATTTCTAAACCTGATGTTATCGTGCGTTGCTAGACCTAAAGTTAGAAATTTGAGGGATGCTACCTAATGTTAGCACGCATATGATTTGGATAAAGTATGGAAATGAAGAATAAAATAGAGTTGTGACGATACCGAACGGAGAAGGTCCGTTGCCTCTTCAAAATTGTGCAAGCGGTAAGAAAATTCTATCAAAGTTCCCTTGGGCAAGTGATTGAAGAATTAACCCTGAGCATTCCACATTGCAAGAGTTATATCAATGCTATCACAAAAATCTTGACTAAAAAAAGTCAATAAAAATGATTACCAAATATGAAAAATAAAATAGAAAAAATTCTAATCGAAATTCTAAAAAGAAATTCTAAAGAAATCTAAAATATTCTATTGTTTTGTATCATTTTATTATCAATTAAGAGAAAGAAAAAAATTAAACTAAAAGAAAAAACTAAAATAAAAAGAAAGAAAAATTAGAAGGATCAGGGGGGTACAAGCTGAATTCAGGGGTGTAGTGCAGTAATTTTCCCAAAAAGATTTTTGTCCAATTTCTTCAGGCTAAAAAAACAACAACACGGGCCTAAAGCAAAGAAGTGAGGCCCAGTCTAATTAATTCCTCATTTTCCAGCATATTTTTAATTATCAATTTAGTTATAATTATTATTAATTTGAATTAAAAAATAATAAAACAATGCAACAATTAAAACTAAAAAGAAAAGATATGAAACTGGAAAGGGGTTTTAGGGTTAGAAAGCTATGCATCGCCCTTCTTCCTCCACGACGGCAGCCAAAATCTTCGTCATTGACCGACTTCCACCGTCACCCTCGCCTCGCGTTGCTCCGTATCACTCTCTCAACCACGACAGTGACCCACTCTCGCTCTCATCTTCCTTAACTTTGCTGCCATCTCTCTGTGCTTCCGTGAGCGCCGTCTTCTCTTCTTCGTCTTGCGGCTCAGCGGCGGCGGCTCCGATTTGCCGCACGTGACTGTCCCTACATCGTCTCCGTCACGACCCCCTGTTCATCCTCTTCACCTCACTTCCTCGGCGAATTCAACATCACTGTCGCGACGCTTGCGTTACTCCATTTCGGCCCGAGCGACTTGAACGATTCTTTAAGTCGGAGATGATGATTTGAGAAAACCGGCAGAAACTCACAGGTACACATCTTCTTCGTTTTACGTTCTATCTTCTTCTTCTGATTTTGCATCATCTCTCTCTCTTTCTTTGAATCGTTGTGTTTTGGTTATGGTATTGATACATTATTGATGTGTATGCTGAAACGTGTTGCTACACGATGTTCTTTGTTGAAGCAGAGTCTTGACGATGATATCCATTTGTTGGTGTTGAATCAGTCGCAGCTGTGAACGAGTTTATAATGATGACGATTGCCAAAGACGAAAGAATGAGTGTATGTTGAAGATGAACGCAGATGATGGTTGTTTGCAATTTTGATGAAGTGTCAATAGAGGAAGTGAGAATGAAAGGTAATAATTTCTTTTTTCTGTGTTGAAATCGTATCCCTCTATTCTGTCTATCTCTCCTTTGTATATGTTGTGAACTCTATTATATATTTTCTGTAGAGTTTGTTGGGAAAATCGGTTAGGGGTTTGTTTGGACTGTTTGTTGGTTAGGGATGAGTTAGTTGTTATAACAGTTTTGGTTGTTGTTAGTTAGATGTTATGGTTTGTTAAGTTAGTTAGGATTTGGGAAATGGAAAGTTGGTTATAGTTAGAAGTTAGGAAAAAGTTAGTTGTAGATTATGGTGCTGTAAGTTACTTTGTTATAAAATTTATGTGCAGGGCTGCCTTTAGAGAATGGTTAGGGAAAATTCTGTTAGAAGTTTTTGGTTTCAGTTGAGTTCTGTTATGTGTTGTTTGACAGTTAGTTCGGTTTTTTGATTTTCTGTTTGGCTTTTTATTCTGTTACTGAGTTTTCCCTTTTGTTAGGAACTAATCTAGACCCTGTTTCTTTTTCGTACTTCTGCTGAACTGGTCTATTGGTTATATGCAGGCTTTTAGTAAACTTGGGTAACAGCAGGGCAACCGGTTCATTATGCAGCTCAAGGTTTAATGACAGTGGCGATGCACCTCTTGGAAACATGGAGGATTGGAGCAAACAAAGTAGACCTGGTTTTGATGTCATGAAGATGTCTTGAAAAGTCTTTGGATTAGGAACAATAGGTTTAGGACACATTTTTTTATTGTATGGTTACTACGCCTTTGGAATGGTATATTGGAATGACTTTGAAACGAAATGATTTTCTATTTGTATAATTTTCTTTGAATGATGTAGAATGAATCTCCTGGATATGTACCAAACATGACTCGATCATGAAAAGCATTGCATATGGGAACATGGTTTGGAATGGAATGGTCTTGAAACACGAAATATGTGATGGTTCTTCTTGTAATGAGATCGAATTTGTGATGTGACTTGATTTGTGAACTTGAATGTCCTTTATGATTCCCTTTAAATTTTGAGTGTATTGAATCCTTTTTCAACCATACTTTGAAATAAATTTTTCCTCCATTATGCTTGTAACTTGAATGAAACAGACATAGATTTAAATAGAACTTTGGTCAAAAGTTAACTTCCCTAAATTGACAATCCTTATCATGGGGCGTCTCATTCCAAAACTTGAATCCAATTTAATATTTCACAAAGAATCGAATCCAAACCCATTTATATGCCATGCCTAGATTTGAATAATGGAAGATGAATTAAGTGAACTCGAAAATGGCCACTTGAACCATATGAATCTTCCAATCTTATCTTAAATCAACCATTGAAAGATCATGAAATTGAGATCTTGAACCAATATTAATCTTGAGCACAATTAGAAGTTTCAATGAATCCAAATTGGCATCCCATTCCTCTTGAAATCTTAGTTAACTTGTAATCGAAGCAACAAGTGTTTGAAAGAACGATGATGTTTTGAACTCAATGAACTCACAACTTCATCTTCTGTACCATGTCTTTCATTTTGCAATCCGATCCGCGCTATATCTTGACTTTATGGATAACAACAATGCCCTGAAGGCACCTTGAAGTATAGAAAGAGATGTAATATGAAGCTCAATGAACGTCAGTCAATAGATATTACAAATTCACACATAGAAGATGTGGCACCCTAATCCACTTGTGTTTGATGAATTCTTGATAGAGGATGACCTTGTATCTTGATGTTGAGAAGAAGAGAATAGCCCTGTAACTTGATGCTGAGAAGAAGAGAATATCCTTATAGTTTGATGATAAAGAAGTCCAGAAAATAAACCCTAGCTTCAAACAAATTATTAATGGAGAAATCAACCGAAACAAGCTTGTGCGAAGATGGGAGCCTTAAAGCCATACACCAACCCTTATTCCTCGGAATCCATGATCTTATGCCAATTTATTGATTAATGATGCATGATGTGTTAGATGACCTAATGGAAATTATATATGTGAGAAAAAATGCAAAAATGCGTAAGCCAGATAGGAAGTGAAAGGGTAGGACAAATTTGGGGTATTACAGCTGCCCCTATTTACTCGTCTTAAACCTGAAAGTACGATTGGTGCGTGCCTTTCGGAAGTTCAAGGTTGAAGATTATTAAATATCAATGCCAAAAATTTGTCCTGAGAGAGAGTAGGTGTTTTCTTTATTTATTTATTTTGTGATCTGCTGGGGAAAAGAAATTTGTTTTTTCAATGAAGAGACAGAGACTGGACTTGTAACGTGGCTTGATGCCAGTACAAGACAAATGGTTGGTATGAAAAGACAGCGGACGGGGTCTACGGGCGACCTACGATCCTAAGGTGACACATGAGAGTGATTTGACAGAGAACCTAGCCAAAGGGCGATCTCAGGTTCGACGATGATTTGAAGGAAGAACCTAGCCAAGAGGCGATCTCAGGTTCGAGAAAGGTTTGAGGGAAGAACCTAGCCAAAAGGCGATCTCAGGTTCGACGATGATTTGAAGGAAGAACCTAGCCAAGAGGCGATCTCAGGTTCGACGATGATTTAAAGGAAGAACCTAGCCAAGAGGCGATCTCAGGTTCGACGATGATTTGAAGGAAGAACCTAGCCAAGAGGCGATCTCAGGTTCAACGATGATTTGAAGGAAGAACCTAGCCAAGAGGCGATCTCAGGTTCGACGGTGATTTGAAGGAAGAACCTAGCCAAGAGGCAATCTCAGGTTCGACGATGACTTGAAGGAAGAACCTAGCCAAGAGGCGATATCAGGTTCGACGGTGATTTGAAGGAAGAACCTAGCCAAGAGGAGATCTCAGGTTCGACGATGATTTGAGGTAAGAACCTAGCCAAGAGGCGATCTCAGGTTCGACAAAGGTTTGAGGGAAGAACCTAGCCAAGAGGCGATCTCAGGTTCGACGATGATTTGAAGGAAGAACCTAGCCAAGAGGCGATCTCAGGTTCGACGATGATTTGAAGGAAGAACCTAGCCAAGAGGCGATCTCAGGTTCGACGATGATTTGAAGGAAGAACCTAGCCAAGAGGCAATCTCAGGTTCGCCGGTGATTTGAAGGAAGAACCTAGCCAAGAGGCGATCTCAGGTTCGACGATGATTTGAGGGAAGAACCTAGCCAAGAGGCGATCTCAGGTTCGACAAAGGTTTGAGGGAAGAACCTAGCCAAGAGGAAATCTCAGGTTCGATGATGATTTGAAGGAAGAACCTAGCCAAGAGGCGATCTCAAGTTCGACGATGATTTGAAGGAAGAACCTAGCCAATAGGCGATCTCAGGTTCGACGATGATTTGAAGGAAGAACCTAGCCAAGAGGCGATCTCAGGTTCGACGATGATTTGAAGGAAGAACCTAGCCAAGAGGCGATCTCAGGTTCGACGATGATTTGAAGGAAGAACCTAGCCAAGAGGCAATCTCAGGTTCGACGATGATTTGAAGGAAGAACCTAGCCAAGAGGCGATCTCAGGTTCGACGATGATTTGAAGGAAGAACCTAGCCAAGAGGCGATCTCAGGTTCGACGATGATTTGAAGGAAGAACCTATCCAAGAGGCGATCTCAGGTTCGACGATGATTTGAAGGAAGAACCTAGCCAAGAGGCGATCTCAGGTTCGACGATGATTTGAAGGAAGAACCTAGCCAAGAGGCGATCTCAGGTTCAACGATGATTTGAAGGAAGAACCTAGCCAAGAGGCAATCTCAGGTTCGACGATGATTTGAAGGAAGAACCTAGCCAAGAGGCGATCTTAGGTTCGACGAAGGAAACATGGGTTATAACATGATGATTGTTTTAGATAAGCGACACGGACGAGCATCAAGAAAGTTTAAACACGGATGAGTGTTTGAATCAATACGGAGGAGTATTGAAAGAAGATACGGACGAGTATCCAAGGTTAAACACGGACGAGTGTTTAAATCAATATGGGCGAGTATTGAAAGGAGATACGGACGAGTATCAAAGGTTAAATACGGACGAGTGTTTGAATCAATACGGACGAGTATTGAAAGAAGATACGGACGAGTATCAAAGGTTAAACACGGACGAGTGTTTGAATCAATACGGACGAGTATTGAAAGAAGATACGGACGAGTATCAAAGGTTAAACACGGACGAGTGTTTGAAAGATTGACACAGATGGGTGTTTAGGGATGAACACGGACTAGTGTTTGGGAATGGTCACGGACGAGTGTTTAGGGAACTGACTACCAGACAAGAACTGGGTTTAGAATGACAAAGTGTATTGATTTTGTTTGGCATTGAAAAGGTGAAGGTCACTGATTGGGGATTTTGGGCATGATACCCTCCTGTAGGGATGTATTGTTGTCCTTGAATAATTTAGGTCTTTTGTGTAAGGTACCTGATCTGGTTTATGCTTTGTATGCATGTTTTGAATTTCTTTTGACGCAAAGATCCACTCTGATGGATCAGCTACGCGCTTTTGAGGATGCAATGTTATGCAGTGATAACTATATGCAGTGTGAAGAAATAAACTTCATGGGGATAAGAGAAGGCTTGCTGGGAACCATTTCTCATCACTGGGGATATCAGTATATATCGACGTTGGAAGCCTGCAGTACCAAAGATCGTTGGGGATACTGATAAGAGTACAAGAAAATTAGTGTTTAACGACACAAAAATTGCGACAGTTATGTGATAACTGTCGTAATTGACATATAGAGACAGTGTTTACGACAGTTGACACCAACCGTCCCTAATATTTATTTTGCGACGGTATATTTAACCATCATAATATTATTATTACGACGGTAAAACAACCGTCGGCCCCCATTTAACACTTTTAACATTGATTTTTCACCAACAACTAGTCACGACGGTAAAATTAACCGTCCTAAAAGGCATATCACGACGGTAAAGCACCCGTCGCACCCTTAAACCTTTCACGACGGTAAAATTATCCGTCCTAAAATTCATTTCACGACGGTAAAACAACCGTCGCACCCAAAACCTTTAAAAATCTCTTGCTAACTTATATATTTTATCTAATTATAATTGTTATGTATATTTAAGTTCTCTCTTGTTAAGGTTAAGTTTATGCATTATTATATATTCTATGAATTTGATACGACAATGGTGTTATGTTTAATTTAATCAATCAAATAAATTTAATCTTTCATCTTTTTCTCAATGCTTGTTATATTTGTATTATGCTTGAGGAGGATCTATGAGATGTCGAGACGGTCTGATAGGACTAGACCAAGGGTAACTTATGGTTATGCCTCGAAAGACATGACTTTTATAACATGATATGTGGATTTAATTGATGTTGAAAAATGATTTTAAGTTTATACCTAAATAATCATTTATCATGAGCTAAAGTATATACATAGAGCTTGACATAATATTCACATATATAGTTGAAACACAATGTTATTGTTAAATTTATACCTAATCCTAACTAAACACAAATTGAGTTGCACATTTCCTCTGAAGTTAGAATTTTGATAAACCCATCTCGCAGCCATTACAAATCGTGTATTGAAGTGAAGAATGCTTCCTCAGCGAATGAAGAAAGTCGTTACTGATAACCCTAAAAAGCTCGCAAACTTGATCGATCTCGTTAACCTTCCTCCCACTCTCAGAGACTTCATCGGTCAATCTCAGACTTCTCGATTAACCTATTTCATGCGTGTTTGGTCCTACGTCAAAACCAACAATCTTCAGGTTCTGCTTTGTTTTTTCAACTCATGAAAATTGATTCACATCAAAGTAATTGTTGTTATTGTTCTGTTTTCAGGATTGGAGAATTTAAACTTTGAATCAGTGATTAGAATTGGTTGTTTCCTTGCTTGTGCAGGATCCAAATAACAAGAACATGGTAAACTGTGATGAGAAGTTAAAAGGTATTTTACTCGGGAAACCTCGGGTTGAGTTAGCAGAACTTCCAGCACTTATCAAGCTACATTTTCTGAAAGAGCCCAAGTGATGATGTGTGCGATACGAATCAAGATGCATACCCTTCCTCAAGATGAGTCTCTCAATTGTTTTTCGCTTTTCTTTACCCCCATAGATTCAATAACAACATTAGTATAGAAAGGAACCTAGCAGTTGAAACACCAAATTGGCAGTTTTCTTTGTTGTGTATGAATAATGTATTAGATTAATCTTATCACATGTGATCCAATTTAAAAATCTCTTGTTTTGCTGCATGCTTTTGCAACTATATAAGTTGTTTTAAAGAAATTTTTTTGCCGGGGTTGTGATTTGTTATGCATAAATTTGTGTATATTATTATGATTTATACCGAGTCATTTTGTTTTTTCCTTAGGATTTAGAACTTCTGTAGCGGCTGCAGAACTATTGCATCCAAAGCCTCTGCAATCGATACAAATGAATTAGATAATCCCCATACCCTCTCACATCTCCGTATGCATACCGTTACTCTTTATCGAGAATCATCTTGAACTTGCAAGTTATGATTTCTCCCAAACTCGTTACCATAAGTAGATTGTATGCATTGCAATCGGTTTAGTTAAAATTGATTGCTTAATGTTGCTCCCAAAAACATGAAATTTCATAGTCGAAGTACCTGGCACTCTTTGTTTACTAGGAATCAAACCTTCCTCATTTGTAAGAAATCTCTTTTGAACTCTTTAAATGATGTAGTTGAAGGTACTCTTGCTAACTTTTGAGTGGAACAAAGGGATACCTATAGACTTTCCTTGCTAACTTTTGAAGATTAACTTTCTGGCCAGCTTGTTCACATCACATAAAAAGTTTTCATGTGAAGCTGCGGTTGCATGGGAAGCTGGGAAGCCACTGGTGATTGAAGAAGTAGAGGTGGCGCCACCGCAGGCCGGTGAAGTTCGTCTCAAGATACTCTTCACCTCCCTTTGTCACACTGATGTTTACTTCTGGGAAGCTAAGGTAGATTATAAAGAAAATAGTGTGTTTTGTTTCTGTATGTTGTTATGAATCGCAATAGCTTAACATGGTTTTCTCTTTTTTGCCACTGTTTCAGGGTCAGACTCCATTGTTTCCTCGTATTTTTGGTCATGAAGCTGGAGGGTATATGCTTCTCTTCTGATAAAATGTCTTGATTATTTAGTGTATCAGTAATTTAGTATGTAATGTGAATGAATGATGTTTATCAGGATCGTGGAGAGCGTAGGTGAAGGTGTGACTCATCTGAAACCAGGGGATAAAGCCCTGCCTGTATTCACAGGGGAGTGTGGTGAATGTCCACATTGTAAGTCAGAGGAGAGCAACATGTGTGATCTTCTTAGGATCAACACTGACAGAGGTGTCATGCTCAATGATAACAAGTCTATATTCTCTATCAATGGAGAGCCCATAAACCATTTCGTGGGCACCTCTACATTCAGTGAGTACACAGTGGTTCATGTTGGATGTGTTGCAAAGATCAATCCTGAAGCACCACTTGACAAAGTTTGTATTCTCAGTTGTGGAATATGCACATGTATATATATACAAGATCCCTAACTTCAGATATTTATATATTATCAGGCTTGGTCTGTGATTTCCTAATTCAATTTGCATTGATGCTTATAGGTCTTGGTGCTACTGTGAATGTTGCAAAACCAAAGCCAGGTTCTTCAGTTGCTATCTTTGGGCTTGGAGCTGTTGGCCTTGCTATATGTTATTACTCTTATATCTTTGTCTGCATGTGTGTGTTGCATTGCAGCTATGATTGGAAATGAAATGAGACAATATTAATTTTTGCTCTTCTTTTTTAACCATAATGTAGGCTGCTGAAGGTGCAAGGATCTCTGGTGCATCAAGAATCATTGGAGTTGATTTAGTTTCCAGCCGATTTGAATTAGGTACAACACTTTCTGTGTTCCATCTAATGATTTAAGATTTTGGTCAACAACATAAATTCAAGGACTAACTTTAGTAATAATCAATCTTGTTCACAGCTAAGAAGTTTGGAGTGAATGAGTTCGTGAACCCGAAAGTAGATTAACTTTTGAAGATTAATTGCATCATGTGATGGCAAGTATTTGTGGCATACGTAAATATTGGATGCTACTATCTAATCGGCACTTGGAATTTTATAAAAGTGCACTTCCTCAACCTTTGACTTCGATTCAGCGTCTTTATATTAGTCGGCTAGTTGAGAAATATGGAGCTGATTTTCAGGTTTGATCTGTTGTCATGTTAATTTCAATTGAAGATATATTAACATTGTAAAGTGAAAATGTTGCTGTTAGGAGGCTGTTTAATGTTTTGTTGTTATTATGGCAGAGAATGATGATGGATATAAAGCTAAATCCTATGCAGCATTCTGTTGCAACTTTAGAGAAATTGTGTATGAGCTATTACATTTACAAGAACAAGAATCCTCTTATTGTTGGAAGATGAAGTACTTTGCATATGAACAAGTGTAGTGTTGTCGAAGATTACAAACTTCCGGTTGTGAGTTGTGATGGTTGATCCATGAATGGGCAAAATGTTGTTACAATGAAGATTTTGGTTGTTTTGACACTTTGGATGTTGCTCGGGTAATATTGTTATAAAATTTTGTTGATGCTTTTTAATTTTGTATGGATTTTAAGGAAAGTTCGATGATGCTTTGCAAAAGTATAAGTTGGTAGGTTAACTTTTCAGATTGCTTAACTGTCTCCTCCACACCTTTCATTGTTGTTTATCTCTATTTTGAGACTATAGGAAATTATCACTATAAGTCTATATCACCTTGTTTTAATTTTTACATTTTAGGCCAAGGAAAACATCAAAGAGATTCCATCTTTTCAAAGTAGAAAACTTCTTTTGGCATGCTCACTTAACTTGATGGCCTGCTACTTGAAGACAAGGCAGTATGATGAATGCATAAAAGAAGGTTCTGAGGTATTCATAATTCATTTCATTTACCATTGCAGTGGGATGTTAAGTTGTAAATTTTAATAGTCATGTGCAACATAAATTGATGGGTAATGATTATAACTTAAAAGCTAAATGTTAAACTGTATCACTAGCCTTTTTAAAACAAATGCAACACAAAATAAAATTGTGTCATTTTAATAAAATGTAAATGGTAATAGAATTTTATATGTACTTGTGAAAGAATTTCAGCAAAAAGTAAGGGACAAACACAACATAGGACCTTTTAAATATTTTGGAGTTTGGTATACTACAAAAAGTTGGAAGCTGATTCACGTTCTCAATTTAAAGTTTATTTCTTTTCAAATTTCTTATATTAACTTGGACATACTGTAATGATACTGTTTGTCTTTTCTTTTTTAAATTAGTGTCTAGAAATTTATTTTGACAGTGGGCATGTCAATTACGAATTATATGATTTTGTTCATCTGATATTTCTACACTGATGGATGTTCTCAGTTTGTAATTTTGAAAAGTAATGCTTGTAATTTGCAGGCATATGCTGCTGCCGTACAGTGAATCAAAACTATGCAAATATTCTTTTGATGCTTTTACGTCTCCTTCAGGCTTGTGATCACCCACTTCTTGTTAAAGAATACAATTCTGATCCTGTTGGAAAAGATTCTGTTGAAATGGCAAAAAGGCTTCCAAAAGAGATGCTGATAAATCTGTTTAATAGTTTGGAAACAACTGCCGCTATATGTTTTGTCTGCAATGTAAGTTAATTCTGATTTGATAATTTCATTATTTGTTTCTTTGTTGCAATTATTCCTTCTAAGAGCGTCATCTGATATAGATCATTTTGATCGTATCTTACCAGTCTTTCTCTTCCTATGGTACATGTTTTGTTTATATGTTTAATAAATAACATTAGTAGGAACACTTCTCTATGGTTTGAAATATGATGAAGTTTGTGAATAAATAACATTAGTAGGAACAGTTAATAATTGGGAATATGGCCTCAATACAAAGAACTAGCTTTCTTGTTATTTTCTTTTCTTCTGATACATGATATAGTAGTACATGATAAGCTTGGTAGACTCTGCTGTTAGTAATTGGTTTAATCTATTTAATGACTCAGTTATTTATTTTGCCTTGCCTGTGTTAAATACTTGAGTAGAGGCCAGAGAATAAGCTTGGAGATGATGAAACGTGGGATAAGGCTGAAAGTGCTCTCAAGGAGGCTTTGGATGAGTTTGGCAAGCCATGGCAGGTATATGCTTTTCATGTTTTGAATTCAATTATATGTTTCTTGATACTATTTTTTATATTCTCATACATTCTTTTATTTTTTGTATATCTGTTTTATTATTTTCAATGTAATGCATCATTTGTTAACTTCAATTATGTGCTTATAATCCAAATAAAACTCTGCAGTTGAATGAAGGGGATGGTGCATTCTATGGACCAAAGATAGATATCAGTGTATCTGATGCATTGAGTAGGAAATTCCAGTGTGCAACTCTACAGGTTTACACTCTTTGGCTTGACTTGCATTCACATGGTTCAGTTGTTAATTATTTTTACTGATAATTGGATAAATTGGCTCCTTGCAGCTTGACTTCCAGCTTCCTGATCGTTTTAAGTTGGAATTCTCAGCTGGGGATGAAGCCAAAATTGAGAGGCTTGTTATGATACACAGAGCCATTCTAGGATCAGTTGAACGCATGTTTTCCATACTTTTAGAGCACTACAAGGGTAAATGGCCCTTCTGGCTCAGTCCTAGTCAAGCAATTTTGTGCCCTGTTTCTGAGAAATCACAAGCTTATGCTCTGAAGGTACACATCTCTGTTTCCTAACTTTAGTCTGTCTATATTTATCGAAGTCATATGATAACAGTTAGGATGGGGTGATGATGTGTACAATTGCATCAAATCCTTGAACCAATTTGTTTATTTTGAGTCGCAACAAGCCTTTTTAGATATACTTTTTATGTGGTAGCTTCTTCATGAAGTTTGAGCAATCTTCCTTGAATAGTTCTATTACCTAACTTTGTTATTGTTCTAATTCTATTTTATGAGTATTATTTTAAAGATAATTATTTTAATACCTTTTTTTAGGGATTGGAATCACCCGCTGATGGTAGACGTTCATCTGAGTCTAGCTACCGTATTGGAGATAATGGAACTTCAGGGAGGACAAATTAGACTTTGCTATGATCGAGATAATTAGATTGTGAACTTTCTCATGTATTTTTGGCATAATGATACTTATTATTATAAAATTAGAAATTGATATATTTTGGGTTTTTTGTACTACTTGACATGATTATGGAACTCGCATTTTACATGATTATGGAACACACATTTTTTTGGATATTATAATGCTTATTTGATGTTAAATATTTTTTATTGAAATTATTTTTACTATATTACAAAGTGATAGAAAATAAAACAAAAAATAATACTATAAATAAATATATTAAAGAAGAAATAATTTAAAGAAAAAAATAACACAAAAAAAAACTATATTTAAATTTTTTTACATAGATAATAATTTAAATAAAAAATATATATAATAGAAAAAAAAAATCAAGACATAAACAAAAGTCATGGCGACAGTACCGAACCGTCGTAATCAACAATTAAAAATAATCAACAAAAGTCATGACGGTATCGAACCGTCGCCATAAACAATTTAATCAATTTCAAAAGATACTCACGACAGTATCGAACCGTCGCCATCAATAATTAAAAGAAACTCAAAAGATAGTCACGACGGTATCAACCCGTCGTAAACTTGAACGATAGTTTTTGTAACCGTCGCGAAATAGGTTGGGGACACACACTTCTGCGACGGTAAAGCAACCGTCGTGGAAAGCAAATTGCGACGGTTTTAACCGTCGTAATCTACAAAAATACTTGTCGCAATCTGCCAATTTTCTTGTAGTGAAGATACGGACGAGTATCCAAGGTTAAATACGGACGAGTGTTTAAATCAATATGGGCGAGTATTGAAAGGAGATACGGACGAGTATCAAAGGTTAAACACGGACGAGTGTTTGAATCAATACGGACGAGTATTGAAAGAAGATACGGACGAGTATCAAAGGTTAAACACGGACGAGTGTTTGAATCAATACGGACGAGTATTGAAAGAAGATACGGACGAGTATCAAAGGTTAAACACGGACGAGTGTTTGAAAGACTGACACAGATGGGTGTTTAGGGATGAACACGGACTAGTGTTTGGGAATGGTCACGGACGAGTGTTTAGGGAACTGACTACCAGACAAGAACTGGGTTTAGAATGACAAAGTGTATTGATTTTGTTTGGCATTGAAAAGGTGAAGGTCACTGATTGGGGATTTTGGGCATGATACCCTCCTGTAGGGATGTATTGTTGTCCTTGAATAATTTAGGTCTTTTGTGTAAGGTACCTGATCTGGTTTATGCTTTGTATGCATGTTTTGAATTTCTTTTGACTCAAAGATCCACTCTGATGGATCAGCTACGCGCTTTTGAGGATGCAATGTTATGCAGTGATAACTATATGCAGTGTGAAGAAATAAACTTCATGGGGATAAGAGAAGGCTTGCTGGGAACCATTTCTCATCACTGGGGATGTCAGTATATATCGACGTTGGAAGCCTGCAGTACCAAAGATCGTTGGGGATACTGATAAGAGTACACACTGGGGAGCTCTTGAAGACCAAAGATCGTTGATGACTTTGCTGAGGATTGAATTGCTGACGAAGCGAGTCTTTAGGTACACTGCTGAATCTTGAATCGTACCATTGGGGAAGAGATAATTTGGCCAGACTCCCATACGTCCTGAACCGTTGAGAGGATGACAGAACTGAATATGTCGAAGAATGGATACTGAACACCATGTGGATCCCTCTGAATACATGTCCCAAGTTTACGCACACTGGGGATTATCTCTTGAATCTCTTGGGGATAAGAGATGGGCATGGACACTTACGAGTGCCCCGGTTTAGCTTTGCGAATGCCCGGTTGAGCTCTGCGAATGCCCCAGTCTGGCTCTGCGAATGCCCCGGTTTAGCTTCATTGGGGATGCTCTTGATTAACTCCACTGAGGATGCACTTGCGCGTGCTGAGTTAAAAGACGATGCTAGATTTTCTGAATTCATTTGGGGAATCAGACCCGAAGTTGCTTGTAGTAGATGGAGGCAGTTTCATGTGCTGGCCAAGTCAGGTTGACTGTTATGGTGCTTTTAGCTTGATCGTAGTCTTGCACACCGTAATTGACTTGAGCAACTAAGTATGGATGAGAAATGCCCCTGTCTGGAGGGTCTCTGGGAAGATCTAGGTTGAATAGAAGACCAGAAGATTCGTGCCACAATACGATATGAGGTGGCCTGCCCCAATGTCTTGAGCCACGAAACAAACTGTTCTTGATTACAGCTTTCTTGGAGAGATTTGTCGAATCTCGACGTAACCGCCCCAGGTTGAATGAATTCTGAATAGATCTCTCGACGTGATAGCCTTTGATTGATCGAGCTTGAAGAGATTTATCGACGTGATAGCCTCTGATTGATTGAGCTTGAATAGATTTATCAACGTGATAGCCTCTGATTGATTTAGCTTGAAGAGATTTATCGACGTGATAGCCTCTGACTGACAGCCTGAAGAGATTAATCGACGTGATAACCTCTGATTGGTCGAGCTTGAAGAGATTTATCGACGTGATAGCCTCTGATTGATTGAGCTTGAAGAGATTTATCAACGTAATAGCCTCTGATTGATTGAGCTTAAAGAGATTTATCGACGTGATAGCCTCTGACTAACAGCCTGAAGAGATTAATCGATGTGATAACCTCTGATTAGTAATTTTGAGGGAATGCCCCAGATTTGGCTGAGCTTGGAGAGATTGATTCTCGACTTGATTTCCCCAGGTTGACAGGCTCTGCTAATTTGATCCCTGAATGGCACTCAGACTGTGAAGTATCAAGATGATTTCTTTTGACAGAATCTCTAGTTTACATGCTACTGGATAAGTCATTCCTCTTGTGGCAGCTGACTCTTGCTTCAACGTGGTATTCAAGCCTCTTTTCTCTGACAAGATTGAGCTCTTCACCGAACGTTCATTGTGTAAACTTACTTGATGTCAATCAGTTGTTTTGTATGCAGAAGAATGTTTATTACGAGAATGACAATTCTAATGCAACACATATGTAAGTCTTGAAGTTTGAAAAAACTTTGAATGAAATGACGTCACAACGAGTCACTAGCTAAAGAGAAATATTTGAAAATTCTTTTTTATGAAAGATAATGCAAGCATATGATGCCAAAACAGATATTGGAACATACCTCTTAGGAGTCAGTTAAACGTTATCTCGTTGTAGCACGCTTTCGAATTGACCCATGCTTCAATTAGAACTTTTATGGGTTGTAACGTGGCCTGGTTCACGGTTTTTTAGAAAAAAGGATTTAAGGCTCAAAATTATTTGGTGCCTACCCATTCTCCATGATGTTCTCCATTCCTATGTTCAGTTGACCTGATATAAGCGTTCATCTCTCGAGAAGAGTTTGCAATAATTGAGGAACCACAGTGGTTTCTTGGACACGACAGTCACTAACTTCTGATTTTGGTGTCTGATCAGACGACCTTGTTCTTTGATGAGGATTTTCGTTGGTAATCCTTTTCTCGCCTTTTAGGCTTTTCAATTTCTTCTTGCTTTCCCTAATTTTTGCCTGGACAAATTCTTTTGAATTTCGATTTGGAAGTCCAGCGGGATGCCCCAATTTTTTTGCCTAAGCGACTTGTTTTCAAGTTTTGACTTAGCGGGGATTTTTGTTTCTTTCTTATTCATATTTTTCATTTTGAAAAAGTCATTGATCTTTGCGTTGTCTTGATTTGTTGGAAGTGATCGTGACTGCCTGAGTCTTTAGCAAATGATGGATAGCCATTGTTGTATCGTCATCTGTCGACCTCCTGATGTGCGAGGGATACTCATTGGGGTATCGTTAGTTGATGCATGTTGTTGATAGATGAGGGTGAACCGTTGTGGTTTTGACTTTCCTCAATCTTTTGATGGATAACCATTGTTGTATCCTTGGATGCACACTCTTGATGAGTTCTGAATGCTTGAACAGATTAGATGAACACTACCCGCCCCAGGGTTGAAACGAGGGTTTTTTCTGAACAGAAAAGAAACTCCTACTTCGAAGGCTCAGAGGGGTTGACGAGGGTCTATCTCCCTTATATCTCCGGTATTTGGGGATTGAAACAAGGCATGTACATCGTCAGCAGGGTCTCACTCAAAAGCGTACCAACCAGAGATTTTTGCGTTTTTAGATTGTCGTCATCCTCCTTTGAATCTTTGCCTAAGCATAAGACTAGGAAATTTGGCATCAATATGCAAGTAAAACATTTAAAGAGTGATAACGAATGGATGAGTAAAAATGGAAGGAATACTTCAAGACAAGCATACTTATTGCATTAAGATTTTCATTCAAAAATAGACAAGTTTCTATATACAAGCAATGTTTAAACAAACAAGCAAGAATGCAAATGAAAATGCAGTAAAGAAACCAATGATTGCCACTGTTGAGGAGACTTGACTCCGTATGGACTTGCTGATTCTGACGACTTTTTGTAGTCTTGAAGCTCGAGTGTGCGAGAGAATTCCCCTTTGATCTGATGTGAACACAGTAGTCTCTGGATTGAGCCTGTCTTGGACATTGTCTTCGAATGACATACCATCTTCAATCGATGGGCCAGGTGCCCCAGTATAATATGCATCACCAAGCGTATCATGTCTTAAAGAAATAATAAACATCATCATCAGAGTTTCCATGACCTGGCTTATCTGAGTATTTAATCCATTATCTTCCTGCTTGAAGAAGTTTCTGACTATGAACCAAAGCTCGCATGTACCACTCGGAGTTATTCCATAACTGATCCCTGAGCATGTGCGGTGAGAAATCAGGTTGAACCTTTAAAGAGAACCCCAGGTCTGAATAAGAATCCCCAATCTTCGGGTACCTGTCATGAATGCATGAATATGCATGGGGTGCATGAATGAATGTCATGTCATGTTCTGTCATTTCCAAGGAAATAATAGAACATGTATGTTAAGCATGTGGTTAGCCATGTTATGTATGCAAAGGCATGAGATCAAAGAGGATCGAGGTTCCATCATTTCTGAATAAGATTGCTACACTGATCTGAATCATGTGAGTATCATCAGATTAAAGGTCCGACATAGCTTCTGCATATATAAGAACCAAGTACCCTGTGGATCTCCCATTGTCCGAGATCAAGGCTTCTGGAACATTGGATACTGTTGAGAATTTCTGAACATGCTGGGAATACCAAGATTGAAGGATTGAATGAACCTCCAGGTAAACAAGTCAGGATCTCAGAAAATAAATCTGAGAACCATACGGTCACCAACAAGATATAGCATCTGCATCAAGTCGGAACAGAAATCCAGAATATAGCCATCAGAACCAGTAGTCACTATCTAAGCATAGTCATCATTTGAACACGAGTAACCATCTGCACATAGTCACCATTTGTACCTGTGATAGAAATTCCCTCCCCACTCACGGGTGAAAACTAGGTCAGGGTAAGATAATGGTAACTCGAAAATCATGGGTTCACCTGAAAGTGCTATGGGCTTGCCCACAGACGTGGGTGCCGATAGTAGTTCATTTGAACCTCATCCGAGCATGGTATATGACATGACTGCACTAATCGGACCACGTCCTATAGCCGTCATGCCCCCACTCTATTCCTAGTGTTCTAGTGCACTATGGCCTGGGTGCTGGGCCTTTTACCTCAATAGTGACATCCCCACCCAACATAGAGAACAGAGTCCAGCATAATAGATAACAAATATGGAAAGCCATAAAATGCAATGCAAACTTATGCTCAGATAAACATGTACAAATGAGTAAACTGGAAGCATAAAAATAAACACCCTACGAAAAGAAAACAAGAGCTAGGAGCGACTCTGGGATGGAGCAGCATTTGGTCGACCTATCCCCAGTGAAGTCGCCAGCTGAAACAACCGGCTGAAAATCATCAAAACAATGAAGTCGCCATCGAACGTCTTTTATCCCACATGTAGGGAAAGGTAAACATCGAGAAAACCCGAGAAGGGAGAAGTCACGGTCTTGCGACCAAGAGATCGGGTAAGGGAGTCTGTTACGTGAGGGGAAGGTATTAGCACCCCACACGCCCGTAGTACTCTACGGTATCCACTCTTGTTATCTATCTTATGGGTGTGTTTAATCTATGCTTATTGTCTACTATACTACTGAAGGAATGCGTGCAAAAGAAAGGGGACAGAATGTAGGGAAAATAAAATTGTGCTCGCTTGGGCCCTACCCCAATGCCTACGTATTCTTTTTGAGGAATCAGAGCTACCGTAGTTCGGCTCATATGTTTTTGTTTGTTTGTGTTTTTTGTGGACGAAGTTAATTCCGCCTTCTGCCGCAGCTCGACCTTTGGAGACTTATGTGTTGGCACAGAAGTAAATTAATCGTGTCCTTACCTGAAAAGGGTTTTAAAGAATAGTGCTCGGGCGCACAAAAGATTTGAATTGGTTTATATTTTGTTGTAGATGTTTTTTGTGGACGAAGTTAATTCCGGCTTCTGCCGCAGCTCGGCCTTTGGAGACTTATGCGTTGGCACATAAGTAAATTAATCGTGTCCTTACCTGAAAAGGGATTTTTAAATGAAAGGTGCTCGAGCGCACAAAATGGTTTGAATTTGTTTTGTATTTTTGTTGTAGATGATGACTGATTGACCTCAAGAGAGAGATATTAGCCATTTTTCTACTTAGTCATGAAAGGAGTCTTTGAGAATTGAACCACACCTATGCTTGAGATGAAGAACAATAAGATCGAGAAAAGACCCACTTATCATTTCCCGTACTAAGCAAAAGCGTGATTCTCATCAGTAGTTTTAAAGTGTTTTGAATTTCGAAAAGAAAAAAAGAAGTTTTAGTTTTAGATGCGTATGCGAAAGGGAAAGAAAAGTTAAAGGGGAATTAGCCTATTTCTAAACCTGATGTTATCGTGCGTTGCTAGACCTAAAGTTAGAAATTTGAGGGATGCTACCTAATGTTAGCACGCATATGATTTGCGATAAAGTACGGAAGTGAAGAATAAAATAGAGTTGTGACGATACCGAACGGAGAAGGTCCGTTGCCTCTTCAAAATTGTGCAAGCGGTAAGAAAATTCTATCAAAGTTCCCTTGGGCAAGTGATTGAAGAATTAACCCTGAGCATTCCACATTGCAAGAGTTATATTAATGCTATCACAAAAATCTTGACTAAAAAAAGTAAATAAAAATGATTACCAAATATGAAAAATAAAATAGAAAAAATTCTAATCGAAATTCTAAAAAGAAATTCTAAAGAAATCTAAAATATTCTATTGTTTTGTATCATTTTATTATCAATTAAGAGAAAGAAAAAAATTAAACTAAAAGAAAAAACTAAAATAAAAAGAAAGAAAAATTAGAAGGATCAGGGGGGTACAAGCTGAATTCAGGGGTGTAGTGCAGTAATTTGCCCAAAAAGATTTTTGTCCAATTTCTTCAGGCTAAAAAAACAACAACACAGGCCTAAAGCAAAGAAGTGAGGCCCAGTCTAATTAATTCCTCATTTTCCAGCATATTTTTAATTATCAATTTAGTTATAATTATTATTAATTTGAATTAAAAAATAATAAAACAATGCAACAATTAAAACTAAAAAGAAAAGATATGAAATTGGAAAGGGGTTTTAGGGTTAGAAAGCTATGCATCACCCTTCTTCCTCCACGACGGCGGCCAAAATCTCCGTCATTTACCGACTTCCACTGTCACCCTCGCCTCGCGTTGCTCCGTCTCACTCTCTCAACCACGACGGCGACCCACTCTCGCTCTCATCTTCCTTAACTTTGCTGCCATCTCTCTGTGCTTCCGTGAGCGCCGTCTTCTCTTCTTCGTCTTGCGGCTCAGCGGCGGAGGCTCCGATTTTCCGCACGTGACCGTCCCTACATCGTCTCTGTCACGACCCCCTGTTCATCCTCTTCACCTCACTTCCTCGGCGAATTCAACATCACTGTCGTGACGCTTGCGTTACTCCGTTTCGGCCCGAGCGACTTGAACGATTCTTTAAGTCGGAGATGATGATTTGAGAAAACCGGCAGAAACTCACAGGTACACATCTTCTTCGTTTTATGTTCTATCTTCTTCTTCTGATTTTGCATCATCTCTCTCTTTCTTTAAATCGCTGTGTTTTGGTTATGGTATTGATACAGTATTGATGTGTATGCTGAAACGTGTTGCTACACGATGTTCTTTGTTGAAGCAGAGTCTTGATGATGATATCCATTTGTTGGTGTTGAATCAGTCGCAGCTGTGAACGAGTTTATGATGATGACGATTGCCAAAGACGAAAGAATGAGTGTATGTTGAAGATGAACGAAGATGATGGTTGTTTGCAGTTTTGATGAAGTATCAATAGAGGAAGTGAGAATGAAAGGTAATAATTTCTTTTTTGTGTTGAAATCGTATCCCTCTATTATGTCTATCTCTCCTTTGTATATGCTGTGAACTCTATTATATATTTTCTGTAGAGTTTGTTGGGAAAATCGGTTAGGGGTTTGTTTCGAATGTTTGTTGGTTAGGGATGAGTTAGTTGTTATAACAGTTTTGGTTGTTGTTAGTTATGTTGTTTGTTAGATGTTATGGTTTGTTAAGTTAGTTAGGATTTGGGAAATGGAAAGTTGGTTATAGTTAGAAGTTAGGAAAAAGTTAGTTATAGATTATGGTGCTGTAAGTTACTTTGTTATAAAATTTATGTGCAGGGCTGCCTTTAGAGAATGGTTAGGGAAAATTCTGTTAGAAGTTTTTGGTTTCAGTTGAGTTCTGTTATGTGTTGTTTGACAGTTAGTTCGGTTTTTTGATTTTCTGTTTGGCTTTTTATTCTGTTACTGAGTTGGCCCTTTTGTTAGGAACTAATCTAGACCCTGTTTCTTTTTCGTACTTCTGCTGAACTGGTCTATTGGTTATATGCAGGCTTTTAGTAAACTTGGGTAACAGCAGGGCAACCGGTTCATTATGCAGCTTAAGGTTTAATGACAGTGGCGATGCACCTCTTGGAAACATGGAGGATTGGAGCAAACAAAGTAGACCTGGTTTTGATGTCATGAAGATGTCTTGAAAAGTCTTTGGATTAGGAACAATAGGTTTAGGACACATTTTTTTTATTGTATGGTTACTACGCCTTTGGAATGGTATATTGGAATGACTTTGAAACGAAATGATTTTCTATTTGTATAATTTTCTTTGAATGATGTAGAATGAATCTCCTGGATATGTACCAAACATGACTCGATCATGAAAAGCATTGCATATGGGAACATGGTTTGGAATGGAATGGTCTTGAAACGCGAAATATGTGATGGTTCTTCTTGTAATGAGATCGAATTTTTGAGGTGACTTGATTTGTGAACTTGAATGTCCTTTATGATTCCCTTTAAATTTTGAATGTATTGAATCCTTTTTCAACCATACTTTGAAATAAATTTTTCCTCCATTATGCTTGTAACTTGAATGAAACAGACATAGATTTAAATAGAACTTTGGTCAAAAGTTAACTTCCCTAAATTGACAATCCTTATCATGGGGCGTCTCATTCCAAAACTTGAATCCAATTTAATATTTCACAAAGAATCGAATCCAAACCCATTTATATGCCATGCCTAGATTTGAATAATGGAAGATGAATTAAGTGAACTCGAAAATGGCCACTTGAACCATATGAATCTTCCAATCTTATCTTAAATCAACCATTGAAAGATCATGAAATTGAGATCTTGAACCAATATTAATCTTGAGCATAATCAGAAGTTTCAATGAATCCAAATTGGCATCCCATTCCTCTTGAAATCTTAGTTAACTTGTAATCGAAGCAACAAGTGTTTGAAAGAACGATGATGTTTTGAACTCAATGAACTCACAACTTCATCTTCTGTACCATGTCTTTCATTTTGCAATCTGATCCGCGCTATATCTTGACTTTATGGATAACAACAATGCCCTGAAGGCACCTTGAAGTATAGAAAGAGATGTAATATGAAGCTCAATGAACCTCAATCAATAGACATTACAAATTCACACATAGAAGATGTGGCACCCTAATCCACTTGTGTTTGATGAATTCTTGATGGAGGATGACCTTGTATCTTGATGTTGAGAAGAAGAGAATAGCCCTGTAACTTGATGCTGAGAAGAAGAGAATAGCCCTGTAACTTGATGCTGAGAAGAAGAGAATATCCTTATAGTTTGATGATAAAGAAGTCCAGAAAATAAACCCTAGCTTCAAACAAATTATTAATGGAGAAATCAACCGAAACAAGCTTGTGCGAAGATGGGAGCCTTAAAGCCATACACCAACCCTTATTCCTCGGAATCCATGATCTTATGCCAATTTATTGATTAATGATGCATGATGTGTTAGATGACCTAATGGAAATTATATATGTGAGAAAAAAATGCAAAAATGCGTAAGCCAGATAGGAAGTAAAAGGGTAGGACAAATTTGGGGTATTACAGCAGGAAATTAAATCGGGTGCAAGAATAGGGTTTTGACCCTTTTTGAGAGAAAGTATCTTTTTTGTTGTTTTTGAATTAAAAAAGAAACTATCCTAAATTAATTAATAAATAAATTAATTAATTAATTAGTTAAATAAAAAAAGTTATTTTTGGGTTTTTGGTATTTTAAGAAAGAAATAAAAATTAATTAATGTTAGTAAAAACCTAATTAAGTCTAGTTAATTTTAATTATTTACAAAAATATATTAAAGTTATTTCTAATTAATGGCCTAAATTAATTAATAGATTTGTTAATAAAAAATAAAATACTAAAATTTAATTTGATAAAGAAAATATTTTTTGGTGGTTTTAATTTTATAAAGGAAAAAATTTGATTGGTTAGAAAATAATAATAATAATAAAACAAAATACTAAATAAAATAAAATAAAGAGAAGAGGGGGTATGGGCCTGAATCTGGGTGTTTGAACAGCAGATCTGTGGCCCAAACGAGTTGGCTCTTTGTTGACTTTTGAGATCCAGTAGGCGTGCATGGACTTTGTCTATGGTGAACCATCAATTATTGGCCATCAGATTTGGCCTTGGGCCATCAGGCAGCTGGATATGTGAAGGCGTATGGTGTTCTGCGCGCTTGAATATGCATGTAATTACCTGAAGAATGAAAATAACAAAGAAAGTGGGGGACCTGGGATTCGAACCCAGGTCCTGAAAGTGATTGGATGCACGCTTTCCACTAGGCTATTTTGTTTCATTTGTTAGTAATATACAAACAAATCATAATATAAAAAGACAAGTCAATATTCCAGCTAACAAAAAAAATGCGCAAAAATTTGAAAGGGCCAATCAGAGGAGGACACGATCTCATCCCTGTCCTCAGACCTGTAACAATGTTACCTGCGGATTTGGATCTGTAGCTAAAAGCACAGGCCACTCCTAAAATCCATCTCAGGCTACATAAATTCATTCCAAGGCCATGGTTGCATTCGTCTTCCTCTTCCGGTCACGCCTATAGCCATCACTAAGGCTAATTTTATAGTGCTTTGTGGTATGTGAGAACGCTTGCTCTTGATCCAGGAAGATTCAGTGTACGTCCAGGAAACGATTGGGATCGGTCTAAGCTTTTGAAATTGCCTCTTGCTATGGTTTCGAATTCAAGCTTTTTGGTGACTTTTTCAAACTTTGTTCTGCCTCTTCTTGCAGCCTCTAACCATTATTTTCGTGCCTTTGCCTTCCTTATGTAATGTATATTGCATTAGGGTAAGAAACTTGGTACAAATCTCTCCCTATCATGGCTCATGAACTGGATTTGATTCCACCATTACAACCTTCCAAATTTGGCCTAAATCATATCTTCTTGTAACCAATGCACTTGATGTGAATTTGATTCACATAATAGCTGTATTCAAAGCCTAAAGCAACCAAAAAATCATGAGTTATAAATACTTTTGATTTTATATGATTTTATTTGATTTAAAATGAATAAATTCAATAAAAAATCAAATCAAATAATAAAAATATAACATGGGCTCATGGCTGAAGCTAGGACACGTGGAAAATGATTCAATCTCAAATAAAGTGGAAAAGAATGGGCCCATTTGACAAAATTTGAGGTTTTGGGGATAATGGACTTTTGGCAATTTTGCAAAAATGTCCAACTTCAACAATGTATAACTTCTTCAATTTTGAACTTTTGGAAGTGTGCTTGGACTTTTTAGAAAGCTTGAGATGTCCTCTAACCAATTCTTTTAGTCTCATCTCATTTTTATATTCCATGCACAAGTTATAACCTTTGGCAAAAAAGGTGTTTTTGTTGACTTTCAAAAATGACCTATAATGTCCAAATTTATAACTTCTTGTGAGTGAATTTTCTGATCTTGGGGTGTGAATATGGATTGTATAAAATTGCATCCTCTTAAAAATGAGCTTTTGATGGGTCATTTATCATAAAGTATGAGAAAGTTATGCTTGGTCAAAGTTGAGTTGACTTTTCCTGCAAAACCCTAATTTAGCAACTTTTGAGTCTTGATGAATTTTGAGCAATCCTTGATGAATCATGATCAATCCTTGATCAAATGATGAAATATCCTTCAAAATGATAATGTTGACAAAAAATATTGAAGTTTGACTGTTTATAGGTCACAGTTGACTTTTTCCCTAACAAAGTCGATTTTTGGGCCCTTTGAGCAATTGATTGAGCAAACTTCCTCTGCAAGGCTTGAAACTTGACATGAATGACCTTGAGAACATTTTAGGACATTGGGGAGCCCTTGAGGCCATTTGGATTGACAGATCTTGATGCAACACAAAACCCTAATTTGGGGTTGACTGTCTTAGGAGATAGCTTGTCTGACCAACTCTTGAGTAAGCTTGAGCCACTTGGAGATTTTTCTTGCAATGTTTTGAGAAATATGAGAGGGAAAATTTTGGGGTACAACACACTGCCATCAAGAAGACCTTCCCAGCCAAGAAGGAAGTTTCTGCTGTTCACACTCAGAGAAATCAAGGGAGAATGGAGCGCCGACCAGCGGTGGGGGATGTGATGATCCAGAACTCCTCAGCCGATCAACCTCGAGGCAGTCAACCCAGAGCTAACCAGCAAAGGGTGGAAATGCCACAACGTCAATTCACTCGGATCAATATGACACCTACCCAGGTTCTTCCTCATCTGTTAAAGTTAAACCTTACCAACTTGAAACAAGCGCCGAAAAACCCAAATACCTCTTCCCCCTATTATCATTCCAATGCAAAATGTGCATACCATTCGGACAGTATAGAGCATGACACCAACAACTGTTGGGCCCTTAAAAACATGATCCAAGATTTGATAGATGCCAAGGAGGTGGAATTTGATGCTCCCGAAAAACCTAATGTGATATCCGCTCCTATGCCAAAACATGGTCATAATATCCATGCTATTGTGGAAGATCTTCATGTTACCACTGTTGATGAATTAATGACTCCGTTGCCATTGATCAAGATGAATCTGTTGAAAGCCAGGATTTTCCCGGGCTGTGAAAAAGATTATTACTTTTGTTCAACCTTGCAACCCGACTGTCCGCTGTTGAAATTAGGCATCCAATGCTTGATGGATACTCAAGAGATCCTCTTTCAGAAAACTCCTGTTGCTGCTATTATTCCTGTTACTCCTGTTACTCCAATCAATGATGTTGTTATAATCACCATTTCCGACAATCTTTCCAAGACCTGTAAAAGGCCTGTTAAGATTACACCTGATCCAAAGTTTATACCGCTGAAGATTACCATGCCAGGGCCTATCCCATTTAAGTCCAACAAGATGATACCATGGAATTATGTAGGAGAGATCTTCTATCACGTTTGAAGCAGATTGAATCAGTCGAAGAAAGCTCTGATGAAGAGACTCCTGATGTGGGGAATATTGCAGGGACAAGTAAGATAACTCGTAGTGGAAGAATCTTCTCTCCGGATATTGCTCCTCCACGGACAATCTTCGGACCCTCAAGTGCTCCCGTGCCTGTCGAGGTATCTGTGCGAAGTCCGGTTATTGAAGAAATTGTTACTCCCGAAGTTGTACTCTCTGTTGTTACTGCTGATAAAGGTAAGGGGATCCAAGAAGCGCCCGTCAGGACGAGGGCTCAGACTTTGGTTATCCCCGAGACCACCCAAAAGGAGATGGAGGAGATTTTAAAGATAATTAAGAAGAGCGACTATGATGTTGTAGAGCAGCTGGGGCAAACCCCTTCAAAAATCTCTATTCTGGCTCTATTGCTCTGCTCCGAGGCTCATGCCAAAGCCTTGATCAAATTTTTGAAGACGGCACACGTGCCTCAAGAAACTTCTGCGGATCAGTTTCAAGAGTGTGTAGCCAGCCTTACAGCAGACAATGGTCTTGGTTTCTCTGATGTCGATCTGACGTCTAAGGGAAGAAAGCATAATGATGCGCTACATGTTTCGGTAGAGTGCAGAGGGACCACACTTACTCATGTTCTGGTTGATACCGGCTCATCTTTAAATGTTCTACCAAAGAAAGCATTGGACAGATTGGACTGTGAAGGTTTGACCCTAAAGCCCAGTAATATCATTGTTAGAGCCTTCGACGGTTCTAAGCGGATGGTTCACGGAGAGGTGGACATCCCAATTAAGGTGGGAACAGAAATTTTTAACTCTACTTTTTATGTGATGGACATCTGTCCTTGATATTCATGTTTGTTAGGGAGGCCATGGATCCACAACGCTGGGGCAGTCACTTCTTCTCTACACCAGATGCTCAAATACCCGGTCCAGGGTAAGATCATAACAGTTCATGGTGAGGAGGAGTATATGATAAGCCACCTTAACTCTTTTCGCTACGTGGAGTTAGATGGTGAATTCATAGAAACACCTTTCCAACACTTTGAAGAGGTTTCTCCTGAAGTTGCGGTAGCCAAGACAATGACTGATGTGCCCGTCATTACCAAGCCTGTGTCCCGGATGTCATCCCTTAAAGATGCGGAGGCTGTGATTAAGGAAGGAAGAAGTACAGTATGGGGTCAACTGCCAGATTTTCCTTACAAGACAGACAAGTTTGGATTGGGTTTCACTGCTGCTAGCCAGAAGGCTGTGCGTCGCTCCCAGGCTGGAGGACCTCCACTGAAAATCACTCATCATGGAATTCGTGTTTTGGAAGATGATGAAGAAGGAAGCAATTTTGAAGACTGGATCTTTCCAACCATTGAAGGAGGACTGAACAACTGGGAGGCGAAAGACTTCGTTCCCATTACTTTCATCAATCAGTAATTTATATTTTGAACATTTCCTGTTTGGTCTGTAATAATTATTAAACAATTCGTACACTCTTTTTGCCTTATGCCTTACCCGGGGTATATAGGTCCATTTGTAAGGGTTTTGATTCTTCATTTTCATATTCCATTTTTAATGAATCATGGACGTTTTCATCTATAAACTTTTGTGTTCATTTTCTTTCTTTTTACATTTCATTTTGTTTAAAGATGGCTATCTGTTGTACCCCAAAATTTGCCCTCCCATATTCTTCAAGAAATTGCCAAGCCAAGTCACAAAATTCCCCAAGGGTTGCACAGTGCAAAAGTCTCCCATACAGTCAAAACTAGGGTTTGGGTTCTGATCAAGAAAATGAAGTTTTCAAAGGCCCAATCAAGTCTCACATGCTCACAAATATGGTCAAGCATCTTCATAGCAAGTTTCAAGACATTCAGCTCAAAATTGCACAGTCAAAACCCTAGATTGCACTACAGTCAACTGTAGGGGCAAAATGGTCATTTGGCAGTCAAAAGTTCAAATTTTTGGTCAACATATCATTTTGAAGCCACAAACATCATTTGATCAATGCTTGATCATGATTCTCAAAATTTGGCTCAGAAAATCATCAAGATGCAAAAGTTACTATATTTGGACAGCTGAAAAAGTCAACTGAAATTGACCAGGGCATAACTTTCACATGGATTATCAGAAAAATTCCATCCAAAGCTCATTTTGAAGAGAAAGACATTTCCTACAACTCATCTTCATACTTCAAGTCCAAGAAATGCTCTCACAAAAAGTTATCAATTTCAACATTATAGGTCATTTTCAAAAGTCAACAAAAAGGGACTTTAAGTCAAAAGCCATAACTTGAGATTGGTAAATCAAAATGACATGGGACCAAAGGCATTGGTTAGAGGACTCAAATACCTTTCCAAAATGTCCAAGAACATGAGAAAAGCTTAAAAATTGAGCAAGTTATGCCTTGTGGAAGTTGGGAAATTTTTGGATATTTTGAAAAGTCAACAATGGTTCAAATGACCTAAAATTGCTAATGGGCCCATTTTTCTTCCAGGATTCATCATTCTAAGCATATGCACGACCACTTGGCCCAAAGGGAAGTATTTTCTCATTTTTTATTTATTTATTTGAATTTTTATTTATATTAATTCATTTAAATTATATAAATATGTGAAAAATATCTAACATGACCTAACCAATCTTTTTATGCATGTTTGATATTCAAGATTTCGTGTACAACTAAATAGGGAAAGATTTGGACTAATTGGATCATGATTTGCACAAAAGGACATGGAAAAGATATGAAACATAATGGTGAAAAATCAATTTGCAAAATCATTGAATGGAAGAGATTTGATTCAATTTTCTTAACCTAATGCCTTCACTACATAATCAGAAACATAACCCTAATGCTCATAGACTGAAAACTGCGCAGCAATTCCCCTACCAAACTTGAAAAATTCTCCATAAAACTCAAAACTGAAAAGCAGGTTCTAGGTGGATTCAAGCCCTAATATTCATTCCATTGGCTTCCTCAAGTCTCCCTGAACACATTCCAATCCATAACATTCATCAAAAGGCA
This sequence comes from Vicia faba, assembly GCA_948472305.1. Taxonomy (NCBI): domain Eukaryota; kingdom Viridiplantae; phylum Streptophyta; class Magnoliopsida; order Fabales; family Fabaceae; genus Vicia; species Vicia faba. Next base: position 1,350,726,590 of record OX451740.1, read on the forward strand.
AGGAATTGGTGACGAGACCTTCAACTGTACAGCAAAAAATTCATAATCGTATATCATATTCTAGGCATTCTTTGTGAAATTTAATTGTTGATTCTTATTCCTCATTTGATTGTGAAGCTAACCATTGCATTCAATTTGATTTTTGCAAGCCATACGCGATTATGCCATAACTGACTTTTAGGGTTTTCAGAGTTCTTAATTTGGGGCTTTTACAAAGAGAAAAAATTAGGATTCCAAACCGCTACCATTCAATTTAGCAAGCTTGGACGAAGAAGAAGCCATGGTCGCGATTAATTTATGAGTTGTATAGCGCTAGTCGCTATTTTCTCTAAAGCAGCCTAACACCACGTATAGAAAACCGTGGCTGAATGTTCTTGTTTTCAGAAAAAATAAAAAACACGCAGGGAAGACGAAGCCGTGGCAAGATATGATTCGCTGTTTTGAATTTCGCGCGTTTTCAATCCACTAACGCGTTGCTTCTTTTATATTATTTATTTGTTAGTATATTAACTGAATGCGCGTGTAGCTCAGCTGGCAAGGTGTGATGTTGGTAACCCCCATAACCTGGGTTCAAGTCTCAGGTCTGCATAATATTTCATGTTATTTTTCAATTCAAACTCCTATGCAGCGTCAGTATTGAGGATGCATCATATGCCTCAAAATCCAAAGGTCCACGCGTCCAAGGGATGCAGATCAAGGGCTCAGAATTGAAGAACATCATGAGGACTAGTCAACACGCGCATACGTGGCCTGGAAAAGTCAAACAATCTCAAGTTTAATGGGCCAGAATTTCACACTAAGACCTCCACTTTGGGGCCTGAACCCCCCCTGGTTTGCTTTCTCTATATTTTTCTTATTTTATTTTTAATTGTTATTTTACTTTCTTTATTTGTTTAAATTAATTATTATTTTTTACCAAATATAAAAACTTCATAAAAAATCAGAAAAAGATAAAAAATGCAATAAATATTTAATTTTCATATTTTCTTGTAAATAATTGCATGTAAATAAATTTAGTATTAAATAGGTTTTAATTTTAATTCTTTTTAAATAACTAAAAATCCAAAAATATAGAATTAGGTTTAATAAATTTTATTCCTTTCAATTTTTCTTTTTTCATAATAATAATATTACTTATTTTATTTTCATAATTAAATTGTACATAAATTAACTTAGGTTTAATTTAGGTTATATTTTAATATTTTCATAACAAACTTAAAAACCATTAGAATTAGGGTTAGTTAATTTCAATTAATTCTTTTTTCTTTTAAATCTTAAAAAAAAAACATAAAAATACCAAAAACATTTTCTTTTAATTTTAATTTTAATTCCTCGTTAACTTTAATATTTTGCAAAAGGGTCCAACGCCCGTATTTTTAATTGTTTAATTTCGCATGTTTATTTTATTCCGCTTAAATAATTATGTATCTCTCCCAAAGCCTTGTAACATTTACTTTTCGCGCTTTTCAATTTCTTTACTTTATTTGCTCTATTTTCTTTCCGTCAAATCGGGTCCGGTTTAATTTTGGCGATGTGGACCCGCGCCGTTGTAATAGCCTTAGATTTACTTTCTCGCAAATATTTTAACTGTTAAACAAAGCATGCAAGAATGAATGACTTAAATAAAATCAAGCGTAGATCACTTTAACATGACAAGACAAATATCAATGAAAACGACACACAATTCGCACACACCACCCCTAGGGTACGCCTCACTGTTGCCTTGCCTTCGAAAGGTGATCGTCGAGTAGAGGATGTCTTAGTAAGTCCTCATGATCCGGGAACCTGGCATGAGGGTAGCTTCTAAGGTATCTTCCCATTGCTCTGGTGATCACCATGTCCCTACAAACTCGAATTGACCCGAACACCTCCAACGGTGGTGCTACCTACCTCTCAATGGTGGGATAGCACTACTTTAAAGGACATCTACACAGACGAATTCCTTAGGGTAGGTAGGTTCTCAAGGATACTTGCTCTAATCTCAAAACAAAATCAAAACATACTTTTCACACCAACACATTTTCAAAAGCTTTCAAAACAAACTTTTCAAACACTCTGACGTACGAGTCGAACTGAAATTTTTTCAAAGAAACTTTTTTTAAACCCACAATTGAAAAGCAAACAAACCATTTTTGAAAACACATTGAGCAAGTATCTAAGAGCCCATGGATAACCATGGATAGAAAGGGTGCTAGCACCTTCCCTTTCTATAACCTACCTCCCGAACCGAGAGCAATCTCTTTAAGGAATTTTTCTGTGCTTTTGTCCTTTCCATTTGGAGAAAATAAAAGAGGGTGGCGACTCTTGCTTCCGCGACATTTCGCGAACCAGCGTTAAACAGTCAGTTCCAGATCCACCGATCACACTATCCCTTACACATACCCACACTCACAAAATGCAGGTACCCATCCACTCCGGATTCCATGGGTAACAATTCTGCTATGGCCTTCAGTGACTCTGAAGATCTGGTCAATCATGCTGAGTACGAAGGTGATGAAGACTGTGAAGTGCCTGGAGAACTGGCTAGACTCTTGCAACAAGAAGAAAGGGCTATTCTTCCCCATGAAGAGTTGTTAGAGACTATCAATTTGGGTACTACCGAAGACAGAAAAGACGTTAAAGCGGGTGCCAACCTGGAGCCAAGTGTCAAAGAGCGTTTAGTTCAGCTGTTGAATGAATATGTTGAAATCTTCACCTGGTCCTATAAAGATATGCCGGGACTGGATACAGATATTGTGGTTCATCGTCTCCCTACAAGAGAAGACTGTCCGCCAATCAAGCAGAAAGTCTGCCGAATGAGGCCCGACATGTCCGAAAAGATCAAAGTTGAAGTGATGAAGCAGTTCAATGCTGGCTTTCTGGCTGTTACTTCCTATCCACAATGGGTCGCTAACATTGTGCCCGTACCTAAGAAGGACGGTAAGGTCAGAATGTGTGTGGACTACAGAGACTTGAACAGGGCTAGCCCTAAAGATGATTTTCCTCTACCACACATTGACATCTTGGTTGACAACACAGCTCAACACAAGGTATTCTCTTTCATGGACGGATTTTCAGGGTACAACCAGATCAAGATGGCCCCCGAAGACATGGAGAAGACTACTTTTGTTACGCAATGGGGTACCTTCTGCTATAAAGTGATGCCATTCAGACTGAAGAATGTCAGGGCAACCTATCAGCGAGCCATGGTAGCTTTGTTTCGTGACATGATACATCATGAGATTGAAGTCTATGTAGACGACATGATAGCCCGTTCACAGACAGAAGAAGAACACCTCGACCATCTGCAAAAGCTGTTTGTCAGGTTAAAGGAATATAAGCTCAGACTGAACCCTAGCAAGTGCACTTTCAGAGTCAGGTCCAGTAAACTCTTGGGATTCATCGTCAATAACAAAGGCATCAAGGTTGATCCTGCTAAAGTCAAAGCTATACAAGAAATGCCTGCCCCTCGCACTGAGAAGGAGGTCAGAGGTTTCTTAGGACGCCTAAACTACATCGCAAGGTTCATCTCTCACCTAACATCTACCTGTGAACCAATCTTCAAACTGTTGAAGAAAGATCAGGTGGTTGAATGGAATGATGAATGTCAAGCTGCTTTCGATAAGATCAAGGAGTATTTGCTGGAACCTCCTATCTTAATGCCACCCGTCGAAGGAAGACCTTTAATCATGTATCTGACTGTTTTGGATAACTCAATGGGGTGCGTACTGGGCCAACATGACGAGTCTGGCCGAAAAGAGCATGCCATTTATTACCTTAGAAAAAAGTTTACCGACTGTGAGACTCGCTACTCACTGCTCGAGAAAACTTGCTGCTCTTTGGTATGGGCTGCTCGCCGGCTAAGGCAGTATATGTTGACACATACAACTTTGCAGATTTCCAAAATGGATCCGATCAAGTACATCTTTTAGAAGCCCGCTTTATTCGGAAGAATAGCTAGATGGAAGATGATCCTGACTGAGTATGATATCCAGTACACAACCCAAAAAGCTATAAATGGGAGTGTACTAGCTGACCATTTAGCTCATCAAGCTGTTGAAGATTACCAATCTATGAGGTTCGACTTCCCTGACGAGGATATCATGACATTGGACAACATTAAAAGTAACGGACCATATGACGGACCTGGACAAAGATCCCGATGGACCCTGTACTTTGATGGTGCTTCAAATGCACTTGGCAACGGTATCGGCGCGGTGCTTATCTCTCCAGAAGGTTGCCATACACCTTTCACTACTAGACTCTGCTTCAGCTGCACCAACAATATGGCCGAGTATGAAGCTTGTATCTTTGGTCTCAAGGCTGCTATTGACTTGGGAATCAAATCTTTGATTGTATTTGGGGACTCGGCTTTGGTTATCAGTCAAATCAAAGGAGAGTGGGATACTAAGAACCCTAACCTCATCCCTTACAAAGAACATGTCCTGACATTGTTACCACACTTCGAGCAGATTACCTTCGAGCACTTCCCGCGAGAAGAGAATCAGCTAGCAGATGCGCTAGCTACAATGTCATCCATGTTTAAACTTAACTGGGACAATGAGGCACCTCAAATCACCATCGAACAAATGGACGAACCTGCTCATTGTCACGAGATTAATACCGAAGAAGTGGTGGACCGACCTTGGTTTCACGATGTCAAAAGGTATCTCGAAGCACAAGAATACCCTGAAGGAGCTTCAGTCAACGACAAAAAGTTCTTAAGGAGGTTCACAGCCAAGTTCTTTATGAGCAACGGTATCCTATACAAGCACAATCTTGATTGTGTCCTACTCCGTTGTGTGGACAAGGTTGAAGCTGAGCAGATCATGGCCGAACTACATAATGGCACTTTTGGCACCCACTCGAGTGGTCATACGATGGCTAAGAAGATTCTACGGGTAGGCTACTACTGGTCTACCATGGAAGCTGATTGTCATCAACATTCCCGTACTTGTCACAAATGCCAAATCTATGCTGACAAGGTACATATTCCTCCAGTTCCTCTCAATGTCTTAACAGCTCCTTGGCCATTCACGATGTGGGGAATCGACATGATTGGAGAGATCAAGCCTACAACATCCAATGGACACCGTTTCATCCTGCTGGCCATTGATTACTTTACCAAGTGGGTCGAAGAAGCTTCCTTCGCCTCCGTTACAAAGAATGTGGTTGCCCGCTTCATCAAGCAGAACCTCATATGCCTGTATGGTATCCCCGACAGGATCATTACGGACAACGGTACAAATTTGAACAATACTATGATCACCGCTCTGTGCGAGCAATTCAAGATTCAACATCACAATTCATCTCCCTATCAGCCTAAGATGAACGGTGCTGTCGAAGCTGCAAACAAAAATATCAAGAAGATCATTCAAAAGATGACAGTCACCTACAAGGACTGGCATGAGATGATACAGTTTGCTCTGCACGAGTACCGTACCACGGCACGCACTTCAACCGGGGCAACCCCCTTTTCTTTGGTATACGGCATGGAAGTTGTTTTACATATGGAAGTTCAGATTCTCTCCTTGAGTGAAGACGATTGGGTTCAGACCCGACTTGGTCAACTTAATTTAATTGACGAGAAGCGACTTACTGCTGTGTTCCACGGTCAGGCGTATCAAAAACGTATGATCAAGTCCTTCAACAAGAAATTCAAGAGACAAGTATATTAAGTTGGGGACCTTGTAATCAAGCGAATCATCTTGCCGCAAAGTGATCCCAGGGGAAAATGGACTCCTACTTACGAAGAACCATTTGTGATCAAAAACATCTTTTCTGGTGGGGCAATGATTCTGACCACCATGGACGGCGATGACCTGCCGCACCCTGCGAACGCAAACATAGTCAAAAGATACTACGCATAAAACGATTTGACAAGTTGAAAACCCGAAAGAGCGACTTGGGCAAAAATGGGCATCCCGGTGAATCGAAAACCCGAAAGGGAGGTTCAGGCAAAAATTAGGGATAAATAAAAAAATATGTACACCTGGCAAGTTGAAAACCCGAAAGGGCGACTTGGGCAAAAAAGGGTTTCCCGGTGGATCGAAAACCCGAAAGGGCGATCCAGGCAAAAGTTAGGGAATTAAAGCGTATGACTATGTCTCGTCGGATCACTTTAAGGACAATCTCTTCACAGACAAGCTCCAAGCTTCTGATCAATCCAATCATCTGCGGACGAGGCAACGAATGGACAGGATACTCAGAGTTGTGAAGGCTATAACGGAATGGGAACCCCATGGAATTGTTACACATAGCCATCTTTCTTTGTATAAATTTTTCTCATTTTTATGACAACATTCTCTTACTAGGATGTCTGTCTCCTTTGTACAAAATACTTACACAAAGTTAATACAAATATACTTCAAAGTGCGGAAATTCGTTTGCCTTTTCTTTCTTTTTACACTTATGTTTTATTTGAAAACGTCCAATGATTTATTAAAATGAGCATATGCATTTGAATATGATCATTGTTTACAAATAAAACGAAATGAGAAAGGATAAGTACTGATAGGTTGAAAGTATAGGAAAACGTCTTTAGGCTATTCCAGAAGAAATCCCCTACAGTAGGTCATTCATATCCCTAGCGGAGTTAAGGTTCAAAATCCCCAGTGAAGTTAAGGTTCAAAATCCCCAGCGGAGTTAAATACATATCGCCATCAGAACTAAGTTTCCAAACTCCCGATCCCCAGCGGAGCCAGAAAACTTTGAACTACAGACCCTCAGCGAAGATAAAACTTTCTTCCCCAACAGAGTCCAAAACTTCAAATCTTAAACCCCGGTGGAATACTATCCAACTTCCTCCGATTCCCCAGTAGATTGGCATACAACCCAAGCTTTCGAAAATTCTCCAACAGGATAAGCATTCTCCCCACAGAGTTATTTCCCAGCAGAACGAAGATTCTTGTTGAAGCCTCCCAGGTTTTAATTCCCCAGTAGAGATCATCATAGTTTTCCTTATTCCCAGGAAAGTCATGAAAGATTCTCAGAAGTTGTCAAAGCTCTTGTTAATCCCCACGAGTCACCAAGGATTTTCAATCCCCAACAGTAGTCCAAAGGATTTCTCAGTCTCAATAATCAAAGGTTTTGGGTATCCATCAGCAGTCAATGGTTTATTTTCCCCGATAGCAGTTAAAGATTTCATTAACTTCAGTTATCAAGGATTTATTTTCCTCAGCAAGACGGCTACTCAGCTTACATGCGCGTCCATTACATTCATATATCATAAACATTGATAGAACATATTTCATTGCATCATACACATCATGCAACATAACTTTGTGTGTTTTAGCTAACATTTTACCTTTTTCAGGATAAGATTAAAAGCTATCCTTAACAAATATTCAAATATCTCAGATACAGTATGGATACCCCCCAAACACGGAGGTCATTCTATTACTCATTCAAGAATTTCGAGTCAAGATACAGTATGGATACACCCCAGACACGGTGATCATTCTACTACTTATTCCGACTTCAACAATCAGATACATACTAGATACGCTCCAGACACGGAAGCCATTCTATTTCTCATTCAGGTTAAACTATCAACCTCAGGTTCAGATACACTCCAGACACGGAAGTCATTCTGTCACTGGTCCAGATCCCAGTTACGGTACGGATACACTCCAGACATGGAAGTCATTCTGCTACTCATACAGATCTCAACTTCAGATACAGTCCAGATATGCTCCAGACATGGTTGCCATTCTATCACTCATTCAAACCTATTCCCCAGCCCAGAGATACTCCAAACACGGATGTCTTCCTATCGCTTATGTAGATTTCAAGTTTCGGATACAATACAGATACGCTCCAGACACGACAGTCATTCTGATATTCATTCGAGAATCAAATACAGTTACAGCTTGGATACGCTCCAGACACGGACGCCATTCCTTTGCTCATACAAATTCAATCTCCAGTTATAACTCAGATACGTTCCGGACACGAATACCATTTTGGTGTTCATTCTCCTTATTTTCAACAAACAGTCTTGGATGGCATCTTCAAGCCCATCTCCAGCAAGATTCTACCATCTCCAAATAGCATCTTTAAGCCCATTCCCTCAGCTACATTTATTACGAGTGCAAATTTACGGGCACTCTAGTATCCAATCCTCTTTTACCTTCGAGTCACGAAAGGCAAACTCACCAATCTAACTCTTCAGGTTCAAGAAGATTGAACAGGGGAAGCTATTGTACCCCAAAATTTTCCCTCTAATTTTATCAATATTTCCCCTCACAAGGCTCCTTGAACTCCAGACAGGATTAGGGTTTCACACTGCCCAAGACATCTCCTTGCACTGATGACCTAAATTAGGGTTTGAGTTTGCACAAGGATTTTTGGACCTCCAATGCTCAAAATGACTTTCATACTTCCTGTTGGACTCATAAGTTTATTCATGCCAAGTTTCAAGCCTTGAATCAAAATTTTGCCCAGTCAATTGGACAGTTGACCTAGAAATCAGTTGTATTGAAAAAAAAAGTCAATTATGGCCAATTTACAGTCAAACCTCATGATTTTTGACCCACATCAACATTATAAACTCATATGAACCATTTGATCAAGTTTGGACCATAACTCCAAAGGAAATTTGATCAGATCACCAAAAGGGCAAAACGGTCATTTTTAGGGTTTTGACTGTATAAGGGCAATTTCTGATTTTTGACCTAGCCAATGGCAAATTAGGTTCAACCATGGATTCAAGGACTCAATGGAATCATCTTTACCTATTCAACAAGCTCAAAAGATCTCAATTGCATTGGATTGACAAATGAATTTTTCAGTCAACTGATCAAAATTTGACTGTACACTGAAAAGTCAAACTTTGACTTTTTGGTAAAAATCAAGTGCCAAGGGTTATTTTTCATCAAGATGTGCCAAAACATGAAACTTGTTCATCAAGAAACCCAAATTTGCCCATTAGGGTTTAAAATTGAAAAATTTCATAACTTAGAATTTTTCGAAGTTATGAAATTTTCTTAATTTTTCCTAACTTTTCCCAACATTTTCACCATGATGTATTTGGATTTAAACAAAACTTACAACATGAAAGTTGTAGTCCTCCACAAAGTCTAAAACTTTGATTCACAAAGTTTTCCCAAAAGAAGCTTGGATCTCAAGTTATGATTTTTGGAACAAGGGTCCCTAAAACTTGTAACTTAGTGAAATTTTGCCCTAGTTTAGGTAGGATTTTGACCTATCTTCTTGGCCATTTTTCACATAGTTCCACTTAGAATCTCAAATTTCATTTCAAATATGGATTGTATAGCATGTTGCAAGCTTTCCAAAATGTCCAAGAACTCTCCAAACTCATTTGTGGTTAGGGAGAATCGAAGGCTTGAAGTTGGCGAAAACTCAATTTTCATCCATGGCATGTTCATGTTCATACAAGTTGCAAATTCAAATCAGCTTGCTTTGCACTAGATTACAAGCCTCAAAACCATTACACACTCAATAATTAAATGCAAATCCATTGTTTTAAGGCATTGTTTTGGTCATTAGAACATTGCACATTAGATTAATCCCTAAGTAGAAAAAGCAATATTTTCATTTTTGCCATAATCTTGCTTTATGTCAAAACTGATTTCTTGAGCATTGGTCCATAACTTATGCAGCAAATCAAATCCACAAATTGGAGGGGCCAAGGGAAAAGTGTGCAAGCATATGGATAGCCTGTACAGGCCTGTTGGACATCACTTCTCATGTTTGCTTAAAATACAAGAAAGATATCCAAAACACTAGAACCTGAACATCTGTGAAAACTAACTGGTGCAAGCATTTGAGACAACTTTCTCACATCCCCTTGAACTAGAAACACGACTCTTTGAGCCCTCAAACACCCCATAGCTCAAAATCACCTTCCATTGGCAAAACAGGGCAACATCTGCAACTTGACTTCCATAGCACAATTTGCTCGTGCGTTTTGCCCCAAACCTATTCAAACACCTTCCATTCAATCCATCCAAGCTATCCCAAACCTTAAACACCAACTGTAACTCCATTTACAGGGTTTGCCATTTTCATTTTGAGCTTGTGCAGGTTGAGTTCTGCAGGCTTGTCCAAGTACATTCAAGGCAAGCTAGGCATTGGAAAAGATCAAGTGAAGTTCAAGCAAGCTCCCAGACATATCAAGCCTTATTGAAAAGCTCCACATTGCCATACACGAAGTCAGCTGAAACAGGTTTTTATCAACTTCCTATCTCTCTATTTAGGAACATTTAGACTTAGGTTTGTGAATAAGAAATGTAGTATTCATAGCCATGAAGTTGTACATATGCTCAGTTTTCATTTTGATTAAGCATGCTAAGAGAATTTGGTCCATGAATATTCTGAAAAAACTAGGTTAGGATTTGGGGCCAGCGAAATTCTCTCTGGTCTTTGAGAGTTAGATTAAGTTTTTTATATGGTTAGAATTGTGGTTTAATGCTCTACAAGTTTCATGTTTTGAGTTTTTGATTTCATGCAAGGAATAGAGAGAACAGAACTGGAGTTACAAGCGCGCGTTTTTGTTCAAAGATTGAAGATGAAGATCAGTTTGGGTTGGGCTTGGCCTGGACTTCTTTTTGACACCCCCCATTTGTTGAATGCACCCCCCTGGCCCAATTTCTTTATGCTTTGATATTTTTGTATTTTATTTTCATTTTTGATTTTATTTTATTATTTCCAAATATAAAAAATACTCAAAAATATTTTTATAAATTTTTTACATTTATTTTGCATTTTATTTTTATTTTTCTAACATAAAAAGCAATTTATTTAGTAAATATTTTATTTATTGAAAACTTAAAAAATAAATATATAATAACCATTTATTTTATTATTTTATTTACACTAGAAAATATTGTTCTAAATATATATTTTTTATGTTTTTGTATATATTTTTATTTTTTGAACATATTTAATATGATTAATATTATATATACATACCTTTATTTTACTTTGAAATAAAAACATAAAGAATATTATACTTTATTATTATTATTATTTCTACTTAAAAAAATACTTTATATATATATATATATATATATATATATATATATATATATATATATATATATATATATATATATATATATATATATATATATATATATATATATATATATATATATATATATATATATATATATATATATATATATATATATATATATATATATATATATATATATACTATTTTATTTTATTATATATGAGTAATATAGCCAATATATTTAATTTCTTAAAGAAAATTAGGGTTTTACCCTTAACCAAATAAAATTAATCTTTTTATTTATTTCTTTCTTTTTACACTAAATATTTTTACATACATAAATAAACAAAACCCTTTTTGCATAATTCATATTATTTGGTATATTTATTTATTTTGTTTATTTAAATATTGTCCATTTATTATTTATGCCATTATTCACTTTGGATGTAATAGTAAAATTAGGGTTTTAATTTCTTGTCAAATAATCCCCATTCAAAAATTGTATCCTCATCCCCATAATCATGTTGTAATAGTGGTAGATTTATTTTATGCACTTTATTGCTTTCAAATATGTCATGATAGAAAGATTAGGGTTTGTATGCAAATGACCAAAATCAAACAAATAACTTGACCTAAATACAAGACAAAAATGCATGTAAATTGACAACACAATGCACCCCTAGGGTTTCATCCACTTGTTGCCTTAAAAATGGGCCATGTTATGCATGTTGTGTACTTTGGCAAAACAAAAACAAAACAAAAGATCATAGTCCCTCGATGACGCTATCTTGGTTGCCTATACAAAAATGATCTAGTCCCTCAAAAATTTGCCAAAAATACTTGACACAATTGCTATCATGGTCTATACGATGACCCGCGTCTGTCCCGTTTAACATCCTAATACAAGGTTGTTTACCAAATGCAATGGTAAAACAACACTGTCAAAAGGGTTAAAAATGTGTAGGAAAGATCTTTGAGTAAAATAGGGTAGATAGCTCTTAGTTACTTGATCAAAACTTGTAAAAACATCCTTGCTATTTTCAAACACACCCCACAACACAATTTCAAAATATTTCCCAAATCAAACTTTCAAAACATTGAACATCTTTTCAAAAAGACAAATACACCTTTGTATACATTCAAACAAGAATCATTACAAAGGTTGCCATAACGATGGTCTCTTTTCAAAACATCTTTCAAAACCACACACAAAGCACCATTTCAAACAATTGAAAAGCAAAAGCAAGTGATCTAAACAAGTAACTAAGAGCCCATGGATAACCATGGATGAAAAGGGTGCTTGCACCTTCCCTTTTCATAATCTACTCCCCGAACCCAAGAAAACATCTCAAAGGTCTTTCCTGTGCTTTTTAACCTTTCCTTTGGATAAAATAAAAAGTCGGTGGCGACTCTTGCTAAACCGAAACATTTGCAAACACAAACGCAAAAATCCCAAGTCAGTTCTCCCACCGTATCACACACTCCAAACACGGAAATCATTCTGTCACTCATTCAGATTCTAGTTCAGATACGCTCCAGACGCGGATGCCATTCTGGCCCTTATTCAGTTTTCCAATTCAGATACAGTACAGATACACTCCAGACACGCAAGTCATTCTGATACTCATTCAGACTTCAACATTCAGATACACTCCAAATATGGAAGTCATTCTGTCACTTATTCAGATTATAGTACAGATACACTTCAGACACGGAAGTCATTCTGCTACCTATTCAGTTTCCAGTCCAGATACGCTCCCGACATGGTTGCCATTTTGTCACTTATTCTGATTTTCCCCAGTCCATATACGCTCCCGACACGGTTGCCATTCTGTCACTTATTCTGAGTTTCCCCAGCTTGGATACGCTCCAGACACAGACGCCATTCCATTGCTCATACAGATTCAGTCTCCAGATACAACTCAGATACGTTCTAGACGCGGATACCATTCTGATACTTATTCTCCTAACTTACAACATACAATTCAACAAACATTCTTGGATGGCATATTTAAGCCCATCTCCAACAAGATTCTATCACATCTCCAAATGGCATCTTTAATTCCATTTCCTCAACTACACTTTGACGAGTGCAAATTTACGGGCACTCTAGTGTCCAATCATCTTTTACCTTCGAGTCACAAACGGCAAAACTCGCCAATCTAACTCTTCAGGTTCAAGAAGATTGAATAGGGGAAGCTGTTGTACCCCAAAATTTGCCCTCTCATATTATCAAGATTTTCCTCACAAAACTTCTTGGACTCAAGACAAATTTAGGGTTTGCTCAGCTCAAGACATCATCTTGCACTGATGACCTGAAATTAGGGTTTAAGTTTGCACAAGGATTTTTGGACCATCAATGCTTCATGTGAATTTCATACACCATATTGGACCCCTAAGATTGCTCATACCAAGTTTCAAGCCTTGAATCACATTTTTGCCTAGTCAATTGGACAGTTGACCTAGAAATCAGTTGTATTGGGGAAAAAGTCAACCATGGCCAATTTACAGTCAAACTTCATAATTTTTTATCCACATCAACATTATAGGCTCCTATGTACCATTTGATCAAGATTGGATCACAACTCCTCAAGAAATTTGATCAGATCATTAAAAGGGCAAAATGGTCAAAATTAAGGTTTTGACTGAGAAAGGGCAATTTCTGAATTTTAACCTAGCCAATGACCAATTGGGTTCAAGCATGATTTCAAGGACTCAATAGCATCATCTTGACCTAATCACATAGTTCAAAAGATCTCAAATGCATATGATTGACAAATGAATTTTGCAGTCAACTGATCAAAAGTCAAATGTACACTGAAAAGTCAAACTTTGACTTTTTGGTCAAAATCAAGTGCCAAGGGTCATAATTCATCAAGATATGTGAAACTTTTTGATCAATAAAATCAATTTTGCAAATTAGGATTTTAATTTGAAAAATTTTCATAACTTAGAAAATTTCTAAGTATGGAAATTTTCTTATTTTTCCCAACTTTCCATAACTTTTTCACCATGATGAAATATACAACTTTGATTCACAAATTTTTCCCAAAAGATGCTTGGATCTCAAGTTATGATTTTGTGAATAGGGGTCCATAAACTTTTTAACTTAGTAAAATTTTGCCCTAGTTTAGGCAGGTTTTTTACCTAACTTCATGGAAACTTTTCACCTAGTTCCAATAGGTATCTCAAGATTAATTTCAAAGATGGATTGTAGATCATGTTACAAGCTTTCCAAAATGTCAAAGAACTCTCCAAGATCATTTATGGTTAGGGAGAATCGAAGAAGAGAAAATGGCATTTTATCACTTTTGTTCAAGCCATTTTTCACAATGCACCAAGTTGCAAATCTGTCCTAGCATGCTTGTACCTTGCATTACAGGTCCTAAATCACTTCTACACTCCATAATTTAATGCTAACTCAGTGGTTAAAGCCTTTGTTTTCACTTTTGAAGCATTGCACAAAGAATTATTCCATAAATGGCCAAAAGTGCACATTGCCATTTTGATAAAGTATGCTTTTGCAACTTTACAATTCTTGAGCCATGGACCTGATCTTTTGTTTCAAGCAAGATCCACAAATATCAGGCAATGTTTACCAACTATTATCAGACCTAGAACTAGCAAGTACAGGTCTTGAGCTTGGTCACTTCAACCTTTCTTCAAAAACAAGAAAAGTGGCCAAAAGTCAAAAACTTGTACAAGTTGATAAAGGCAAGCCTTGGTATCATTCTAAACAACTTCACAAACTTGTTGCAAGCCTAAGCACGAATTCATAGTATTTGAAAAGCTCAAAAACACAAAAAACACAAGTTTCTGCCCAAACAGGGCATCTTCTGCATAACCCTTGCCAAATCAATATTGGCTCGTGCATTTCTCACTTTAAGACTTCAAACACTTTACATACATCCTACCTAAACTATCTAGGCCCTTGTCTTGCAACTGTAACCCTTGTTTCATACATCACCATTTTCATTTTGAAAGGTTGTAGGTTGACTTCTACAGGGAGTTTCAAGCATTCTTAAGACCAGCTAAGCATTGGAAAAGGTTGAGGGAACTTCAAGGAAGCTCACACGATCTTCAGGCCTCACTCAAAGTCCCCACATTGCCATATCCAAATTCAGTTGAACAAGGTATTTTTCAAAACTCTATCTCTCTATTTAGGAATCCTTAAGCTTTGATTTGTGAAGCAAAAATGTAGCCCTTAACTTGCTTAAGCTGTACATATGCATAGTTGTCATTTATATTAACTGAGTAGTGAGAATTTGAACCTTGAAGTTCATGAAAAAATTAGGTCAGGAATTAGGGCCACTGAAATTCTCCATGGTCTTTTAGAGTTAGGTTTCAAATCTTATATCATTGGAATCGTGATAAAAAATGCTACATATTTCATGTTGCAAGTTTTTTTTTTTGTGCAAAGAATAGAGAGTTGCAGGTTTGAAAAAAACGCGCGCTGGAAAGGAAGCAAGGACAGGGACAAAGATGTTGTCTTGGGCTTTTTGCTTCTGGCCTTTTTTGGTTTTGATATTCACACCCCCCCTATTTTGCTTTTACACCCCCCTGACCATTTTCTTTTATTTTTTATATTTTCTTGCATATTTTATATTTTTGACTTGCATTTATTTTTTCTGAACATTAAAAAATCCCAAAAATATTTTCTTAATTTTTTGCATTTTTTATTTTATTTTTATCTTATTTTTTGCATAAAATATTGATTATTCAAATAAATAGAACTTTATTTTCTTAAATAAAACTTGTAAATAATTTAAAAATGCTATACATTTTTATTTTTATTATTCATATACATAAAATATTATTTCCATACATATTTTAATTTTTAATATTTGTTAATAATATTATTTAATATTTATTTGTATAAAAATGGACAAAAACAATATTAGAAAACAATATTTTCCTTTAAATCAAAAATTAGGGTTTCTCCTTTTAAAAATAATAATGTTATTTTTTCTTATTTTTTAAGACTTAAATAACTTTGTTTTCTCATACATAAAAGAAATACAAAACATTTTTTGCATATTTACATTTTATTGCATATTTAAATAATTGTTTATTTATTTTATTGTACAATAAATTCAATTGGGTTGTAATAGTAAATTAGGGTTTTATTTTGTGCAAATATCCCCATTCAAAACTTGTATCTCCCTCCCATAATAATTGTTGTAATAACTTAGATTTATTTTACGCAATTTATCGCATTATATACATGTTTAGTAAAACTAGGGTTTTGTATGATAAGACAAAAATCAAACAAATAGCAAGACCTAACACAAGACAAAATGCATGAAAAATGACAACACATTGCACACAAACACCCCTAGGGTTTCACCCACTTGGTTGCCTAAACAAAATGGCCATGGTATGCATGCTAGGTATCTTGGCAAAACAATACAAACAAAAGATCATAGTCCCTCGATGACGCTATCAAAAGGTTGTCTAAAAACAAAGATGATCTTAGTCCCTCAAACATGCTAAGATACTTGGAACCATTGTTATCATGGTCATACGATGACCCACGCCCGTCCCATTTAACATCCAAAGATATGGTTGTCTACCAAAACAATGGTAGGTTAACAATGTCAAAGGAATAAAAATGTACAAGAAAGACTTTTGAGTAGGTAGAATGCTTCTAGTTACTTGATCAATTTGCAAACAATCCTTTCTATTTTCAAAACAAACACACACATTTTCAAAACATTTCCAAACAAATTTCAAAACATTGAAACATTTTTCAAAAGACAAACATCTTTATATACATTCTTACGAACAAGAATCATTATAAAGATTGCCTAAACGATGGCCTCTTTTCAAAATACTTTCAAAACCACACAAAGAACCATTTCAAACAATTTCAAAGCAAAAGCAAGTGATCTAAACAAGTAACTAAGAGCCCATGGAAAACCATGGATGAAAAGGGTGCTAGCACCTTCCCTTTTCATAATCTACCCTCCGAACTCAAGAAAACATCTCAAAGGTCTTTCCTGTGCTTTTTTACCTTTCCTTTTGGATAAAATAAAAGTTGGTGGCGACTCTTGCTAACCGCAACATTTGCGAACACAAACATAAAACCTCAAGTCAATTATCCCACCGCATCACAGTATGGAAACAATGTAAGATGTCTCCCAGCAAGGTAGGTATAGGATTACGAGAGAGAAATAATGTGATGGTGTTCACATCTATGAATTGGTCAGAGTTTGGAAATAGAACCAAAGCATAGATGAGAAGGGATAGGACAAACTCAAAGGCTTGAAAATCCAAATCTTCCCAAAATGAACGAGCCATCTCCAATAAGAACTTGGCTAGGAACCCTTGAACTCCGCTTCTCGTCTCCCAATTTGCCATAATGCCGACTCTCTTCAGATGCAAGGCTTCGGAAATGACTTCAGGTTTTGGAATCCCTTCTAAACTGGTGAACAGTGCTCGATCAAGTACGAGCACTCCTAATAGTAAAGAGAATTCTTCTAGTGTCAGCACTAACTGATAGTCGGGGAAGGTGAAGCAATGATGCATGGGATTGAAGAATTGGAAGAGTACGCACATCATCTCTTCTTGGAAATTGGAGGTAGCCAAATTGAGGAGTCAACCATACTTCTTGGTGAAAGGAGAGTCTTCAGGTACCCTTGATGCTAACTCTTGAAGTTGAAGGTGTGCTTTCACAAAGTTGATTCTAATGGTATTTCTTCGAACGGAGTTCATGGCCTACAAAACAAAGACAAAGATAAATTCCTAAATCCTTGAAATGGTTAGTGAGAATGTGTATGATGTTATGATGTTTATGATGTTATGTACAAGTAAGCATATACACACAAGGAAAACAAGTTCTTAGGTTTAGGCTTGCATGGAGTTCGTAGGTAAGTACCCTCTTGAAGTTTTAGTTGGCTCAAATTTGTCCTAGTAATAGTAACCGAGTTCTAAAGGGTCTCAATATCATTGACCTTTCTTTTAGGCATTGTCTCAGTATAATCAATCTTTTCTTGTGACCGAGATATCCCAAAAGTCCAATCTTAATGAGTGTAGTATCGAGTATCAACCAATTTTCAGCTTTCCACCGAAACCGGTCATATCACTACATCCTAATGCCCAAGTTGTTCAACTAAGGTTCTAAAGTCAGTTAGTGCTTCACGGCGCCACTCAGCAGCCCCGTATTCTCCCCGATTCAACACAAGGGATACCGGTACCCACAAATGCGTCACACTAACATAGACATTATTTCAACCATATCGGTTTATGCCGTACAATTTCCACAATCTATTGCTACTTACCTAAAAAGGTGTCCCAGATCCAGGTAGAAGATCAAAGCAAGCCAAAACAAGGAACTAAAATGTAAAGCAAGAAAGTCAAACAATGAAAGCAAATAAAGGTGATCTAGCCCTAAGGTAACCCAAATTTTAAATTTTCCCCAGCAGAGTCACTAGTTCTGTAATACGGTGGGAGAACTGACTTAGAATATTTTGCGTTTGATCATAATTGTTGCGGTTAGCAAGAGTCGCCACCGACTTTTTTTTATCCAATAATGAGAGGCTGAAAAGAACAGGAAAGACCTTTGAGATTATTTCTTGAGTTCGGGGGGTAGGTTATGAAAAGGAAAGGTGTTAGCACCCTTTTCATCCATAGTTATTTATGGGCTCTTATTTGCTTTCTAGATCACTTGCTTTGCTTGAAAATATGCTTTGTGGTGGTTTTTGAAAGTATTTTTGAAAAGGCGTCTTCGTTTAGGCAAACTATGTAATGGTTCTCGTTTCATAAGAACGTATACAAAGTGTTGGAATTTTTGAAAATATTTCATGGAAAGTGTTTGGTTGAAAGTGTGTGTTTGTTTTGAAAGTGAGCAAGCAACTAAGAACGTTTCTACCTACTCAAAAGTCTTTTCGTTCATTTCCTCCTTTCTTTTGATATTGCTATCATACCATTAATTGGTAAGAAGCCTTATCTTTGGATGTAAAAGGGGCGGGCGGGGGTCATCGTATAGTCATGATAGCAATGATGTGAGATATCTTAGCATTTCTCTTTGAGGGACTAAGATCATTTTGAAAGGAAATATTTAAAGCGTCATCGAGGGACTATGATCTTGTATTTTGATTGTTTTTGCTAAGACATCTCACATGCGTAACATGACCATTTTTTAGGCAACAAGTGGAGTTAACCTTAGGGGTGCATGTGTGAATATTGTGTTTGATTTGCATGCATTTAATCTTCAATTAAGGTTAGCTACTTGTTGGTTTTATCTTTCCATACAAACCCTAATTACTAGCATTTATATGAAAGCGATAAATTGCGGAAAAATAAATATTCTATGTTATTACAATCATTAAGGGGATGGGATGTACAAATTTACAAATGGGGATTGCAAGAAATTAAAGTCCTAATTATCTATTACAACCATATTGAAATAATATACAAGAAATGTAAAATGGACTTATTTTGTTTTTGTTAAGAGAAGAAAATATGTTTGTTTAAGAAAATATTTTTAGTCTTTTGGTTTTAAAAGAAGTAAAATAAAGCATGTGAAAAATATTTTCGTGTTTTTTGATTATTGAAAATAGAGGTGATATTAAAAATAATAAAAGAGAAAAGAATCACAATCATCGCATTACTGAAATAGGAAAGAACATAAGTTATGACTCTGGTGCGCTGCAAGTCAAAAAGAAAATGTTAGCAGAAAAAGAGGACGGTCAGAAGTTCTGGGTCCAGGTACATTAAAGTTCTGGGGTTGCTGGGAGTAAGGGAAATCTAAGAAGTTCTTATGCAACTGGCAGTCTAGAAGATCTAGTGTTACTGGAAGGTCAGAAATTCTGATTGCTGAGGGAGTTTGGAAGTTCTGATGTAGTTGGAAACCTAGAAGTTCTGATAATGAGTATGTGAAGCGTCCATGCTGTTGGATGGGGATGTCAAGAAGTTATGGTCTAGGATCACTGTTTTGACAAACAACTAAAGGGGATTGACCTAGAAGTTCCGATCCATCTAATGGGATAAAAATGTTAAGAAATAAACACAAAAAGGGTGTTTATGGGGCTAGAACTCAAGACCCTTGGCACTAATGTTTTATGCATGCGCTTTCTACCACTGGGGTGACTATACATCCGGTGTTAGAAGCAAAAACATAAAATATAACACAAAATAAGTTCTGATGATGAACTTCATCTCCTTCTCCATGCTAAACAGAGCATCTGCAGCTTAGTCATATCTCAAAACAGAAAATGCACCCATAGTAGTTATGACAAGTTTCATCATGGTTTCAGAAACATAAAAACATCATGACTGAAATCAGAAGCAAGCATGTATTTTGCTGATCCTAATTCTAACTCCTAATTTCCTCAAGAATTTATGAATTTAAATTCTCTCTACTTAGGCAAAAAATACATGAAATTTATGAATATGTACAGAATCAGATTCAGGATGTCTACATTGTATTTTTGAACATACAAACCGATCAATGCCTAAGTAATATGATGAGAGTCAGCTGAAACTTACCTTGCTTCTGGAGATTGTTCTGAATTAGAGTCTGGTTTAGACTGCTGTGATATTCTAGTCAGATTTCTCACATGCTCAGAAGGCTGAAACAATCCTTAACTTGAGCTAATGAATGGCTGGAAAATTTTGGAACAACTAAGAATTAAAATTCTGACTTTTTTTTAAATAGAAATTGATGGAGATTGTATTGCAGTCCGTAGACAGAAGTTGAGATTGTTTCTAAATGTGTGTTAGAAACTGAGTGGGTGAATTGGTCAAGAGGTGCAAGGAAGTTAGAGTTTGGGCGTGAAAAGAAATAGAAGCTTAGTAGGTTTTTGTGTTTATGCTTTTAGTTTCCAATTATTTGAAATTTCAGCAAAGTTTCCAGGCTAATTTCCAAATTCTTGACCTCTTTATAGTTGCAAATGAAGTTCAATTTATAGGCAAGGATTTTTGTAGCTTGGAGAGGCCAAGGGTACAACCATCATATGCTAGGGTGCTGACTTGTTCTTGAAGTAAGTTTAAACAAGTATGGTGGTTAGCAACTTTAGCCGCGCTTAAGCTAGATTTGTAAGCATGAATTAAGGAAAAGTACCCTCAAAAGCAAAAGCAAAGCATGGGCCCAGCATAAACTTGTATAAAAGTTTGCTTTTCAAGGACAATAATGTACTTCTAAGCCATACGTGGGGAAATCCTTTGGATAAAGACTCAAAAGTGGTTGTGAGCATTAAATGACGATGAGATTTATCAAAACAGAAATCCTGCAATATCAGATTATGTATCATAGCTTAATCTGGATCAGAAGTTCAGCATCAGCGCAACCTAGAACGAACATCCAACTTCTGATCTTTGAATCTCCCTGTTCCAGCATGTTCTGAAGGAATTCTCAGACTTTCCAGAAAGCTTGTAACGCGCTTTGTAGAACCTCTTTGAATTACTCTTGCAAATTTTGATTGAACCTTCGTGAAAACTGGTCCCGAAGTTCTAACCAAATCATGTTTTAGAAAGGTCCAAAATTTACTGAATGTTTCAGTTTCATTGTCGTGTCTTTGAAGATGTATAACTTGAAATTCCAGCATTTCTAGAAGAAGTTATGTTCTGCAATGTTTTAGATCTCATTGAAGTCTACAACTCTTGTGTTAGAAGTTCTTCCAGAATCAACTTGCATCATGGTGAAAATCTGGCCAGAAGTTCTGCATTTACCATATTTCCTAAACACTTAGAAAAATTTCTAAGTATTTAGAATTTTGACTCTTTCAACATAATCTTGACTTTTGATTTTTCTTGATCAAACAAATTTCATATTCTAACATGTCTTGATAAAATATGATTCTTGAGATTTGACTTTAATCAAAAAGTCAAAGTTTGACTTTTCAGTGTGCAATTGACCATATTGCCCTTGTACTAATTCAAAATCCAAATTGATATATCAGTGCTGCAAGCTTGATGTCATGGAAGATCTTGTGAGAATCCTTGAGAAATGAGATGGCAAATTTTGGGGTACAATACTTCCCTTTGCATAACCAACCTCCGTACTTAGATTCTCCCCCTCCTTTTGGATTTATTCGCTCTTTTCCCATTTCCTTTGGAAACAATAAAACGCGATGACGATTTTTATTTGATGCATGCGAGTTAAGTCAATCCAATGACTTGGACTCAATATTTCTACTGCTACAACCGCCTTTCTTGGTTCTTTGGCAAATTCGTAATAGATGATTTAATTGTATACATATAACTTTGAATATATCATTTGTTGTTTCTCATATTTTTGTAGAAGAGAATACATGTGCAGACTCTCTTATTAACCTAGAACTTACGGTTACAAATTCGATTCTATTTAACTCTATTCCGCTCTTTTTGAAGACAAACTTTACGAAGAATAAACTAGATTTACCTTTCTTCGTGTTCATTTCAAATTTAAAGGGTCTCAGCCTAACCTCCATCTCTTTCGTAACAATTTTCTTTTTATCTATATAATCTCATTAAAACAAAACTAGCTTACAATACACTTAAAAGATATTTAAGGAATACATTTAATAAGCTATTAATATACATAAGTCATAATAGACTACTTCAAATGTGATATTTGTTGCATGTGAGATCTAGTAATAAAGCTTTAAATTTTAATAATATGTTCTCTCAAAATCTCAAATTTAAATCCTCTTAAATATAAATTATTTATAAAAAAATTTCTATTCGTCAAACTCATTAAAATATAAAGAGAGTTCTAAAAATTATATAATTTTTAATATTTAATTAATTCACTAAAAAAATTAGTTTCTCACAAAAGTTGATCTCGTCTTTTATATTCAATCTTCCTGTAATGTTATATAATAATATAGTCAAATTAATATGTAATTATTTTAGTTTTTATTTCTCAATTTTTCATATTTTATTATTTTGCGTTATACAAATATTTATTTATTATTTAAATAATTTTAAATATATATATATATATATATATATATATATATATATATATATATATATATATATATATATATATATATATATATATATATATATATATATATATATATATATATATATATATATATATATATATATATATATATATATATATATATATATATATATATATATATATATATATATATATATATATATATATATATATATATATATATATATATATATATATATATATATATATATATATATATATATATATATATATATATATATATATATATATATATATATATATATATATATATATATATATATATATATATATATATATATATATATATATATATATAAATTAATATATTTAATATATTATATTTATAATAAATATTATAAAATTATCATTAATATTAAAATAGAGTTTTATCTCGACTCTATCAATTCGATAAAAAAAAAGTAGATACTCTACTTATATAATTTTAGAGGTTAGTAGGTCTCATTATATTGACCATATCATTAAATAATATTTAATAATTTAGTTTTTATATTTTATTTTTGACTAAATTTTGATTAATTGACAAATAGACAACAATTTATGTGGTTAAATAAATGAAAAAATCAATCATTTTTTAAATAAAATTAATTAGATATATTTTGGATAAAATAAATTACAATATCTTTCTGAATTGAAATTTGAATATGAATAAATTAGTTAACATTTGAATTTAGAAAGATATTGTATTAAAAATATTTTGGGTAGCAGGCAAGGAAGAGAAATGTAAAGATAAAGTATAGTAATAGAAGTAGTTGGGAATCATTAAAGAAGAAGATGCGATGGTGATAGATATGGTCCACTTGGGACAAAGGAGAGCCACACAAAATATGTCGACATTCCACGTGTGTAACTCCCCGCCAAGAATTTAATTCTGGTCCCATCCTAATGACATTGCCATTCCTCACCCCAAAAAATATCTACTACTAAACTTCTACTACCAACAAAGAATAATAAAGTTTGCTAGAAAATGAAGTAAGATTCTTACTATAGAAAAAAAAAGAAATTACTCGTAGTACTTCTCTTGTCTCAATTAACAAAAAATAACAACTTTTTTTTATTAATAAATTTGAAACAGCATTGTTTGGACGATTTTTCAGCCACATGAACTGAATATTGGGCAACAATGCACATAAAAGGAATCAAGCCCAATATTATGGAACACATTTTTTAGATAGAAAATAAAAATAATAAAAATATTTAAGAATTTATTGATTTAAAAATATCAAATTATTTATTTACATTAATTTACAAATATAAATAAGTGGTGCTGAATAGTCGTTTACACATATTTAATTCAATTGATATATATTGTTTAAGCTATAATTTTTTTGAACAAAGTAAAATTAATTTTTATTATTATGAATCAAAAATTCAATACAACAAGAAATTGGATAAATAATATTATATATAGTATAAGAATTGACCGTCTTTACTAACGAATGAATAATTGAATTTGTTTGACGTTTAACAAATTCAACTTCAAAATTGAGAAAATTACATAATAACAATTTAATAGTTCTCATGATAGTATAAAATTCAGAATTATCATCAGTAACTGACCGTAAAGTTCGCACTACTTTAAAAAAATCACTTTCGAAAATAATTTGATCAAGATTCAAGAAAATAACACTCTAGATAACTTCTTTAAAGAATAAGACTTCTGCTTTGAAAAAAAGAGAAATTTGCTAAATCCCAGACTATGTTATCCACCAAAAAAAAATAAAATACTATTATCGTCTTTAAATGTATAATTAATTAGAGAAAATTAGAAGAATTAAAAGAATTGATTGAAATTTAATAATTGTTTGTATAATTTTACTAATTTATTATCTAAAAGAATTAATTAATGTTTATATAAGATTATTAATTACATTTTGTTCGAAAAATGTAATATAATTAAAAATATATTAATAAAAAATATTTAATATAGTTTAAAAATTGAAAAGAGTCTTATAAATAATAGAAAATTAGACAAAATAAAAAATGATTAAAAAAAAAGAAAAACTTATCAATTTTGTGTTTTTAAAGAGTTTTGTAAAAAAATATTTTAAAAGACTATGTATAAATTTTAATATGTATTAATATTTTAAAAAATAATATAATAATATATACTAATTATTATATTGATTTTTAAATTTTTTAAAATATTAATATGTATCAAAATATATACGTAATCCTTTAAATTCATACCTTTAAATTAAAAACCAAGTAGCAAATAGATTTAAAAAGTCAGTTTATTCAAATAAAAGAGAGATTGATACAATATTTATTTTTAGAAAATTTAGTTTGATTCAATAAGTTTGAAGCAATAGTGTTGGAAGAATTTGCAGCCACATAGTAAATTGATTGTTGGACAACAATATACCTAAAGGGGCATTATCTTACCGATATCTAAAACCAATGAATGGAAGCAATTTTTTTATGCAAGTTTATAACAAAAGAGAGATAATGATCTACAATCTTTCATCTATCCAATCGTAGATCATATTCTAGATTTTCGCAACCACACTTTGTAGCAAGTGGTATTCAATTTATTCGAACTAAAAATATGAACATCATTCATTTGTTTGTAACAATCAGCAAGGAACCAAACTTTGTAAAGACATTATATCAAATACCAAGAGAATAAATTAATTAGGGAGAATCTAAATTTAAAAAAAGTTGTAATGAAAGGAGAAGGTAAAAAGTGGGTCCCAGGATGAAAAGAGATGGCTAAAAAGAAGCCACGTCATCAAGTATTGGGACACTCCACGTTTGAGAGAAGAGAAATAGATCTGATTGTTGTCACATCCAATCTAACAAGAAAAATATATTTTCCACCATTTTCGTGGCTCTTATCTTCTCACCCATTGAAATCGCTTTGAATTTTTTTGTAATATTCTTCTCTTTCTCTCTCTTGTTTTTCATCCACTCAATTTAACCAACTTTTTTTATATTTCAGATATTTATTTTCACTCTTTCAACTAACTTACATCAACCATTTAGGGTTTCTTCTCTGTTTGATGCGGGTTTTGTATTCACTTCGTAACTCTAGTTGTTCATCGTTTGAGAATGGGTGAAGTGGTGGTGAATGCTTCGATGCAGAGTGATAATGGCAAATGGGAGAATTTTCTTCCTCCGACTATGCTTAAGGTTTTACTCGTTGAGCCTGATGATTCTACTCGCCACATTATTTCAGCACTTCTTCGTAAATGCGGTTACAAAGGTTTTCTTCTTCTTCATTCTAACTCTCTTGTTTCATTTCGTTTTTCTAAATACTATTTTTGTTAGATCATCATTCATTACTAAATTTGTTTTATTACATCTAGTTGCTGCGGTTCGAGATGGCTTAAGGGCATGGGAAACATTGAAGAACAAATCATGTGGTATAGATATTGTATTAACAGAAGTGGATGTGCCATCAATTTCTGGTTTTTCATTACTTACTTCAATCATGGAGCATGATGATTGCAAAAAAATTCATGTCATAAGTATGTATTGACTTGCTACTCTGTGTCCTTAATTATTAATCTTGATATTAGTTAGTTATGGCTAAAGGGTCAGGGTTGATTCTCAATTTCTCATGGTGTAATTTTGCAGTGATGTCTTCTCACGATTCAGTTAGCACGGTGTTCAAATGTATGCAAAACGGGGCCGTTGATTTTCTCATTAAACCTGTTCGCAGGAATGAGCTAAGGAACTTGTGGCAGCATGTGTGGAGAAGACATACTGTATGTTAATATTCTTCAACTGTCTTGTAGGAACGCCGTATTTTTTTCATTTTTTATTGTCTTTAGTGTTGGCGTACTTATTATCCAATTTGTGTTTACTTCATTTACAGATTAGCATGTCTCCTCAAAATATAACATTGGCACATGATAAACTTGATGTTGCTGAAGAAAACAATACCGCAAGCAATAATTCTAGCGGTTCTGTGGCTTCCACACAGAAAATTATCGAATGCAGTGGAAAAAACAGCAAGGCTCAAGCTCAAGTAAGTTATGCTTCTGCACGCCATTAGAATTTCACTGAAATGATTTAATATGATTTTTAGATATGTTGGTTTCTGAGATTTCAGTGTGTTAGTTGTGAAATAGCAGTTGCCTTTCATCTGAGCTGATTTCATTACTAATGTTCTACCAATAACTTAAAATATATACCTTTACATATATGAAGCCACTCTCTTGTAAACTAGATGAAAACTTTCTCTCTAGAATAGACTATGCTCTTGAAGTTTCACATAGAAACTGCATGTTTTGGCAACTCTTGTGCAAAATACCTTTACTTGTACATCTCCATTTTTGGAAGCTGATCATGGATCATGGAAGATTTGCAGGATATGTCCCAGCTGAAGAGTTCTTCGAGTTTGAGCAATACGGACCAGGTGAAGCACGAAAATTCTACCAAATATGAATGGGAGTCTACTGAGTATAACGACGAAACTGGAGGTATGTAACTTACTCTTATCTTATAAATTTGTTTAATTTTTTGGCCTTTATTTTGTTACTTGCTGACAATAAACATTTATTGCAGAGAACTCAACATTGACAGCACCTAAAGCTGCAGGGTGTCACAAAATTTCCACAGGTTTAAGGCTAGGTCAATGCTATGAATATAATGATACAGAAAACCAAGCTGAAGAGTTAAGAACAGAGTTAGGCAAAGCCAATCCTCATGTTAATACAAAGATTCATCGACGGAATGATGACCTAGAAGAACATTCTGCTGGAGCTATTGACTTGATGGCTACTTTTGAGAATCTTCCAAAGAGCAGTTATGCAGATTGTAGTTTCAATGGTGGTAACACAGCAAAGTTTGAAGATGATACACAATTGGAACTTTCATTACAAAGAGATTATCCTGGCAGCTCACCTAAACCTACCACTGAGGAAGGGCAAATATTGAATCATTCAAATGCTTCTTCATTTTCTCGGTGAGCTCACTATTTGATTATGAACTTTTGAATTTTGAATTCTTAATGATAACAAATAACTAAACATATGTTTCATACAAATTTTTTTCATTGCCTTGACAAAGTAAGAAACTTCATTTGACACAAAAATGTCGGTTATAATTGTTTTCTGTAATTCTGCTTGTGCATGTTCTTTACCCATACTTTTCCCTGTCTTGTTTATGCTGTTACACATGTATAAATGTTTTTAAAAGCCAGCTAAATTGTAGATATTATGTGAACTAAAACGACATGAAAATTAAGAATTTATAATCTCCGGAATGGTAAAATTTGCCAAATTTCTCGAGAGACAGCAGAAATATTTGTGTGTTAATCATCATACAACAATTTTACGAAGGAGAATACTTAGATACAACTCCATAGATGTGGTTCATATTTTTCTCCAATAAAAATACGATAAATATACCTAAATATCTTTTAAGGAGTAAAAATAGGAAGAAATTGTATATGTCTAAGAGGAAATTATACACTTGTCATATTTTCATTGAAAAAAAGCATAAACCACATCTAAGGAAATGCACTTAAGTTTTTTCCTTTTACGAAAACTTCAAAGAGATGTTAATAGCAAAGTTTGAATGTGTAGTAGATAGTATTATTTTATATAGCTGTCCATAATAGGGTTTTATTGTGTTGGAAACTCTTATTTTATTGAGAAATGGGTATCAATTCTTGCTTTACAGAGCACATTTCTTCTTATGCATTTCAAATAAAAAAACTAGTTTGTTTTTTTATGATACTTATATCAAAATTCCTGTTTGCAGGTGTAGCAACAGTATGTTATTGCAACCTTTTTTTCCAACAAATAATTCGTATGAATCACAGAAATTATCTGAAAATACAAATACTACTTATCAGTGTGATGGAAAAAACCAAAAAGAGGATAGTAACACCTATCTGGTGATTGGTCAGTCTGTACAAGTTGATGCAAAATTTCGGAACAGTCAACATGAATTCTTTCCAGCCACCACCGGGGACACTTCTGATAACAAGTCTATGGAACATGATGATGTTTTTCATTCTATAAGCAACGCACAGTCAGGCATGAATCCCACATGGACACCTAAATCAATGTTCCAAAAAGAAAGTTCTCCATTTCCCACAAGTATTTCCTCCCATTCCAATCCTAAAAGTCAGAACTCAGAAGCTCGTCAATGGTCGGATGACACCACATATACTTGTGATCTATACAAAAATGATCAAAGCAATATTGATTGTGCTATGGACGACTCTCCATCTAACGGTCAAGGTTGTGGTACTAGCTTTTACCACGATGCCGAAAATCGCAACACTAGTGGTGTATGTGAAAGGCACTGGCAGCGGGAGTGATGGAAATGCCCCTCAATCTGTTGTAGGCAAGAACCACCTTGAAAGTTCTATTAGTCATGATCACTATGACGAGCTTAGAGACGCAAATTGTCACCGCACCAGCCATAGAGAAGCAGCTCTAACAAAGTTCCGACTGAAGCGAAAAGACAGATGCTATGACAAAAAGGTACTGCAACCACTATTTGCTCTGAAATTAGCATTATTAGTGTTTGAATTTATGTTGATTTATCATTTACTACTATCATTGTTTTTAGTAAGCTCATCATTCTGAATCTGCTTAAAGTAACTAAATCTGACTGTTTGTTTTCCGTAATCTAGAGCATACTTAAGCTGATATTTTTGGAGCTCTCTTAGATACTCATTGCTCAAATTTATTCTACAGGTCCGATATGAAAGCCGGAAAAGACAGGCAGATAAACGTCCCCGAGTGAAAGGGCAGTTTGTTCGACAAGTACAAAGCGTACTTGCGGTCGATACCGGAGGTTACTGAGATTGTTTTGTTTCATGTTGTCTTCATTATTGATTTACAGTCTGACTTCCAACACTAATTTTACACGACAATAATTAATGTAGGTCTGGTGAAATCTGTTTGATTTCAATACCTTTGTTAGTGTTTTCTGTCAGCTTGTTATATTGACTCATTGAGTGTATCCTACAAATTTAGGATTGTAATTATTTAGTGATTGGTTTGAAGTTTTGATTTTACCTCGTGTAAATGTTCTTTGTAATACCAATGTTGAAGACTCAAAACATTATAGCCTTGTTTGCTTTATAGCATAATTTGATATCATGTGAGTTTGTTAGAATCACTTGGAGTCTTCTGACATGTGCATGACGTGTGCATACTAGTTGTATGATCCAAACATGTGTAAAACTGAGGTAAAAACACATAATCAACACCAAATTTTGATTACATGCAGAATCTGTTGGTTTTGTAAGTCTACAAGTTTGTAATGTCGGTAAAAGAACTCAAACTAAGCCACGTCTCTTTCTATGGCTCTTCTTTCCATTGTCCCTTCTCCACTTTTGTTCTCATTTATTTTTGAACAAAGTAAAATTAAAAGCACCACGCACTAAAAGATAAAGAAAATATTATTCTTTTTGTTTTTAAACACAAACCGCATTAGCAAACGGTGAGCTATTCACTTATTTGTGGTCCTTACTCATTAAGAAATTGATTAAGCCATTAACTTCTAATTTTTAGTATTTGTGACAAATGAATTATAATAAATGAAGTAACTCAATTTTTTATACTTTCATTCAATATTTTGTTGTCTTCATCATCCATTTTTTTTATACGTTTGTTTATGATGATAGTGAAGTGAAAGCAAGTGTAAAACACATTGCCTACAAAAGAGTGATCATTCATCATTACACATATCAAAATAAAAATCAGTAACCGGGGTCATTGTACTTTTTGAATCACAAGTGACTTAATAAGTTAATACTAACTCTACTTTATAAACTTTTTTATGGTCCATTGAAGCCTCTATTAGTTTCCTTCTCCCTCACATTTGTATCAAATTCACTACTAAAACACCCCCACCAAAACTATCCCTTTCATTCTTTCTGTCACTATCAAAGTCCAAACATATTCCACACCTTTAACTTTAACATCTAAACATCAAAATCTCTTCTCTCATGGAAGAAAACCAAATCACTCAAAACCAACAACACCATCTCCCCCCTGAACACAAACTCCAAATGAACAAACCTATTTCACCCTCTCCTTACAGCACAAGCTCCTCCAAACGTGCTTTTGCCACATTCATAACCATCTTTCTCATACTAATCGGCATCACACTCCTTGTCCTCTGGCTAGTCTACCGTCCACACAAACCTCACTTCACCGTCGTCGGTGTCGCCGTCTACGGCCTCAACACAACCTCACCACCTCTCCTCTCCGCCACCTTACAGTTCAACGTCCTCATCAAGAATCCAAACAAACGTGTCTCAGTTTACTATGACAGATTCTCAGCTTTTGTTTCCTACAGAAACCAAGCCATAACACCACAGATCATGCTACCACCGTTATTCCTAGAGAAACACAGCCAGGTTTCCTTGTCTCCGGTGCTCGGAGGCACCGCGGTTCCTGTGTCGGTTGAAATATCAAATGGTTTGATGGTGGATGAAGGCTATGGAGTAGTGGGTCTGAAACTGGTGTTTCTTGGAAGGTTGAGATGGAAAGCTGGTGCAATAAGAACAGCACATTATGGTTTCTATGGAAAGTGTGATGTGTTGATTGGTTTGAAGAAAGGTTTTGTCGGTCAAGTTCCATTGCTTGGTACTCCACCTTGCTACATCGACATATGAAATTAAGCTATGTCCAAAAACAAAATTTCAAGTGTAATAAAATGCAATATGTTACTACTTTATGTTGTTCCATTTAATTAGTATATGTGATGTAAGAGTTTGAATTTTTTGGGCTTGTTTATGAATTTAGTGCATGTGTTACACTAGATTATTTTCTTTCTTTCTCTATGAATGTTATTCTTCTAGTGATGAATATTGAATAGTGTGTGCAAGAGGTGTTTGGAAATTTGGAATGGGTCCAAAGAATATATATGAAAAGATAGTAATGAAATTGTATGTTTTTATGAGGCCATGAATTTCAATGGTGGGTATCGCATCTAGCTAGTGAAGGCTCCTCCTCCATTGGAGTTTGATTCTCAAAATGTACGGAGATGGATAGTGCTCAAGGTATCGGGTTCCTGTCTTTCTTATGTTTGTTGGATGGATAGTGTTTTTAGTGGAATGAAGAACATTTACTATTATTATTAACAACACTAAAGTTACGGGAATCACTTTGGATGTAAATAGTGGGATAGCTCCTTTACAAATAAGTTATTCCATGGGAAGGATATAATGATTTATGAAAGGTGACAATAAACATACACCTTTTTTTAATAAATTCACTCATAAGTCGTTTGAAATAAATCAGCAACCTGTGAGTCTTTCTCATCAACACTAACTTGTTAGAGATCATGATGAAGCAAGATAGAAATACATGATAACTTCGAATCAGGAACTGACACTTCTCTTTGTTCATTTTGAGGGGACAATACCTGTTAGTGTAAGGTGATAAAATTGAGGAAGAAGAGAGAAAAGGAATAAATGTTAAAAGTTGTCACTAATGATTGAAAGAATTGATTGTATTAAATGTAAACCTAGTACACCTATTTATACACAAAGTAGCAAAGATAAGAATGCCACATAGGGCCTAAAGGGAATATCCTACCTATGACAAATACTAAATTACCCTCTAATACCATCCCGTAATTTAGTAACTTATCAGAAGTTAACAACACCAATTTCATCTCTCAAGTGAAGAAATTGGTCTGTTTTTATTGCCTTTATCAGAACATCTGCCAGCTGCTTCTGAGTGCTACACTGCAGAACTTCTAACACTCCTTTCTGCACTTGACTTCTGAGAAAGTGATACTTCGTCTCAATGTGCTTGCTTCTTCCATGTAGCACTGGATTCTTTGCAAGATTAATTGCAGACTTATTATCAATCATCAGCTTCAGAGGTTCCTCAACTTCAACCTTCAGATCATGCAGTAGATTTAGAAGCCAAACTGCTTGACAGACAGCCACAACACCTGCAATGTATTCAACTTCACATGTTGATAAAGCCACAACAGGCTGTTTCTTGGAACTCCAAGAAATTGGTGTTGGTGTAAGCCCTAGAGGCCAATACTTTTGGTACTTGTATCGAATTATTTATTAATAATAAAAGGCATTTCTTTATTATGTTTGCTTTCCAAAATAATAAAGTCCCTAGAATGGTTTATTTGTTTAATGAAATGTTAAGTGTGACTTAATCATGAGATCCTATTAAACATAAGACACTATTCTTAAAGTATCCGTAGTCAAACTTTAATGTGAAGTGGGATAACATTAAAGCATTAAGATTATTATGAAGATAGATTGATGATCACATCTCATGGATCATAGATAAAGAGTTATCAAGTCTTGACATATGTATGAATATTAGGAGTAATATTTATACTGGATTGACCCGCTATGAGAATACTACATAGAATGTTATGCAAAGTGTCATAAGTTATTCTCATGATGATAATGGTGTATACCACCCTTCGACCTGAAAACACTATAGACCCTAGATGTAGAGTCAAGTACTTTATTGCTGATCAAACGTCATCCGTAACTGGATGACTATAAAGACGGTTGATGGGTACTTCACAAAGCATGCTAAGGGACATGAATGACCTAGATAAAATTTTCTCATCCTGCATAACAGGATAAATATCTAAG
This sequence comes from Vicia faba, assembly GCA_948472305.1. Taxonomy (NCBI): domain Eukaryota; kingdom Viridiplantae; phylum Streptophyta; class Magnoliopsida; order Fabales; family Fabaceae; genus Vicia; species Vicia faba. The sequence goes on from OX451740.1 coordinate 1,350,760,058, forward strand.
GGCCCAATATTGAACTGGACAAGGGTGACACAGTGTATGCCTTGTGTTCAATATAGACATGAGGGCAAAAGGGTAATTGTACAACACAAATATTATCACGGAAAAAGTTTGGTCAGATCACATGACATTTTCGTGACTTGGGTAACAGTGATGTGTTTCTAGATACCCTCACTGTTTATTATATTAAATGTGTGATTTAATATAATTGCCAACGTCGCGAAAACCTACAGGGTCACACACATAAGGACAGGTTGATGAGAGATAAAATAAATAAGGAACATTGTAAGGTACTGTGCACTTAAGTGTAATACGGAAAGTGGTAAGGTACCACGTGGATAAGTGATATATGGTACATCATAAGGTATGATGTCCATAAGCTTAATTGGGCTTTTAGCTTATAGCCTTAATTGGGCTTTTAGCTTGTAGCCCACACGAGTGATTCTATAAATAGATCCCTTGTGATGAAGCAATTTCACTTGATGCAATTTCGTTTTTGATTCTCTCTTTCACTCAAGGTTTCCGTTCGTGATCAGCTAGCACTGTGACCGGAAGCGATCTGTTCGTGTGGACTGAGTAGAGGCGTTGTTCTTCATCAACGCTCGTGATCACAACATCAAAGGTCTGAATTGCCACAAGAGGTAAATATTTCTATCACTGACCATGTCCATTCGTAAGGATCGCTAAAGGAAAATTTTAAATTCCGCTGCGCTTTTGATCGCAATTTTCCTTCAGTGCTATCAGAGCCACTTACGAAACCATGGATTTGATAGTTGTTTATGTTCTATATTTTCTGTTTTGATTCGATTAAAACCAGAATGAATTGAATAATAAATGAGTAATTAAATTTGGCATCTGTTGTGTACGATTTGGATGATTGATGTTGACTATGCTTCGGAATCCGACATTAGTATGATGAAGCAGCGAGACATCGATCGTCCATAGGTTACACAAATAAGATCGATCACTTTTATATATGATATAAGTAAATCTGATGCAACGATGGTATATGGGATATACTGTTTCTGTTTCGTTCATTCAAACACTTGATGATTGTTATTCCTTTGACCGATCACTGTTCATATGCTTCGGAATCCGACATTAGTATGGTGAAGCAATGGCATGTGATTAATCATACTGAATTATCAATCGAAATGTGTTTGACAGCATGAAATTGTTGCATTAGGGTTCATGACGACACAAGGGTTGTGTTGTTGCAGAGTTATGCAATTAGGGTTGTGAATGCACAAGAGTTGTGCGAAAATGACGCCGATTTCAAATGAATTGTTCATTAAAATTTTGCGTCGGGGCGCTGCCCCTAACAACCCCGCAAAGGGGCGCTGTCCCCTTGACCCCCGTCCGCTGAACGGTCAGTGGAACCACCATCCACTGACCGGGCAGCGGAACCACCGTCCACTGACCGGGCAGCGGAACCCCCAGCTAACTCTGCGTAGTGTGATCAATCGTCGAAATTTAATTTTCCTTTTTTTTAATTAACAAAATTTAAACTAATAATAAAAGTGTGTTTATTATTATTGTCTTGTGGTGATCAGTTATGGTCTTAGTTTTTTCCTTTATTTTGTTTTGGGATTGTAAAATACGGCCTGCGTGTCGTGCCTCTCTCTAAAATTCTTGATGTAACTTCTTTTCTCATCTCACTCCCTCGTATGTAAAACGAGTTTCTTTTATGTAATGTAATGTTATGAAGAAAGAGAAGAATACAATATCAAAGGAGGATAACCTTGGAGATCTTGCTTGGAGAAGTTTAGATCGTTATTAGGTTAGCTTAGGTTCTCTCATTGGCTTGGGAGAACAATTGCGCTAGGGGCCATAACTGTATCCTTTTATGTATATTGATGTATGTGTTTGTATGTTGATGCATGAGAGAGACGAATTGCATGTTAAGCCGGTGAGATCAAACTAATAACAAAATCCCTCAAGTTAAATATTAAGTTCATGCTTTCCAAGTTTTAGCACTCATCAAGACTAGTATCGAACAATGTAGGTTTCGCCTACGTGAGGTGCATGTTCTATATTAGTAAGGTGCGATGAGATAATTGTAATATCCAACTGCTAAAACAATGGGTCAAACTTAACTAAACACATTATAATAAGATTATACATGTTTAGAAGCAAGAGTTGGGAATGATTCATATGATGAATTAGAATAAGGAGTTATTCACCCAACTGAAAATATTCGAGAGTTGTATGAGATACAATTGGAAGGAGCTCCTACCTAAATAACCTAGTTTTGTGTAATCAGCCTAACGCTGACTTAGAACGAAGTGAAATATGGATCTCGACCCACTAGAAAGTCTTCCAACGGGATTTTCCGAATCAAATGATGAGGGTCATTTGGTTTGAGTAAAATAGTGGGAGCATATTTGATTAAAGGCCTAATTAAATATGTTGTTTTAATGATACTTATATTTTCATTTTTTTTGTAGATTACCATGACAACAAACAACCATATTTTGCGATCAATCCTAGATAAGGAAAAATTGTCTGGGACAAATTTCCTAGATTGGCACCGAAATCTGAGGATTGTCCTCAAGCACGATAAGAAGCTGTATGTCTTGGAGACACCTGTTCCTGAAGAGGAACCACCTAGTTCGGCACCTAAGGCAGAAAGAGATGCTTATAAGAAGCATTTTGATGATGCTAATGAAGCCGCTTGTCTCATGCTAGCTACTATGAACTCGGAGTTGCAAAAGCAACACGAGAACATGTCAGCGTTCGATATGACCGGACATCTGAAAATGCTCTATCAAGAGCAGGCAAGAAATGAGAGGTTTCAGGTTTCAAAGGCCCTTTTTAACAGCAAGTTATCTGAGGGAAACCCTGTAGGTCCCCATGTACTCAAAATGATTGGGTATGTGGAGAACCTTGAAAGGTTAGGGTTTCCGCTTGGAAAGGAACTTGCAACTGATTTTATCTTGCAATTGTTGCCAGATAGCTTTAATCAGTTTGTCATGAATTTCAACATGAATGACATGAATAAGAGTCTTCCAGAATTGCTATGCATGTTGAAAACTGCTGAGCAGAATATGAAGACAAAAGGGAAGTCCATTCTGATGGTAAGTAATGGAAAGAAGCTGAACAAGAGGCCTACCAAGCAGGTTGGTAAAGGGAAAGGCAAGGAAGTTGCCAAGCCTAAACCTACTGTTCCTGCTTTGAAGCCTAGTGGAGGCATAGCAAAGGAGGGCACTTGCTTCCATTGCGGTAAGACCGGACATTGGAAGAGAAACTGCCCAAAGTACCTGGAAGATATGAACAATGGAGTAGGGACTTCAAATTCAGGTATTTTTGTTATTGAAATTAATTTATCTACTTCTGCATCATGGATATTAGATAATAGATGCGGTTCTCACATTTGTACTAATGTGCAGGGGCTAAAAAGGAGTAGAGATTTGGCAAAAGGTGAAGTTGACCTACGAGTTGGAAATGGAGCAAAGGTTGTTGCTTTAGCCGTAGGAACTTATGTTTTGACTTTACCTAGTGGTTTAATAATTCAGTTAGAGAACTATTATTATGTACCTGCAATTAGTAGGAATATTATTTTCGTTTCTTGTTTGGACAAGTTTGGTTTTTCATTTATAATAAAGAACAATTGTTGCTCTATTTATTTGAATGATATATTCTATGCTTCTGCACAAATGAACAATGGACTATATGTCCTTGATCTTGAAATGCCAATTTATAACATTAATACTAAACGGATTAAACCTAATGAGTTAAATCCAAGCTACCTTTGGCACTGTCGCTTAGGCCACATAAATGAGAAACGTATTTCCAAACTCCATAAAGATGGACTCTTGGACTCTTTTGATTATGAATCATATGAGACATGCAGATCTTGTTTAATGGGAAAGATGACAAAGTCCCCATTCACAGGAAAAGGTGAAAGGGCTAATGATCTTTTGGCCCTCATACATACTGATGTATGTGGACCATTGAACATACCAGCCAGAGGAGGTTTTCAATACTTCATCACATTTACTGATGATTTCAGTAGATATGGTTATGTGTATTTAATGAAACACAAATCTGAAACCTTTGAAAAATTCAAGGAATTCAAGAATGAAGTACAAAACCAACTAGGTAAGAATATTAAAGTTCTTCGATCAGATCGAGGCGGTGAATATTTAAGCCTAGAGTTTGATGACCATCTAAAGGAATGTGGGATTTTATCCCAACTTACTCCTCCCGGAACACCACAATGGAATGGTGTATCTGAGAGAAGAAATCGAACCTTGTTAGACATGGTCTGATCCATGATGAGTCACGCCGATCTTCTGAACTCCTTTTGGGGACATGCACTATTGACCGCAGCTTACACACTTAACCGGGTTCCATCCAAAAAGGTTGAGAAGACACCATATGAGATATGGAGTGGTAAGAAACCACATATGTCTTACATGAAGATTTGGGGTTGTGAAGTTTATATGAAACGACAAATTTCAACTAAGCTTGAGCCCAAATCTGACAAATGCTTATTTGTGGGGTATCCTAAAGAAACAAGAGGGTATTACTTCTACAATCCTTTTGAGGGCAAAGTGTTTGTCGCTCGAACTGGAGTTTTTCTGGAAAAGGATTTTATTTCTAAAAGAATCTGTGGGAGGAAAATAGAGCTTGAAGAAATTCAAGAACCACAAAGCATTGATACACCTATGGAGGAATTAGAGCAGGAAACACAAGTAGTTGTGGAAGAGCAACCTGCTCAAGTAGAACAAGACTAGCGTAGGTCAAGCAGGATACGTCAACAACCTGAGAGATATGGATATCTCATAAGTGATCAGGGTGATGTATTACTCATGGATCAAGATGAGCCTGTGACCTACCAAGAGGCCATAACTGGTCCTGAGTTTGAGAAGTGGCTAGAAGCCATGAAATCTGAAATGGATTCCATGTACACAAACCAGGTTTGGACCTTGGTAGAGCCTCCTATAGGAGTTAACCCTATAGGATGCAAGTGGGTCTTCAAAAAGAAGACTGACATGGATGGTAAGGTACATACCTATAAGGTAAGACTGGTTGCAAAAGGCTATAAACAAATTCATGGGGTTGACTATGATGAAACCTTTTCACCAGTTGCAATGCTTAAATCTGTTCGGATTTTACTTACTATCGCTGCATATCATAATTATGAAATATGGAAGATGGATGTCAAAACTGCTTTCCTTAATGGGAATCTTCTTGAGGATGTGTACATGACACAACCTGAAGGATTTGACATACCAGAAGAAGCCCAAAAGATATGTAAGTTACAACGATCAATTTATGGATTGAAGTAAGCTTCCAGAAGCTGGAATCTTCGTTTTGATGAAACAGTAAGACAATATGGATTCATCAAGAATGAAGACGAGCCTTGTGTCTACAAGAAGGTTAGTGGGAGCATGATCGTATTCTTGGTATTATATGTAGATGACATATTACTCATTGGAAACGATGTCCCTACCTTGCAACAAGTGAAGACTTGGTTAGGGAAATGCTTTTCAATGAAGGACCTAGGTGAAGCATCCTATATATTAGGAATCAGGATCTATAGAGATAGGTCACAAAAACTGCTTGGCCTAAGTCAGAGTACATACATAGAAAAAGTGTTGAGACGCTTTAATATGCATGATTCCAAGAAAGGATTCATACCTATGCAACATGGCATGTGTCTGTCAAAAACACAATCCCCTTCAAGTAAGGAAGAAAGGGATCACATGGATAAGATTCCATATGCATCTGCAATAGGATCTATCATGTATGCCATGCTATGTACTCGACCAGATGTCTCGTATTCTTTAAGTGCAACGATTAGGTACCAGTCTAATCCCGGTCATGCTCATTGGGTAGCTGTCAAGAATATCCTTAAGTACTTGAGAAGAACTAAGGACTCATTCTTGATATACGGAGGTCAGGAAGAGCTTGCTGTAATTGGATACACCGATGCTAGCTTCCAGACAGATAAGGATGACTTTAGATCGCAATCTGGTTATGTGTTTTATTTAAATGGTGGCGCTGTGAGCTGGAAAAGTTCAAAGCAAGATATAGTTGCTGATTCTACAACCAAGGCTGAGTATATTGCTGCCTCAACTGCAGCAAAGGAAGCTGTTTGGATCAAGAAGTTCATTAGTGAACTTGGCATAGTCCATATCATTGTGGATCCCATTGATCTCTATTGTGATAACAATGGTGCTATCGGACAAGCTAAGGAGCCTAGATCTCACCAACGATCCAAACACATACTTAGGCGTTATCATCTCATTCGAGAGATAATCGATCGGGGAGATGTGAAAATATGAAGAGTACCTACACTTGACAATGTTGCTGACCCATTAACAAAGCCTCTTGCGCAGCTGAAGCATGATGGACATACTAGATCTATGGGTATTAGGGGTATACCTGATTGGCTCTAGTGCTAGTGGGAGATTGTTGGTGTAAGCCCTAGAGGCCAATACTTTTGGTACTTGTATCGAATTATTTATTAATAATAAAAGGCATTTCTTTATTATGTTTGCTTTCCAAAATAATAAAGTCCCTAGAATGGTTTATTTGTTTAATGAAATGTTAAGTGTGACTTAATCATGAGATCCCATTAAACATAAGACACTATTCTTAAAGTATCCGTAGTCAAGCTTTAATGTGAAGTGGGATAACATTAAAGCATTAAGATTATTATGAAGATAGATTGATGATCACATCTCATGGATCATAGATAAGGAGTTATCAAGTCTTGACATAGGTATGAATATTAGGAGTAATATTTATACTGGATTGACCCGCTATGAGAATACTACATAGAATGTTATGCAAAGTGTCATAAGTTATTCTCATGATGATAATGGTGTATACCACCCTTCGACCTGAAAACACTATGGACCCTAGATGTAGAGTCAAGTACTTTGTTGTTGATCAAACGTCATCCGTAACTGGATGACTATAAAGACGGTTGATGGGTACTTCACAAAGCATGCTAAGGGACATGAGTGACCTAGATGGAATTTGTTCATCTTGCATAACAGGATAAATGTCTAAGGGCCCAATATTGAACTGGACAAGGGTGACACAGTGTATGCCTTATGTTCAATATAAACATGAGGGCAAAAGGGTAATTGTACAACACAAATATTATCACGGAAAAGGTTTGGTCAGATCACATGACATTTTCGTGACTTGGGTAACAGTGATGTGTTGCTAGATACCGCTCACTGTTTATTATATTAAATATGTGATTTAATATAATTGCCAACGTCGCGAAAACCTACAGGGTCACACACATAAGGATAGGTTGATGAGAGATAGAATAAATAAGGAACACCGTAAGGTACGGTGCACTTAAGTGTAATACGGAAAGTGGTAAGGTACCACGTGGATAAGTGATATATGGTACATCATAAGGTATGATGTCCATAAGCTTAATTGGGCTTTTAGCTTATAGCCTTAATTGGGCTTTTAGCTTGTAGCCCACACGAGTGATTCTATAAATAGATCCCTTGTGATGAAGCAATTTCACTTGATGCAATTTAGTTTTTGATTCTCTCTCTCACTCAAGGTTTCCATTCGTGATCAGCTAGCACTGTGACCGGAAGCGATCTATTCGTGTGGACTGAGTAGAGGCGTTGTTCTTCATCAACGCTCGTGATCACAACATCAAAGGTCTGAATCGCCACAAGAGGTAAATATTTCTATCACTGACCATGTTCATTCATAAGGATCGCTAAAGGAAAATTTTAAATTCCGCTGCGCTTTTGATCACAATTTTCCTTCAATTGGACCTCCCAGAAACTTGAACAAGTACCCAGAAGTACTTCTTCTGTCAACTCTATCTCCACACCAATCAGAATCAGAATAACTCAGAAGTTATGATTTGATCTTTCCTCCAGAAGGAAATAACACTCCATATTTTAGAGTTCCTTTTACATACCTTAGAATCCTGATAGCAGCTCGGTAATGAGACCACTTTGGTTTGCTCATGTATCTACTGACCATTCCAACTGCATAGCAAATATCAGGTCTGGTATTACACAAATACCTCAGAGAACCAACCATTTGTTTGAAGATTGTAGCATCCACATCCTCTCCATCAGAATCAGAATCCAACTTCTGATTCGTATCAGCAGGTGTGATAGCAACCTTGCAATTTGCTAGCTCAAATCTCTTCAGAAGCTCCAGTTCATACTTCTTCTGATGTAAGATGATTCCTTTCTCAGAGTATATAAATTCCATCCCTAGAAAGAAACTCATTTTTCCAAGATCTGTCATCTCAAACGCATTCATCAGAACTTTCTTGAACTCAACTGTTTCTTATTCAGAACTTCCTGTGAGTAATATGTCATCAACATACAAACAGACCAGAATCATATTACCTTCTGAAGTATGCTGAACATAAACACTATACTCCATCTCACACTTCTGAAACCCTTGTTCCTTGAAAAATGAATCAATCTTCAAATTCCAAGCTCTGGGCGCTTGCTCCAGTTCATACAGAGCTTTATTTAACCTGTATACCATCCCTTCCTAATTCTTTTTCACAAATCCAGGAGGTTGTGACACATAAACTTCTTCTTGTAATGGACCGTTTAGAAATGCAGACTTCACATCCAGATGTATCAAAGGTCAATTTCTGTTTGCAGCTAAAGCAATCACCAGTCTGATTGTTTCGTGTCTAGCTACAGGCGCAAACACCTCAAAGTAATCTAGTCCAGGTTTCTGAAGAAAACCTATGGACACTAGTCTCGCTTTGTGTTTGCCAATTGATCCATATGGCTTTAGCTTCTGCTTGAAAACCCATCTGACGCTGATGGCTTTCTTGTCTTTTGGAAGTTCTGTCAGCTTCCAAGTCTTGTTTCTTTCAATAGCCTCAAGTTCTTCTTTCATGGCATTCAACCATACTTTCTTCTTGAGCGCTTCTTCAATACCCACTGGTTCAGAATCTACTAGCATGGCACACTGAACGATTTCTCCTTCAGAATCTACTTCAGTATCATGCAACATGCTAAAATCTGCAAACCTACTTGGTATTCGTCTGATTCTCTGTGGCCTCTGATCTTGTTCTGAAGCTTCTCCAGAACTCGGAACTGTGCTAGCTTCTGGACTTTGTCCAGAATTATTTACTTCAGAATTACCACCTTCAGAGTTACTTCTGGAAACTTGTTCTCCAAACCCCATGTCTTCAGTGTTTTCCCTTCCAGAAGTATAATCACCACCAGATTCTGGATCATCATCAGAATCTGGATCAGAATCAGATCCACTATCAGAATCTCCCTGAGATTCTGACTCATCTTCAGAGTCTTCATCTTCTGACTCTGACTCGTCTTCAGAACTTTCTGAAGGATCTTTAGAAACTAACCCTGGTGTTGGCGCTACACCAGAATCTGATTGAAGCTTGTTCCAATCCCATGTTTCTAACTCTTTCACAATGACGTCTTTGCTGATCTCAACTTTGTTGGTTTCTGGACAATAAAGCTTATAGGCACCTGTACTGTGGTACCCCACCAGTAACATTGTTTTGCTTCTATCATCCAGTTTTCGTCTTCTAGCCTCTGGAACGTGTTTGTAGCATACAAAACCAAACACCTTCATATGGCTAACACTTTGCTTGTCTCCAGTCCATTTTTCTAAAGGAACAGTTTCCTTCATCTTCTTTGTTGGACACCTATTTAGAACATATGCTGATGTGGCAACAGCTTCTCCCCATAACATGTGAGGTAACTTCTTCTCTTTCAGCATACTTCTGGTCATATCAAGCAAAGTTCTATTTCTTCTTTCAGCAAGACCGTTGTGATGAGGAGTATATGGAGCAGTAACCTCGTGTTCTATTCCATTCTCCTCACAGAACTTCTGGAACTCTGTAGAGTTATACTCACCTCCACCATTTGTTCTCAGAATCTTCAGCTTCTGACCACTCTGCTTCTCAGCCTTCACCTTGAACTTCTGGAACTCAGTAAACACTTCATGCTTGAACTTGATGAGTGTTACCCATGTCATTCTTGTGAACTCATCCACAAAAGACACAAAATATTTGTTTCCTCCAAGTGAAGATACTGGAAATGGTCCACCACATCAGAATGTACTACTCCCAGAGCATGCTTTGCTCTGGGGGCTACTTCTGATGCAAATGGCAATCTGGGTTGCTTGCCTTTCATGCATATCTCACATGCCATGTACGAGCTTCTTAGAACTTAGATGCCCTAAGCTTCTATAGTTCAAGTGCCCCAACCTCTTGTGCCACAGCTTACTGTCAGCTTCAGCGCTTTCTACACTAAGACACTCCGCTTCAGAAGTTTCTACATTCACCTTGAATGTTCTGTTGCTTCCCTGCTCAGACTTCATAATCAACTTCTGATTAGAATCATACAACGTCAAGAGGTTGTCCTTCATAACCACTGAAAAACCTTTCTCAATAAGCTGACCCACACTCATCAGATTGCTTTTAATTCCAGGAACATACCAAACATCTTTGATCCGAATGTTTTTTCCATTCTTCACTCTGACTCTAACATTTCCTATACCTTCTGCATTAAGGTACTTATCATCAGCACATCTGATCTTTGTTCTCCTTCTGGAGTCAAAGTCTATCAGCCATTGTTTGTTCCCAGTCAAGTGGTTTGAACAGCTAGTGTCCATATACCACCAATCTCCTGAACAATTTCCATCAGAATCAGAAGCCATCAGTAGCACAGGTTTATCATCTTAATCTTCTCTGGCTATATTTGCTTCTTCTGATTTCCTTCCTCTGTTTCTACAGTCTCTGGCAAAATGGCCAAACTGTTTACAGCAGTAGCATTGAACCTTCTTCTTGTCATACCTTTCCTTTCCCTTCTGATATTTCTTTTCATCAGAAGTTGAGGTTTCTGACTTCTGGAATTTATCACCATGTGTTGTACCCCAAAATTTGCCCTCCCATAATCTTCAAAGTTTTTTCAAGCATCACCTCAAATGGTTCAAAGTCTACTCAAGGGCTACACAGTCAAGCATCCTCCTAAGGCAGGCAAAATTAGGGTTTTGGTTCCTGCAAGGAAATTGAGGTTTTCAAGGGCTCAGTCAAGTCCCACATGCTCATATACATTGTCAAGCACCTACATGTCAAGTTTCAAGGCTCACAAGGTCAAGTTGCACAGTCAAAAACCTAATTGCTCAATAGTCAACTGTAGGGGCAAAATGGTCATTTGGCAGTCAAAAGTCAAAATTTTTGGTCAACATCTTATTTTGAAGCCACAAACATCATTTGATCAATTCTTGATCATGATTCTCAAAGTATGATTCAAAAAGTCTCAAGATGCAAAAGTTTCTATTTTTGGACAGCTGAAAAGTCAACTGTAACTTGACCAAGGCATAACTTCCTCATGGTTCATCAGAAAAATTCCATTCAATGCTCACTTTGAAGGAGAGGACATTCCCTACAACTCACCTTCAAATTCCAAGTCCAAGAAATGCTCTCACAAAAAGTTATCAATTTCAACATTATAGGTCATTTTCAAAAGTCAACAAAAAGGGACTTTAAGTCAAAGACCATAACTTGAGATTGGTAAATCAAAATGATATGGGACCAAACACATTGGTTAGAGGACTTCAAGACCTTTCCAAAATTTCTAAGAACATGTTCATAGCTTCAAAATTGAGCAAGATATGCATTGGAGAAGTTGGGAAATTTTTGTGAAATGGCCAAAGTCAATTATCCTTGAAACTTCATTTTTGACAAAATGGGCCCACTTTTTCCACTTGTTTCAGCTTGGCCATGCTTCCCACGTGTCCCACAAATTATTTCAAGATTTAAAATTAATTTTTCCATTTTTATTTAATTTTATTTGATTTAATTCATTTTAAATCTTTTAAAATCAAATAAAAATCAAGAAAATTAATTAAAGGGTATATTTTGTATTGAAATGCTTTGATACACCATCATGACCATTCCAAATTTGTGCCAAGGCCTAAATCAAGCAAGAATTCAAATTTTGGCACAAAAATGGAAAGTGTTTCAATGGAGTTCATGACAAATCTCAAACATGAATGCATAAGGTTAATGGCCTTAATTCTGATCAAAACTCTTTACATAACATGTATGCAAGCCATCACAAAAGGATGCACGACCTAGAGAGCCATACAAACTGAGAACCAAGTTGCAAAATTTTCATAAAAAACTTGAAATCTGAAAACCCATTTGCAGCACGTTTTAAACCTCCATTCCAATCAAAACACATTCCTGGTATCCCAAGGAAGCTTTTGCAATCAAAAACCAATCCAAACGTGCCCAGAATCTTAGAACTCAGGCCAAACGGTTTGCAATTTTTTCTTGAATTCTATATAATCATTCATGCGCTTTTGACATTTTTTTTGAATTGATTTATACTCATAGGGACATTCTGAAGCTTTTGATACCATTCAATTGAACTATAGCATCCTATATCAAAAACTGCCATTGATGGACATTAGGTTTTCAGAAGCTCAAAATTAGGCGTTTCTTCATATGGAAAAATTAGGCTACCAAACTGGTACCATTGAATTCGTGACATCCAAATGAATCATTCCATGACCTTGCGCTCAATTTATGTTGCTTCCTCTCCTAATCGCTATTTTTCGCTATGTCACTTAGTGGGGGTTTAAAACCCCCGCTATCTCATTCATGTTACAGGTACAAACAGAGAAGAAGGCTGAGGTGTCCAGGCGTGAGTGGAAGGTTCAAATCCACGCACGCAATTTTTTATTTTCCAGCATTATTGACTTTGGTTTTATATAATATTTGTTTTTCATATTATTAACAAATGCAACAAAGTGCCTCAGTGGTTGGGAACGTGTCACGCCATCTTTGGGACCTGGGTTCGATTCCCAGGTCCCCTTACAATTCCCATATTATTTTTCATTTGACTTTCTTGTGCAGCGCTCCAAGGAAGGTTCATCATAAGCCCTATAGATCCAACAAGCCAGGTGTCTTCAAGGCAAATCCAAGGGCCCAGAAAGCAAGAACACCATGTGCTTGGTCAACAGCATTCCATTCCCAGGGTCAAACGAGCTGACTTCCTAATGGGCCAAGATTCAGCATCACACCCACATTTCTGGCCCAGCACCCCCTCCATTTGGTTTATTATTTTCTTTTCATTTTATTTTTCAATTTAATTTCTAACCCCTTTTTATTTTATTTATTATTAGTAATTAATCAATTAACCATTTTCATAAAAAACCAAAAAAAATAAAATTAACATTTTTATTATTATTATTTTTATTTTGTAAATAAACCATAATTGAATTAGTTTTTAATTAGGCCATTTTAACATTCTTTTTAATAATTAAAATAGATTTAGATTTAGGTTAACCTAGAATTTTATTTCTTTTTCTATTTTATTTCATAAAAAACATAAAAACCAAAAAAATATTTTCTTTTAATTAAAATAATTAATTAGTTTTTAATTTCATTTAATTACAAAAAAGACTAAAAATTAATTTCTTTTCCTAAAAGGGTCAACACCCTTAAGCATTCCCCATTAATTTATTCGCGCGCATTTAATTTGTTCGATTATTATGTAATTGCTCCGGATATGTAATAGTAATTAGGACTTTTACTGTTTTTATTTACTTTCCGTATTTATTTACTAAAAAAACGGGTCTTTGTAATTTTTGGCGATGTATAGACTCGCGCCTTGTAATAGCGTAGGATTTACGTTTCCGCAATTTACTTTCCGCACCCCCTTTAACTGTTAACTTGTATGAAAGAATGCATGCCAATTAAAAACAAGCGTAGCTCACCGTGCTATGATCAAAGATAAACTTAACATGAAAATAACACACAAATACACACACCACTTCTAGGGTACGCCTCACCTGTTGCCTTACCTTCGAAACGTGGTCGTCGAGTATAGGACGTTTTAGTAAGTCCTTATGTCCATGATCCAGTTGCCTCAAAACGGTTGTCTCGGATTAAAAAGGATCAATGGCATAAGGGTAGCTTCTAAGGTGTCCTACTGTTGCTCTGGTGACCACACTGTCCCTACAAACAAATTGACCCGAACACCTCCAACGGTGGTGCTACCTACCTCTCAATGGTGGGATGACACCACCTAAAGGGCACTTACACAGCTCAATTCCTTAGGGTAGGTAGATGACTCATAGATACTTGCTCTTTTCAAAAACAAACAAAATACTTTTCACACATTACACTTTCAAAAGCTTTCAAAACAAATTTTTCAAACACTCTTGAGGACAGATACAAGAGTTATTCAGAAATCTTTCAAAGAAACTTTTTCAAACCCACTTACATTTTGAAAAGCAAACATTTTGAAAACATAAGAGCAAGTACCTAAGAGCCCGTGGATAACCACAGATAGAAAGGGTGCTAACACCTTCCCTTTCTATAAATCTACCTCCCGAAACGAGAAACGTTCTCATAAGGAATTTTGCTATGCTTTTGTCCTTTCCATGTTGGAGAAAATAAAAGACGGTGGCGACTCTTGCTTCCGCGACATTTCGCGAAACTAGCTAAAAACAGTCAGTTCTATTTCCACCGATCACAGAACTGGCGACTCTACTGGGGATAATTTAAAGTGAGGTGTACCTTAGGACTAAGATCACTTGTGTTTTCAATTGTTGTGTTTGTTTGCTTTATTATTATGGGCTGCATTGGAGTTACATAGATCCTAACCCGGATTTGGGGATACCCTGTTAGGTAGCATAAACTGTGAGGGACCTGTCCGGCGTAGACCGACACGGGTGAAACAGTGGCTACGTTGGTGTAGAGCCTTGGTCTGTATCGATATCCCTTGTGTCGCAACGAGGAGAATATGGGTCTTCTGAGGAGTCATTAAGCACCAACCGACCTTAGAACCTTAAATGACCCAACTTGGCCAATAGAACAGTAGCAGTATGCTACGCCCATTGAGGCTAAACTCTCGTGATGGTTCTGGATGCAAGAAAAGATTGCGATGCTAGAGTTATGACCGATTGAGGGTAGCCAGTGATATTGGGATCCTCTAGAACCCGATTACTTCTGATAGGATAGGTCTTAACCAACAAACTGAAAGAGGGTAATACCTAGACCCCATGCTGGCCTAAACTCTAAGGGCTTGTCTTGTGTGACTTGTGTGCCTTATCATGTTTGCCTTTGTGAATATTTGTGGTGTGCTTTATCATAACATCATGCCATCATAAACATTGCATGCATCCTGCATAAGGACTGACCATTTCAAAGACAAGAGGGTTTCACCTTTGCTCTGTTTTGTAGGACATCATGATGCCTATGCGAAGGAATACTATCCGGTTCAACTTTGTTCACCCACCTGAGTTGCTTGAAGAATTGGTTAGCAGAATTCCAAACACCACTTCCTTCATCCAGAGGCATGGTTCTCTTCTCGGCTTAGTCACTGCAAAGTGGGACCAATAACTGATGAGTGTCTTGACCCAGTTCTATGACCCCTTGTACAACTGCTTCACCTTTCAAGACTTCCAGCTGGTCCCCACCCTGGAAGAGTTCTCTGATTTGCTGGGTATCCCTATCTTGGATCAGGCTCCCTTCACTGGTTGGGAAAAGGCTCTTAGACCTGAGGAGATTGCAGCAACCCTTCCTTTGACCAATAAATAAGTGATGGACAACTGGGTGACTAGAAGCGGAGTTAAGGGCTTCTTGGCTAAGTTTCTGATTGGTAAAGCTAACAGTTTCTGGAATGACTTAGACTTCAGGGCGTACGAGGACATTCTGGCTCTCTTAATCTATGGGCTAGTATTGTTTCCAAATCCTGATAACTTTGTCAATATCAATGCCATAAGGATCTTCATGTCTCGGAACCCTGTACCCACTCTCTTGGGTGATATTCTGCAACAACTCTATGCTCGTACTGCTTGAAGACAAGGAACTCTGTGGTGTTGTACTCCTTTGTTGGTGAGGTGGTTTATTTCGCACCTCCCCAAGTTCGTGCTAAAGAACCAAGAAGGAAGAGGCTGGGTTCATAGGTTAATGTCTCTCACTGATAATGACATCATTTGGACTCTCAGAGGTTTAGATGAGGTGGCTGTTATTGATCGCTGCGGAGAATATCCTAATGTTCCATTGATTGGCACTCAGGGCGGAATCTCTTATAATCCGTGTTTAGCTCTCTGTCAGTTTGGAAGAGCCAGAAGAACAGGGCCTCATGAGATGCTGGTGCCTCACATCAGTTTTGAGTTTCAGAAAGATAGTGACGAGCTACGTCGTAGATTCATCAAAGCTTGGGACATAATTCACAAAGCTGACCCACATGAGTTGGGACTGAAGACTTCTTTACCAATGGAACCCTATTACAGATGGGTCCGCATCCGTGCTCAGAAGTTAGGTATGCCATATGAAGCTGTCAGGCCTATCATTCTTGAAAGTCCTGATGGAGATGGGGTTCCTCCAACTGTTCTCCCTCCTCAGATACCCACTGATGTTGATACATTAAAGAGGTCTTGGGCGCAACTACAGGAAGAGCGGGATTATTATCGAGAAAAGTTCAACGAACAAGAACATAAGATCCAGAAGCTGACCAAGCAATTGGAGAACGAGCGAACCCTGAACGCCTATATCCGTACTGAGAAGAGGAGGCCATGGGATCACTGATGGGCTTTGGATGTTTCTTTTACAGCTTTATTTCCTTTTCAGTATTTTCATTCCTGTAACGCCTAAGGGCAAATTGTTGAACAATTTAAAATTTAAATCTAATAAAGTGTGTTCCTTTTGTTTACAAAGTTGATTCCCGATTGTCTTTGAAAACATAATTAATACGCACTTCATTCATCATATGCATTACAGGTACCCTTTTCCTACAGGTTGCTTAATCTCCTTCGCTGTTTATTTCAGCACTCAAGCATCATGAATCCTGAGCTTACTACCGAGCAAGCTATCAAGGCCCTCCAGGCCCAGAACACCCAATTTCAGGAGATGGTCATGAACTTGGCCCAGGGACAACAAGAGCTGAAGGCTTTGCTCCTGAAGAAGAATAAGAAGAAAAAGAGGACTGTGCTATTCAACACTGGGTGCAGACTCGGGAACACATTGCAGAATGAAGCTGAGAGGACTACTCCGTCTGTGGGGGAAGGTAGTCACCAAGGGAGAGAGGTCCCTAGTCCTGTGGTCTCTAACACTGAGACAGACTTCAATGACGAACAGTACCCTCCTGCTGAGGACCGGTACAAACAGTTGGAGGACAGGTTAAATGCTATGGAGATTCAACGTGTGCCTGGGTTGGATTTCGGAGACTTGGGGTTATCTTCTGGGGTGGTGATCCCGCACAAGTTCAAGGCGCCTGCCTTTGTGAAGTATGACGGGGCTTCCTGTCCTAAGATGCACCTCCGTTCTTATGTAAGGAAGATCCAACCTTACACAGCAGACAAGAACTTATGGATCCACTTCTTCCAGGAGAGTCTTTCAGGGACTCACCTCGAATGGTTCTATCAGCTGGATGGAACCAACATTCGTAACTGGGAGGATTTGGCCACTGCTTTCTACAAGCAGTATCAATATAATTCCGACCTCGCTCCCACGCGTACCCAACTCCAGGGTATGTCACTGGGAACGGGTGGAGGTTTTAAGGAGTACGCACAGAAATGGAGGGACCTGGCTGGCAGGGTGCAGCCACCGTTGACGGACCAGGAGCTGGTGGATATGTTCTTGGGGACCCTATCTGGTCCATTCTTCAATCATCTCATTGGTAATTCCTCCGCTGGGTTTACTGACCTGATCTTGACTGGTGAGAGGATCGAGGCTGGTATAAAATCAGGGAAGATACAAAAGGTTGCCTTCTCAAATACTGAAAAGAAGCCCTTCAAGAAGGAGGCAAGTGCTGTGTATGGTCCAAGAAGGCAAAACAAACCTGAACGCCGCCAAGCTGTCAACGCGGTAGTTATTTCTAAGCCTGCTGCTGCTCCACAACAGTACAACCAACCCAGAGCTGAGAGGCCCAAACGGCAGTATACTCGGCTCAGCATGACTCTTTCTTAGATCCTGCCGCAACTGCTGTCAACTAGCCTGGTAACGGTCAAAGAGGCTCCGAAGATGGTAAACACAGCATCTCCGAAATACAACCCCAACGCCCGTTGCGCGTATCACTCTGATAGCCCGGGACATTCTACTGATGATTGCTGGGCTCTGAGGAATAAGGTTCAGGACCTTATTGATGCCAAAGAGATATAGTTCGAGGCGCCCGAGAGGCCAAATGTTGTGACCGCTCCCATGCCCCAGCATGGAGTGAATGCTGTTGAGGAGGATTTGTATGTAGCTTCTGTGGATGATGTTGCTACTCCGCTGCTGACCGTCAAGAGGAACCTGTTGCTAGCCAGTTTATTTCCGAGATGTAGCAAAGGTTGCCCTTTATGTGCTGATTCCCCTGCTGGTTGTTCTTTGCTGAAATCAGGCGTCCAAAACCTGATGGATAGTAAAGAGATCTTGTTCAAGAAGACTGCCGTTCCTGCTGCCCCTGTTGAAGAAGTTTCAATTGTTACCATTTTCAATAACCCTTCCAAGGCTCCTTCAAAGAAGCCTGTCCAAATTTTGCCTATTCACAAGATTGCTCCCATCACCATTACTGTTCCGGGGCCCATCCCCTACAAGTCTGATAAAGCTGTCCCATGGCACTATGGGGCAGATGTTTATGTTCTGAGAGTGAAGCAAGAGTTCAATACTGACACCGGTGTCGCCAACATCACCGGGCCTGCTAAGGTCACTCGTAGTGGAAGACTGTTCTCACCAGACATTTCACCTCCAGCCATTCAAAGGCCTCTTGTCAACACACCTGCCAGTGTGCCTGTTTCCCCCCCTGATCAAGTTTCTACCCCTGCTGCCGAGTCATCTGACGCTCGGGGCAAGGGGATTGCTGCTGATATGCCTGCCCGGACGGAGGCACCAAAGACCATTGTTGAGGCTTCCAAGCAAGAGATGGAAGAGATCCTCAAGATTATAAAGAAAAGTGATTTCAACGTCGTTGAACAGTTGGGGCACACCCCTCCAAAATCTCCATGATATCACTGCTGTTGTGTTCAGAGGCCCATGCCAAGGTCCTGATTGCTTTCTTGAAGACGGCCCACGTGCCTCAAGAGACGTCTGCTGATCAATTCACCAACTGTGTGGCCAACTTAACTGCTGATAATGGCCTGGGTTTCTTTGATGCTGATCTGACGGCCAAGGGGAAGAACCATAATGATGCCCTGCATGTCTCCATTGAATGCAGGGGCACTACTCTTGCTCATGTGCTGGTTGACACTGGGTCTTCACTAAACGTGCTGCCCAAGAAGGCTCTAGACAGGCTGGACTGTGAGGGTTTAGAGCTCAAACCAAGTAACATTGTTGTCCGGGCCTTTGACGGGTCCAAAAGGATGGTACATGGTGAGGTTGACATCCCGATCAGGGTTGGTTTGCAGGTATTTGATTCAAAATTCTATGTGATGGACATCCGTCCATCCTATTCTTGTTTGCTGGGTCGCCCGTGGATCCACAAGGCTGGAGCTGTGACTTCAACTTTACATCAGAAGCTCAAATACCCGGTCAGGGGGAAGATTGTAACAGTGCAAGGGGAAGAGGAATACATGGTCAGCCACCTCAACTCCTTCAGGTACGTAGAAATGGATGGGGAGTTCATTGAGACCCCCTTTCAACATTTTGAAGAGGTGCCACAAACATTGGCAGCAGTAGAAGCAGTGGTTGAAGAGGGTTCTCCCTTGAAGATGGCCTCCTTAAAGGACGCCCGGGCTGTGATTGAAAAAGGTGAACGTGCAAACTGGGGAAGGCTCCCTGATTTTACTCCAAAGACTGACAAATTTGGCTTGGGTTTCACTGCAGAAGCTCAGAAGGCTGTGCGTAGGGCAAGGATTGGAAGACCTCCTGTGCTCATCACCAATCCAGGAGTGAATGCTATTGGGGATGAAGACGAAGTGGAAGAATCCGAGTTTGACAGCTGGATCTACCCAACGACTAACGGTGGACCTAGCAACTGGACCGCAAAAGACTTTACACCCATCACTTTTGTCACCCAGTAATGAACTTCTTTGTTTTGGATTTGTAATAAACAATAATTTGAAACTTTATGGCCCGGTGTCTTACCCGGGGCACCGTGGTTTTATTTGTGAGGGCTTTTGTTTGTCACTTTCATATATCATGAATAAAAGCATTGGACGTTTTTCACATTTCAAATCTTGCGCTCCCTTTCTTTCTTTATATATTGCAAAACAACTGTATTTACACACACTCACTCGTACAGGTTTCAATCCACTCTGGATCTCACTGGTAACGACTCTGCTACTGCCAGTTATGACTTTGAAAATCCGATCAACTTAGCCGAAGACGAAGGTGAAGATGATTGTGAAGTGCCTTGCGAACTTGCAAGACTGTTACTCCAGGAAGAGAGGGCCATTCAGCCACATGAAGAGCCAGCGGAAACGGTAAATCTGGGTACTGAGACAGACAGAAAGGAAGTCAAGATTGGTGCTAATCTAGAGCTCAGTGTGAAACAACGGCTGATCCAGATGCTGCATGACTACATGGAAATCTTTGCCTGGTCTTACGAAGACATGCCTGGGTTGGATACCGACATCGTAGTTCATCATTTGCCTACCAAGGAAGACTGCCCTCCGGTTAAACAAAAGGTCCGCCGTATGCGTCCAGAGATGTCCGAGAAGATCAAAGCTGAGGTTATGAAGCAATTTGATGCCGGGTTTCTAGCAGTGACTTCTTACCCTCAGTGGGTTGCCAATGTGGTGTCGGTGCCAAAGAAAGATGGTAAGGTCAGAATGTGTGTTGATTACAGGGATCTGAACAGGGCAAGCCCCAAGGATGACTTCCCCTACCTCACATTGACGTTCTGGTTGACAATACTACCCAGCACAAAGTGTTCTCCTTCATGGACGTCTTTTCAGGTTATAATCAGATCAAGATGGCTCCTGAAGATATGGAAAAGACTACCTTTGTTACTCAGTGGGGCACCTTCTGCTACAAGGTCATGCCTTTTGGATTGAAAAATACTGGGGCAACCTACCAACGTGCCATGGTTGCTTTATTTCATGACATGATCCACCATGAGATTGAAGTGTATGTCGACGATATGATTGCAAGGTCCCAAACTGAGGAGGAGCACCTTGACCATCTGCAGAAACTATTTGACCGTCTGAAGTTATACAAGCTAAGGTTGAACCCGAACAAGTGCACGTTTGGGGTGAGATCTGGAAAGTTGCTAGGCTTCGTCGTAAGCGACAAAGGTATTCAAGTGGACCCTGCCAAGGTTAAAGCCATAAAAGAGATGCCAGTTCCCAAGACAGAGAAAGAGGTCAGAGGCTTTCTAGGACGTCTGAATTACATTGCCCGATTCATCTCGCACCTAACTGCTACCTGTGAACCAATCTTCAAGCTGTTGAAGAAAGATCAGGTAGTACGTTGGAATGATGAATGTCAGGACGCTTTTGACAGAATCAAAGAGTATCTCCAAGAACCACCCATCCTTATGCCACCGGTTGAAGGGAGACCTCTAATACTATACCTGACAGTACTCGACAACTCAATGGGGTGTGTGCTGGGGCAGCATGACGAGTCTGGCCGAAAAGAGCACGCCATTTATTACCTTAGCAAAAAGTTTACCGACTGTGAGACCCGATACTCACTGCTCGAGAAAACTTGTTGCACTTTGGTATGGGCTGCTCGCCGGCTGAGACAATATATGCTGACTCACACTACTCTGTTAATTTCAAAGATGGATCCAATAAAGTACATATTCGAGAAGCCTGCTCTGTCTGGGAGAATAGAAAGATGGCAAATGATCTTGACGGAATATGACATCCAGTACACGACTCAGAAGGCTATCAAGGGAAGTGTATTGGCAGACCACTTGGCACACCAAGCAGTGGATGACTACCAATCAATGAACTTTGAATTTCCTGATGAAAGCATCATGATAGTGACTGATTGCGAAGTACCTGGACCGGATGAAGGACCTGAGGAAGGATCCCGATGGTCTATGCACTTTGACGGAGCCTCCAACGCTTTGGGTAATGGTATCGGCGCTGTGATCATATCCCCTCAAGGCACTCATACTCCACTCACTGCCCGACTATGTTTCAACTGCACCAACAACATGGCGGAGTATGAGGCGTGCATCATGGGTCTTCAAGCTGCAATTGACTTAAGGATCAAGCTTCTGAGTGTCTTCGGAGATTCTTCTCTCGTGATCAATCAGATCAAAGGCGAGTGGGATATGAAACACCCAAATCTTATTCCTTACAAAGAATGTGTGTTGACATTGATCCCCCATTTCACAGAGATAACTTTTGAACATTTCCCAAGAGAGGAGAATCAGTTGGCGGACGCATTAGCTACGATGTCTTCTATGTTCAAAGTCAAGTGGGACAATGAGGCTCCCCGGATCATCATCTGGAAACTGGACGAACCTGCATACTGTTGTGATCTTGAGGCTGAGATAGTAACTGAGAAACCCTGGTATCATGAGGTGAAGAGGTGCTTGGAAGCTCAAGAATACCCTGAAGGTGCATCTGTCAACGACAAGAAGTTTCTGAGAAGGTTCGCAGCGAAGTTCTTCCTCAGCAACGACATTCTGTACAAGCGAAACCATGATTCGACCTTACTGCGTTGTGTGGATAAGACTGAAGCAGAAAGAATCATGGCAGAGCTACATGAAGGTACCTTCGGAACACATTCCAGTGGACATACCATGGCAAAGAAAATCCTTCGGGCAGGATATTTCTGGTTCACAATGGAAGCCGACCGTTACCAACATTCTCGGACATGTCATAAATGCCAGATTTTTGCAGATAAGGTGCACGTTCCTCCAGTTCCTCTGAATGTCTTGACAGCACCTTGGCCTTTCGCAATGTGGGGCATTGATATGATCGGCGAGATCAGACCTACGACATCCAACGGGCATCGCTTCATCCTGGTAGCGATTGATTACTTCACGAAGTGGGTTGAAGCAGCTTCTTACGCTACAGTAACCAAGAATGTCGTGGCACGGTTCATTCGGCATAACCTGATCTGTCGATACGGCGTCCCAGAAAGGATCATTACGGACAATGGTACCAATCTCAATAACAAGATGATCACTGAGCTCTGCGAGCAATTCAAGATACAGCACTACAACTCTTCTCCTTACCGGCCGAAGATGAATGGGGCTGTCGAAGCAGCGAATAAGAATATCAAGAAAATTGTGCAGAAGATGACAGTGACCTATAAAGATTGGCACGAGATGTTAGCGTTTGCTCTTCATGGGTATCGTACCTCAGCAAGAACGTCAACCGGGGCAACTCCCTTTTCCTTGGTCTATGGCATGGAGGCAGTCTTGCCGATTGAAGTCCAGATACCCTCTCTCCGGATAATGAAGGACGCAGGCTTGAGCGAAGATGACTGGATCCAGACTCGACTTTATCAGTTAAACCTAATTGACGAAAAGAGACTCACTGTTATTTGTCATGGTCAAACGTACCAAAAACGGATGATCAGGGCATTTAACAAGAAAGTCAGACTACAAGAGTATCAAGTTGGGGACCTGGTAATCAAACGCATCATCCTTCCTCAAAGTGATCCCAGGGGCAAATGGACCCCTACGTACGAAGGGCCATTTATGGTTAAACATGTGTTCTCAGGAGGAGCCATGATTCTAACCACCATGGATGGTGACGACCTTCCTCACCCCGCCAATGCAGACATAGTAAAAAAATACTACGCATAATAAAAGACCCGCTAGGTTGACATACCTAGGCAAAAATAAGGGCTTCCCGGCGAACCAAAAGGGTTCGGGCAAAAATAAGGGATGAAATGAAAAAAATCTGTACACCCGGCAAGTCGAAAACCTGAAAAGGCAGCTTGGGCAAAAATGGGTATCCCGGTGGACCGAAAACCCGAAAGGGCGGTCCAGGAAAAAATTAGGGATTAAAGCGTAATACTATGTCTCATTGGATCACCTTGCATCCAGAATCCGGTATCAACTATCAAGTTCAGACGGCATCGATCAGTCAGCTTCATCTTCAACCGAGCAGCCAAGGGATGAGACGCTCGAAGATATAAAGGCGATAGTAGAGTTGGAACCCAGTGGGATTGTTCTTTTCACATATCTGTTTTGTTTTCCCTTTGTACAAAATTGTATAAACTCTGTTGTTCGGCGGCGTTCTCTTACTAGGACGTCAGCCTCTTGTACATAAACGCCTATTCACAGGAAAATTCAAAAATCAATACAAATTCACAGTTCAGACCAATTGCTAATTGTTTTTTTTCCTTTTTCTGTTTTGTTTTGCGAAGAACGTCCAATGTTCAATTTTTGATATATGCATTTGACACTAATTGCTAACTCATAAATATTTGCATGCAAAACAAAGGATTAATTACAGGTGACATTAGAAACAGGGGCAATAATGAGTTGTCTAAGCGATCTAATTGCTATGTCCACCCAGGTACCAAGGTAAGTTCTGCTGAAGAATGTAACCAAGATACCTTAATTCCCCAGAGAGTGAGCCAGCAAGTCAACAATACTCTCCCCAAGCAGAGTTAGCCTACTCTATCAAGCCTTAAGGAAGTTGGGTATCCCCATCAGATCTCAACATTCCCCAGCGCAACATACAAGCATTCTTAACAAGCATCCCCGATAGTCTTGATCTAAGATTGTTCCCCGGCGGTATACCAGACATTCAGTGGAGCCACTTTCCCCGTACAGTTCAAAAATCTCCCCAGGGGAGTCCAGTCCAATCTGAAAAGTTTCCCCGGGAGAGTTCAACCAATCTCCCCAGCAGGTCTCGAAGCTTATCCCTAGTAGATTCTGGAAGCTTATCCCCTGCAGAGCGAATGCGTCTCCCCGGTCTTATTCAAAGGTTATTTCCCCACCAGGATATAACTGGGTTATCCTCAGCTAAAAACCACGGAAAGATCGTCACCGACGAAGTCTTCCCATCCCCAGCGGAGTTCATCCAATCTTCCAACAGAACTTAACAATGGTATCCCCAGCGGAGTTATCATCAAATCTCAGCAAAGTATCTCTCTCCCCCATAGAGTTTCCCCCGCAGAGTAATTTATTCGCCAAGTTTATCCCTCAACGGAGCCATCTTCTCCTACCGGTATTCTTGCAACTACCATCCCCAGCGGAAACAAGAAGCTCTACTATTCAACATCAGCCCAGGATTCAACTTCCCGGCACCCGTCAAGGATTTATTTTCCTAGACAAAAAACATACATAAACATCACATCTTCATACATTATAGCATGCACATACGCATCATGAACATACAATCTCACTTATTCTGAGAACATCATGCATGTCATACATCATGACATCGCATACAACTAACGTTTGTCTTTTCAGGACAAAAGTCAATACAAAGATAATTGCTATCAACTGTCGTGATTCCAGATCTGATTCTTGTATCTCGCCAGGGTGTATCTGTTGACGAGTAATTCCAGACTCGATTCCTGTATCTTGCCAGGGCACGTCTGAAGAGTTCGAAGATCCGATTCCTGTATCTTGCCAGGGTGTATCTGTTGATGTCTACATTACCAGACTCGATTCCTGTATCTTGCCAGGGCACGTCTGAAGAGTTCGAAGATCCGATTCCTGTATCTTACCAGGGTGTATCTGTTGACGACTACATTATGCTACTCGATTCCTATATCTTGCCAGAGCACGTCTGAAGAGTTCGAAAATCTGATTCCTGTATCTTGCCAGGGTGTATCTGTTGACGACTACATTACCAGACTCGATTCCTGTATCTTGCCAGGGAACGTCTGAAGAGTTCGAAGATCCGATTCCTGTATCTTGCCAGGGTGTATCTGTTGACGACTACATTACCAAACTCGATTCCTGTATCCTGCCAGGGCACGTCTAAAGAGTTCGAAGATCCGATTCCTGTATCTTGCCAGGGTGTATCTGTTGACGACTGATTCCAGACTCGATTCCTGTATCCTTCCAGGGCACGTCTGAAGAGTTTAAAGATTCGATTCCTGTATCCAACCAGAGCACATCTACACAAAGAGTTTGAAGATCAACTCCTGTAACAGGCCAGGTAATTATTTTCTTTCTCAGGTACGCAAGTTCTCGCTAAGGAATCTCTTATGCGATCGACACCTAGATGACATCTATAAGCCCATCCACACACATTACAGTTCCAAATGGCATCTATAAGCCCATTCCCGACAAAGTTCTGTCACACTTCCAGATGGCATCTATAAGCCCATCCTCCTATCCATCATCTCTCCAAATGGCATCTGTAAGCCCATTCCCGCTATCACACTGCTGATACTCTACTATGTGAGTGCAAATTTCTGGGCACTCTAGTGTTCAATCATCTTCCACCCTCGGATCACGAAAGGCACACAAGCCAATCTAAATCCTCAGGTCTAAGAAGATTGAACAGGGGCAACTGTTGTACCCTAAAATTTGCCCTCCCATAATCTTCAAAGTTTTTTCAAGCATCACCTCAAATGGTTCAAAGTCTACTCAAGGGCTACATAGTCAAGCATCCTCCTAAGGCAGGCAAAATTAGGGTTTTGGTTCCTGCAAGGAAATTGAGGTTTTCAAGGGCTCAGTCAAGTCCCACATGCTCATATACATTGTCAAGCACCTACATGTCAAGTTTCAAGGCTCACAAGGTCAAGTTGCACAGTCAAAAACCCTAATTGCTCAACAGTCAACTGTAGGGGCAAAATGGTCATTTGGCAGTCAAAAGTCAAAAATTTTGGTCAACATCTTATTTTGAAGCCACAAACATCATTTGATCATTTCTTGATCATGATTCTCAAAGTATGGTTCAAAAAGTCTCAAGATGCAAAAGTTTCTATTTTTGGACAGCTGAAAAGTCAACTGTAACTTGACCAAGGTATAACTTCCTCATGGTTCATCAGAAAAATCCCATCCAATGCTCATTTTGAAGGGGAGGACATTCCCCACAACTCACCTTCACATTCCAAGTCCAAGAAATGCTCTCACAAAAAGTTATCAATTTCAACATTATAGGTCATTTTCAAAAGTCAACAAAAAGGGACTTTAAGTCAAAGACGATAACTTGAGATTGGTGGATCAAAATGACATGGGACCAAAGGCATTGGTTATAGGACTTCAAGACCTTTCCAAGATGTCCAAGAACATGTTCATAGCTTCAAAATTGAGCAAGATATGCATTGGAGAAGTTGGGAAATTTTTGTGAAATGGCCAAAGTCAATTATCCTTGAAACTTCATTTTTGACAAAAGGGCCCCACTTTTTCCACTTGTTTCAGCTTGGCCATGCTTCCCACGTGTCCCACAAATTATTTCAAGATTTAAAATTAATTTTTCCATTTTTATTTAATTTTATTTGATTTAATTATTTTTAAATCTTTTAAAATCAAATAAAAACAAGAAAATTAATTAAAGGGTATATTTTGTATTGAAATGCTTTGATACACCATCATGACCATTCCAAATTCGTGCCAAGGCCTAAATCAAGCAAGAATTCAAATTTTGGCACAAAAATGGAAAGTGTTTCAATGGAGTTCATGACAAATCTCAAACATGAATGCATAAGGTTAATGGCCTTAATTCTGATCAAAACTCTTTACATAACATGTATGCAAGCCATCACAAAAGGATGCACGACCTAGAGAGCCATACAAACTGAGAACCAAGTTGCAAAATTTTCATAAAAAACTTGAAATCTGAAAACCCATTTGCAGCACGTTTTAAACCTCCATTCCAATCAAAATACATTCCTGGTATCCCAAGGAAGCTTTTGCAATCAAAAACCAATCCAAATGTGCCCAGAATCTTAGAACTCAGGCTAAACGGTTTGCAATTTTTTCTTGAATTCTATATAATCATTCATGCGCTTTTGACATTTTTTTTGAATTGATTTATACTCATAGGGACATTCTGAAGCTTTTGATACCATTCAATTGAACTATAGCATCCTATATCAAAAACTGCCATTGATGGACATTAGGTTTTCAGAAGCTCAAAATTAGGCGTTTCCTCATATGGAAAAATTAGGCTACCAAACTGGTACCGTTGAATTCGTGACATCCAAACGAATCATTCCATGACCTCGCGCTCAATTTATGTTGCTTCCTCTCCTAATCGCTATTTTTCGCTATGTCACTTAGTGGGGGTTTAAAACCCCCGCTATCTCATTCATGTTACAGGTACAAATGAAGAAGAAGGCTGAGGTGTCCAGGCGTGAGTGGAAGGTTCAAATCCACGCGCGCAATTTTTTTTCTCCAACATTATTGGCTTTGGTTTTATATAATATTTGTTTTTCATATTATTAACAAATGCAACAAAGTGCCTCAGTGGTTGGGAACGTGTTATGCCATCTTTGGGACCTGGGTTCGATTCCCAGGTCCCCTTACAATTCCCATATTATTTTTCATTTGACTTTCCTGTGCAGCGCTCCAAGGAAGGTTCATCATAAGCCCTATAGATCCAACAAGCCAGGTGTCTTCAAGGCAAATCCAAGGGCCCAGAAAGCAAGAACACCATGTGCTTGGTCAACAACATTCCATTCCCAGGGTCAAACGAGCTGACTTCCTAATGGGCCAAGATTCAGCATCACACCCACATTTCTGGCCCATCACCCCCTCCATTTGGTTTATTATTTTCTTTTCATTTTATTTTTCAATTTAATTTCTAACCCCTTTTTATTTTATTTATTATTAGTAATTAATCAATTAACCATTTTCATAAAAAACCAAAAAAAATAAAATTAACATTTTTATTATTATTATTTTTATTTTGTAAATAAACCATAATTGAATTAGTTTTTAATTAGGCCATTTTAACATTCTTTTTAATAATTAAAATAGATTTAGATTTAGGTTAACCTAGAATTTTATTTCTTTTTCTATTTTATTTCATAAAAAACATAAAAAACAAAAAAATATTTTCTTTTAATTAAAATAATTAATTAGTTTTTAATTTCATTTAATTACAAAAAAGACTAAAAATTAATTTCTTTTCCTAAAAGGGTCAACACCCTTAAGCATTCCCGATTAATTTATTCGCGCGCATTTAATTTGTTCGATTATTATGTAATTGCTCCGGATATGTAATAGTAATTAGGACTTTTACTGTTTTTATTTACTTTCCGTATTCATTTACTAAAAAAACGGGTCTTTGTAATTTTTGGCGATGTATAGACCTGCGCCTTGTAATAGCGTAGGATTTACGTTTCCGCAATTTACTTTCCGCACCCCCTTTAACTGTTAACTTGTATGAAAGAATGCATGCCAATTAAAAACAAGCGTAGCTCACCGTGCCATGATCAAAGATAAACTTAACATGAAAATAACACACAAATACACACACCACTTCTAGGGTACGCCTCACCTGTTGCCTTACCTTCGAAACGTGGTCGTCGAGTATAGGACGTTTTAGTAAGTCCTTATGTCCATGATCCAGTTGCCTCGAAACGGTTGCCTCGGATTAAAAAGGATCAATGGCATAAGGGTAGCTTCTAAGGTGTCCTACTGTTGCTCTGGTGACCACACTGTCCCTACAAACGAATTGACCCGAACACCTCCAATGGTGGTGCTACCTACCTCTCAATGGTGGGATGGCACCACCTAAAGGACACTTACACAGCTCAATTCATTAGGGTAGGTAGATGACTTCTAGATACTTGCTCTTTTTAAAAACAAACAAAATACTTTTCACACCTTACACTTTCAAAAGCTTTCAAAACAAATTTTTCAAACACTCTTGAGGACAGATACAAGAGTTATTCAGAAATCTTTCAAAGAAACTTTTTCAAACCCACTTACATTTTGAAAAGCAAACATTTTGAAAACATAAGAGCAAGTACCTAAGAGCCCGTGGATAACCACGGATAGAAAGGGTGCTAACACCTTCCCTTTCTATAAATCTACCTCCCGAACCGAGAAACGTTCTCATAAGGAATTTTGCTGTGCTTTTGTCCTTTCCATGTTGGAGAAAATAAAAGACGGTGGCGACTCTTGCTTCCGCGACATTTCGCGAAACAAGCTAAAAACAATCAGTTCTATTTCCACCGATCACACCATGTCTATTCTGCTTCTGGTCCTTCTTGAAAAAATAAGCTTTCAGATCTTGCTCCACTTCCCTCTCAGAAGTTCTTTCAGTCAGACGCAACTCTTGCGCTTCTAGATTGCTTTGCAACTCTTCTATTCTCATGGTTTCTAGATTTTTAGAATGTTCAATAGAAACAACAATGTAATCAAACTGAGGAGTAAGTGACCTCAAAATCTTTTCTATGATTACCTGTTCAGAAGGTGTTTCTCCACAAGCCTTCATCTCATTAGTGATCAGAATCATTCTGGAGATGTACTCAGAAACTTTCTCACTGTTCTTCATGCTGAGATTTTCATATTGTTTTCACAGGGACTAAAGGTTTACCTTCTTTACTGATACGTCACCACCATAACATATGGTCAATATATCCCATGCCCCTTTCGATGTCGTCGAATCAACAATCTTCTCAAACACATTTTCATCCACACACTGATGGATAAAGAACAAAACTTTCTGATCCCTCTTCCTCACAGCTCTTTCTTATGATTTTTGGTCTTCAGTAGCATCTGCTGCAACTGGAACATAACCTTCAGAAACAAGATCCAGAACATCCTGAGCACCAAACAGCACACACATTTGTATCTTTCATCTGTTCCAGTTTTTGCCATCAAAAACTGGAAGTTTAGTGTTCAAACTACTGACTCCATTCATCTTAAACCTTGCACAAAAACTCAGATCTCAGATTTCTCACTCAGTGTTTCCCAAACCCACAGAATCAGTGTGATTCTGTTTCAGATTTTTGTTCAAGATTCAAAAATCAAACACACAACTCACTATCACTCGTGTTTCCCAGAATTTCAGAACAAACCAGGAAGCTCTGATACCAATTTGTTAGTGCAAGGTGATGAAATTGAGGAAGAAGAGAGAAAAGGAATAAATGCTAAAAGCTTCCACTAATGATTGAAGGAATTGATTGTATTAAATGTAAACCTAGTACACCTATTTATACACAAAGTAACAAAGATAAGAATGCCACATAGGGCCTAAAGGGAATATCCTACATATGACAAATACTAAATTACCCTATAATAGTACCAAGTGAAGATGTGAAACATGATATTACCACTTAAGGTATCCAACATTAACATCATATGGAATGGTAGCCACCTTTGTCGGACAGACCACATCAGTGACACTGGAATGGTAACCAATCCATTCAACGTCAATATCATGCGTCATATAATCATAAGATGGGAGTGAAATGTATTGCATAAACCCAAACTGACGTATATATCTGACAAACAGTTATGGAACAACTGTGTCACACCATTTCAAACACCTCTTATACAGAAATATATCATCAAATAGACGTTTCATTGTATGATTCTCGAATGAGCTCCATATAACATCAACAAGTGTCAACTCATCCAATACATGTCTCAACTCACCCGTCTTTATTGCTCTTTAGTTATACGCCCATATCATAACTCGCGGAAGTCCACCACCACTAGTTGCAATCCGATTCTCTCATCTTTTTCCAACAGAGTGAATTCACCACTGTTACAAAATTAATACTATCAATAAAAAATAAAATAAAAATTTAAATAAAAATAATTACCTGTAACAGAGTGGCATATCCGCCGAATTGCTTACAGGTAATAAACATTGAAAACTTACTTAATACATGTAGCAGAGTGGCATATCTACTGAGTTGTTCCGAAGAATAATTTTAAAACACATTACTGGAGAACTTACTTGTAAGATATTTAGAGTGACAATGTATGTACCGAATAACTTTCAAGTAAGACTTCCAGTGGTTTTTTCTGATTAGAAAACTTGGTTCAAAGACTTTCTGTGGTGTGTATGTGGATAGGATAACTTGGATCAAATAGTTCTAATATGGAAATTTTTTTCACCTTCTCTCAATGGCTCAGATAACTTCATAATTTAAGGAGGAACAAATAAACTATTTATACATGGATAGTTTGGTCAAAATGATTTATTATAGGGGTAGGGGATAAAGGTTGGAGTTTGGGTGTTGGTTGAGATTTTTGACAAGGACCAAAATCCAACCAAAAGAAAAAGATCAAAAAGTTTCTTTGGAAAAGATGATTTATGTGACACGACTACTGATGTAGTCGACCTAGGACCTAGAGAGTTTCTACAAAGTATTCGACTATTGGTGCAGTTGACCTAGAGAGATTCTACAAGTAAATGATTGGATCAAAAGATAGAAGCAGTCGATAAGAGAAGACCTCATAAGTCATTGGGCCTAGAAACGTCAAAAGATCCAAAAGATCCATCAAGCAAGCGAACCGTTTTGGAGGGAAACTTGGAAAACGTGGGTTCGAGAGTACGAATGGAGAATGTGGGATCATGGAGAGGAGTTACAAGATACACGTGGCATACAAAGAAGCGAAGCCCGTTAGAAAGTAGTTATTTTTGTTTATTATAAATAAAACACTGAGTGCATAGTGGTAGAGGTTCATACTTTCACATTCCTATACGCTAGTCACTCAGAGTACCCAAACGAACGAGCAAAATGAGTCAAGCTAGGGAAATGTATGTTTGAATCAACTTATTTTCAACTATTTTGATGTTATGCCATTTATGTTTACAGTTTAAAACATTTTTTCGTTTTATTTTACAAGTCTTACTTTATTGCTTATTGACTCGTTCGACACCAGTCGAACGAATCCTTTTTGAAAACACTTTATGAAACCACTCAAAAATTAAAGCACTGTACTGAGACTTCCTAGTCGATCTCTCCAGTAAAATTTTGTCAAGAGATCAACGTTGTTTACTAAAACTAGAGGTAAGCAAATTGGCACACCTGATGAGACAATGCTAATAATTTCGTATTTGTGTTTGGTTTTACAAAATTTCTTATAGTTTAGTTTTTGTGTGCATGAATTTAAGAAGTGGTAAACATTTGTTGAAGCCTAAAATTCCACGCTCTGACACAAACAATGCGCAGAAACAAATGTCTACACAAAATATGGATGTCATACCAGTTAGTGCCACAACTCAAAGCGCGATGATTTTATCTCCCGTGAGATTGACCGTTGTTCATAGTTCAGTGGCAACAGTCATAATGACATAACCTAGACATGAGGTGACACCATTTAATCCAAAGCGATCACTCTTTCCAGGGGGTCCATGGTCATCATTTGTCCCTTATCAATATGGTATGCCTTATTCCATGATGGTTGGGTTACATTCGAACCCATCCATATATATAGAAAATGTAGTGGCCACTGGAAACCAAGGCAGTTATGTCCCATGTGGTCGACCATGTGGTGTTGGTTATATCCCTCAGCCGACACCATCTTTGAATACTACTTTTATTATGGATTTAAGGAAACAAATGAATGAGAGTAATTTAGAGTAAGTGAATGTCTTAACTCAGCAAATGGGAGTTGCCTTCAATCCTGTAGTTGACCAAATAGGCTGATTGATTGAGTCATTAGGGGTCCAACCAACTCAGACGCGCCACAGGCCGTTAAGAGTTTTTGAAGAACTCGAGGGAGGCAATAATGAGCATCCTTTTAGACCCTGAAGGGTGAAAGTACCCACTTACGAAGAGGAATAATTCGTTGAATAATACGAACCTAGTCCAGTCGTAGTTAGGAGGAACCAAGATGCTGATCAGTGTTAAGAAATGCCATTGTTGGGCGTAACAACATAGTGAATGTAGTAGAAGAAGTGTTAACACGATCTGGGGTAAATGTTGGCCTTTAGAGGCCCAATTATTCGTCTCCCTTACCTGATTATATTCGACAGGCAAAATTACCTAGGGGATGTAAGGTACCCCAATTTACCAAGTTTGGTGGTGATGCTAATGAGTCGACCTTTGAACACATTGCTAGGTACGAAGTAGAAGCTTGCGATATCGCCAATGATGAGGGTTTAAAATTAAGATATTTTCCTAATTCATTAACCAAAAATACTTTTACTTGGTTTACAATATTGACTCCAAATTCTATACGCACTTGGGAACAACTTGAGTGCATATTTCATGAGCAATTTTATGATGGTCATCCTAAGATTAGTTTGAAAGAGCTAACCTCAATCAAGAGGAGGCCGTCTGAGTCAATGGAGGCTTATTTGAATAGGTTTAGGGTCCTAAAGTCTAGATGTTTTACTATAGTTCCTGAGCATGAACTGGTTGAAATGGCCGCTGTGGGCTTAGATTATTCTATTAGGAAGAAGTTTGATCCTCAATATATTACAAATATGTCTCAACTAGCTGATAAGGTTTGATATGTCGAACGTTTAAAAATAGAGAAAGCTAGAGTTTCAAAGGATCATAGAAAAGGCAAAGTGGCCTATGTCGATATAAAGGATTATTCTATAGAGTCTGAAGATGAATGCATGGAAGAAGGAGAAGTTAACATGGCTGAATTAAAAGTCGGACCTCCATATGTATGTAAACCTATAAAATTGTCAAAAGGAAAAATGGTTGAAAAAACAAAAAATGATAAATCTAATACTAAAACATATACTTTTGACGTATTAAAATGTGATGAAATATTTGATGTTTTAGTTTCAGATGGTCAGATTATAGTGCCTCCATGCAGTAAAAATCCACCATTAGAGTAGAAATAAAAAGAGGTTTCTGCAAGTATCATATTTTTCTTGGTCATAATACTTCTCAATGTTTTCTTTTCAAGGATTTGATTCAGAAGGCTTTGAAAGATGATCGATTGGAATTTGGTGAAAAACCAAAAAGCTCCATGAAGGTCGACTCAGATCCTTTACATATTGCCGATGCACACTTTCTCGAACCATTTGAAGTACTGACGATCGAGGCTACTGATGGTCTCGAAGGTGAACATGCCAACATTATTGAATTAATGGTAGCATTAACAATCAAGACTACTGATGGTTTTGAAATTGACCAAGATGTGATCACTGATCCAATGGTAGCTACAATAGTCGAGACTACTGAAGGTCTCAAAAGTTGCAATGGAAATTTGTCTAAGCCACAAGAAGTGATGGTAGTTGATATTACTGAAGAGCCCGAGGGTAATCAGGGTGACAAGGAAAAAAAGATTGCGAAACTAAGAATGAGGAATTGTATGAAGAAACAATTGTTGAATTGATGAAGGTTGTGTTTCCCAAACCTGAGGAAGAATTGGTGGATTTTCTGAATAAATGTAAGTTGAGTAATTCCAGGTCTATGTTATGCCCAAATTGTAACGTGGTATATGATGAAAATGCTGCAAATAAAATTGAGGCGTTTAAGAAGAAACTCCCTCAAGAGAAAAATACAAAGGTCGTGTTCGACCATGCGAAGGGGCCATACAAAGTCCAAGTGCCTCAAGGAAAACCTAAGTTTCTGTATCAAAGGATCTTTGTGCCACCAACTGATGCTCCTAACAATAACCGGGTTCATCCTTTCTATCCAAAGGGGGCAAACCAAAATTGGAAGGTAGTGAAGAAAGGTTCAAGTTTGAGTCATAAGTGGGAAATGATGGAGAAGGGATCAAGTTCTTCCCAATTTGCTGAAGCTGGGATTATAACGTCCGTAATTTAATTAATTATTTAATTACATTATTTTTGAATAATTTATTGATGTTGTGAGTTGTTGAGAATTATTGGTATAAGTTGTTAGATTATCAATTAATTAATTAATTAGTTTATTAATAATAATAATAACGTCGAAATTAAGGGAATATAATTATAATGTTGGACTTATGCTAGTGGTTGGAAGTAGTAAAGTAAGGGTGTAGGTTAGGACCAATAGGATTGATATATAAGGCTAAGCTGACACAAGGGTTTGTTTTAGTTGGTGTTTAAGAAGCAATGTATGTTGACCGGAAGAGCCGCGTGGAATAAGAGTAAGCTGCTCAGTGTCGAGCAGAGCAAAGCAAGGATTCCAGCCGAAGCTTTGGTTGAGCGACCTTCAATCCAGGTAAGGGTGGAGTTCTGACCTTATAATGGGACTTATGATGCGTATTACGTGGGAATTAGTCATTTTATGATTTTTGTGCATTGATGTTTCCGATTTGCTACCAAAGTTTCCCGTTTATTCATGTTATGGCCGTTGGGAAGTACCGTGTGACCGTTTAATGAACATGATATAGGGAGTTTCCCGGTTGTGAGTTGTGGATGTTTTAGGTTATCTGTATGACTTCTTGGTTTAATCAATGGACAGGTTAGGATAGTAATTACTGGTCGTGATGGTCGTTAGGACATTAAGTTATTCCGAGGGGTTGGTAGGAAAATTTATAATTGTTGAAGTGGTTGTTTAGGGAGGTCTTGCGAGACTGTCTTGTATGTTTGATGAATCTGTTGATAGGAAATATAATTGCTTGTTGTTGTGTTAATCCGAGCGGTTGACCAGAAGTTATGAATTATAGTGGTGTGGTCGTTATGACGTCGTGTTGTTCTGTGCTACTGGCCGAATTAGTGGTCAGGGAGGATACTGTAGTGCTAGGCGCCGAGCGACATTTAGGCTGTGAAGCGTGTCAGAGGAAATAGGTGTTGTATGTCGAGTGGCATTAGGCTGCAAGGTGCACCGAGGAGCACGGTACTTTTGTCAAGCAGAATGGAGTTGCAGGACGTGTCGAGGAGCATAAGTTAGTTGTTACCCTGTTTTCTCTGTGTGTGTCGAGGAAATTGAACTAGTTGTTAGGCTGTTATAGTTGCTATGCATGTCGAGGGGCACATATTTCCCTATCCCTTTTTTCCCGTACATGCTGTGTTTTGGTTGTTACTGTATCTGTGCGAAATTATTGTTAAGTTGTTGTTTGATTATGTTAATAATTGAATCGTTGATTGATCTGATATACTTATGGCCAATATTGATTTATGTTGAGTTATTGTGTTGTTGTGATTGTCATTGTGAATTCTTGTTGATAATGCGAAGTTGCAGGGAATTTTAGATGATGATGAATTACCTCTATTTACTAGTAATAATGGTGATGTGGGCTTATGCCTTGCGATGGATGATGACTATTATGAGTATGTGATAGTGCATTCATATACATTTGCATACTCTGTGATTGCCTGTAATGGAAAACTGCGAAGAAGGCTTATGCCTTGTTGATGCCTCTACTTATTGGCAGATTTTTAAGATGGGAGTTTTGCTCCATTGGTACCACATGCATTTGCATAAAGATGAGTTTCATTTTGTGTTGTATTATGAGACGTTGTGTGATTGCTGTTAATTGTGTTTATGTTGTTAAAAATATGAGAAGTGGTGAATATGTATGGATTAATTCTAATGTTTTACTTATCACACGTTCTATTATAGTGTTCGATATCTCACCCCTTCTGTTTTAATGTTACCCTTATATTGGTAACGTGCAGGTAATCCAGAGTGAAGGAAGTTACCTTCAGTAGTTTGAGTCGGTGTCATTGCTCTGATACGTAACACTCGGGGGGATGAAGACTTGTTGCTTTAGTATTTGTTATTTCAGTTGTTGAACTTTAAATTGATTGTTGTTAGGTACTTGTTATTCAAAAGTTTCTTTAATGTTGGATAAAGATGTTAATATGACTCCGCTACGTAGTTGTTCAAGTTGTTGGTTTAAAAGATTAATTGATTTTGCTGTTGGTTCATCCGAAGTTTTAAATTGTTATGTATCCATGTTGAATGTAATGGTTTTTCAGTTGTAATTGTAGCATCCTGATTTGGCTGTGAAATGTGTAACTCTGATTATTATATTTATCGATTCGGGTAGAATTGGGGTGTTACAAAGTTGGTATCAGAGCAAGTAGGTTCATTCGACAAAGTTGTCAAGTCGTAGTTTTGTTTAACAATCGAGTATTGTTAATTTGAGTTCTAACCATTGTTTATGTTTTATTGATAAGTTGAGATGTCTAGAAGGAATAATGCTGCACTTGCTACTTCTTTAGAAGAAATGGCGCATGCTATGGAGAATCAGCCGAATACTGACAGGAATACTGGATCTCGTAGTTTGGCAACTTTCCAGAGGGAGAATCTGCCTACCTTCAAGGGTAAGTATGATCCTGACGGAGCATTGGATTGGTTGAAATAGATTAAGAGAATATTCCGTGTGATGGATTACACTCCAGCGCATAAGGTTCGATATGGTACTCATATGCTAGCAGTTGAGGCTGATGACTGGTGGCTAGAGACGTGTCAGAGGTTAGAAGCTGCAGGTGAAAATGTCACTTGGGCTATGTTTCATAGGGAATTTCTGAGGAAGTATTTCCCTAAAGACGTTTGTGGTAAGAAGAAAATTGAGTTCCTTGAGCTGAAGCAAGGGAGTATGTTGGTTGTTGAGTATGCTGTAAAGTTTGCTGAGTTGGCTAAGTTTTATCCGCACTATAGTGAGGCAAATGCTGAGTTTTCTAAGTGAATCAAGTTTGAGAATAGGTTGCGCCTAGAGATCAAGAAGGCAGTTGGATAGCAGAAGATCCGTGTCTTTGCTGATTTGATTGATAGTTGTAGAATTTATGAAGAGGATAATAATTCTCACTATAAGATTATGAATGAGAAGAGGGGTAAGCACCAACATAATCGTGGTAAGCCTTATGATGCCCCAGCTGGTAAAGGTAAACAGAAAGTTGCTCAGGGTCAGAGGACTAGTGGGGGAGATGCTCCTACTGGTGTGGTTTGTTTCAAGTGTAGAAAACCCAGGCATAAGAGTAATGTGTGCACTGTTGAGGTGAAGAGGTGTTTCCGTTGTGGTAAGACTGGATGTGATTTGGTTTATTTGCCTTTTAGAGGGTTGAATGTGATTCTGGGTATGAACTGGTTAGAGCATAACTATGTTCATATTAACTGTTATAACAAGTCTGTGAGGTTTTCTACTCCTGAAGAAGAGGAAGATGGTCTGTTGTCTTCTAGACAGTTGAGGAAGTTGATGGAAGAAGAGGCTCAGGTGTTCTCGTTGATGGCGTTGCTATCTGTTGAGAATCAAGCTATAATTGAGGAATTGCAGGTGGTGCATGAATTTCCTGAAGTTTTCCCTGATGAAATTCCTGATATACCGCTAGAGAGAGAGAGAGAGAGGTTGAATTTGCTATTGATCTTGTATCTGGTACCAGACCTGTGTCTATGGCACCATACCAGTTGTTTGCATCTGAATTGTCAGAATTAAAGAAGCAATTTGAAGAGTTACTTGAAAATAAGTTTGTGAGACCAAGTGTATCGCCCAGGGGATCTCCAGTGTTGTTAGTAAAGAAGAAAGATGGAAGTATGAGACTTTGTGTTGATTATAGACAATTGAATAAAGTGACGATTAAGAACAAGTATCTGCTTCAAGAATAGATGACTTGATGGATCAATTGGTGGATGCTTGTGTGTTTAGTGAGATTGATTTGAGGTCGGGTTATCATCAGATTAAGGTGAAGGATGAAGATATCCAGAAGACAGCTTTTAGAACACGTTATAGACATTATGAGTATTCTGTGATGCCTTTTGGTGTTACTAACGCGCCGAGAGTATTCATGGAATACATGAATCGCATCTTTCATACTTATTTGGATCGATTCATAGTGGTGTTCATTGATGACATTTTGATTTACTCTAAGTCGGAAGAAGAGCATGCAGAACACTTAAGAATAGTATTGCAAGTTTTGAAAGAGAAGAAGTTGTATGCAAAGCTGTCTAAGTGTGAATTTTGGTTAAAGGAGGTTAGTTTTCTTGGCCATGTGATCTCAGGTAGTGGCATTACGGTAGATCCATCGAAGGTAGATGTTGTGTTGCAGTGGGAAACTCCAAAGTCGGCTACCGAGATTAGAATCTTTTTGGGATTAGCTGGTTATTATAGAAGGTTTATCGAAGGTTTTTCTAAGTTGGCACTTCCGTTGACTAAATTGACTTGTAAAGGTAGATCTGTTGTGTGGGATGTTCACTGTGAAGAAAGTTTTGCAGAATTGAAGAAGAGATTGACGTCGGCTCCAATTTTGACGTTACCTAATCCAGGAGAAACTTTTATGGTATATTGTGATGCTTCTAAGATGGGTTTACGAGGTGTGATTATGCAGAATGATAAGGTAGTTTCTTATGCATCAAGGCAGTTGAGGACTCATTAAAAGAACTATCCTACGCATGATTTAGAGCTTACTGTAGTTGTTTTTGTGTTGAAGATTTGGAGGCATTATCTTTATGATTCTAGATTTGAAGTGTTTAGTGACCATAAGGGGTTAAAGTATTTATTTGATGAAAAGGAATTGAATATGAGACAACGAAGATGGTTGGAGTTGTTAAAGGATTATGATTTTGGTTTGAATTATCATCCAGGAAAGGCGAATGTGGTAGCTGATACATTGAGTCGAAAGACTTTACATATGTCGGCAATGATGGTTAAAGAGTTGGAATTAATTGAACAGTTCAGAGATATGAGCTTAGTTTGCGAAGTGACACCGTGGAGTGTTATGTTGGGAATGTTGAAAATTAATAATGAATTTCTAGGTAGTACCAGAGAAGCTCAAAAGTTAGATGTGAAACTGGTAGATTCGATGGTTGGGATCAATCAGTCTGAGAATAGTGATTTTAAGTTAGATGCATAAGGTGTGTTGAGATTTTGTAATCGGATTTGTATTCCTGATGATGTAGAGATGAAGAAAGTGATTCTCGAGGAAAGTCATAGAAGAAAGTTGAGTATTCATCCAGAAGCTACAAAGATGTATCATGATTTGAAGAATTTGTTTTGGTGGCCTGGGATGAAGAGTGATGTGGCTCGGTTTGTGTATGCATGTTTAACTTGTCAGAAGTCGAAAGTTAAACATCAGAAACCTGCAGGGTTGATGCAACCGTTAAAAGTTCCAGAATGGAAATGGGATAGAATTTCAATGGACTTTGTGACGGGGTTACCTAATACTTTAAGAGGACATGATTCAATTTGGGTGATTATTGATAGGCTTATGAAGTCGGCTCATTTTATTCCTATTAACATCAATTTTCCAATATCAAAGTTGGAAGAGATTTACACTAGTGTAATTGTGAAGTTGCATGGTGTTCCTTTGTGCATTATGTCAGATAGAGATTCGAGGTTTACTTCTGATTTCTGGAAGAGTTTGCAAACAGCGTTGGGTTCTAAGTTTAGGTTAAGTTCGGCGTATCATCCTCAGACAGATGGTCAGACAGAAAGGACTATTCAATCGTTGGAGGATTTGTTGAAAGCATGTGTTCTTGAACATGGAGGTTAGTGGGATACTTATCTTTCGTTAATAGAGTTCACTTATAATAACAATTACCATTCTAGTATTGGAATGGCACCTTTTGAAGCATTGTATGGTCGAATATGTAGAACTCCTTTATGTTGGCATGAATCTGGAGAAAGTGTAGTGCTTGGACATGAACTTGTTCGTGAGACTACTAAGAAGGTGAAGTTGATTTGAGAAAAGATGAAAGCTTCCCAAAGTAGATAGAAGAGCTATCATGACAAGCGAATGAAAGACTTAGAATTTCAAGCGGGTGGCCATGTGTTTTTGAGAGTTACACCTGTGACTGGTGTTGGGAGAGCATTGAAGTCTAAGAAGCTCACTTCTCATTTTATTGGTCCATATCATATTTCAGAAATAGTTGAGAATGTTGCTTTTA
This sequence comes from Vicia faba, assembly GCA_948472305.1. NCBI lineage: Eukaryota > Viridiplantae > Streptophyta > Magnoliopsida > Fabales > Fabaceae > Vicia > Vicia faba. The sequence continues at coordinate 1,350,801,504 of OX451740.1, forward strand.
GAGTAGCCTTACCGCCTAATCTTTCGAATTTGCATGATGTGTTTCATGTGTCACAACTCCGGAAGTATATTTCTGATCCATCTCACATGATTCATATGGACAATGTACAAGTACGAGATGATCTTACAGTGGAGACGATGCATGTATGAATCGCGGATCGTGAAATGAAGACCTTACAAGGCAAATAAATTTCTTTGGTGAAAGTAGTCTGGCTAGGAGCTACCGGAGAAAGCATGACTTGGGAGTTAGAAAGCAAGATGCGAGACTCCTATCCTGAGTTGTTCGAATGAGGTATATTTTCGTGGACGAAAATATTCTAAGTGGGGGAGAGTTGTAACAAATAAAGAACTATAATGTAAAGAATACAAGTCAAATAATGAAAGCAAGTAAATGTGATCTATCCCTAAGGTAACCCCAGTTTTAGAATTTTCCCCCAGTAGAGTCACCAGTTTTGTGATATGGTGGAAGAACTGACTTAGGTGTTTTGCGTTTTATCGCAAATGTTGCGGTTAGCAAGAGTCACCACCGAATTTTCTTTTATCCAAAAGGAAAGGTGAAAAAGCACAGGAAAGACCTTTGAGATTTATTTCTTGAGTTCGGGGGGTAGATTATGAAAAGGGAAGGTATTGGCACCCTTTTCATCCATGGTTTTCCATGGGCTCTTAGTTACTTGCTAGATCACTTGCTTTTGTTTGAAATTATGCTTTGTGTGGTTTCTGAAAGTATTTTGTAAAGAGGCCATCGTTTAGGCAAACTTTGTAATGATTCTCATTCGTAAGAATGTATACAAAGGTGTTGATCTTTTGAAAATGTTTTCAAGTTTGTAAGAGGTTTTGAAAGTGTAGGTGTTTGTTTTTGAAAATAGCAAGGATGTTTTGTTTTGAAAGTGAGAAAGTAACTAGGAACATTCTACCTACTCAAAAGTCTTTCATGTTTATTTCCTCTTTCCTTTGACATTGTTATCTTACCATTGATTTGGTAAGTAACCCTATCTTTGGATGTAAACGGGACGAGCGTGGGTCATCGTATAACCATGATTAGAAATGTTGCAAGGTATCTTAGCATTCTCTTTTAGGGACTAAGATCATTTGAAAGGCAACACAGATAGCGTCATCGAGGGACTATGATCTTATATTTTTGCTTGTTTTTGCTAAGATACCTCACATGCTTAATATGGCCGTTTTATAAGGAAACCAAGTGGATTTTACCCTAGGGGTGCTTGTGTGCAAGTGTATTGTTTGCATGCTTGATTTTGTCTTTAATTATGGTTTTCTAATTAATTAGTTTTAGTCTTTCCATACAAACCCTAATTACTAGCATTTGTATATAAAAGTGATAAATTGCGGATGTTGTACCCCAAAATTTTCCCTCCCATTTTTCATAGAAGACACAACCCTAGGGTTTCTCAGATATTCAAGATTGGCTCAGGAATCGATCAGACAGATTTTCTTCTGTGGCAGTAAACCAGCAATTAGGGTTTTTCTTGCAATTCTCAAAAGAAATGAATTCTCAAAGATCCAATTGGTTTTCAAAGGTTTTCATGCTTTCCCAAGTTTACTAAAAAGACAGTGTTTGTTCTCAAGGTTAACCAGATGATTTGCGTTTTCTAAAACATTTGCTTGGTTAAGAAGTGGAATACACATTGCGTGTTTGTTTGGAATGCAGTTGTGAGATTACAAAATTATTGGAATTTAAGTTATCAGATTGGAGCGTGTTTGTTTCAATTGTCTTGATTGGGCATTCAAAAATCAAATAGGATGCAAAGAGAAGATTACAAGTTATTGTTGATCAAAGATTTCAAGTAACACTAGAATATCTCATAAGACTTTCTCCATTTATTTCAAAAGTTGTTACAAAATAATTTATTATTTAAATACTTTAGGTTTTACAACTTATTGTATTTGAAAATAAATTAGTACAACTATTGGTTACAATACAAGAATGTTTCTCTAAATTACAAAGAAAAGAAATTGAATCTATGCCTAAGGTTGACTGAGGTTCCTTTGCTTCCATGCTGGCCACATAGTCTCTTGCTTCCCCTGATTTGTCCTCTCCATTGTGCTCACATGAAAATGAAAGACAGAAGAAAAAGTTAGTACAAATTAATTGGACATGAGCAAGAATTTTCAAAAGAAAAAGTGTTCATCATTAAAGTTTGCAATTTGGAATCAGAATGCTTTTTTTTAATTCATCACATTTTTATTTTCTCTATTTGAAAATCACAAGAAGATTATTCTTCTTGGTTCACAAAAAGAAGAAATGAGAAATGGAGTTGTCCAAACATGCAGAAATGCGTAAACTAAAGCAAACAGTCCAAAATACCACAAAGCTGTCCAAACAAGAAATGCAACAAGGCTGCCCAAACAGCAACCAATTGCCCAAACAGCAAAAACAAAATGCAAACGAGGCAACAACAAATAGCATAAGCTAGAGCAGGCTGAAAAGAAGTATAACATATGATAACCAAGTCAAACAAGCAAGAGGCTTGTTCAATAAGCCAAATCATCATTTTCCAGTTATTTGCAAACTTTTCAGAAAAAGGCAAAAGAGCAATTGACTCTTAGGGTCATTGAGAGAGAAGAGAGGAAAGAAGTCACCTAGGGATGCACAACCCTACTTCCCTGCTGTCACAGTTGCATAGAAGCTGCTAGAAAACAAAACTGCAACAAAAAGAGCCTAAGAACAATATGCCAAAGTATTCAAAATTTGTTGGTTTTCCCACCATTTTGAATAATTTTTCAACGAAAGCAACATAATATAAAGTAGACAAGGCTCAAGCAAAATAGAGAAAAAAATTATAAAACTCAGCAAACCAAAGTCTCCACTGTCAAAAATCCCAAGCCTGATCATCAAGCATCAAAACTGTCAAAACATAACCAAAAGCCAAAACTCCCAGCATCCATCCTCAAACATCCAGAACCAACAAACTAAACCTCAAAACCATCATCAACCCAAAACAAAACAAAAAGAAACAGAAAAAATCCCAAACTGTAACCTTCAAACTGTCAAAAATCACCAACCATTTTCAAAACAAGTCACAAACCTGCAACTCATCAACAAATATACCAAGCAAATATCAACCTCCAAAAACTGTAACAAAGCAAAAGCCTCAAAAAACCTCAAACCATTTTGAAACTCAAAAGTCCAAGAACTGTCAAAAGCATCAAAACTGTCATACAGTTCAAACCAACCTTCAAACTGCCATCAACCAAAAACCTATCAAGGCCAAACTGTTACAAAGCCAACAGTTCAAACCAAAAATCCACAACCTTCCAATCCTCAAACTATCAAACTAAACCTATTAAACATACAAATCAAAAACCAGAAAAACATACTCAACCAAAACCTGTAAAACAGTTCAAACCAAATCTCCAAACCTCAAACCATCTCAACACCATCAAACCTCCAAAAACAGTTCAAACCAAATCTCCAAACCTCAAACCAAAACTGTAACAGGGCTAAACTCATCAAACCTGTTGAAATACCAACATTCCAAAAATCCATAACCAAAAACAAGATCAAAAACTTGTAACAAACAACCTGTAACTCAAAACACAGTAGTACCTTTTAAAAAAAACCTAGAATAATTTTCAAATTCGCAAAACAGTAGCAAACTCACAAAAATCACAAAACCCAGAAGCAAAGCATCATCATCATTCAAAGCTCAGAGGACAGAAAAAGGTTACCAGAAGTACCAAGGCCTTCGTCTTCATTTCTCCCCCCCCGTTTCCGGCCACCAAGGAGAAATTCTCTCAGTTTCTCCATCCCCTTCCGCTTCACAGAAAAGTTCCAAACATGTATGACTACTTCACCTTCATCATAAGCCATTTCCTGCATCTCAATGGAAAATAAAGTAGATTAACAGAAGAACATGAACAAAACACACAAAACCAATGAAACTGTTAAGCTTTAAATGAAACCGAACCATACCTTTCAAGAACGAAACCTTTAGAGCTTGGTTAGGAGGTGAGAGAGAGAGAGAGAGAGAGAGAGAGAGAGAGAGAGAGCTCCGGCAATGGAAGGTTGAGGGGAAGATCAGACAAGCACAAATTTCAAACCTCTTAGACAAATTCATTTCCGACCTTAGGGTTTTTCAGAGAAACGCGAATCACGGTGAGATGAGGAGAGAAGAGGTTGTTAATAAGGCGTTTCGGCCATGAGCTTAGAAGATTGAGACATTTCAGAGATGGAAAGATGAACGAAAATGGAAAGGATGATTGAACGAAGGAGACGAGGCAGCGCCGCTGTACCAAAGGGTCCACAAACCCTAAATCTCATTTTGCATTTCCCTAATCACAAACTAAACAGCTTAAGGCATGGGCCTGTTTCATTTACAAATTCCATAAGCCCATGCGTGTTTTGGCTAACCCACCCCCATCTGCCTATTTTAGTTACAACAAAATAAAACCACTTTGCTTTTGGGCCTAACACTTCCAAAAATTTCCTAAGCCCATTTTTCTTCTTTTTTTAATTTGTTTTTTTTATTGTTTTGTTTTGGAATGTTAAATAAAACTTAAGACATGTTTATTAATTTAATTTAGGTTTTAGTGTTTAATTTTTATCATTTTCTCTTTTTATATAACTTATTTTTATTAATTTTTTTTACATTTAATAAAACACCAAAAACTATAAATTAGTTTAGTTTCTTTCTTTAAATTTACATAATTAATAAAATACAAAAAAATAATAATAAAGATTTTAGTCTTTTTTTAGGTATTATCTTTTTCTTTTCATGTAAATACATTTCATTTCATACTTTGTTGATTTTTATTTTCATAAATTGTCATAGCTTTATATTAAATCGCACAAAAATTCGATTTGGTTGTATTGCTTGATATTTGGACATTGCTATTTCATTTGATTCATCCCCATTCGTAACAATTGTATCCCCATTCCCGAATACTTCTGTAATAGCTTAGAATTTCAATTCCCGCAATTTACTGTTTTCATATACTGTATAGTAACTAGGCATGTATGGCAAGATTCAAAAATCGATCGCTAGATGACCTAATCAAAGAATGAAATAACTTGAAACCAACACACTTTTTCACATGCGCACCTCTAGAGTAACCTAGCTCGTTGCCTCGGAAATACAATCATGTCCCTCGAATATGGGATACTTTAGCAAATGAACCTTCAATAAACAAATATCGTAGTCCCTCAATGACCCTCGATGTTGCCTTCGATTAAAACGATCTCGTCCCTTAAAAAATTGCTAAAGCGTCTCACAAGCTGCCTTCAATGATTGTAAAATTGACCCGCGCATGTCCCTTCACATCCAATGGTTGGGCTTCTTACCAAATCAATGGTAAGATAAAACCATTAAAAGGAGGAAGAAGAGAACAACTTAAGACCTTTCGAGTAGATAGATTCACTCTTAGTTACTCGCTTGCTCACGACAAAACTTTTACACCTACACCTCCATTTCAAAACATTTTCAAAAGACAAAACATTTTGTATACGTTCTTATAGAGACGAGAACCATTGCAAAACCTCTTTTCAAAACCTCTTTTCAAAACACTTTTCAAAACACGATTCACAAACACATCTTTGAAACACTTTTCGAAACAAAACTTTGTATACGTTCTTATAGAGACGAGAACCATTACAAAGAGATTTTGCAAAAATACTTTCAAAGCCCACACCACAAGCACGCAATCAAACAAAAGCAAGTGATCTAAACGAGTAACTAAGAGCCCATGGAAAACCATGGATGAAAAGGGTGCTAATACCTTCCCTTTTCATAATCTACCCCCCGAACCCGAGAAAAATCTCGAAAGGTCTTTCCTGTGCTTTTTTACCTTTCCTTTTGGATAAAAGAAAAGTCGGTGGCGACTCTTGCTAACCGCACAAGTGCCAACGAAACGCAAAACTTCTAGTCAGTTCTCCCACCGTATCACAGCGGAATTTAAAATTACTACGCTATTACAATACTGCTGGGAGGGGGTGTACAAATTATAAATGGGGATTGCAAGAAAATAAACCTAGTTATCTATTACAACCATATTGAATTTGTACAAGAATTGAAATAAATAATGTACAAAAATGGATAAATGTACAAGAATGTAAATGTAAAAAAAAATGGATATTTTTGGATTTTTAGGAAAAAGGGGTTTTGATTTTAACCTAATTAACTAAAGGAAAAATAATTAATTAAAAGTAAAACCTAATTTCACTAGGAAAAGAAATTAAATAAAACCCTAATCTATTAATTGATTAAAAGAAAATAAGTTTATAAGAAAAGTATTTTTTGGTATTTTTCTCTTAAAATTAAAAAAAAAATTTATAGTATTATAAAATTAGTTTTGGTCTTTTTAGATATTAAAATAATATATTTAAATTGTGTAAAAGAAAAGTAATTAAAATCCTAGTTTTTTAATTACATTTACAAAATAATTAGTGAAATAAATAAAGTATGATTAAATAAAATAATTTTTGTGTGAGAAAAAATAAATAAATAATGTCAAAATATAAATCTAATATTTTTATATTTTTTATGATTTTTTTAGTATTAGAAAAATATTTAAGAAAACAAATAAATAAAAAATAAGAAAAAAAAATAAAATGGGCCAGGGGATTTACAAACATAATATTTACAAACATTTGAGGATTTTGACATAAAGTTTGATCCATCTATAACTCTTGGCAGTTTCTTAAATGAACCTCACTCCCCTAGTCTAAATCCAGAACAAAATCAACCAGAACTTGCAAAAGTTCTATCTGATACTGAACTTTTTGACCAAGACTTTCAATCACCAATCCCAGAAAATCCAAACCTCCATCCTCAACAACTAGAAAATCCACACCTTCATTCTCCACAACCAGAACATCCAAACCCTTTCACTCCTCAAACTAAAAATCCAAATTCTGAAACACCTGAACCATAAAATCAACACGCTACCGCAAACCAATCAGAAGACTCCCTTACAGACTCTGATACCACTACCCCAATTCCTGGAATAACAGAACCTCTTATGGTTCGCTTACCTCTCTCCATCCATGATATTCTAGAAATACCTTCACCATATGATTCCAACCACTAAACACTCCTCACTCACCAATCCTGATTTCTAATTCTCCTACTCCCTCACCAATTAACCGTCCAACTGATCATCTTAGAACTGTCATTGATCTAGAAGCGCTAGACCATCTAGCTTCAACCTCAAATAAAATTGCCATTCCCAAATCCAAACCAACCTTAACCAAAACAGATGTTTGTAAGAACTTGCTGATTTTTGAAACAGAAATACAGGAATGGGTTACTTCTTTGAAGCAAGCAAGTCAAGATAATTCTAATCCTGCTGCTTCTGATTCTCTTTGGGATAGATTCAGAAAATGGTTAAACTTTGAATCCCAGAGGCTAAAAGAATTGAGTTATGAGATGGCTCAACAGAACTTCAGTGATCAGCTAAAGCCTTCAAAGACCAAGTTCTAAGTCATTGGGACAAGAAAGAAATTCTTCTGTTGGAAAATGCTCCCTGGAAAGAGCACAAACCTTCAAAAGCCACTGAACCAGGTTCTGATAGTCACCCTTTGACTACTGCTCTAGAGAAGGTAATTGCAACAGAAGAAGTAGTTGAATCAGAAGATGCTGCAGAGTATTTTGAACGACATGCAACCTCTGAGGATACACCAGCTACGTCTCTAGTCATGCAAACTCTGGAAGAGTTAAAGAAGGATAATACTTTAATCCACGCAAGGTTGGATAAGCAAGAAGACACAGACAAAGAAATAAGGGATATATTGGATAAACAAGAAGACACTACTAAAGAAATCAAGGATATTCTGGGAAAGTAGGAAGAATCAAGCACTCAGATTAAGAGCTTGCTGGAAGCGTTGTTCACACGACTTTCCCCTCCATCTTAGATTTTCTTTAACTTGTTTTCTGTATTCTTCATCTTATCTTCTTTGTTTCTGAAAGTTGTCATTGAACTCTATTTTTCAATACAAATCATCGTTTTTTTACTCTGATAATTTATGATTATATTGCTTTTTGATACCTGACAAAAAGGGGGAGAACGTAAGATATTTTCAATAACAGTTTACCGGAACTTAGTCTCAAACATTTTGAATATCTTAACTTCTTATTTGTTTTCTGAAAGCTTAAACAGGAACAAAATCTGAAGGAGATGCAACAAAAGATATGGAAGGAAGGAACTTCAGGGAAGTATCTCATCTGTATCTGAGTACTCAACTCATGGGGAGACTCTCTTAAGCTTTTGTTCAGTAATTTTCTATTGAAAAATCCTAGTTTTTGTCATCATCAAAAAGGGGGAGATTGTTAGAACATAGTTTTATTCTACAACCCTCATAAGAGTTTTGATGATAACAAACACAAAGAACAAATAGAACTCTAAATTTGTGTTTTATGTTGTACAAAAGTTCTGACTGAAACGACATCAGAAGTTAAGCCACAAAGGCATTCAAGCTGAGTAATCAGAATGTTCTGAAGTATGATGATAAGAATCTGCGCTAAAGAGAAAGATATTCTGATTCTGAATGGAAGTCCAACACGCTAACTGAATCTTTGTTTCTGGCTTCCCAAGTTCTGAAGTAAAGCAGCATGCAATATTCCTAAGTTCTGAAGCGTTACTTTTCCATTAAGGCAGTATCATGTGCAACAACTTCATTCAGACAAGGATCTTCTCAGTATGGAAAGTGCATTAAGTGTCCATTATCATGTTTCAATTTGGACAGATTTCCACACCTATATAAACAAGTTTAAAGGTTAAATCGTTTATGATTTCACACGACTACTCCATACAATCTCAAAAAGGCTACAAAAATTCATATTCATTCTACATTCAATTTGTGTAATACATCATAATAGTGATACAGTTTTTGTGATGAAAAACAAACAGTACACAGTAAACCTTCTCTTTTGATTAAGCTATTTTCCTTGAGATAAACCGGTTTGTGGTTGTACTCAAGAATACTTTGGCAGTTCTCAAAGTAGAATTGTAACCAATTTGATTAGTGAATTAAGTCCTCGTTGGAGAGAGGCGAAATCACCTTGGCGGGTGGACTGGAGTAGTTTGAGATCAAGCGAACCAGGATAAAAATCTCGTGTCTATTGTCTTTGATTTTTAAAGTTTCAATTCAACCCCCCCTTCTTGTGTTTTTCACTTCTTCACTTTTTGCACTCACTCACACTCTCCTTTTGTTGCTCAAAACAACTGCAAGCAATGCATGAATGACACATAAAATGCAAGTGGCCATCACACTTTCTTTGTTTTGACAGAAAATTCATTTTTGCCCTCCAACGACTCTCAGCTTGAATTACCACTCTAACCTCACTCTAAACACTCTATATAAGCTACTCAAGCTCTTCATTCAGGGGGAGGCGCACTGTATTGGAAGAAGCTCCTCAGATTTTTCTCATTTCTTTTGCTCTGCAACTTGGATCGAGTAGCTGAATTCTCGTGATCCATTCCTCATTTCTCTGCTCAAACACATTCAGTGAAGCAAGAGGATCAATTTAGAGGCATTTGAAGGCACCTAGAGTTAAGGACTCGAATATTCATATTTTGATTTGAGGTGAGTTCACTCAACTTTGACTCTGGAGATGTAGTTGTTTATTGATGAATTTGAGCATGAATACTTGTTTGTTGATGTTATATGAACATTTCTGAAGTTGTTTGGGGTTTGATTTGGGTTATTATGTTTGTTTGAGATCTCTGCGACTCTGATTTTCAGTGAGTTTTTGGTGATTTAGTGCTTAGATTTCTAGATCCATGGCTGTCTATCTGATGTGATTTGAATTGTGCTTAATTCCTTGCCATTTTAGCTCTGATTTTCACTTGATTTGATGGATTTTGGTGGAGAAATAAGATTGTATGATTGATCTGAACTTGAGGTATGAGTCTGAGTCTCGCGTGAGATTTTGTGTTGTTCAAAGGTTGAAGATGATGTGCTGGCTTGATCTGGTCCGTTGGATTTGATTTTTTGAATTTTGTTTTATATTTGAATTTTAATTGATTTTTGGATTTTATCTCTTAATCAAATTATTGAAAAATTATAAAAAAATCCAGGAAGCTTGAGAATAATATTTCTGATTTTGTGTATTTTTTAGATTTTAAAAAAAAGTTTTGATTGGTTTAAAAAGTCGTGTGTTTAATTAATTGTTTGTTTGATATTTGATTTTATTTTGATATTTTCTTTGATCCAAAAATTCCACAAAAAAATCATGGATGCTTGTTTTTAATTCTAATAGTTGAATATAATTTTGGTTGGATATTTTTCTGAATTTTGATTATAATTTTATTTTGAGATGTGAATATTTGTTTAATTGATTAATGGTTTGAATTTTGATTTTATTTTTGACTTTTATTTGATTCTAAAAATGTGGAAAAATATGTCTTCTGATCTTTAGGGTTTTCTTGTGATTTGTATGATCTTGGTTTGAATTGTTTGAATTTTTATCTTATCTAATTAATATTTAAGATTAAAATTCAAACAATTAGGGTTTTTTTGGCTTAGATTGCAAGTTTCAATTTCAAAACCAATTTGCCTTGGATTTCCATTGGAATTTGGATCTTGTTTAAGGTTCATGGATGTATTGAGGATCTAAAAACCATTTTTCTTGAATTATTTGACTTGATTGGATATTTTTCCACAAATTATTTTGAAAGCTTGTCTAGTTTGGTAGTTTTGCCAACTAGTTTTGGTCTTTGAGCCTCATTTGATCCTCTCCTCTACTATCCATGAACTTCAAACTTTTTTTCTGACCTCTTCACGTCTCAAAAATGTTAAGGAAGTTTTGGTTTGAATTATTGAAGTCATTTTCTATTTTTGAAGTGAAAGTGACCAATTGGTGTTGCATTTCTTTGTTGCAATTTGTTTGATGGCCAATGGAATTGTGTGAGGCCTATAATTTGGCACTTAATGAAAATCTTGCTTCTGTTTTCTCACACCAATTCAAGTAAATCCTCTTGACTTCTCATAATTGGTTGATGAGCACTTTTTGATCCATACCTCCTAAGTGATCTTCTTTTATGAATTTTGCTTTGAGTTTTGAATTTTTGTCTTGAGTTTGAGGTCATCAAATGACCAATGATAACATGTAAGGGAATTATACTTCAAGGATAGTCTCATAAAGACTTGAGATCTATTGACCTCTAATGTTTGAAACATTTCATTCTATTTTGAATTTGATGATCAATCCTTCCTTTTATTTTGTATTAGAGGTAAAGGGAATGCACTTGTGCAACCCATGAGAGATCAATCTCTTTTCTTTTTATCATCATCTCCTCTGTTTTGGAGACTCGAGCTCATCATTGAACCATTCAAGTTCTCATTACTTGCCTATCTTTGTCAATTTGGTTTATCATTTGTGAATATGTTTAGAAAAATGCATTTGTGCTTTATCTTTTGAATTCATTTGGAGTTCATTATTTTAAAAGATTGAATTGCTTGTGATTCTGACTTGTTAGAGATTATTTGATGTCATGCAAAGTGTTGTATCCTAAAATTTGCCCTCTCATTTATCAATACTTTTCTCACAAGATCTCTTTGACTCAAGACTGGATTAGGGTTTGATTAGCTCAAGACATCTCATCTTACACTGTTTATCCAAAATTAGGGTTTAAGTTTGCACAAGGATTTTTGGACTATCAATGCTTCATATGAATTTCAAGTATCATCATGGACCCCTAAGATTACTCATGACAAGTTTCAATCCTTGAACCACATTTTTGATCAGTCAATTGGACAGTTGACATAAAAATCAGCTATGTTGGGGAAAAAGTCAACCATGGCCAATTTACAGTCGAACTTCATATTTTTTGATCCACATCAACATTTTAAACCCATATCTACCATTTTATCAAGTTTGGACCATAATTCCTCAAGAAATTTGATCAAATCATCAAAAGGGCAAAATGGTCAAAATTAGGGTTTTGATTGAGAAAGGGAAATTTCTGATTTTTGACCTAGCAAATGACCAATTGAGTTGAAGCATGATTACAAGGATTCAATTGCATCATCTTGACCTAATTACATAGTTCAAAACATTTCAAATCCATTGGATAGACATATGAAATTTGTAGTCAACTGATCAAAAGTCAACTGTACACTGAAAAGTCAAACTTTAACTTTTTGGTCAAAATCAAGTGTCAAGGATCCCAATTCATCAAAACATGTCAAAATGTGAAACTTGTTCATCAAGAAATCAAGGGTTGAAGATTAGGTTTTAAAATTGGAAATTTTCTTAACTTTGAAATTTTTCTAAGTATAGAAAATTTCTTATTTTTTCTCAACTTTAAGCCAAATTTCCACCATGTTACAAGATGATTCAAGGAAAGTTCCCAACATGAAAGTTGTAGACCTCCATGAAATCTACCACTTTTCTTCACACACTTTTCCATAAATATGCTTTGATCTCAAGATATAATTTTATGAATACATGCTCATGAACTAAATAACTTAATGAAAATTTGCCCTAATTTAGGCAGGTTTTGGACCCAACTTCATGGAAATTTTTCACCTAGTTCCAAGGGGAGTCTTTAAATTCATTTTACAGATGAATTATAAAGAACATTTCAAGCTTTCCAAAATGTCCAAGAACTCCTTAAGATCATTTTTGAGTAGAGATAATCGAAGAGAGGAAGTTGGCAATTTCTCACTTTAAATTCAAGCCATTTCATGAAGAACAAAATTCAAATCAGTACCTATGTTGCCTAATCCATGCTTTACAGGTCCCAAACTTGTTTCTCACTTCATAATTTAATGCTTACTCAGTTGAAAAAGCTTTAATTCAAGCCCAAAGGTCTTTGTCCAAGCATTATTTCCACAAATGGCACAAAGTTGCCATTGCCATTTTGAAAAAGCTTTACTATGGCAACTTTACAAATCTCGAGCATTGGACATGTCTTCTCTGCACACACAAATCCTCCAGGCCTAAGGCAACTTGTATAGAACTCATACCAACCCCAAACAAGCCAGTACAAGTAGGAAGAGACTTGTCCCTTCACTTTGCTTCAAAAGCAAGAAAGTGTGCAAAAAGGCTAGATTTGAAAAATCTGTTGAAGAGATGACTTGAAACCTATCCCATACTAATACATAAATACATTACAACTAGAAACACGATTGCTAAGGACCTAAAACACTCAAACACTCCATATCACCAAAAAACTATTAAAACTTGCAGTTTTTTCATAAGCATAACAACCCATCATTTGGCTCGTGCGTTTCAAGTTTTAATCATCGAAACACTTTACCTACTTGATATCTAAGTGATCCAGACCATCATCCCTGCACTGTAACTGCTTCTCCTTCATCTGCCATTTTTGTTTTCCAAGCTTGAAGGTTGACTTGGATAGAGAGTTTCAGACACTTTCAAAGCAAGGTAAGGGTTGGAACACACTCAGGGAAGTTCAAGCAAGCTAAAGCAACCTTCAGACCTTCCTAAATCTCACTCAAACTCCATTCACGATCTCAGCTGAAAGAGGTAATAATCTCAACTTCTATCTCTTCATACAGGCATCCATTGGCCATGATATGTGAATAAACATGTAGACATCATTGCTACAAAGCTATACGTATCCATAACTTGCATTTATTTGGCCTGAGTTGAGAGAATTTTGAAGTTCAAATTCCTGTAAAAATTAGCTTTAAATTTAGGGCTTTTAAAATTTGTTTTGATCTTTGATTGTTAGCTTACATGATTTACATGGTTGAAATCGTGGGAATGAGTACTACCATTTTCATGTTGGGAGTTTTCATTTTCATGTAGATTTGAGAAAGTTACAGAGCTTCTGGCCAGCTTGAGGAAGAAGATGAGTACAGGGCAAGGACGTTGTTTGTGTTATGTTTTTGTTGTTTCACATAAATCAACGGATGTATATCCACCCCAGTGGAAAGGTAGCGCGCTGGTAAGGCCCAGGTCATGGGTTCGAACCTTGGCGCTACCTTTTGTTTTTCATACTTTCAATTTTTTCATTTTTTGGCAGTTTTGCAGGATTGGGCTTCAACGTTGGGCCTGACATTTTGTCTAACATAACACCATTTGATTTCTCAGGACACCCCCTGGCCCAACTATTTTCACATATTTTATTTATTTGTTTTATTTTCATTTTTGTTTATTAAATATTTTCTTTAATACATAAATATCATAAAAAATATAATATGATAATATCGCATTTTTATTTTATTTTATTTTTATTTTTCATATAAAAATATATTTTATCTTCAATATATACTAACTATCTTTCTTAAATAAATTTGTAAAAATAAACTTAGATATATTATTATCTTTTCTTTTATATTCATATATATACTTGTAAATATTTATTTTAACATATAAAAACTAAATATTTTCGTAAAATATTATTTATTATTTTTTAATACAAAAATAAATAAAAATAATACATAAGAACTTTATTTTCTTTTAAACTAGAAATTGGGGTTAACTTTGTTTTTTTTTCAAGAATTAATTTCTTTTCTTTGAATTTATTAGGTTTATTTCAAAACTCTTTTACATAAGAAACAAAATAAAAATCTTTTTCTTGCGTGTACATAATATTGCATATTTAAATATTGTATTTGTTTATTCCAATACTCGTACAAATTCAATTTGGTTGTAATAGTTTATTTAGATTTATATTCTTTCAAATCCCCATTCAAATTTGTATTCCCCCCTCCCATAAAATATTGTAATAGCGTAGTAAGCTTTAAATTATGCAATTTACCGTTTTACATGCCATGTTAGTAATTAGGATTTGTATGGCAAGATAAAAACAAAGCAAATAGAAAACCCTAATCCAAGATAAATAAAGCATGAAAATAACACACTTGCACACAAGCATCCTTAGGGTTTCTCCACTTGGTTGCCTTATACAAAAATAGTCATATTACGCATGCGAAGCATCTTGGCAAAACAAACAAATATGAGATCATAGTCCCTCGATGACGCTATTCAAAGTTGCCTTACAAAATGATTTTGGTCCCTAAAAAATACTAAGATACTTTGCAACATTGCTAATCATGGTTATACGATGACCCACGCCCGTCTCATTTACATCCAAAGATAGCGTTGCTTACTAAATCAATGGTAAGACAACAATGTCAAAGGAATAGAAAATGCACAAGAAAGACATTTGAGTAGGTAGATTACTTGTAGTTACTTGCTCTATTTCCAAACAACTATCCTTGCTATTTTCAAAACAAACACATACATTTTCAAACATTTTACAAACATTGAAAACATTTTCAAAAAGACAAACATCTTTGTATACATTCTTACGAACGAGAATCATTACAAAGTTTGCCTAAACGATTGGCCTCTTTTACAAAATACTTTCAAAACCACACCAAACACATTTTCAAACAACAAAAGCAAGTGATCTAGCAAGTAACTAAGAGCCCATGGAAAACCATGGATGAAAAGGGTGCTAACACCTTCCCTTTTCATAATCTACCCCCCAAACTCAAGAAACAATCTCAAAGGTCTTTCCTGTGCTTTTTCACCTTTCCTTTTGGATAAAAGAAAAGTAGGTGGCGACTCTTACTAAACCGCAACATTTGTGATAAAACGCAAAACCCTCAAGTCAGTTCTCCCACCGTATCACACAAAGCTCCTTTGATCCTTGGTTAACATTCCATTGTTAATTCAACATGGTGACAAGAAAGGAGCAACCATTCTTTAGCTTTGACCAAATTGTTGCCTGTGCCTACTTGATGTTTCTTACATCTACTGCTTGGATGTTTTTCCATCACGTTCTTCCATTTCCTTATCATATCATCGTCCTTCCCTTATTGGTTCATCATTTCTCTTTGAAGTCACTAATTTGTCTGTTGAATGTGCGAGGTACTCTGAGGAAAGTTTTCCATTTTGACTTGATGCTGTAGTATTCCACTTTATTTGTGGAACATAATTGGTTGTTCTTGCACCATTTTTGTGCTTTGTATATTTGTTATTCTTTTGCAGGATATATATATATATACTGTTATACATCACCCGTGGGATATGTTCATATTTGAAGCCTCAGTGCTTATATTTAATGGCGTGATTTCTGGCTTGATTTATTTATTGATGCTAGCTTGCTTGAAGTTCTCTTTGTGTCTTTTTCTTGCTCAGTTGCTACAGATAGTTATTTGTTTGGTATTGCACTGCTTCCTTTTTACTATTTCCGCGCTTTATTGCTTCTATTGCATGATGAGACCTCCGTTGCTGATATATGTCAGGAGTCCCTCTGGTTTATTTAAAGACCTGTTTAAGGCAATTCTGTCAGTATGCTAATTGTGATTGTTTAAAATCCTACCTTCAGAGTAGGTATCATGCATATGTGTTTATATTTGTGCTTGCACTATATTACAGGTGAAAAGTCCTCAAAAAAGGCGAGCAGAAAGGGTTCATAATTGACCCCCGCACATTCCAGTCCATGTCGTTGCTATGCTCACTTTCAACAAGTAGATGCTCCAAACATGTGCCCAAGATCTGAATGGACTTAAGTCCTTTAAAGGCATGTGAAAAGGGTTCCCGCAATCGGATCCCCATGCTTTCTTTAGCTCGTGTTGACCAACACTGATGCTTAGTATACGCATGTGTTGTACCCCAAAATTTTCTCTCTCGTTTTACTCAATACATACTTCCAGAGATCCTCAATTTGCTCAAGATTGCCCAAGAGTTGACCAGATAAACTCTCTCCTAAGGCAGTGTACCTCAAATTAGGGTTTCTATTTTCATCAAGATGGGTGAACCACAAAGTCCTCATATGATCTCCATGGTCTTAATGTGTTCTCAAGACCCTACATGTCAAGTTTCATGCCTTGCACAAGAAGTTTGCTCATTCAACTGCTAAGATGCTTGAGAATCGACTGTATTAGGTCAAAAGTCAACTGTGGTCCACATACAGTCAAACTTCAAGATTTTTGGTCAACATCAACATTTTGAAGTTACTTTCATCATTTGATCAAGGGTTGACCATGATTCCCCAAGGAATTCTCCAAATTCATCAAAACCCAAAAGTATGCTAGTATATCAAATTCATCAAATTCATCAACATTTTGAAGTGACTTTCAACATTTTATCGGTATGTTAATATATGTCCGGACGAATTTATCGGTATGCTAATATATGTCCGGACGAAGGCTCAATCACTGACTATTCCCGAAGCTTCCAAGAAGGAAATGGAGGAGATCTTGAGAATAATAAAGAAGAGTGACTACGACGTAGTTGAATAGTTGGGGCAAACTCCCTCCAAAATCTCCATGCTGGCATTGTTACTGTGCTCTGAGGCACATGCGAAAGCCCTGGTGAAGTTTCTGAAGACAGCCCATGTGCCTCACGAGACATCGGCTGACCTATTTCAAGATTGTGTGGCCAGTTTGACGGCGGATAACGACCTAGGCTTCTCGGATGCTGATCTGACACCAAAGGGAAGAAATCACAACGAGGCATTGCATGTCTCTGTGGAATGTAGAGGAATAACTCTAGCCCATATCTTGGTGGACACTGGCTCATCTTTGAATGTTTTACCGAAGAAAGCTCTCGATAGACTAGACTACGAAGGACTGACGTTGAAACCCAGTAACATAGTCATAAGAGCATTTGATGGCTCAAAGAGGATGGTCCACGGGGAGGTGGACATCCCAATAAAGGTTGGGACTCAAACTTTCAACTCAACCTTCTATGTAATGGACATTCGCCCCTCTTACTCCTGTCTGCTAGGACGGCCGTGGATCCATAATGTCGGTGCTGTCACCTCTACACTGCACCAGATGCTGAAATATCCGGTCCATGGAAATATTATCACTATCCACGGAGAGGAAGAATATATGATTAGCCACCTCAATTCCTTCAGGTATGTGGAATTGGATGGAGAGTTCATTGAAACTCCTTTTCAACATTTCGAAGAAGTCCCCCAAGAGGTAGCAGCAACCAAGACTATGTCCCAGATTCCCAAGATTACAAGACCTCCACTCCGGATGTCATCTCTGAAGGACGCCAAAGCAGTAGTAGAGGAGGGTGGATGCACCATCTGGGGGGAAACTTCTGGATATTCCGTATAAATCTGACAAGTTTTGTTTAGGGTTCACTTCAAATGCTCAGAAGGCTGTGCGTCGTGCCCGTGCTGGAGGGCCACCCTTGAAGATTAGCAACCGAGAGGTCAATACGGTGGAAGATGGTGAAGAGGATTGCAACTTGGAGGATTGGATCTTTCCTACTATCAACGGAGGACTTCGCAATTGGGAAGCCAGAGTCTTTGTTCCAATAACTTTCATCCCTCAGTAATTTATCTTTTACATTTCTGTTGGACATGTAATATTCACAAACAATTCGCACATTTTAAACCTTGTGTCTTACCGGAGGCACAATGGTTCATTTGTAAGGGTTTTTATTTCATCTTCATATGACATTCAATGAATCATGGAATTTTTTTCACATACAAACTTTTGTGCTCATTGTTTTTCTTTTACATTTTTATTTTTAAGGATGGCTATACCCTTACACACACCTACACTCACAAATGCGGGTATCCCTCCATTCTAGATCCCATGGGTAACGATACTGCTATGGACTTTTATGACTATGAGGATCTAATCTACCAAGCCGAAGATGAAGGTGAGGAAGATTGTGAAGTACTAGGAGAACTGGCCAGGCTACTACAACAAGAGGAAAGAGCTATTCAGCCTCATGAGGAACTGGTGGACACGATCAAATTGGGTACCGAGGATGATAGATAATAGGTCAAGGTGGGTGCCAATCTAGAGGCCAGTGTCAAGGAGCGTCTGATTCAGCTGTTGTATGATTATGTTAAGATCTTTGCCTGGTCATATGAAGACATGCCGGGACTTGATACAGACATCGTGGTACATCGTCTGCTAACAACAGAAGACTGTCCACCAGTAAAACAAAAAGTCCGCCGCATGAGACCTGATATGTCAGAGAAGATCAAAACAGAAGTCATGAAACAATTCAATGCTGGATTCTTGGCTGTCACTTCCTATCCCCAATGGGTTGCCAACATTGTTCTCGTGCCTAAAAAGGACGACAAGGTACGAATGTGCATGGACTATAGAGATTTGAATAGGGCCAACCGTAAAGATGATTTTCCACTCCCCCACATTGATATCCTGGTTGACAATACAACCCAACACAAGGTGTTTTCCTTCATGGACGAATTCTCAGGTTACAATCAAATCAAAATGGTTCCTGAGGACATGGAGAAAACTACATTTGTCACGCACTGGGGCATATTCTGCTACAAAGTGATGCCACTCGGACTGAAGAATGTTGGGGCCACCTATCAGCGTGCCATGGTAGCTTTGTTTCATGATATGATACATCATGAAATAGAGGTCTACGTAGACGATATGATAGCCCGATCACAAACTGAAGAAGAGCACCTCAATCACTTGCAGAAATTGTTTGAGAGATTGAAGGAGTACAAGTTAAGGTTGAATCCAAATAAGTGCACATTCGGAGTACGGTCCGGTAAACTTTTAGGTTTTATCGTCAGTAACAAAGGCATCGAGGTTGATCCTGCCAAGGTTAAAGCAATACAAGAAATGCCTGCTCCTCGTATTGAGAAGGAAGTCAGAGGATTCTTGGGGTGCCTGAACTATATTTCCAGATTCATTTCTCACCTAACAGATACTTGTGAGCCAATCTTTAAGCTATTGAAGAAAGATTAAGTAGTCAGATGGAATGATGAATTCCAGGTTGCTTTTGACAAAATCAAAGAGTACTTACAAGAGCCTCCTATTTTGATGCCACCAGTCGAGGGAAGACCACTGATCATGTATCTGACCGTTTTAGAAAACTCAATGGGGTGTGTATTGGGGCAGCATGACGAGTCTGGCTGAAAAGAGCATGCTATTTACTACCTGAGCAAAAAGTTTACCGACTGTGAAACTAGATATTCAATGCTCGAGAAAACTTGTTGCTTTATGGCATGGGCTGCTTGCCGGCTAAGACAGTATATGCTGACTCATACTACCTTATTGATATCTAAGATGGACCCGTTAAAGTACATCTTCGAAAAACCTGCTCTGTCTGGGAGGATAGCTAGATGGCAGATGATCCTAACTGAATATAACATACAGTATACTACCCAGAAAGCTATAAAGGGCAGTGTATTGGCTGATCACCTTGCTCACCAAGCTGTAGAAGATTATCAGTTTATGAAGTTTGAATTCCCGGATGAAGACATCATGACATTAGACAACTGTGAAGGAATTAGGCCATACGACGAACTCGAACAAGGATCCCGATGGACTCTGTTCGTTGATAGGGCATCCAATGCACTTGGTAATGGTATCGGCGTTGTACTCATATCTCTAGAAGGGTGTCATACTCCTTTTACTGCCAGTCTTTGCTTCAACTGTACGAACAACATGGCGGAATACGAAGCATGCATCTTTGGTCTCTGAGTTGCCATAGATTTGGGAATCAAATCCTTGGACGTGTTTGGAGATTCAGCTTTGGTCATCAATCATATCAAAGGGGAATGAAACATTAAGCACCCAAATCTTATCCCTTACAAAGAACATGTTTTGACATTGCTACCACATTTTGAGAAGATTACCTTTGAGGATTTCCCGCGAGAAGAAAATCAACTAGCAGACGCTCTAGCCACAATGTCATATATGTTTAAACTTAATTGGGATAACGAGTCTCCCCAGATCACCATCTAACAAATGGATGAACCAGCACATTGTCATGAGATTAATACTGAAGAAGTAGTGGACCAGCCTTGGTTTCATAAAATCAAGAGGTATCTCGAGACTCAATGTGATACGGTGGGAGAACTGACTTGAGGTTTTGCGTTTTGTCGCAAATGTCGCGGTTAGCAAGAGTCGCCACCGACTTTTCTTTTATCCAAAAGGAAAGGTGAAAAAGCACATGAAAGACCTTTGAGATGTTTTCTTGAGTTCGGGGGGTAGATTATGAAAAGGGAAGATGCTAGCACCCTTTTCATCCATGGTTTTCCATGGGCTCTTAGTTACTTGCTTAGATCACTTGCTTTGCTTTGTTTGAAATGGTGTTTGGTGTGGTTTTGAAAGTATTTTAAAAAGAGGCCATACGTTTAGGCAATCTTTGTGATGATTCTCGTTCGTAATAATGTATACAAAGATGTTTGTCTTTTGAAAATGTTTTCAATGTTTTGTAAGATGTTTTGAAATGTGTGTGTGTTTGTTTTTGAAAATAGCAAGGATTGTTTGAAAAGGAGAAAGTAACTTAGAAGCTATCTACCTACTCAAATGTATTTATTATGCATTTTCTATTCCTTTGACATTGTTGACTTACCATTGATTTGGTAAGCAAACCTATCTTTGGATGTAAACGGGACGGGCGTGGGTCATCATATAACCGTGATAACAATGTTGCCAAGTATCTTAGCATTTTTGAGGGGCCAAGATCATTTTGTTTAGGCAACCTTTGAATAGCGTCATCGAGGGGCTATGATCTTATATTTGTTTTGTTTTGCCAAGATACTTCGCATGCATAACATGGCCATTTTATTTTAGGCAACCAAGTGGGAGAAACCCTAAGGGTGCTTGTGTGCAAAGTGTGTCATTTTCATGCTTTTGTCTTGCATTTAGGTTTTTTCTATTTGTTTGGTTTTTGTTCTTGTCATGCAAACCCTAATTACTAAGCATAGTATATAAAGCAATAAATTGCGTAAAATAAACTAAGCTATTACAACAATTATTATGGGAGGGGGGATACAAGTTTTTAATGGGGATTTTGCACATATATAAACCTAAATATATTATTACAACCAAATCGAATATTGCGCGAATTAAATAAATAAGACAAATATTTAAAATGCAATGCAAAATGTGTATGTTAAAAAATGTTTTTGTGTTTGGTTTTTTGTATGATAAAATGATTTAATTTAAACCCTAAAAAATAAGGAAAAATAAATAATTCTTTTTTGAAAGGGATGAAACCCTTATTTTTATTTAAAGAAAATAATGTTTCATATTATCATCTTGTATATTTTTTGTATAAAATAATAAATAATATTATGTTTAAATATTAAAAATTAAATATGTATAGGAAATAAGTATTTATGAGTATAAATAGTATTAAAAAATATTAAGTATTTTTTATTGTATTTATAAACTATTTAAAAAAATAAGTTCTATTCATCAAAATACACTATTTTTTATGTAAAAAATAATAAATAAAATAAAATAAAATTGAAAAAATAAAGAAATTATTTTTAGGATTTTTTATTATTCAGAAAAAATAATCAAAAGTAATAAATATGAAAATATGAAAAAAATATGAAAAATATAAAAATCAGCCAGGGGGTGCAATAGTAAGTCAGGGGGTGTGATTAGTAAAAACAAAAAGGCCAAAGCTGCCAAAAAGCCCAGAAGCCACTTCATCTCTGTCCTTGGTCTTCTTCTTCGCGCGCTTCGGTTCAAACCTGTAACTCTCTCATGCTTGCATAAAAACAAAAACTCATAACATAAAAGTTGTGGCATTTGAGCTCACGATTCCAGCCATATAAATTATGTGACCTAACTCTTAAAGATCAAGGAGAATTTTTGAATCCCTAATTCGTGACCTAACTTTTTCAGAGTTTTCAATCTTCAAATTCTCTTAGCACAAGTAACATAAATGAAAAGTAATGATATGTACAGTTTTGTCATGATGAGAGCTACATTTTTCCTTCACAAATCGTTGCTTGAGGTTGCCTATTCAGATAGATAGAGTTTGAAAAATACCTCCTTCAGCTGGATTCGAGTAGGGCAATGTAGGGACTTTAATGGAGGCCTGATGACTGTTTGAGCTTCCTTGAACTTCCCTCAAGCTATTCCAATGCTTATCTTGCTTTGAGGATGGCTGAAACTCTCTGAACAAGTCAAGCTGCAAGCTTCCAAAGTGAAAATGATGGATGCTGAAATAGGGATTACAGAACCAGGGTGATGGCTTGGATTGTCTAGGTATCAAGTGAATAAGATGTTTCAAATGTTTAAACACAAAACGCACGAGCCAAATGAGAGTTCACTGTGCTTTTGCAGAATCTGAGTGTTTTGGCAGGATTTTGGTGTTTCTGAGTTTTGGAGAGTTTCAAGTCCAATCCAAACGTGCTATGCCTTGCAACAAGTTTGTATATTTGTATAGAAATGATACAAAGTCAGCCCTTACTAGCTGTGCAAGCTTTGGACCTTTTTGCAACTTTTCTTGCATTTGAAGTAAAGTGAAGTGACCATACTCACATGCCTATACTTGCTTGCTTGAGGGATGAAAAGAGCTTGTACAATTTTCTTGAGAGCTGTGTAGTTTGTATGTACCAAAGGGACATGTTCAATGCTCAAGATTGACAAAGTTGCAAAAGCTTCTCTTTATGAAAATGACATTGTGAACTTTTTGCCCAAAATGGAAATACACCTTGTACAAAGCTTCAAAAGCAAAAATAAAGCCTTTGTCAACTGAGTTTGCATTTAATTATGGAGTGTAAAGAAAGCTTAGGACCTGTAAAGCAAGATACAACCAGCATGAGTTTGATTTGCAACTTGATGCTATGTGAAAATGGCTTGATCAAAAGTGAGAAAATGCCAACTTCCCTTCTTCGATTCTCCCTACTCAAAAATGATCTTGGAGAGTTCTTGGACATTTTGGAAAGCTTGAAATGTGATATATAATCCATATTTGAAATGAAACTTGAGATAACTCTTGGAACTAGGTGAAAAATGTCCATGAAGTTGGGTCCAAAACCTGCCTAAATTAGGGCAAAATTTCACTAAGTTAAGAAGTTCATGGACCTATATTCACAAATTCATAACTTGAGATCCAAGCATCTTTTGGGAAAAGTTTATGAAGCAAAGTTGTAGATTTCATGAAGGACTACAACTTTCATGTTGGGAAATTTTCTTGAATCAAAATGCATCATGGTGAAAAAGTGGTGAAAAGTTGGGAAAAATAAGAAACTTTTTATACTTAGAAAAATTCTAAGTTATGAAAATTTTCAAATTAAAATCCTAATTTTCAAATTTGAGTTTCTTGGTGAACAAGTTTCATATTTTGACATATCTTGATGAATTATGACCCTTGGTACTTGATTTTGACCAAAAAGTCAAAGTTTGACTTTTCAGTGTACAGTTGACTTTTGATTAGTTGACTGCAAATTTCATCTGTCAATCCAATGAACTTGAGATCTTTTGAGCCATGTAATTAGGTCAAGATGATGCCATTGAATCCTTGAAATCATACTTGATCTCAATTGGTCATTGGCTAGGTTAAAAATCAGAAATTGCCCTTTCTCAGTCAAAACCCTAATTTTGACCAGTTTGCCCTTTTGATGATTTGATCAAATTTCTTGAGGAGTTGTGATCCAAACTTGATCAAATGGTACATATGAGTCTAAAATGTTGATGTGGATCAAAAATTATGAAGTTTGACTGTAAATTGTCCATGGTTGACTTTTTCCCCAATACAACTGATTTTTAGGTCAACTGTCCAATTGGCTGATCAAAAATGTGGTTCAAGGCTTGAAACTTAACATGAGCAATCTTAGGGGTCCAAGATGATGTATGAAAGTCACATGAAGCATTGGTGGTCCAAAAATCCTTGTGCAAACTCAAACCCTAATTTTGGGTTATCAGTGCAAGATGAGGTGTCTTGAGCTAACCAAACCCTAATCTTGTCCTGAGTCTAAGAAGTCTTGTGAGAAAAATGTTGATAAATGAGAGGGCAAATTTTGGGGTACAACACTCAAGAATATCCAGAAGGAGCTTCAATCAATGATAAGAAGTTCTTAAGGAGATTCTCTACTAAGTTCTTCTTAAGTAATGACGTCCTGTACAAGCGTAATCATGACTTCATTATGCTTCGATGTGTGGATAAGATTGAAGAGGAAAAGATCATGGCTGAATTACATGAAGGTACTTTTGGCACCCACTCCAGTGGGAATACGATGGTGAAGAAAATCCTACGAGCAGGCTATTATTGGTCTACTATGGAAGTAGATTGCTATCAACACTCTCAGACCTGTCATAAGTGTCAAATTTATGCTGACAAGGCGCACGTACCTCTGGTTCCTGTGAATGTCTTAACGGCTCCTTGTCCCTTTGCTATGTGGGCAATTGATATGATTGGGGAGATCAAGCCAATAACCTCTAATGGACACCGTTTCATCCTAGTGGCCATTGATTACTTTACAAAATGGGTCGAAGCAGCTTCCTTCGCTTCCGTCACTAAGAATGTTGTTGCCCGCTTCATCAAGAAAAATCTCATTTGTCGGTACAATATCCCGGAAAGGATCATCACTGACAATGGTACAAATCTTAACAACACTATGATCACCGCCTTGTGCGAGCAATTCAAAATTCAGCATCACAATTCTTCTCCCTACTGGCCAAAGATGAATGGTGCTGTTGAAGCTGCAAATAAGAACATTAAAAAGATCGTACAAAAGATGACAGTCACATACAAAGACTGGCATGAGATGTTACCATTCTCTCTCCACCGGTATCGTACCACGGATCGCATATCAACTGGGGCAACACCCTATTCTTTGGTATATGGCATGGAAGCTGTTTTACCTATTGAGGTTCAAATCCCTTCTCTGAGGATTATAAAAGATGCAGGTTTGAATGAAGATGATTGGATCCAAACTCGACTTGATCAACTGAACTTAATTGATGAAAAGAGACTTTCTGCTGTTTGCCATGGTCAAATGTATCAAAACGGATGATCAAGGCTTTCAACAAGAAAGTCAGACGCCAAGTATATCAAGTTGGGGATCTAGTGATCAAACGTATCATCTTGCCGTAAAGTGATCCCAGGGGAAAATGGACTCCTACCTATGAAGGAACATTTGTAATCAAAAGCATATTCTCCGGTGGGGCAATGATCTTAACCACCATGGACGGTGATGACCTGCCACACCCTGCGAACGTGAACATAGTCAAAAGATACTACGCATAAGAGACCCGCTAGGTTGACACACCTAGGCAAAACAAGGGCATCCCGGCAAACCAAAAAAGGTTCGGGCAAAAATTAGGGATAAAATAAAAAAATATGTACACCCGGCAATTTGAAAACCCAAAAGGGCGACTTGGGCAAAAAAGGGTTTCTCGGTGGACTGAAAACCCGAAAGGGCGGTCCGGGAAAAAGTTAGGGAATTAAAGCGTATGACTATGTCCCTTTGGATCACTTACGGACAACCTTTGACTTCCACTGACGAACTCGGAGTTTCTGATCAATTCAATCATCTTTGGACGAAGCAACAAATAGACAAGATATTTGGAGATATAAAGGCTATAGAAGAATGGGAATCCCATGGGATTATTACACATAGCTATCCTTCTCTGTATAAATTTTTCTTATTTTCGACAACATTCTCTTACTAGAATGTTTGTCCCCTTTGTACAAAAATACTTACTCAAAGTCAATACAAAGATATCCCTTTGAAAGTGCAAAAACTATTTGTCTTTTTCTTTAATCTTGTGTTTTGTTTGCAAAAACGTTCAATGATTCATTGATGAACATATGGATTTGAACATAATTACTGTTTACAAATAAACAAAATGAGAAAGACAATTACTGATAAGTTGAAAGGACATGAAAATATCTCTAGGCTATTCCATAAGTAATCCCCACAGTACGTCATTTGAATCCCCAACGGAACAAAGTTTCAAATTATTAATTCCCAGTAGAAATCTTCAAATTTCTCAAGATTCCCCAAGCAGATCTTACAAGCAGTACATGGCATTGCCCTCACAACGGAATTTACTTCCCTCAACAAGAGTTCGTCAGTACTTCAGCTTCAAGACATGAAAATTCAACTTATCCTCAGCAGCATTCAAGGAATTATTTTCCTCAATCAAACAACAATACATCAAATCAACTTATAAGTGCATACATTACAATCGCATATCATAAACATTGATAAAGCAAATACATTGCATCATACATTTCATGCAACATAATCTTGTGTTTCAGCTAACATTTT
This sequence comes from Vicia faba, assembly GCA_948472305.1. Classification (NCBI taxonomy): domain Eukaryota; kingdom Viridiplantae; phylum Streptophyta; class Magnoliopsida; order Fabales; family Fabaceae; genus Vicia; species Vicia faba. Next base: position 1,350,828,419 of record OX451740.1, read on the forward strand.
TCCCTTTTCAGGATAAGATTAACAACTACCATTAACAACATTACAACTTTCAGATACATTTCAGATATGCTCCAGATATGGAAGCCATTCTGATACTCATTCAAGGACACCTCTTGATACAGTTCAAATACGCTCCAGACACGGATGCCATTCTGATGCTCATTTAAATACAATTTACAGATACAATTCAGACACGCTTCAGACACGGATGCCATTCTGTTACTCATTCAGATTCAACCTTCAGGATACAATTCAGGTACACTCCAGATACGGATACCATTCTGATACTCATTAAGATTCACACTTCAGATACAGTTCGAATACACTCTAGACACGGATGCCATTCTGATACTCATTCAGATTACTCATTCAGATTTCAACTTACAAATACAGTACAGATACGCTCCATACATGGATGCCATTCTGATACTCATTCAGACACAACATTTAGATACAGTACAAATACGCTCCAAGCACGGACGCCATTCTGACACTCATTCCTTCAGCTTACAACTTAAAATTCAACAAACATTCTTAGATGGCATCTACAAGCCCATTTTCAACAAGATTCTATCACTTCTCCAAATGGTATCTTTAAGCCCATTCCCTCAACTACACTTCGTCGAGTGCAAATTTCTGGGCACTCTAGTGTCCAATCATTCTTTCACCTTCAAGTCATGAACGACGAAACTCGCTAATCTGACTCTTCAGGTTTTAGAAGATTGAACAGGGGCAGATGTTGTACCCAAAAATTTGCCCTCTCATTTATCAAGACTTTTCTCACAAGATCTCTTTGACTCAAGACTGGATTAGGGTTTGATCAGCTCAAGACATCTCATCTTACACTGTTGATCCAAAATTAGGGTTTAAGTTTGCACAAGGATTTTTGGACTATCAATGATTCATATGAATTTCAAGTATCATCATGGACCCCTAAAATTACTCATGACAAGTTTCAATCCTTGAACACATTTTTGATCAGTCAATTGGACAATTGACCTAAAAATCAACTGTATTAGGGAAAAAGTCAACCATGGCCAATTTATAGTCAAAATTCATATTTTTTTATCCACATCAACATTTTAAACCCATATTTACCATTTGATCAAGTTTGGACCACAATTCCTCAAGAAATTTGATCAAATCATCAAAAGGGCAAAATGGTCAAAATTAGGGTTTTGACTGAGAAAGGGCAATTTCTGATTTTTGACCTAGCAAATGACCAATTGAGTTGAAGAATAATTCCAAGGATTCAATTTCATCATCTTGACCTAATTACATAGTTCAAAACATTGCAAATCCATGGGATAGACAGATGAAATTTGCAGTCAACTGATCAAAAGTCAACTATACACTGAAAAGTCAATTTTTGACTTTTTGGTCAAAATCAAGTGTCAAGGATCACAATTCATCAAAACATGCCAAAATGTGAAAAATTTTAATCAATAAATCAAGGATTGAAGATTAGGTTTTAAAATTGGAATTTTTCTTAACTTAGAAATTTTTCTAAGTATAGAAAATTTCTTATTTTTTCTCAACTTTAAGCCAAATTTCCACCATGTTACAAGATGATTCAAGGAAAGTTCCCAACATGAAAGTTGTAGAACTCCATGAAATCTACAACTTTTCTTCATACACTTTTCCCTAAAGATACTTGGATCTCAAGATATAATTTTGTGAATACATGCTCATGAACTAAATAACTTAGTGAAATTTTGCCCTAATTTAGGCAGGTTTTGGACCCAACTTCATGGAAATTTTTCACCTAGTTCCAAAGGGAATATTGAAATGCATTTCAAAGATTAATTATAGAGCACATTTCAAGATTTCCAAAATGTCCAAGAACTCCTTAAGATCATTTTTGAGTAGAGAGAATCGAAGAGAGGAAGTTGACAATTTCTCACTTTGAATTCAAGCCATTTCAGGAAGAACAAAATTCAAATCAGTACCTATGCTGCCTAATCCATGCTTTACAGGTCCAAAAATTATTTCTCACTTCATAATTTAATCCTTACTCAGTTGACAAAGCTTTAATTCAAGCCCAAAGGTCTTTGTCCAAGCATTATTTCCATAAATGGCACAAAGTTGCCATTGCCATTTTGAAAAAGCTTTACTTTTGCAACTTTACAAATCTTGAGCATTGGACCTGTCTTCTCTGCATACACAAATCCTCCAGGCCTAAGGCAACTTGTATAGAACTCATACCAACCCCAAGCAAGCCAGTACAAGTAGGAAGAGACTTGTCCCTTCACTTTGCTTCAAAAGCAAGAAAGTGTGCAAAAAGGCTAGATTTGAAAAATCTGTTAAAGAGCTGACTTGAAACCTATCCCATAATAATACAAAAACACATTACAACTAGAAACACGATTGCTAAGGATCTAAAACACTCAAACACTCCATATCACCAAAAAACTGTTAAAACTTACAGTTTTGCATAAGCATAGCAATCCATCATTTGGCTCGTGCGTTTCAAGTTTCAATCATCCAAAAACTTTACCTACTTGATATCTAAGTGATCCAGACTATCATCCCTATACTGTAACTCCTTCTCCTTCATCTGCCATTTTTGTTTTCCAAGCTTGCAGGTTGACTTGGATAGAGAGTTTCAGACACTTTCAAAGCAAGGTAAGGGTTGAAACACACTCAGGGAAGTTCAAGCAAGCTAAAGCAACCTCCAGGCCTTCCTAAATCTCACTCAAATTCCATTCACGATCTCAGCTGAAATAGGTAAGAATATCAACTTCTATCTCTTCATACAGACATCCATTGGCTACGATTTGTGAATAAACAATGTAGACATCATTGCTACAAAGCTGTACATATCCATAACTTGCATTTATTTGGCCTGAGTTGAGAGAATTTTAAAGTTCAAATTCCTGTAAAAATCAGGTTTATATTTAGGGCTTTTAAAATTCGTTTTGATCTTTGATTGTTAGCTTACATGATTTACATGGTTGAAATCGTGGGAATGAGTACTACTATTTTCATGTTGGGAGTTTTCATTTTCATGGAGAAATGAGAAAGTTACAGAGCTTCTGGCCAGCTTGAGGAAGAAGATGAAGTACAAAGCAAGGACTTTGTTTGTGTTATATTTTTGTTGTTTCACATAAATCAACGGATGTATAACCACCCCAGTGGCAAGGTAGCACGCTGGTAAGGCCCAGGTCACGGGTTCGAACCTTGGCCCTACCTTTTGTTTTTCATACTTTCCATTTTTTTTTCATTTTTTGGCTGTTTTGCAGGATTGGGCTTCAACATTGGGCCTAGCATTTTTTCTAACATAACACCATTTGATTTCTCAGGACACCCCCCTGGCCCAACTATTTTCACATATTTTATTTATTTGTTTTATTTTCATTTTTGTTTATTAAATATTTTGTTTAATACATAAAAATCATAAAAAATATAAATATGATAATATTGCATTTTTATTTTATTTTATTTTTATTTTTCATATAAAAAATATATTTTATCTTCAATATATACTAACTATCTTTCTTAAATAAATTTGTAAAAATAAACTTAGATATATTATTATCTTTTCTTTTATATATATATATATATATATATATATATATATATATATATATATATATATATATATATATATATATATATATATATATATATATATATATATATATATATATATATATATATATATATATATATACTTGTAAATATTTGTTTTAACATATAAAAACTAAATATTTTCTTAAAATATTATTTATTATTTCTTAATACAAAAATAAATAAAAATAATACATAAGAACTTTATTTTCTTTTAAACTAGAAATTAGGGTTAACTTTGTTTTTTTTTTCAAGAATTAATTTCCTTTCTTTGAATTTATTAGGTTTAGTTCAAAACTCTTTTACATAAGAAACAAAATAAAAATCTTTTTCTTGCGTGTACATAATATTGCATATTTAAATATTGTATTTGTTTATTCCAATACTCGTACAAATTCGATTTGGTTGTAATAGCTTATTTAGATTTATATTCTTGCAAATCCCCATTCAAATTTGTATTCCCCCTCCCATAAAATATTGTAATAGCGTAGTAAGCTTTAAATTATGCAATTTACCGTTTTACATGCCATGTTAGTAACTAGGATTTGTATGGCAAGATAAAAACAAAGCAAATAGAAAACCCTAATCCAAGATAAACAAAGCATGAAAATAACACACTTGCACACAAGCATCCTTAGGGTTTCTCCACTTGGTTTCCTTATACAAAAATAGTCATATTACGCATGCGAAGTATCTTGGCAAAACAAACAAATATGAGATCATAGTCCCTCGATGACGCTATTCAAAGTTGCCTTACAAAATGATTTTGGTCCCTAAAAAATGCTAAGATACTTTGCAACATTGCTAATCATGGTTATACGATGACCCACGCCCGTCCCGTTTACATCCAAAGATAGGGTTGCTTACCAAATCAATGGTAAGACAACAATGTCAAAGGAATAGAAAATGCACAAGAAAGACATTTGAGTAGGTAGATTACTTGTAGTTACTTGCTCTATTTCCAAACAACTATCCTTGCTATTTTCAAAACAAACACATACATTTCCAAACATTTTACAAACATTGAAAACATTTTCAAAAAGGCAAACATCTTTGTATACATTCTTACAAACGAGATTACAAAGTTTGCCTAAACGATTGGCCTCTTTTACCAAATACTTTCAAAACCACACCAAACGCATTTTCAAACAACAAAAGCAAGTGATCTAGCAAGTAACTAAGAGCCCATGGAAAACCATGGATGAAAAGGGTGCTAACACCTTCCCTTTTCATAATCTACCCCCCGAACTCAAGAAACAATCTCAAAGGTCTTTCCTGTGCTTTTTCACCTTTCCTTTTGGATAAAAGAAAAGTCGGTGGCGACTCTTGCTAAACCGCAACATTTGCGATAAAACGCAAAACCCTTAAGTCAGTTCTCCCACCGTATCAAACAAATCTCCTTTGATCCTTGGTTAACATTCCATTGTTAATTCAACATGGTGACAAGAAAGGAGCAATAGTTCTTTAGATTTGACCTAATTGTTGCCTGTGCCTACTTGATGCTTCTTACATCTACTGCTTGGATGTTTTTCCATCATGTTCTTCCATTTCCTCATCATATCATCATCCTTCCCTTATTGGTTCATCATTTCTCTTTGAAGTCACTAATTTGTCTGTTGAATGTGTGAGGTACTCTGAGAAAAGTTTTCCATTTTGACTTGATGCTGTAGTGTTCCACTTTATTTGTGGAACATAATTGGTTGTTCTTGCACCATTTTTGTGCTTTGTATATTTGTTATTCTTTTGCAGTATATATATATATATATATATATATATATATATATATATATATATATATATATATATATATATATATATATATATATATATATATATATATATATATATACTGTTATACATCACCCGTGGGATAGGTTCATATTTGAAGCCTCAGTGCTTATATTTAATGGCATGATTTCTGGCTTGATTTATTTATTGATGCTAGCTTGCTTGAAGTTCTGTTGGTGTCTTTTTCTTGCTCAGTTGCTACAGATAGTTATTCGTTTTTTATTACACTGCTTCCTTTTTACTATTTCCGCCCTTTATTGCTTTCTATTGCATGATGAGACCTCCGTTGCTGATATATGTCAGGAGTCCCTCTGGTTTATTTAAAGACCTGTTTAAGGCAATTTTGTCGGTATGCTAATTGTGATTGTTTAAAATCTTACCTTCAGAGTAGGTGTCATGCATGTGTGTTTATATTCTTGCTTGCACTATATTACAGGTGAAAAGTCCTCAAAAAAGGTGAGCAGAAAGGGTTCGTAATTGACCCCCACACATTCTAGTCCATGTCGTTCCTATGCTCACTTTCTACAAGTAGATGCTCCAAACATGTGTCCAAGATCTGAATGTACTTAAGTCCTTTAAAGGAATGTGAAAAGGGTTCCCGCAATCGGATCCCCATGCTTTCTTTAGCTCGTGTTGACCAACACTGATGCTTAGTATACGCATGTGTTGTACCCCAAAATTTTCTCTCTCATTTTACTCAATACATACTCCCAAAGATCCTCAATTTGCTCAAGATTGCCCAAGAGTTGACCAGAAAAACTCTCTCCTAAGGCAGTGTACCTCAAATTAGGGTTTCTATTTTCATCAAGATGGGTGAACCACAAAGGCCTCATATGCTCTCCATGGTCTTAATGTGTTCTCAAGACCCTACATGTCAAGTTTCATGCCTTGCACAAGAAGTTTGCTCAATACTACCACATGCTTTATTAGAAATTTTACATCCAAAGCTCATTTTGAAGAGGATTAAATTCCCCACAATACATCTTCATCTCACAAGTTCAAAATATGCACTCATAAAAAGATATGAATTTTTACATTATGGGTCCTTTTGAAAAGTCAACAAAAACACCTTTTGGGTCAATGCTTCTTACATAAACATGGAATAATCAATTGAGATGAGACCAAAAGGGTTGTTTAGGGGACATCCTAAGCTTTCTAAAAAGTCTAAGAACACCCCTCTAGGGTTAAAATTGGAGGAGATATGCTTTGTCAAAGTTGACCTTTTTTGCAAAATTGCCAAAAGACAAATGTGCTCAAAATTGCATTTTTTGCTAAATCGGCCTAACTTTTTACGCTTGCACCTCACTTATAATATGGTCCACGACCCAAATACTCATCCACATATTATTTTCTTCATTTTTCAATTTATTTTGATTTTTTATTAATTAAAATTTGAATTAAATCAAATAATTGATGAATAATAGCAAAGATATGATTTGATTTTGTTTTTGGACAGGTTGGCAATCAAAATATGCTGAATTATCAAGGCCAAGACGAATCAAGCATAATTGGTACAAGAAAGGAAAGATTTTGCTCAAAATAGCAAGTTTACATAAGCTTGAAAATCAAATCAAATCTCTTATAAGATTTAATCCAAATTTGTAACCCTAAGTCGTTCCTAGATATATAATGGACAAGAACAAAGCATGGCATAAGGGTTAGCAGTCGTCAAAACACCAAACAAAATTCCAAAAAAGTGACAAAAAGTGCTGGATCATTTTTGCATTTAGAGATCAATTCAGGCCATTCCATCACTTCTAATCGTTTCTTGGACCTTCCCAGAAGCCATTTGGATCATTTGCAAGGCTTGAAATACCCAGAAACGCGCATAATCACTCTCACGGTTTTCCCATATTTTCAAAATTGATTACTGTATTTCTTGCATCATTAGCGTGTTTAAGTTATATATTTGTGATCCTCATCGTGTTTGCAAGCTAACCGAATAATTTAATTGCATTTTTGAAGCCTGTACATGCCTTTTCCATTGTTAGGGTTTGTATGTGCAGTTTAGGGGTTTTGTCCATAGGTGGAATTAGCCAAAAAGAAGGATACCACGAGGTTCACGAGATCAAAAGGAATGGATCTATATAGTTAGAAATCATTTATCGTGCGTATTGTGCATTTTGGAAATTTGCAGGGGCTATGGCTACGAACATGTGAGTGTAGGTAAAAGTCATATGTCTAAAACGACGGAGAAAGGTAGAAGACGGCTATGTGTCAGCCTATCATTCGCCCGTTTGAATCTCGCACGCTTTTTGTTCAGTTAACCACATTTTTATATATTATGTTTTATTCTTGAATTAATGACAAACAACACATATGGCTCAGTGGTAAGAGCGCTTGGTATTGGGTGGAAGGACCTGGATTTGATCCCAGGTCCCAACAATTCTCTTTATGTTATTTTCTTTCAACAAATCTAGCACGTCACTTGTCCTAGAGAACACCATACACCTCTGCGCTTCACCGTCAGATTCTATCTGTTCCAGATCCAAAGGCTTAGCAAGAAAGGCCTATGAAGGACCTTCAGAGGATGATCACACAGAATTAGGCATGCTGACTGGGCTTGAAGCGTTTTAGGCCTAAAAATTCAGAATGGCACCCCCTCCTTTGCTAGCATACATGCCCATGTTTGCATCTCTTTCTATTTCCATTTTTTGTTTTTTATTTCTTTAATTAATTTCTTTTTATTTGTTTTAATTAATTAATCAAAAACTATTATTTTTCTATAAAATCAAAAAAATTACAAACATACATAAAATCTTTTTTTTTATAAAAAAAGGTGTTATTTCTTAATTATTTTAGTTTAATTGAATTAGGTTAACTTAAATATTCTTTTTTATAACTAAAAATAACTAGACTTAGGATTTAAATTGTACATAACATAATTAATTTTCTTTAAAAATATACCAAAATCTTTTTTCATTAAAATATTTATTTTAATTAACTAGGTTAATTAGGTTAGCTTAAATGCTCTTTTTTTATAACTAAAAACAATTAGAATTAGGGTTTTGTTGTACATAATTTAACTAATTCTTTTCTCGAAAAATAACTTAATCATTCTCGTAATTAGATTTTAGGGTTTAGTTTATTCTTCAACATCCCTCGCATTTAATTTAACGCACACACTTTTATTTGTTTTATTATTATTGTAACTGTTTCAAGGTTGTAATAGTTTTAATTAGGGTTTTAAATTTCGCATCTTTTATTTCCCGTCAAAATAATTATGTAACTGTTAAAGCCTTGTAATAGCTAGGTTTATCTTCTCTCACTTTTAAGTTCCTGCAAATATTTAACTGTCTAGATGTATGCTAATAGGATTGTATGGCTAAATTGTCTGGAAATTTGAAACGGTAGATCACCTAATGTGCAAAGATTAAATAACTGAAACAACTCATATGCACATATTCACTCCTAGGGTTTACCTCACTTCGGTTGACTTCGGTAAACAATCATTAAGCATATGAGATTTTAGTGGTTGCCCTCCAGTCTAAAAGATCAAAATGTCCCATTCGAATGTTGCCTCGGAAATGTTGCCTCGAAAAAGATCTTAAACTCTAGGGTTACTACTAAAGTTTTCTGACTATTGCTTTAGTGATTGTACTTGTCCCTTTCGAGTGTCCCTTACAACTCCAATGACGGTGCTACCTACTCCTTAATAGTAGGATAGCACTGTCTAAAGGAAATAGAACGAACAATCTTTTTTTGAGTAGGTAGAATCTTAAGTACTTGCTCAATAAAAACTTTTCACACAAACACCTTTCAAAACAAATTTTCAAAATAACTTCGTCAACTCCTTGAGGACTGATACAAGGGGTATCACGAAGTAAAACATTTTCAAGACAAGCACACACAAGCAATTTAAAAAATGAGCAAGTACCTAAGAGCCCATGGAAAACCATGGATAGAAAGGGTGCTAACACCTTCCATTTCTATAATCTACCCCCCGTACTCAGAATATCTCAAAAAAAGGTTTTTTCTGTTCTTTTTTTACTTTTCCATGATTGAATGAAATAAAAGTCGATGGCGACTCTAGCTTACCGCACATTTGCAAATACAAAACGCAAACCAGTATTAACAGTCAGTTCTGCCACCGTATCACAGAACTGGCGACTCTGCTGGGGAATAAAATAAAGTGGGGTTTACCTTAGGATCTAGGTCATGTTTCAAATTGCTTTCTTGCTTGCTTGCTTTATTCTTAAAGGGTCTTATTTGGGTTACTATAGATCCTACACCCAGATCTGGGGGCACTCATTAGGTAAACAGTAATAGATCGTGGAGACTGTACGGCGTAGACCGATATGGTTTAAGCGATGACTGTGTTGGTGTGACACTTTGTTTGGTACCAGTGTCCTTCATGGGGAAACGAGGAGAATACGGGGCCGCCACATGGTGTCGTGAAGCACTAACGGACCTTAGAACCTTAGTTGAACAAACTTGTCCATTAGAAAGTACCGAGATAGCCGGCCTCGGTGTAGAGCTGAGGATTGGTTAATACTCGATGCTACACTCATTGAGATCAGACTTTCGGGATATTTCGGCCACAAGAAAATATTGCTTGAGCTAAGACAATGCTGATAAAGGATGGTCAATGATATTGAGATCCTCTAGAACCCGATTACTTTTTAAGATAGGTTTGAAACCAACTAAATTCAAGAGGGTATTACCTTTGACCTCATGCAAGCCTTAAACCTAAGGATCTTGTATGATTTGACTGTGCTTGCTATACCTGTGTTTTATCATGACATCATGCATCATAACATAGCATCCATTCTTATTGCACTAACCATTTCAAAGACCAAGGGAATTTATTTTTGTTCTATTTTGTAGATCATGGCTTCCATTCGTAGAAACACTATCCGAATCAGCTTTGTGAAGATACCTTCACAACTCAAAGAGCTAGCATCAAGGGTTTCTGAAACTTTTGCATTCACCAAGAGACATGGTCAACTTCTCAACCTGGTTACTTCAAACTTAGATGAAAATATGATGAGTGTACTCTTTCAGTTCTTTGATCCCAAGCACCACTGCTTCACCTTTCCAGACTATCAGTTGGTACCCACATTGGAAGAGTTCTCTCAGCTATTGGATATACCCATTCTTGAGCAGTTACCCTTCACAGGTTTAGAGGAAGTTCCTAAGCTAGAAGTCATTGCCTCAGCTTTGCATCTGAAACGGGTCGACATGATATCCAATTGGGAAACAAGAAGCGGAGTCAAGGGTTTTCTAGCTAAGTTTCTGATAGACAAGGCCCAACTGTTTTGGGATGATATGGATTTTTAGGCTTTTGAGGAGGTATTGGCTCTTCTAATCTATGGGTTAGTCCTATTCCCTAATCTGGACTCATTCATAGACGTGAATGCTATCAAGATCTTCCTCTCTCGCATCCTTGTGCCTACCTTGCTCAGAGATATTCTGCACACTCTTCATACTCATAGCATGAAGAGAAGAGGGATTCTTATGTGTTGCATGCCATTACTGGTGAGGTGGTTTATTTCTCACCTTCCTAAGTCTATACTGAAGAATGAAGAAGGTTTGGGTTAGTCACAAAGGATAATGTCGCTCGCTCATACGGATATTCTTTGGTGTTCTCGAGCTATGGAAAACACTGCCATTATTGACCGCTGCAGAGAGTACCCTAATGTCCCGCTACTTGGAATCAGAGGGGGTATAACCTACAACCCTTATTTAGCTCTGCGACAATTTGGTTACGCTCGAAGGGATGGTCCCCAACAGTTACTTATCGAGGGTATTGTATTCAACTATGAGGATGATGTTAAAGAGTATCGCCAGAGGTTCATACGAGCCTGGGGCATGGTAAACAGATCTGGCGCCAAGGCTTTGGGGCCAAAGACTTCCATTCCTTTGGAACCTTACCTACAATGGGTACGAGCTCGTGCCCAACAGCTTGTGATGTCATATGTGGCTGTTTTTCTAGTGATTGTGGAACCCACTACATAAGAGGGTATTCCTTACACATTTCTCTATCCTTATATGGCCACTGATCTTAGGGAATTACAGAGGTCTTGGATTCAGTTGATTAAGGAGAGGGATACTTACAGGGAGAAGTTCCATACTCAGGAGAGAAAGGTTTTAGAGCTCACAAAGCAGTTGCATGAAGAAAGAGGACTCAATGACCATCTCGGCACAAAGAGGAAGCATCCATGGGAACTTTGATGTCTTTTATAGTTTTAGATTTGTTTTTTCTTAATGTAACGCCTAAAAGGCATTTGAACTTCAAATTCAGCTAATAAAGTTTTGTTTATTTCGGTTTGCAAATTTAAATTTCTCGAAGTCTTTGAAATCATTTCATGCGCATCCCATTATCATACACATCATTACAGGTACCATTATAGGTTTCTCATCTTCTTTGCTGTTTATTTCAGCACGAGATGTCTTCCGAGAAAACCATCAAGGACCTTCAGGCACAGAACGCCCAGTTCCAACAGATGTTCATAAGTCTGGCAAAAGGGCAGAAGGATCTGAAAGCCCTCATTCTGAAAGAGAAGAAGAAAAAGAAGAAGGCTGTCGGTATTCTGAATATGGGCAGAAGGTTTGGAGAGTGGTTGAAGCAATAAACTGATCTGACCTCTTCATCCAAGGAAGGGGAGAATCAGGAAGAAGAGAAGGACCCTAGTCCTGCAGTCTCTGGCAATGATACAGATTATAATGATGAACAATATCCTCCTGTTGAGGATAGATACAAGCAATTAGAAGACCGTCTGAGTGCCATGGAAGTTCAAAGGATACCTGGACTAGATTTCAAAGAACTAGGATTGGTGTCAGGAGTAGTCATCCCGCATAAGTTCAAAGCTCCAGTTCTTGCTAAGTATGATGGGGTCTCCTGCCCAAAACTCCATCTCCGTTCTTATGCCAGGAAGATCCAGCCCTACACAGCTGATAGAAATCTGTGGGTTCACTTCTTTCAAGATAGTCTATCAGGGACTCAGCTTGAATGGTTCTACCAGCTGGAGGGAGCAAATATCCGAAACTGGGAAGATCTGGCTGCTGCTTTCTACAAGTAGTATCAGTATAATGCCGACCTTGCTCCCACTCGTACTCAACTCCAGAGTATGTCCATGGGTGCAAGTGAAGGGTTTAAAGATTATGCACAAAAATGGAGAGACTTGGCTGGGAGAGTTTAACCCCCATTGTCTAATAGGGAGTTGGTTGATATGTTTATGGGGATGCTATCTGGTCCATTTTTCAATCATTTGATCAGCAGCTCATCAGCTGGTTTCACTGAGCTGATCCTAACTGGGAAAAGAGTAGAAGTTGGGATTCGAAGCAGCAAAATACATAAGGATGCCTCTTCAAGTTCGGTAAAGAAGCCTTTTGCTGGTAAGAAGGAAGCCAGTGCCATCTACAGCCCGAGGGGCCAAAACAGGGCTGAACATCGTCAAACAGTAAGTGTCGTGATGATACCTAGGCCTACAGGTGCTCCACAATGCAACAATCAACAAAGGGTGGAAAGACCACAACGACAGTTTACCCGCATCAATATGACATTGACTGAAGTTATACCTCATCTACTAAGATCCAACTTGGCAACCTTGAGAAAGGCTCCCAAGAATCCAAATACTACATCTCCCCGATATAATCCTAATGCTCGGTGTATCATTCTGAGAGTCCTGGCCACAATACAAATTCCTGATGGGCTCTAAGAAACAAAGTACAAGATTTGATTGAAGCCAAGGAAATAGATTTTTATGCTCCAATGAAGACAGATGTCATAACTGCTCCCATGCCTAAGCACAACCGTGGAGTTAATGTTATTGATACTGATTTGTTTGTTACCTCTGTCGATGAAGTATCTACTCCTCTCATGACTATCAAGAAGAATTTTCTGTTGGCCGATTTATTTCCGGGTTATGGTGAAGGTTGCTACATGTGTTCGTTTCTACCTTATGGTTTCTGTTTGCTGAAGTTAGGTGTCCAATGCCTGATATATAGCAAAGAAATTCTGTTTGAGAAAAATTTGGTTCCTGTTGTACCATCTAAAGACGTTGCCATTATAACCATTTCCGCCAATCCTTCCAAGGTCTCCTAGAGAAGACCTGTTAGGATTACATCTGCTCCAAGAATTGCTCCACTGATAATACTTGTCCCTGGTCCTGTCCCGTATGTCTCGGACAAAGCTGTCCCCTGGCATTATGGTGCCGATGTGTACTATCATGGCATCAAACAAGATCTGAAATATGAAGAAGCTGATCTTGATATTGGTAACATTGTCGGAACCAGCAAAGTTACCCGAAGTGGAAGGGTCTTCTCTCCCGAGATTTCCCCTAAGACTGTCAAGAAACCTATTGTCATTCCACCTGTTGTTCCTGCTAGTATATCGGCTACTGTTCCTGTTCTTACTCCAACTATTACCCCTGTCGGCGAATCGTCTGATACCCGCGGCAAGGAAATTATAGGCGATCCTTCCCGGACGGAGGCGCCTAAGAAAATTGTTGTGGAAGCCTCTAAGCAAGAAATGGAGGAAATACTGAAAATCATTAAGAAGAGCGAAGGCTTTGCTATTATGCTCCATGTTATCTTTGCTATTATGCTCTGAGGCCCATGCGAAGGATTTGATTGCATTCCTCAAAACTGCGCATGTGCCGCAAGAGACTTCAGCTGATCAGTTCAAAGATTGTGTGGCTAGCCTGACTGCTAATAATGGGCTGGGTTTTTCAGATGCAGATTTGACACCAAAAGGAAGGAAGCATAATGATGCTCTGCATGTCTCGATTGAATGCAGGGGTACCACTGTGGCTCATGTAATGGTAGTGTGATGCGGTGGGAGAACTGACTTGAGGTTTTGCGTTTGTGTTCGCAAATGTTTCGGTTTAGCAAGAGTCCCCACCGACTTTTTATTTTATCCAAAGGAAGGGTCAAAAATCACAGGAAAGACCTTAGAGATGTTTTCTTGGGTTCGGGGGGTAGATTATGAGAAGGGAAGGTGCAAGCAACCTTTTCATCCATGGTTATCCATGGGCTCTTAGTTACTTGTTTAGATCACTTGTTTTGCTTTTCAATTGTTTGAAATGGTGCTTTGTGTGTGGTTTTGAAAATATTTTGAAAAGATGCCATCGTTGTGGCAACCTTTGTAATGATTCTTGTTTGAATGTATACAAAGGTGTATTTGTCTTTTGAAAAGATATTTAAATATTTTAAAGTTTGTTTTTGGGAAATGTTTTGAATTTGTGTTGTGAGGTGTGTTTGAAAATAGCAAGGATGTTTTTGCAAGTTTTGATCAAGTAACTAAGAGTTGTCTACCCTATTTTACTCAAAGATCTTTCCTACACATTTTTAACCCTTTTGACAGTGTTGTTTTACCATTGCATTTGGTAAACAACCTTGTATTAGGATGTTAAACGGGACAGGCGCGAGTCATCGTATGAACCATGATAGCAATTGTGCTAAGTATCTTTAGCAAATTTGTGAGGGACTAGATCATTTTGTATAGGCAACCAAGATAACGTCATCGAGGGACTATGATCTTTTTGTTTTGTTTTTGTTTTGCCAAGATACTCAACATGCATAACATGGCCATTTTAAAGGCAACAAGTGGATGAAACCCTAGGGGTGCATGTGTGCATTGTGTTGTCAATTTACATGCTTTTTGTCTTTGTATTAGTCAAGCTATTTGTTTTGATTTTGGATTTTTGCATACAAACCCTAATCTCTAACATGGCATATTTGAAAGCATAAAGTACGTAAAATAAATCTACACTATTACAACATTTGATATGGGAAGGGGGGATACAATTTTGAATGGGGGAGTATTTGCAAGAAAATAAAACCCTAATATTTACTATTACATCCAAATTGAATAAATGGTACAAATAAATAAATAGGAAAGTATTTAAATGGTCAATTAAATAAATATGCAAAATATTATGAATATGCAAAAAAAAATGTTTTTGTTTATTTTTATGTATGTAAAAATAAAATATTTAATGTATTAAAAAATAAATAAAAGATTATATTTTTTTTATTAAGGGTAAAAACCCTAATTTTCTTTAAGAAAGTATATATATATATTAATTAAATTATTTATGTACAATAAAAATAAAATAAAATATATACAAAAATAAAAATATATTAGAAAAAATATTATTTAAGTATAAATAATAAAAATAAAGGCATAATATTTTTATGTATCATTTTCAAGTTTTTATTAAATAAAATAAAGGTATATTATCTAAAAAATATTTTCATGTTAGAAAAATAATAAAAAAATATAAAATAAAATATGAAAATTCATGAAAATGTTTTTTAATATTTTTTATGTTTAGAAAATAATAAAATAAAATCAGAAATGAAAAATAAATAAAAAAATGCAAAAATATAAAGAAATGGGCCAGGGGGGGTGCAGTCAGCAAGGCAGGGGGTGCAAAATGTGAGCCAAGCCAAACCCCAGCACACTGAACTTCATCTTCAACCTTTGTCAAACAAAAATGCGCGCCCTGTACAAATGTCCAGATCCTGCATACGTGCTCTAATGCAAAAACTCATAACACCAAAGTTATAGCATTTTTCAAGACGATTTCAACCATATAAATAACTTAATCTAACTCTCAAAGACCAGAGAGAATTTCTCTGGCCCTAATTTCTAACCTAACTTTTTCAGGAAGTTCATAAATCAAATTCTCTTAACACGATTAATTTAAATGAAATCTAAGCATATGTACAGCTTCATGGCTATGAGTACTACATTTTTTATTCACAAACGTAAGCCTAATGATTCCTAAATAGAGAGATAGGAAGTTGCCAAATACCTGTTTCAGATGAACTCGTGTATGGCAATGTGGAGCTTTTCAGTGAGGCCTGAACTTCTTTTGAGCTTGCTTGAACCTCCTCTGACCTTCCCCAATACTTAGTTTGCTTTGGATGTGCTTGGACAAGCTTGCAGAAGTCAACCTGCACAAGCTAAAAACAGAAATGGTGAAGCTTTCAAATGGAGTTACAGTAAGTGGCCAATGATTGGGATAGCTTGGATAGGTTATATGTAATGTATTGGAACAAGTTTGGGGCAAAATGCACGAGCAACTTGTGAGATGGAAGTGAAACTGCATGGAGTGCCCTGTTTTGCAAGTTTGTGGTGTTTTGATGTTCAAGAGTGTTTGAGGGATGAGTGGCTCGTGTTTCTGGCTCAAGGGAATGTTTAAAACTTGTTTCAAAAGCTTTCAAGAGTTGGTTATATTAGATATGCAAGTTATGGCTCTTTGGCAAGTTTTCTTGTATTTTAAGCAAAAGTAACAAGTGATGCAAGACAGGCCTGTACAGGGTATCTACTAGCTTGCACTCTATGATATTGGCCCCCTCAGTTTGTGGATATTGTTTTCTATACAAGATTTTGTTCAAGGCTCAAGAATGCAATTTGACATAAAGCAAATTTGACAAAAATGGCAATGTTGCCTTTTTGCTATTTTTGGATTAATCTCTTGTGTAATCCTCCCATGACCAGAACAAAGCCTCAAACCAATGGATTTGCATTTAATTATTGAGTATGAAAGGGTTTAGGGACATGTAATCAAGTACAAACAATTCTGGATGGAAGTTGCAACTTGTATCAACATGAAAATGCCATGGATCTAAAGTGAGTTTTTGCCAAATTCAAACCTTCGATTCTCCCTAACCATAAATGATTTTGGAGAGTTCTATGACATTTTGGAAAGCTTTTAACATGCTCTACAATCCATCTTTGAAATGAATTTTGAGATTCCAAGTGGAACTATGTGAAAAATGGTCATGAAGATAGGTCAAAATCCTGCCTAAACGAGGGCAAAATTTCACTAAGTTAAAAGTTTCATGGACCCTTGTTCCAAAAATCATAACTTGAGATCCAAGCTTCTTTTGGGAAAACTTTGTGAATAAAAGTTGTAGAATTTGTGGAGGACTACAACTTTGATGTTAGAATTTTTGTTTGAATCCAATTGCATCATGGTGAAAATGTTGGACAAATTTGGGGGAAATTAAGGAAATTTCATAACACAAAAATTCTAAGTTATGAAAATTTTCAATCTTAAACCCTAATTTGCAAAATTGGGTTTCTTGATGAACAAGTTTCATGTTTTGACACATATTGATGAAAAATGACCCTTGGCACTTGATTTTGACCAAAAAGTCAAAGTTTGACTTTTCAGTGTACAATTGATTTTTGAGCAGTTGACTGGAAAATTCATTTGTCAATCCAATGCAATTGAGATCTTTTGAACCTTGTGAATAGGTCAAGATGATGCCATTGAGTCCTTGAAACATTCTTGAACCCAATTTTCCATTGGCTAGGTAAAAAAAATCAGAAATTGCCCTTATACAGTCAAAACCCTAAAAATGACCATTTTGCCCTTTTGATGATCTGATCAAATTTCTTGAGGAGTTGTGGTCCAAACTTGATAAAATGGTTCATATGAGTCTATAATGTTGATGTGGATAAAAAATTATGAGTTTTGACTGTAAATTGGTCACAGTTGACTTTTTCCCCAATACAACTGATTTCTAGGTCAACTGTCCAATTAACTAGGTAAAAATTTGATTCAAGGTTTGAAACTTGGTAGGGGTAATCTTGTAAGTCCAACATGAAGTATGAAAGTCACTTTGAGAATTTAAAGTCCCAAAAATCCCTGTGCAAACTCAAACCCTAATTCAGGTCATCAGTGCAAGGAGATGTCTTGAGCAGAGCAAACCCTAGCTTGGCCTTGAGTTCAAAGAGTCTTGTGAGGAGAAATATTGACAAAATGAGAGGGTAAATTTTGGGGTACAACAGCTGCCCCTGTGTTAGATTGGCAAGTTTGCCTTTCGTGACTCGAAGGTAAAAGAGGATTGGACACTAGAGTGCCTGTAAATTTGCACTCGTCAAAATGTAAATGAGGGAATGGGCTTAGAGATGCCATTTGGAGATGGTAGAATCTTGCAGGAGATGGGTTTAAAGATTCCATCCAAGAATGTTTGTTGAAAATCAGGAGAATGAACATCAAAATGCTATCCGTATCTGGAGCGTATCTGAGTTGTATCTGGAGATTGGATCTGTATGAGCAAGGGAATGGCGTCCGTGTCTAGAGCGTATCCGAGCTGTAACCGTATTTGATTCTTGAATAAATATCAGAATGACTGCCGTGTCTGGAGTGTATTTGTATTGTATCTGAATTCTGAATGGGCGATAGAAGAACATCCGTGTATGGAGCATCTCTGGGCTGGGGATAAATTTCGAATGAGTGACAGAATGGAAACCGTGTCTGGCGCGTATCTGGACTGTATCTGAAGTTGAGATCTGTATGAGTAGCAGAATGACTTCCATGTCTGAAGTGTATCTATACTGTAACTGGGATCTGAATCAGTGATAGAATGGCTTCCGTGTTTGGAGCGTATCTAATCTGTATCTGATTGTTGAAATCTGAATGAGTGACAGAATGGCTATCGGGTCTGGCGTGTATCTAGACTGTATCTGAAGTTGAGATCTGTATGAGTAGCAGAATAACTTCTGTGTCTGGAGTGTATCCGTATTGTAACTGGGATCCGGACAAGTGACAAAATAATTTCCATGTCTGGAGTGTATATGAACTTGAGGTTGATAGTTAAATCTGAATGAGAAATAGAATGGCTTCCGTGTCTGGAGCGTATCTAGTCTGTATCTGATTGATGAAGTCTGAATGTGTAGTAGAATAACCTCCGTATCTGGGGTGTATCCATACTATATAAGAGATCCGAATGAGTAGCAGAATGACTTCCATGTCTGGGAGTGTATCCGCACTGTATCTGAAATCTTTGAATAGTTGTTAATGATAGCTTTTAATTTTATCCTGAAAAGGGTAAAATGTTAGCTGAAACACAAAGTTATGTTGCATGATATGTATGATGCAAAAAAATGTGTTATATCAATGTTTATGATATATGAATGTAATGAATGCGCATGTAAGTTGATTAGCCGTCTTGCTGAGGAAAATAAATCCTTGATAAGTGGAGATAATGAAATCTTTGACTGCTGCCGGGGAAAATAAATCCCTGACCGTTGTTGGACATTTAAAATCTTTGATTGTTGAGAATGAGAAATCCCTGGACCACTGTTGAGGATAGAAAATCCTTGGCGACTTGTGGGGATTAAAAAGAGCTTTGACAACTTATGTGGGGAGGTGAGAATCCTTCATGCCTTTCCTGGGGAATAAGGGAAACTCTAACAATCTCTATTGGGGAATTGAAACCTTGAAGGCTTCACCGGAGAAATGAGAATGAGAATCCTCATTCTGATGGGAAATAAATCTGTGGGGGAGAATGCTTATTCTGTTGGAAAGTTATCAAGAGTTTGGGTTATGTGCCAATCTTCTGAGGAATTATCCGAAGCTGTTGTCTGGTTAGTAAGATAACTTGCAGAGGGATCTTCTGGTTTTAAGACAAATCTCTGGGGATGCCCATTTCGGGTGAACCGCCCTTTCGGGTTTTCGATTCACCGGGATGTCCATTTTTGCCCAAGTCGCCCTTTCGGGTTTTCAACTTGTCGGGTCATTTATGGGTAGTATCTTTTGACTATGTCTGCATTCGCAGGGTGCGGCAGGTCATCACCGTCCATGGTGGTCAGGATCATTGCCCCACCAGAAAAGATGTTTTTGATCACAAATGGTCCTTCGTAAGTAGGAGTCCATTTGCCCCTGGGATCACTTTGCGGCAAGATGATTCGCTTGATTACAAGGTCCCCGACTTGATATACTTGTCTCTTGACTTTCTTATTGAAGGCCTTGATCATACATTTTTGATACGCCTAGCCATGGCAAACAGCAGTAAGTCGCTTTTCGTCAATTAAGTTAAGTTGATCAAGCCGGGTCTGAATCCAATCGTCTTCACTCAAACCAGCATCTTTCATGATTCTCAAGGAAGGAATCTGAACTTCCATAGGTAAATCAGATTCCATGCCATATACCAAAGAAAAGGGGGTTGCCCCAGTTGAAGTGCGTGCCGTGGTACGGTACCCGTGCAGAGCAAACGGTAACATCTCATGCCAGTTCTTGTAGGTGACTGTCATCTTTTGAATGATCTTTTTGATATTTTTGTTTGCAACTTCGAAAACACCGTTCATCTTAGGCCGATAGGGAGATGAATTGTGATGTTGAATCTTGAACTGCTCGCACAGAGCGGTGATCATAGTATTGTTCAAATTTGTACCGTTGTCAGTGATGATCCTGTCAGGGATACCATACCGGCATATGAGGTTCTGCTTGATGAAGCGGGAAACCACATTCTTTGTAACAGAGGCGAAGGAAGCTGCTTCGACCCACTTGGTAAAGTAATAAATGGCCACCAGGATGAAGCGGTGTCCATTGGATGTTGTAGGCTTGATCTCTCCAATCATGTCGATTCCCCACATCGCGAATGGCCAAGGAGCTATTAAGACATTGAGAGGAACTGGAGGTATATGTACCTTGTCAGCATAGATTTGGCATTTGTGACAAGTACGAGAATGTTGATGACAGTCAGCTTCCATAGTAGACCAGTAGTAGCCTGCCCGTAGAATCTTTTTAGCCATCGTATGACCACTTGAGTGGGTGCCAAAGGTGCCATTATGTAGTTCATCCATGATCTGCTCAACTTCAACTTTGTCCATACAACGGAGTAGAACACAATCAAGATTGCGCTTATATAGGATACCATTGCTCAAAAAGAACTTGGCCGCGAACCTCCTTAAGAAATTTTTGTCATTGACTGAAGCTCCTTCAGGATATTTTTGTGCTTCGAGATACCTTTTGACGTCATGAAACCAAGGTCGGTCCACTACTTCTCCGGTATTAATCTCGTGACAATGTGCAGGTTCGTCCATTCGTTCAATGGTGATTTGAGGTGCCTCATTATCCCAGTTAAGTTTAAACATGGATGACATTGTAGCTAGCGCATCTGCTAGCTGATTCTCTTCTCACGGGAAGTGCTCGAAGGTAATCTGCTCAAAATGTGGTAACAATGTCAGGACATGTTCTTTGTAAGGGATGAGGTTAGGGTGTTTAGTATCCCACTCTCTTTTGATTTGACTGATAACCAAAGCTGAGTCCCCAAATACAATCAAAGATTTGATTCCCAAGTCAATAGCAGCCTTGAGACCAAAGATACAAGCTTCATACTCGGCCATGTTGTTGGTGCAGCTGAAGCAGAGTCTAGCAGTGAAAGGTGTATGGAAACCTTCTGGAGAGATAAGTACCACACCGATACCGTTTCCAAGTGCGTTGGAGGCACCATCAAAGTACAGAGTCCATCGGGATCCTTGTTCAGGTCCGTCATACGGTCTGTTTTCTTCAATGTTGCTCAAAGTCATGATATCCTTGTTGAGAAAGTTGAACCTCATGGATTGGTAATCTTCGACAGCTTGATGGGCCAGATGATCGGCTAGCACACTCCCCTTTATGGCTTTTTGGGTTGTGTACTGGATATCATACTTAGTCAGGATCATCTGCCATCTAGCGATTCTTCCGGATAGAGAAAGCTTCTCGAAGATGTACTTGATCAGATCCATCTTAGAAATCAGCAGAGTGGTATGTGTCAACATATACTTCCTTAGCCGGCGAGCAGCCCATACCAAAGTGCAACAAGTTTTCTCAAGCAGTGATTAGCGAGTCTCACAATCGGTAAACTTTTTGCTAAGGTAATAAATGGCATGCTCTTTTCGGCCAGACTCGTCATGTTGGCCCAATACACACCCTATTGAATTCTCTAGGACAGTCAGATACATGATTAAAGGTCTTCCTTCGACGGGAGGCATCAAGATAGGAGGTTCCAGCAAATACTCCTTGATCTTATCGAAAGCAACTTGACAGTCATCATTCCATTTAACTACCTGATCTTTCTTCAACAGCTTTAAGATTGGTTCACAGGTAGATCTTAGGTGAGAAATGAACCTTGCAATGTAGTTTAGGCGTCCCAAGAAACCTCTGACCTCCTTTTCAGTGTGGGGGGCATGCATTTCTTGTATGGCTTTGACTTTGGCAGGATCAACCTCGATGCCTTTTTTGCTGACGATAAATCCCAAGAGTTTACCGGACCTGACTCCGAAAGTGCACTTGTTAGGGTTTAGCCTGAGCTTGTACTCTTTCAATCTGACAAACAGCTTTTGCAGATGGTCGAGGTGCTCTTTTTCTGTCTGTGAATGGGCTATCATATCGTCTACGTAGACTTCAATCTCATGATGTATCATGTCGTGAAACAAAGCTACCATGGCTCGCTGATAGGTTGCCCCGACATTCTTCAGTCCGAATGGCATCACTTTATAGCAGAAGGTACCCTATTGTGTAACAAAAGTAGTCTTCTCCATGTCTTCAGGGGCCATTTTGATCTGGTTGTACCCTGAAAATCCATCCATGAAAGAGAATACCTTATGCTGAGCTGTAATGTCGACCAAGATGTCAATATGCGGTAGTGGAAAGTCATCTTTAGGGATAGTCCTATTTAAATCTCTATAATCCACGCACATTCTAACTTTTCCGTCCTTCTTAGGCACAAGCACAATGTTAGCAACCCATTGTGGATAGGAAGTAACAGCAAGAAAGCCAACATTGAACTACTTCATCACTTCAGCTTTGATCTTTTCGGACATGTCGGGCCTCATTCGGTGGACTTTCTATTTGATTGGTGGACAGTCTTCTCTTGCAGGGAGACGGTGAACCACAATATCTTTATCAAGTCCCGACATGTCTTCGTAGGACCAGGCGAAGATCTCGACATATTCATTTAATAGCTAAACTAAGCGCTCCTTGACATTTGGCTCTAGGTTGGCACCCGCTTTAATCTCTTTTCTATCTTCCTCTGTTCCCAAGTTGATAGTCTCTAACAACTCCTCGTGAGGTAGAATAACCCTCTCTTCCTGTTGCAAAAGTCTAGCCAACTCTCCAGGCACTTCACAGTCTTCATCACCTTCGTATTTGGCATGATTGACCAGATCTTCATAGTCACTGAAGGCCATAGCAGAATTGTTACCCATGGAATCCAGAGTGGACGGGTACCTGCATTTTATGAGTGTGGGTGTATGTAAGGGATAGCCACCTTTAAACAAAATAAAATGTAAAAAGAAAGAAAATGAACACAAAAGTTTATATATGAAAACATCCATGATTCATTAAAAATGGCATATGAAAATGAAGAATCAAAACCCTTACAAATGGACCTATATGCCCCGGGTAAGACATAAGGCAAAAAAGAGTGTATGAATTGTTTAATAAATATTACAGACCAACAGAAAATGTTCAAAAGATAAATTATTGATTGATGAAAGTAATGGGAATGAAGTCCTTCACCTCCCAGTTGTTCAGCCCTCCTTCAATAGTTGGAAAGATCCAGTCTTCAAAATTGCTTTCTTCTTCATCATCCTCTAAAGCATGAGCTCCATGATGAGTGATCTTTAATGGTGGTCCTCCAGCCCGGGAACGACGCACAACCTTCTGACTAGCAACAGTGAAACCCAAGCCGAACTTATCTGTCTTGTAAGGAAAATCTGGCAATTGACCCCATATTGTGCTTCCTCCTTCCTTGATCACAACCTCCGCATCTTTAAGGGATGACATCTGGGACACAAGTTTGGTAATGATGGGCACATATGTCATTGTCTTGGCTACCGCAACTTCAGGAGAAACCTCTTCAAAGTGTTGAAAGGGGGTCTCAATGAATTCACCATCTAATTCAACATAGCAGAATGAATTCAGATGGCTTATCATATACTCCTTGTGATCGGTGGATCTAGAACTGACTGTTTAAAGCTGGTTCGCGAAATGTCGCGGAAGCAAGAGTCGCCACCGTCTTTTATTTTCTATAAAGGGAAAGGACAAAAGCACAGAAAAATTCCTTATAGAGATTGCTCTCGGTTCGTGAGGTAGATTATAGAAAGGGAAGGTGTTAGCACCCTTTCGATCCATGGTTATCCATGGGCTCTTAGATACTTGCTCATTGTGTTTTCAAAAATGGTTTGTTTGCTTTTCAATCGTGAGTGAGTTTTGAAAAAGTTTCTTTGAAAGTTTCAGCATGACTCTTGTATCAGTCCTCAAGAGTGTTTGAAAAGTTGCTTTCGAAAGCTTTTTGAAAAGGTGTCGGTGTGAAAAGTATTTTTTGATTTGTTTTTTGAAATTAGAGCAAGTATCTAGAGTCGTCTACCTACCCTAAGGAATTCGTCTGTGTAAATGTCCTTAAAGTAGTGCCATCCCACCATTGAGAGGTAGGTAGCACCACCGTTGGAGGTATTCGGGTTAATTCGAGGGTTCGGGACATGGTGATCACCAGAGCAATAGGAAGACACCTTAGAAGCTACCCTCATGCCAGGTTCCTGGATCATGAGGACTTACTAAAACGTCCTCTACTCAACGATCACCTTTCGAGGGGCAAGGCAATAATGAGGCGTACCCTAGGGGTGGTGTGTGATTTGTGTGTCGTTTTCAGATATTTTGTCTTGTCATGTATTGGTGATCTACGCATTGCTTTTATTTTGAGCATTCATTCTTTCATGCAATAGTTAACAGTTAAAAAGATGCGAGAATTAAAAGTCCTACGCTATTACAAAGGCGCGGGTCCACATCGCCAAATTTAATCCAGGACCCGATTTGAAATAAAATAAGGTGCGAAAAATAAATATCCTAATTATTCTATTACATGGCTTTGGGAGAATTACATGAAGAAAAAAAAGGAAATAAAATAAAAATGCGAGAATAAGTAAAATCGGGAATGCGAGGGCGTTGGACCCTTTTTAGGAAATTAAATTATAATTAACAAATTAAGTTAAGTTAAATGAGAAAAGGAATTATTTTTGAGTTTTTCGTATTTATTGATTTTAATGAGAGAATGAAATTAAAAAGTTAATTAACCCTAATTCTAACTATTTTTATTTATTAAGAAAATGTGAAAATTAAACCTAAAGTTAACCTAATTAATTCATTCAATTTTATTTACAAAAATAAATAATTAATTATTAGTGATGATAAAAGAAAAAGGAAAAAAAAAGATAAAAGTAATTAAAACCTAATTCTACAATTTTTTTAAGTTTATTAAGAAAACGTTAAAATTAATCCTAGAATAAAAAAAAACTAAATTAATAGATAACATTTATTTACAAAAATAACATTTAAATAAAATATATTTTATTTTGTGACTTTCTGATTTATTATTATTTTTTATGTTATGAAAATATTAATTTAAAGATCTAAGAGGAAATAATTAAATTAAACAAATAATAAAAAAAAAGATAGAAAAAGAAAAGAAACACAAACCCTAGGGGGTGTTGACCCCAATTTGGAGGTATCATCCAGCATTTTTGGCCCAATGTTTAAGGCCTTCAGTTGACTTTCCTGGGAACATGCGTATGCATTGATTGGCGCCCATGGTGTCCTTCAAATCATGACCTTTGGATTAAGATTATTGAACGCGTGGCAAGCGTGGATGGTGGACATATGATGAGCCCCTGGGCTTGAAACTGCATGGGATTACATTGAAACAAAATGTATTAAGAGAGTGAGGGGACCTGGGAATCGAACCCAGGTCCCAATGTTCAGAGGACAACGCACTAACCAACCATGCCATTTGCTTTCTTTGTAACATTAATGAAAAATAAATAATATATAAAACAAAACACGCTGATGACATTAATTCAAAAAAACGCGCTAAACTTGAATAGACCAATGGCGTTGAGACAGCATGCCTTCTTCTTCGTTGGTTTGCATTTTTCTGAAACACATAAAACAAGATTGCGGGGGTTTTAAACCCCCACTACATGATATATGCAAAAATAGCGAATAGGCCGTCGTTGATCATAAACTGATCGCGACCTATGGGTTGAGTTCGTATCAAGCTTCTGGTTCTAATGGTACAAGTCTTGTTGCCTGATTTTTCCTTAAACGTAAAGCCCCAATTTTACAGTTTGGAAACCCTAACGAGCTTCAATGGTGAATTCGTGTATGATGCACAAAAACTCAATTAAAATACATGGTTAGCTTCAGCATGATCATATTAGTGTAAAACAACAATTAAATGGTATGAAAAATGCCCAGAAACTTAAACACGATTATGCATATTTTCATGAAAAGTGAGACATGTTTCTACCAGTTCTTTGCGTTAGGAACAGTGGTTTTGATCCAGAAATGTTCCATGATGCCTTGGGAGTGCAATGGAATAGGTATCTTGCCTTGAAACGCTTTGGAATCGTGGTTTCAGTTTTGAAAAATTTCACAAAAAGTGCAAAGTGTATATGAGGTTTTTAGCGCAGCTTTTTGGTCCTTTTCATTAGGTCTAGCTTCTGGCTTATGTATGTGATGGATTAGGGTTAAATCTTGAGCCAAAGGATCAATGCATTGATGTATAAGATATTTGATTTTCATGGCATATTTTCCAAATCTTTTCATGTGCTTTTGGTGCCAATCATGATCAAATCACCTTGATTCTTTCCATATTAGATAGTGCACGAAATCTTGAAGGTATTCTATGCACAAAAAGATTTAAAAAGCATGGATGAGTATTTCTTTCATATTTTATTTAATTAAATGAATTAATGGTGATTAAAAATTCAAATAAATAATAAAAAAAGATGAAATAACTCCCCTTGGGCCAAATGGTCGTGCATATGCTTTGGATGGTGAATCTTGGAAGAAAATGTGGCCCATTAGCAAATTTAAGGCATTTGAAGCAAAGTTGACTTTTCAAAATTCCCAAAAATTTCCCAACTTCCACAAGGCATATCTTGCTCAATTTTTAAGCTTTTATCATGTTCTTTGACATTTTGGAAAGGTCTTGAAGTCATATAACCAATGCCTTTGGTCCCATGTCATTTTGATTTACCAATCTCAAGTTATGGCCTTTGACTTAAAGTCCCTTTGTGTTGACTTTTGAAAATGACCTATAATGTTGAAATTGATAACTTTTTGTGAGAGTATTTCTTGGACTTGAAGTGTGAAGATGAGTTGTAGGAAATGTCTTTCTATTCAAAATGAGCTTTGGATGGAATTTTTCTGATAAACCATGTGGAAGTTATGCCTTGGTCAAGTTACAGTTGACTTTTTCAACTGTCCAAATATGGAAACTTTTGCATCTTGAGACTTTTTGAGCCATGCCTTGAAAATCATGATCAAGAATTGATCAAATGATGTTTATGGCTTCAAAATGAGATGTTGACCAAAAATTTGAACTTTTGACTGTCAAATGACCATTTTGCCCCTACAGTTGACTGTTGAGCAATTAGGGTTTTTGACTGTGCAATTTTGTGCTGTAAGTCTTGAAACTTGGTATGATGATGCTTGACCATGTTTATAGGCATGTGGGACTTGATTGGACCTTTGAAACTTCAATTTCTTTATCAGAACCAAAACCCTAGTTTTTGACTGTTAGGAGGCCCTTGAACTGTGCAAACCTTGGGGAGATTTTGAAGCATGCTCTTTGCAATTCTTGAAGAATATGGGAGGGCAAATTTTGGGGTACAACAGTTGCCCCTGTTCAATATTCTTAGACCTGAGGATGCAGATTGGCTGACGTGCCTTTCGTAATCCGAAGGTGGAAGATGATTGAACACTAGAGTGCCTAGAAATTTGCGCTCACATAGTAGCAGTGTGATGGTGGAATGGGCTTATAGATGCCATTTGGAGATTGATGGATAGGATGATGGGCTTATAGATGCCATGCTGAGAGATGATGGATGGTGGATGGGCTTATAGATGCCATTTGGATGTTGATCGCGTAAGAGATTCCTTAGCGAGAGCTTGCGTACCTGAAAAAGAAAAATGATTACCTGACCTGTTACAGGAGCTGGTCTTCAAATTCTTTGTGTAGATGTGTCCTGTCTGGTTACAGGAGCTGGATCTGGAGCTTCAAAAGGTGATGAATGAACCAGGGATGGTTACTACCTCAACAGGGACGGTGAGAGAACCTTGGATGATTACTACCTCAACAGGAACGCTGAGAGAACCTTGGACGATTACTACTTCAACAGGAACGCTAAGAGAATCTTGGGCGACTTCAACCTCAACAGTAACGCTGAGAGAATCTGGGGGTGATTACTACCTCAACAGTAACGCTGAGAGAATCTTGGGCGACTTCAACCTCAACAGTAACGCTGAGAGAATCTGGGGGTGATTACTACCTCAATAGTAACGCTGAGAGAATCTTGGGCGACTTCAACCTCAACAGTAACGCTGAGAGAATCTGGGGGTGATTACTACCTCAACAGTAACGCTGAGAGAATCTTGGGCGACTTCAACCTCAACAGTAACGTTGAGAGAATCTTGGATATCTTCTACTGAGTCTTTATCAGGAAAATCTCTTAGGGATCGATTTAACTGGACTAGAGAAGGCCTTTGACTGGATAAGAAACAGAAAAATCTTAGGGTCGATTTAACTGAACCGGACAAGG
Source organism: Vicia faba (assembly GCA_948472305.1). Classification (NCBI taxonomy): domain Eukaryota; kingdom Viridiplantae; phylum Streptophyta; class Magnoliopsida; order Fabales; family Fabaceae; genus Vicia; species Vicia faba. Next base: position 1,350,857,106 of record OX451740.1, read on the forward strand.
TCTTGAAATCTTCAACTGGATAAGAAACAGGGAGATCTTAGGGTCGATCTGACTGAACCAGAGAAGGCCTTTGACTGGATAAGAAACAGAAAAATCTTTGGGTCGATTTAACTGAACCGGACAAGGTCTTGAAATCTTCAACTGGATAAGAAACAGGGAGATCTTAGGGTCGATCTGACTGAACCAGAGAAGGCCTTTGACTGGATAAGAAACAGAAAAATCTTAGGGTCGATTTAACTGAACCGGTCTAGGTCTTGGAATCTTCAACTGGATAAGAAACAGGGAGATCTTAGGGTCGATCTGACTGAACCAGAGAAGGCCTTTGACTGGATAAGAAATAGGGAGATCTTAGGGTCGATTTAACTGAACCGATCAAGGTCTTGGAATCTTCAACTAGATAAGAATCAGGGAGATCTTAGGGTCGATCTGACTGAACCAGAGAAGGCCTTTGACTGGATAAGAAACAGGAAAATCTTAGGGTCGATTTAACTGAACCGGTCAAGGTCTTGGAATCTTCAACTGGATAAGAATCAGGGAGATCTTAGGGTCGATCTGACTGAACCAGAGAAGGCCTTTGACTGGATAAGAAACAGGAAAATCTTAGGGTCGATTTAACTGAACCGGTCAAGGTCTTGGAATCTTCAACTGGATAAGAATCAGGGAGATCTTAGGGTCGATCTGACTGAACCAGAGAAGGCCTTTGACTGGATAAGAAACAGAAAAATCTTAGGGGCGATTTAACTGAACCGGTCAAGGTCTTGGAATCTTCAACTGGATAAGAATCAGGGAGATCTTAGGGTCGATCTGACTGAACCAGAGAAGGCCTTTGACTGGATAAGAAACAGAAAAATCTTAGGGGCGATTTAACTGAACCGGTCTAGGTCTTGAATATCTGAGAACTTAACTGGATCTTTCCTGAAAGGTAAAGGTCAGTCATATGCAATGCATGATATGGATCAAGCAATGATGTTCTCAATATAAATGAGATATGTAAGATATGATGTGTATATGCGTGTATTATGATGTATGAAAATGTGATGAACGTATATTCTTGTCTTAGGAAAATAAATCCTTGACGGGTGCCGGGAAGTCACATCCTGGGCTGATATTGAAGAATAGATTTTTGCTTCCGCTGGGGATGATAGTTGCAAGAATACCGGTAGGAGAAGATAACTCCGTTGGGGAACAAACTTGGCGAATGGATTACTTTGTGGGGAGAAAAATACTCTAGCGATTTTGCTGGAGAGCAATACTCTGTGGGAAGAGAGGTACTTTGCTGAAATGTTGATGGTAACTTCGCTGGGGATACCATTGTTGTGTTGGAAGTATTAATGGACTTCGCTGGGGATAAGAAGATTTTGCCGAGGACGATCTTTCCGTGGCTTTTGGCTGAGGATAACCCAATTATATCTTGGTAGGGAAATAACTTTGAATAAAGCCGGGGGACGCGTTCGTGCTCTGCGGATGACAAGCTTCCAGAATCTACTGGGGATAAGCTTACTGCTTGGGGAGATGGATCCCAACTTTCCTGGGGAAACTGGATTGAACTCTCTTGGGGAAGTTTTGAACTGTATCGGGGAAGTGACTCCATTGAATGTTTGATATGCCGCCGGGGAACAATCTTTAGACCAAGACTGTCGGGGATGCTTGTTAGGAATGTTGAGATCTGCTGGAGGATACCCAACTTCCTTAAGGCTGACAGGATAACTCTGCTTGGGGAGAGTGTATTGACTTGCTGGCTCACTCTCTGGGGAGTTAAGGTATACTGGTTGTGTTCTTCAGCTGAACTCACCTTGGTACTTTGGCGGACAGAGCCATTAGATCGCTTGGACAACTCATCATTGCCCCTGTTTCTGAGGTGGGAGAGGAAGACCTGTGAGGTGCTGATAGTTGTTGATGGGCAAACCTTCTTCTGGTAGGCAGGTGACAAGATGACAGGACATAGTCGTACGTTTTGATCCCTAATTTTTGCCTGGACCGCCCTTTCGGGTTTTCAGTCCACCGGGATACCCATTTTTGCCCAAGCCGCCTTTTCAGGTTTTCGACTTGCCGGGTGTGCAGATTTTTCATTTCATCCCTTCATTTTTCCCGAACCCTTTTGGTTCGCCGGGAAGCCCTAATTTTTGCCTAGGTATGTCAACCTAGCGGGTCTTTGATTATGCGCAGTATTCTTTCGACTATGTTCATGCTCTTAGAATGCAGGGAGGTGCCCCTGGCTGCTTGTGTTGCCATATTACCAGAAGATGTATGATCGTGCAAGATTCGTTGCTGGAATGCCCCAAGTGACTCAAGCAGAGATTTGCCCCAGGCTATTTGGCCTTTGAGAGATTCTCCGAATCTTGATTGGACTGCCCCAGATGATAGACCATGATCATGTCATGCCCCTTGATTGGAGGTGTTTTCGTTCATTAGGCATTCATCGTGCGAATTTCCCTGCTGCTCAAACAAATATTCGTAAGTAAACAAAGTTATGTTAAAAATGCAAAGCTTATGTCTGTTTCGAAGTTTTTTGAGAATGCATCCCTTTTTAGTAAAAACAAGTGAATTTTGTAAAACATGATGTCAACTCGTTATTTTACAGCGAGCCTTAAGGAGTCAGGATACCTTTCGTAACAGTATGCTTTCGAACTAACCCATGCTTCAGCTAGGACTTTTGAGGGTTGTAGCGTGGCCTGGTTCATGGTTTAAGAAACAAAAGATAAAGGCTCAAATTATTTGTACCCGCCCACTCTTCGTGATGTTCTTCAACCCTAAACTCAGCTGATCGTGCGTTAGACCTTATTTGAGTCTTTGACCCGACGTTCCAATGATGGTTCAGATATTGATGATTTATTCTGAATAGGCAGTCATCATTTTTTTTGTTTTTGTTGAGGGTTTGTATGACCTCTTTCTTTTTGATTTCGTTATCCCTGTTTTTTGCCTGAACTGTTCCTTTTTGTGATTACAGTCAGCGGGATGCCCCAGTTTTGTAAGTCTCCTTCATAGGTTTTGACTTAATGGGCGTTTATTTTGAGGGATAATGACTGTCTGTCTTTATGATTATTCTGAACCATTACTGTCTTTTGTTTTGTGAGGACCTCTTTGGTGCTATTCGTTGTGCACTTGGATCAACTGAGAGAACTACCCTGCCCCAGGTTATGATAAAGGGTTTTAATTTTCGAAAAGAAAAGACTCCTACTTCTTTGGCTCAGAGGGGTTGACGAGGGATTATCTTCCTTATAACTCCAGTGTTTAGGGATTGAAACAATGCCTGTACCTCATCAGCGGGGTCTGTTCAAAAGCATACTGTAAGGATCGTGGTATCATTTTCGTCATCCTCCCTCAAGAGGCTTAGCATTATTAATCGAGCGTTGATCATAAAAAAAAATATGAAAATAATTTGCATATAGTGAATACGAATATATTGCTTCAAAACAGACATATGCGATGCATTAATGAAATAACAACGTTTAACATGAGTAAATGTTTGAACAAAAGAAAATTACAACTTGAAAATCCTAACGAACAAAAGTCTTTTCATCTCAGGGCTTGTTACTTCAAATGGTGAGCCTTGGAGGGATGGTAGAAAAACTCAGCCTGACCATCTTGTGTGAACTCCAATGCTCCTTCATCAATCAGGTCCTGGATCTTGTTCTTCAGAGCCCAACACTCATTTGTATCATGTCCTGGACTGGCAGAGTGATAGGCACACCTTTTATTGGGATGATAGGTAGGAGCTGCCGTGTTGGGGTTCTGGGGATGAGCCTTTAATGTGATCAGATTCAACCTCAACAGGCATTGTAGAGCTTGAAACAACGACATATTGAGCTGTGTGAATTGCCTCCTGGGCTTGTCTGGCTGAAGCTGGTGAGGTTGATGCTGAATTTGTGACACTGGAGCCATTTGAGGAGCTCTCCCCTTATCTCCTTGTCTCAAAGATGGTTGAATGATGACTGGCCCTTCAACCTTAGATGTTTGCCCCAGTTGGTTACCCCGAAGCAGTTGGTTGATGAGAACTCCGAGCTCTTCTTGTCTTTGAGCTAAACCTTGGATGAGAGCCCTTTGCCCCAGCATCTGGGCTCTCATTGCATCCACTTCAGTTTGCAGATGTTTCAGCCGTTCGTCCTCAGCGTTGTTCCTGACCAAAGTCTCCATGAGAAGTGTTCTCAGCTCCTCCTGCCCCTTGGATAGATTCAGGAGGATTTCCCCGAACCGAGTCTCTTGAGCAAGAAGGTCCTGGTTATCTTGTTGGGAAGCCATTGCTGAAATAGACAGCGAGAAAGGTAAGTGACCTGCAACAAGGGTACCTGTTATGCAATGATGTGTATGATATGCATGTAATGTTTTCAAGGACCTCGCGGGATAAACAAGAAAATTTGTTAGAATTTGGATCTGGTAGCTCGATTGAAGGAACTGCATGTTGTTGAGAGTCCTTCTTAAAGGCTCACCATGTCCAGTGGGTCATAGCCCCTGACTTTTTAGTCATCATGTATGGTTTTGATTTCCAAACAACCTTGGTTAGGGGAACCTTCTTCCAGAATCAAAGCTCACCATATCAAGTGGGTCATAGCCTCTGACTCAAGTCCTCAACCTGGCTAGGAGAAAATAAATCCCATTTGCCCCTTGCTATACAGTTTGATTCATCATGACCTGCATCACAAGCCCTTGAGATCCTTGAAATGGGTTAGTCCTTATGCCGGATGTATGCAATGGTATGATGTTATGCTATGCATGGAATGATGTAAGTAACCCTGTTATGAGTCCCAATTAAGGACTGTAAATAAAACTTGCAAGAAATTCCGTAAACCCTGTTATGAGTCCCAATTAAGGACTACAAACAAAACCTGCAAGAAATTTAGTACACCCTGTTATGAGCCCCAATTAAGGACTATAAACAAAACCTGCAAGAAACTCAAGTGTCAGATAATAAGCATGCAAATAGTCAAGTTGGAAGGCACACAAGTCACACAAGAGAAACCCTTAGAGTTTAGACCAGCATGGGGTCTAGGTATTACCCTCTTTCAGTTTGTGGGCTCAACCTGTCCTATTAGAAGTAACCGGGTTCTAAGGGTCCCAATATCACTGGATTGCTTTCATTGTTCATCGTTTCGATTTAGCCACTGAACTGGCGACCGAAATATTCCAGGAAAGCAACCCTCAATTGAGTGTAGTATCGAGTATCAACCAACCTCGGACTGCACCAAAGTCAGTTATCTCACTACCCTAAAGAGGCCAAGATGGTTCAATTAAGGTTCCTAAGGTCAGTTGATGTTTCACGATACCACGTGGCGGCCCCGTACTCTCCTTGACTGAACTCAAGGGTTACCGGTACACACCAAAGTGCCACATCAACGTAGCAGACTGCTTCAACCATGTCGGTATACCCCGTACAGTTCCCTCACAGCCTTGTTGCTACTTTCTAAGAAGGTATCCCCAGATCCAGTTTAGGATCTATAGAACTCCCAAGACAGTACCCACAATTTAAAGCAAACAAGTCAAAGCAATTGAAAACACAGTTATGGACTATCCTAAGGTACACCTCACTTTAAGTTTATGTCCCCAGCAGAGTCGCCAGTTCTGTGATCGGTGGATCTGGAACTGATTGTTTAACGCTGGTTTGCGAAATGTCGCGGAAGCAAGAGTCGCCACCGTCTTTTATTTTCTCCAAAGGGAAAGGACAAAAGCACCGAAAAATTCCTTATAGAGATTGCTCTCGGTTCGGGAGGTAGATTATAGAAAGGGAAGGTGTTAGCACCCTTTCTATCCATGGTTATCCATGGGCTCTTAGATACTTGCTCATTGTGTTTTCAAAAATGGTTTGTTTGCTTTTCAATCGTGAGTGAGTTTTGAAAAAGTTTCTTTGAAAGTTTCAGCATGACTCTTGTATCAGTCCTCAAGAGTGTTTGAAAAGTTGCTTTCGAAAGCTTTTTGAAAAGGTGTCGGTGTGAAAAGTATTTTTTGATTTGTTTTTTGAAATTAGAGCAAGTATCTAGAGTCGTCTACCTACCCTAAGTAATTCGTCTGTGTAAATGTCCTTAAAGTAGTGCCATCCCACCATTGAGAGGTAGGTAGCACCACCGTTGGAGGTATTCGGGTCAATTCGAGGGTTCGGGACATGGTGATCACCAGAGCAATAGGAAGACACCTTAGAAGCTACCCTCATGCCAGGTTCCTGGATCATGAGGACTTACTAAAACGTCCTCTACTCGACGATCACCTTTCGAGGGGCAAGGCAATAATGAGGCGTACCCTAGGGGTGGTGTGTGATTTGTGTGTCGTTTTCAAATATTTTGTCTTGTCATGTATTGGTGATCTACGCATTGCTTTTATTTTGAGCATTCATTCTTTCATGCATTAGTTAACAGTTAAAAAGATGCGAGAATTAAAAGTCCTACGCTATTAATAAGGCGCGGGTCCACATCGCCAAATTTAATCCAGGACCCGATTTGAAATAAAATAAGGTGCGAAAAATAAATATCCTAATTATTCTATTACATGGCTTTGGGAGAATTACATGAAAAAAAAGGAAATAAAATAAAAATGCGAGAATAAGTAAAATCGGGAATGCGAGGGCGTTGGACCCTTTTTAGGAAATTAAATTATAATTAACAAATTAAGTTAAGTTAAATGAGAAAAGGAATTATTTTTGAGTTTTCCGTATTTATTGATTTTAATGAGAGAATGAAATTAAAAAGTTAATTAACCCTAATTCTAACTATTTTTATTTATTAAGAAAATGTGAAAATTAAACCTAAAGTTAACCTAATTAATTCATTCAATTTTATTTACAAAAATAAATAATTAATTATTAGTGATGATAAAAGAAAAAGGAAAGAAAAAGATAAAAGTAATTAAAACCTAATTCTACAATTTTTTTAAGTTTATTAAGAAAACGTTAAAATTAATCCTAGAATAAAAAAAACTAAATTAATAGATAACATTTATTTACAAAAATAACATTTAAATAAAATATATTTTATTTTGTGACTTTCTGATTTTTTATTATTTTTTATGTTATGAAAATATTAATTTAAAGATCTAAGAGGAAATAATTAAATTAAACAAATAATAAAAAAAAGATAGAAAAAGAAAAGAAACACAAACCCTAGGGGGTGTTGACCCCAATTTGGAGGTATCATCCAACATTTTTGGCCCAATGTTTAAGGCCTTCAGTTGACTTTCCTGGGAACATGCGTATGCATTGACTGGCGCCCATGGTGTCCTTCAAATCATGACCTTTGGATTAAGATTATTGAACGCGTGGCAAGCGTGGATGGTGGACATATGATGAGCCCCTGGGCTTGAAACTGTATGGGATTACATTGAAACAAAATGTATTAAGAGAGTGAGGGGACCTGGGAATCGAACCCAGGTCCCAATGTTCAGAGGACAACGCACTAACCAACCATGCCATTTGCTTTCTTTGTAACATTAATGAAAAATAAATAATATATAAAACAAAACACGTTGATGACATTAATTCAAAAAAACGCGCTAAACTTGAATAGACCAATGGCGTTGAGACAGCATGCCTTCTTCTTCGTTGGTTTGCATTTTTCTGAAACACATAAAACAAGATTGCGGGGGTTTTAAACCCCCACTACATGATATATGCAAAAATAGCGAATAGGTCGTCGTTGATCATAAATTGATCGCGACCTATGGGTTGAGTTCGTATCATGCTTCTGGTTCTAATGGTACAAGTCTTGTTGCCTGATTTTTCCTTAAACGTAAAGCCCCAATTTTACAATTTGGAAACCCTAACGAGCTTCAATGGTGAATTCGTGTATGATGCACAAAAACTCAATTAAAATACATGGTTAGCTTCAGCATGATCATATTAGTGTAAAACGATAATTAAATGGTATGAAAAATGCCCAGAAACTTAAACACGATTATGCATATTTTCATGAAAAGTGAGACATGTTTCTACCAGTTCTTTGCGTTAGGATCAGTGGTTTTGATCTAGAAATGTTCCCTGATGCCTTGGGAGTGCAATGGAATAGGTATCTTGCCTTGAAACGCTTTGGAATCGTGGTTTCAGTTTTGAAAAATTTCACAAAAAGTGCAAAGTGTATATAAGGTTTTTAGCGCAGCTTTTTGGTCCTTTTCATTAGGTCTAGCTTCTGGCTTATGTATGTGATGAATTAGGGTTAAATCTTGAGCCAAAGGATCAATGCATTGATGTATAAGATATTTGATTTTCATGGCATATTTTCCAAATCTTTTCATGTGCTTTTGGTGCCAATCATGATCAAATCACCTTGATTCTTTCCATATTAGATAGTGCACGAAATCTTGAAGGTATTCTATGCACAAAAAGATTTAAAAAGCATGGATGAGTATTTCTTTCATATTTTATTTAATTAAATGAATTAATGGTGATTAAAAATTCAAATAAATAATAAAAAAAGATGAAATAACTCCCCTTGGGCCAAATGGTCGTGCATATGCTTTGGATGATGAATCTTGGAAGAAAATGTGGCCCATTAGCAAATTTAAGGCATTTGAAGCAAAGGTGACTTTTCAAAATTCCCAAAAATTTCCCAACTTCCACAAGGCATATCTTGCTCAATTTTTAAGATTTGATCATGTTCTTTGACATTTTGGAAAGGTCTTGAAGTTATCTAACCAATGCCTTTGGTCCCATGTCATTTTGATTTACCAATCTCAATTTATGGCCTTTGACTTAAAGTCCCTTTTTGTTGACTTTTGAAAATGACCTATAATGTTGAAATTGATAACTTTTTGTGAGAGCATTTCTTTGACTTGAAGTGTGAAGATGAGTTGTAGGAAATGTCTTTCTATTCAAAATGAGCTTTGGATGGAATTTTTCTGATAAACCATGTGGAAGTTATGCCTTGGTCAAGTTACAGTTGACTTTTTCAACTGTCCAAATATGGAAACTTTTGCATCTTGAGACTTTTTGAGCCATGCCTTGAAAATCATGATCAAGAATTGATCAAATGATGTTTATGGCTTCAAAATGAGATGTTGACCAAAAATTTGAACTTTTGACTGTCAAATGACCATTTTGCCCCTGCAGTTGACTGTTGAGCAATTAGGGTTTTTGACTGTGCAATTTTGTGCTGTAAGTCTTGAAACTTGGTATGATGATGCTTGACCATGTTTATAGGCATGTGGGACTTGATTGGACCCTTGGAAACTTCAATTTCTTTATCAGAACCAAAACCCTAGTTTTTGACTGTTAGGAGGCCCTTGAACTGTGCAAACCTTGGGGAGATTTTGAAGCATGCTCTTTGCAATTCTTGAAGAATATGGGAGGGAAAATTTTGGGGTACAACACTCCTCCTCGCCACGAACTGTCACAATTTTCCCCTGGACAGGGTATTTAAGCTTCTGATGCAGGGTAGATGTAACAGCTCCAGCATAATGAATCCAGGGCCTTCCTAACAAGAAAGAGTAGGAATGACGGATGTCCATGACATAAAATGTGGAGTTGAAAGTTTCCGTACCCACTTTAATTGGGATGTCCACCTCCCCGTGGACCATCCGCTTAGAACCATCAAAGGCTCTTACGATGATGTTGCTGGGCTTCAAAATTAGACCTTCACAATCTAGTCTGTCCAATGCTTTCTTAGGCAATACATTTAAAGACGACCTGGTATCAACCAGAACGTGAGCAAGAGTGGTCCCTCTGCACTCTACCGAGACATGCAGTGCATCATTATGCTTTCTTCCCTTAGATGTTAGATCGGAATCAGAGAAGCCAAGACCATTGTCAGCTGTAAGGATAGCTACACACTCTTGAAACTGATTCGCAGAAGTTTCTTGAGGCACGTACACCGTCTTCAGGAATTTGATCAAGGCTTTGGCATGAGCCTCGGAGCAGAGTAATAGAGCCAACATAAATATTTTTGAAGGGGTTTGCCCCAGTTGTTCTATGACATCATAGTCGATTTTCTTAATTATTTTTAAAATCTCCTCCATTTCCTTTTGGGTGGTCTCGGGGATGACCAAAGGATGAGCCCTCGTCCTGACGAGCGCTTCTTGGATCCTCTTACCTTTATCAGCAGTAACAGCAGAGGGTACAACTTCAGGAGTAACAATTTCTTCAATCACTAGACTTCGCACAAATATCTTGACTGGCACAAGAGCACATGAGGGTCCGAAGATTGCCCTTGGAGGAGCAATCTCCGGAGAGAAGATTCTTTCGCTACGAGTGATCTTACTTGTCCCTGCAATATTTCCTATGTCGGGAGTTTCTTCATCGGAATTCTCTTCCACTGATTCAATCTGCTTAACACCATGGTAGAAGATCTCTCCTTCATAATTCCACAGTATTGTCTTATTGTACTTGTATGGGATATGCCTCGACATAATAATCTTCAGCGGTACAATCTTTGGATCGGGTGTAATCTTAACAGGTCTTTTGGAGACCTTGGAAAGATTGTCGGAAATGGTGATTATAGAAACATCATTGATTGGAGTAACAGGAGTAACATGAGTAACAAGAGTTTTCTTGAAGAGGATTTCTTGATTATCCATCAGGCGTTGGATGCCTAACTTCAAAAGAGGACAGTCGGATTGCAAGGTCGAACAAAGGTAACAATCTTTTTCACAGCCCGGGAAAATCCCGGCTTTCAACAAATTCATCTTGATCATTGGCAATGGAGTCATTAAGTCATCAATAACAGTAACATAAAGATCTTCTACAACAGCATGGACATTATGACCATGTTTTGGCATTGGAGCGGATATCACATTAGGTTTTTCATGGGCATCAAACTCCACCTCCTTGGCATCTATTAAATCCTGGATCTTATTTTTAAGGGCCCAACAGTTGTTGGTGTCGTGCCCCACACTGTCCAAATGATAGGCACACTTTGCATTGGAATGGTAGTAGGGAGAAGAGGTATTTGGGTTTTTCGGCGTCTCTTTTAAGTTTGTAAGGTTTAACTTTAACAGATGAGGGAGAACCTGAGCAGGTGTCATATTGATCCGGGTGAATTGTCGTGAAGGCCTTTCCACCCTGGCTTGGTTGGTTCTGGGTTGACTGCCTTGAGGTTGATCGGCTGCGGAATTCTGAATCATCACAACCCCCACCGCTGGTCGGCGCTCGATTCTTCCTTGATTTCTCTGGGAGTAAACAGCTGAGACCTTTTTCTTGGCTGGAAAGGTATTCTTGATGGCAGCGGAAGCAGATGTGTCCTTCTGAATTTTACCGCTCTTAATACCAGCTTCGACCCTTTCACCGGTCAGAATTAACTCGGTGAACCCTGCAGATGAGCTCCCGATCAAGTGATTAAAGAATGGACCTGACAGGGTCCCCAAAAACATATCCACCAGCTCTCTCTCATACAAAGGTGGCTGCACCCTTCCAGCCAAGTCCCGCCACTTCTGGGCATACTCCTTAAAGCCTTCATTAGAGACCATACCCATACTCTGTAATTGAGTACGAGTAGGTGCTAAATCTGCATTATATTGATATTGTCTATAAAAGGCAGCAGCCAAATCCTCCCAGTTATGTACATCAGATATTTCAAGCTGGTAGAACCAATCCAATTGCGTACCCGATAAACTATCTTGAAAAAAGTGGACCCACAGATCCTTATCAGAAGAATGAGGTTGGATCTTTCTGACGTAAGACCGCAGATGCATCTTTGGACAAGACAAACCATCATATTTCGAAAATGTAGGCACCTTGAATTTAGGGGGAATGACAATCCCAGCAACCAACCCTAGCTCCTCTAAATCCAGCCCAGGTACTCTTTGTACCTCCATGGCTGCCAAACGCTCTTCCAGATTCTTATACTTATCGTCTGCCGGAGGATACTGCTGCTCAGAGTAATCTTCATCCTCTTCTTCTTCTTCCTCTTCTTCAGACTCCGAGGGCACTGCAACTCCATTTCCTTTGCCAACCCCTTCATCAGACGTCGAGGGGAAATCTAGGACCCTTCTGGCCTGGTTCTGAAACCTTCTCCCCAAAGTAGCTACACCCGCTCTTTTCTTTTTCTTCTTTTCTTTTTCCTTTTCTTTCTCTAACAGTGCTTTAAGATCCTCTTGACCCTTTGCCAAGGTCATGAGGAGTTGTTGGAACTGTGAATTATGCGCTTGTAGATCTTTGACCGTCTGCTCTATATCTATCTTGCTGAAATAAATAATAGAAAGATAAGGAAACCTGGTGTGAATATCTACTTATGCATATGATGAATGATATGTTATTCATGTAATGCATTCAAGGATTCAGAAATTCAAATTTGTTGTAAACAAAAAAGAACGCACGTCATATTAGTAAGATAGAATTGTTAGTACATAAATGCCCCATGGGCAAAATAATACAAAATTCTAGGGTAAAAAGACGTTGCGCATCCTCTTCGGTGCAATGTAGGTGTTGAGAGTCTGCTCTTCATGGAGTCGATGAGTAAGTTCCAAAACCTTCTTCTCACTGGCGTAGAAGCTGGCTTCAAAAGTATTTCGTTCTTCCTTGAGCTGTATCCAACTCTTTTGCAACTCTTCCAATGATGTTGGCATGTCAGGATGTAGGAGGGTGTAGGGAACCTCTCCTTCCATAACATGCTCTTTGATCATAGGGAGAATGTAGGGGTAAGGCATCATAAGACTCTGGGCGCGGGTTCGTACCCACTTGAGGTAAGGCTCAAGGGGGATGGAATTCTTGTGCCCCAGTGTCTTACTGTCCACTTTGTTGGGCATCTTCCAAGCTCGGATAAACCTTTTTCGGAGTCCCTGAGCGTCGTTGTCGAAGTCAAAAACCAAGTCTGGAATCATCATGTCATGAGGGCCATCCCTTCGGGCATACCCAAATTGTCTCAGAGCCAAGCAGGGGTTGTAGGTAATGCCTCCTCTAATTCCAAGTAGTGGGACATTAGGGAATTCCCCACAACGATCAATGATGATGACATTTTCTCTGGACCGAGAACACCAATGAACATCAAAATGTGTAAGAGTCATCAACCATTGTGACCACCTCAAGCCTTTCTCATTCTTCAAGACTGACTGGGGAAGGTGAGAAATAAACCACCTTGCTAGAAGAGGAGTACAACATATGAGAACACCTCTCTTCCTCATTGTTCGTGTGTGAAATGAGTAGAGGACATCCCCAAGCAATGTAGGCACATGATTCCGAGATATGAAAATCTTGACAGCATTCACATCTATAAGCTGGTCAGGGTTTGGGAACAAGACCAATCCATAGATGAGAAGTGCTACAATCTCCTCAAAAGCTTGCAGATCTAGAGAATTCCAACAGTCTCGTGCCTTCTCAAACAGAAACTTTGCCAAGAAACCCTTGACACCACTTCTGGTTTCCCAATGACCTTTGATATCAGATGGTTGCAAGTGTAGGGCTTGAGCAACATCTTCAGGCTTTGGTTCTCTTTTCATACCGTTGTAGGGTAGTTGATGGAGAATAGGAATCCTCATGAGTTGAGAAAAATCCTCCAAAGTAGGTGTTGTACCCCAAAATTTACTCTCTCAATTCTCAAGGATTTTCTTACAATGATTTTCAAGGTTTAAGCTTGAACAAGTGCATTGGGATTTTCCAATACCAAAATTAAAAGGAAACTATCAAAAAGGGAGAAAACAGATAAAAATAACATTTTGACAAATTTGGAGGAAAACAGGTCTCCTTCGATTCAGCACCCTTCGACTGACTCTTGGCCTCCTTCGAATGCAACTTGGGCATGTCCTTCATTTTGAACTTAAAGCCTCCTTCAAATGAAACTTGGGTACATCCTTCGTTTGGATTGGAAACCTCCTTCGAATGCAACTTGGGTACATCCTTCGTTTGGATTTGAAACCTCCTTCGAATCCACTTGCACCAAGGGCCTCTTGTGGACTTTTCCTCTCACAAGTTTCGTTTGAGCCAAGAGATATCTTCATAAAAGATTTGACTAAGTTCTTTCTTCCCTTGAAGGAACACCCTTCAATTTATAAGCCATGAACTTCCCTCACGCTAAAAGGCAATGACTCCCTTTAGGATTGTTTCGATCCACATGCTTCGATTGGGCAACATGCTTCCTTCGAACACGAGCTTTCGATTGGGAAATATGTTTGTTTCAATCCAAGCTTCAACTGGGCATTAGCTTCCTTCGAGTAGGCTTGTTTCGACCACGAGCTTCGATTGAGGCAAAGGCTTCCTTCAAACAAGTGTGCTTCGATCTCATTCTTGCATTTGACTCAAGACCAAATCTCATTTGCCAGGCTATTGTTCTTCCGAATCTTTACATAACCAGAGGCTTGTACAAGGGTTTTAAACTTTGTCTTTTGGATAATACTATCCTTGGTTAAAGGCTACATACCCTTTTTCATAGAAAGTACTTTTATCACAAAAGCAGCTTTCCACCTGAATTTCGTCTGAACGAAAAGCAGGGCCAGAGGCACAAGTCTAATCAACTGCCAACAGCCCCCCCACATGTACTTTCACGTTACCCATTATTTTATCATTTCTTTGCGAGGCTGTCTTTGGACAACATATCCATTCTTCTTCTATAAATAAAGGATTTTTTTACAAAGCTAAGGAGGATCTTTGGACCAGAGGAACGAATCTCCCAAATTTTCTCAAACACAACAAATCTCTTAAGTCCCTTCAACACTTGTGAGAACAAACCCAGAATCACATACTTACTTCCTTCGATTCTGAAGAACAAGTACTCTTCAGTATCCTTCAAATTCAGTTTGGAAGGAAACATAAGACTTGTTTCTTTCCTTCCTTCGAATCCAGCATTCCAAGCACAGCTGTTGGCCCCCTCTTTCAAATCCAGAACCCCGGGCCTCCACTCAAGGTCCCACACCCATTCAAGGCCTCCATCAAGGTAAGTCACCCTTACCCTTGAACGTTTCATTTCATGGCATAACATGTAAATAATCTTTTCGTTCGTTTCGAGCATGTATATACCATTGTTCCTTTCGTTTCCACCCTTTTAACATGTTTTTTAGAGTTAACCCTTTCGTTTTGCTTTCTGTTTACCTGAACTAGCTTTAACTATTAAACTGTTTGCAAGACAAATACTATCATGGCCTCAGGCCATGTTGCCATTTAATGCTTTAAATGAAAGAAATAGGAAACAGGAAATAGGAAATAGGAAACAAAGCTTCTGGCTTCTACCCTTTTTCTCCAGGTCAAACGAAAGAGACAACCAGGAGGAAAACCATGTTGACTTCTAGGCCCAGACGAAAAGCATGCCTTCACTGATTCCAAGCTCAGTCGAAAGGCATTCCCTCACTTCTTTCAACCTCCAGTCGAAGAAGGCAATAAGGCAGAACTAGAAGGCTTCGCCATACACATACTTATCCAATCGAAGGCCATGACCTCACTGGTGCTAGCCCCAATCGAAGGAGGCCAACAGAATGCAAGTCGAAGGGTGCCACTGTTTGGTTCGAAGAGCTCATTTTCCTTTCTTTTATTTTGTTTTTGCCTTTACATTTTCATTCCTTTCAATATGGTTGTAATAGTGTAGGATATTTATTTCTTGCATTTTTATTGCTTTATACAAATGCTAGTAATTAGGTGTGTATGGAAAGATAAAACCAACAAGTAGAAAACCCCTAATCAAAGACTAAATGCATGCAAATCAAACACATTATTCACACTTACACCTCTAGGGTAACCTCGCTTGTTGCCTCGGAAAATGCAATCATGTCCCTCGAGTATGAGACACTCTAGCAAATGTCCCTTCGATAAACAAAGATCGTAGTCCCTCGATGACCCTCGATGTTGCCTTCGATAAAACGATCTCGTCCCTTACAAAATTGCTAGAGCGTCTCACAAGTTGCCTTCAATGATTGTATACGATGACCCGCGCCCGTCCCGTTTAACATCCTAACGCAAGGTTTTTCATCAAACACAATGGTGAAACAACACTGTTAAAAGGGTCAAAAACATAAGAAAAATCTTTGAGTAAAATAGGGTAGACAACTCTTAGTTACTTGATCAAAAATCTTGCAAAACATCCTTGCCATTTTTCAAACACACTTCACAACACAAGCTTCAAAAACAATTTCAAAACAATTTTCAAAACATTGAATTATCTTTTCAAAAAGACATACACCTTTGTATATATTCAAACAAGAATCATTACAAAGGTTGCCTAGACAAGGCATCTTTTTCAAAACATTTTCAAAACCACACACAAAGCACCATTTCAAGCAATTGAAAAGCAAAGGCAAGTGATCTAAAACAAGTAACTAAGAGCCCATGGATAACCATGGATGAAAAGGGTGCTAGCACCTTCCCTTTTCATAATCTACCCCCCCCCCCCCAAACCCACGAAAACATATCAAAGGTCTTTCCTGTGCTTTTTTACCTTTCCTTAGGATAAAATAAAAAGTCGGTGGCGACTCTTGCTAAACCGAAACATTTGCGAACACAAATGCAAAAAACCAAGTCAGTTCTCCCACCGTATCACAGTAGGCACTAGTTGGTAATCAGGAAATGTGAAGCAATGGTGTAGGGGGTCAAAGAACTGGAAGAGAACTTTCACCATGTCTTCTTCAATGTTGGAGTTGACCAAGTTGAGAAGTCTACCATGTCCTTCACTGAAGGGAGAATTCTCTGGAATCTTGGAAGTAAGCTCCTTGAGTTGAGGAGGGATTCTCACAAGGTTGACCTGAATAGTTTTTCTGCGGAGTGATTCCATAACCTACAAAACAGGAACAAAGATGAAGATCCAAACCCTTGAAATGGTTAGTGGATGCATATGATGCTTTATGATGTTCATGATGCATGCCCAAGTATATGTACAGACAAGTCACACAAGTTCCTAGTTTCAGGCTTGCATGGGGTTTCAAAGGTAAGTACCCTCTTGAAGTTAGTTGGCTCAACCTGTCCTATAAATAGTAACCGGGTTCTAAGGAGCTCAATATCACTGGATTATTTTCTGTGTTCATTATTTCAGTTTAGCCACTTAACTGGCGACCGAAATATTCCAAGAAAATAACCCTCAATGAGTGTAGTATCGAGTATCTACCAACTTCAGACTGCACCAAAGCCGGTTATCTCACTACCCTTAATAAGGCCAAGATGGTCAAGTAAAGGTTCTAAAAGTTCATTAGTGCTTTATGACATCACTCAGCGGCCCCGTATTCTCTTTGATTGACTCAAAGGCTACCGGTACCCACAAATATGTCGCACTAATATAGATATTGCTTCAACCATGTCGATATACCCTGCATAGTTTCCATAATGTATTGCTATTTATCTATAAATGTTTCCCAAATCCGGGTAGAGGATTTCAAGCCCAAACAATAGAACAAATTGTAAAGCAATCAAAGCAAACAAAGTAAGCATGCAAAGGTGATCTAAACCCTAAGGTAACCCCACTTTTAGATTTTCCCCAGCAGAGTCGCCAGTTCTGTGATGCGGTGGGAGAATTGACTTGAGGTTTTGGGTTTGTGTTTGCAAATGTTTCGGTTTAGCAAGAGTCTCCACCGACTTTTTATTTTATCCAAAGGAAGGGTCAAAAAGCACAGGAAAGACCTTTGAGATGTTTTCTTGGGTTCGGGGGGTAGATTATGAAAAGGGAAGGTGCAAGCACCCTTTTCATCCATGGTTATCCATGGTCTCTTAGTTACTTGTTTAGATCACTTGCTTTTGCTTTTCAATTGTTTGAAATGGTGCTTTGTGTGTGGTTTTGAAAATATTTTGAAAAGAGGCCATCGTTGTGGCAACATTTGTAATGATTCTTGTTTGAATGTATACAAAGGTGTATTTGTCTTTTGAAAAGATATTTCAATGTTTGAAAGTTTGTTTTTGGGAAATGTTTTGAATTTGTGTTGTGAGGTGTGTTTGAAAATAGCAAGGATGTTTTTGCAAGTTTTGATCAAGTAACTAAGAGTTGTCTACCCTATTTTACTCAAAGATCTTTCCTACACATTTTTAACCCTTTTGAAAGTGTTGTTTTACCATTGCATTTGGTAAACAACCTTGTATTAGGATGTTAAACGGGACAAGCGCGGGTCATCGTATGGACCATGATAGCAATTGTGCTAAGTATCTTTAGCAAATTTTTGAGGGACTAGATCATTTTGTATAGGCAACCAAGATAGCGTCATCGAGGGATTATGATCTTTTTGTTTTGTTTTTGATTTGCCAAGATACTCAACATGCATAACATGTCCATTTTAAAGGCAACAAGTGGATGAAACCCTAGGGGTGCATGTGTGCATTGTGTTGTCAATTTACATGCTTTTTGTCTTTGTATTAGTCAAGATATTTGTTTTGATTTTGGATTTTTGCATACAAACCCTAATCTCTAACATGGCATATTTGAAAGCATAAAGTGCGTAAAATAAATCTATACTATTACAACATTTCTCTGGCCCTAATTTCTAACCTAACTTTTTCAGGAAGTTAATGAATCAAATTCTCTTAACACGATTAATTTAAATGAAATCTAAGCATATGTACAGCTTCATGGCTATGAGTACTACATTTTTTATTCACAAACCTAAGCCTAATGATTCCTAAATAGAGAGATAGGAAGTTGCCAAATACCTATTTCAGATGAACTCGTGTATGGCAATGTGGAGCTTTTCAGTGAGGCCTGAACTTCTTTTGAGCTCGCTTGAACCTCCTCTGACCTTCCCCAATACTTAGTTTGCTTTGGATGTGCTTGAACAAGCTTGCAAAAGTCAACCTGCACAAGCTGAAAACAGAAATGGTGAAGCTTTCAAATGGAGTTACAGTCAGTGGCCAATGATTGGGATAGCTTGGATAGGTTATATGGAATGTATTGGAACAAGTTTGGGGAAAAACGCACGAGCAACTTGTGAGATGGAAGTGAAATTGCAGGGAGTGCCCTGTTTTGCAAGTTTTTGGTGTTTTGATGTTCAAGAGTGTTTGAGGGATGAGTGGCTCGTGTTTTTGGCTCAAGGGAATGTGTAAAACTTGTTTCAAAAGCTTGCAAGAGTTGGTTATATCAGATATGCAAGTTGTGGCTCTTTGGCAAGTTTTCTTGTATTTTAAGCAAAAGTAACAAGTGATGCAAGACAGGCCTGTACAGGCTATCTACCAGCTTGCACTCTATGATCTTGGCCCCCTCAGTTTGTGGATATTTTTTGCTGTACAAGATTTTGTTCAAGGCTTAAGAATGCAATTTGACATAAAGCAAATTTGACAAAAATGACAATGTTGCCTTTTTGCTATTTTTGGATTAATCTCTTGTGTAATCCTCCCATGATCAGAAAAAAGCCTCAAAACAATGGATTTTTATTTAATTATTGAGTATGAAAGGGTTTAGGGACCTGTAATCAAGTACAAACAATGCTGGATGGAAGTTGCAACTTGTATCAACATGAAAATGCCATGGATCAAAAGTGAGTTTTTTCCAAATTCAAACCTCGATTCTCCCTAACCATAAATGATTTTGGAGAGTTCTTGGACATTTTGGAAAGCTTGTAACATGCTATACAATCCATATTTGAAATGAATTTTGATATTCCAAGTGGAACTATGTGAAAAATGGTCATGAAGATAGGTTAAAATCCTGCCTAAACTAGGGCAAAATTTCACTAAGTTAAAAGTTTCATGGACCCTTGTTTCAAAAATCATAACTTGAGATCCAAGCTTCTTTTGGGAAAACTTTGTGAATAAAAGTTTTAGACTTTGTGGAGGAATACAACTTTCATGTTAGAAGTTTTGTTTGAATTCAATTGTATCATGGTGAAAATGTTGGGCAAAGTTGGGAAAAATTAAGGAAATTTCATAACTTAGAAAAATTCTAAGTTATGAAATTTTTCAATCTTAAACCCTAATTTGAAAAATTGGGTTTCTTGATGAACAAGTTTCATGTTTTGACACATCTTGATGAAAAATGACCCTTGGCACTTGATTTTGACAAAAAAGTCAAAGTTTGACTTTTTAGTGTACAGTTGATTTTTGATCAGTTGACTGAAAAATTCATCTGTCAATCCAATGCAATTGAGATCTTTTGAACCTTGTGAATAGGTCAAGATGATGCCATTGAGTCCTTGAACCCATGCTTGAACCCAATTTTCCATTGGCTAGGTAAAATATCAGAAATTGCCCTTATACAATCAAAACCCTAAAAATGACCATTTTGCCCTTTTGATGATCTGATCAAATTTCTTGAGGAGTTGTGGTCCAAACTTGATCAAACGGTTCATATGAGTCTATAATATTGATGTGGATAAAAAATTATGAGTTTTGACTGTAAATTGGTCACAATTGACTTTTTCCCCAATACAGCTGATTTTTAGGTCAACTGTCCAATTAACTGGGTAAAAATTTGATTCAAGGTTTGAAACTTGGTAGGGGTAATCTTGTAAGTCTAACATGAAGTATGAAAGTCACTTTGAGCATTGAAAGTCCCAAAAATCCCTGTGCAAACTCAAACCCTAATTCAGGTCATCAGTGCAAGGAGATGTCTTGAGCAGAGCAAACCCTAGCTTGGCCTTGAGTTCAAAGAGTCTTGTGAGGAGAAATCTTGACAAAATGAGAGGGCAAATTTTGGGGTACAACAGGTAGCTACTGGGTCTTCACTGAATGTTCTGCCAAAGAAGGCATTGGACCGGTTGGATTGCAAGGGTTTGACTCTAAAGCCTAGTAACATTATGGTAAGGGCTTTTGACGAATCGAAGAGAATGGTGCATGGGGAGCTGGACATCCATGTCAAAGTAGGTTCTTAGACTTTTGGGTCCACTTTCTATGTGATGGATATCAGGCCATCGTATTCTTGTTTGTTGGGTCATCCTTGGATCCACGAGGCTGTGGCAGTTACCTCTATACTCCACCAAATGCTGAAGTATCCGGTGAAAGGAAAGATTGTCACAGTGCAGGGTGAAGAAGAATATATGGTGAGTCACCTCAACTCCTTCCACTACATAGAGATGGACGGGGAATTCATAGAAACTCCTTGTCAGAATTTTGAAGAGGTCCCTCAGATCTTGGCATCGACTGAAACTACTAGCAACAAACCTCCTTTGAGGATGGTTTCTCTCAAGGACGCCAGGGTGGTGGTTGAAGAAGGTGGGTGTACCAATTGGGGTAAGCTCCCTGATTTCACTCATAAAACTGACAAATTTGGTTTGGGCTTTACTACAGGGGCTCAAAGGGCTGTTAGACGCGCTCGGGCTGGAGGACCTCCCCTACACATCAACATCGTGGGATTAACGCCATTGAAGACAGTGAAGAGGAATCAAACATTGACAGCTGGATCTACCCAACTACCAACGGTGGACCGAGTAACTGGATGGCTAGGGACTTCATACCTGTTTCTTTTATTCCGCAGTAATTGACTTACTTGTTTTGAGATTTGTAATAAACAATTTGAAACTTTATGGCTCGGTGCCTTGCTCGAGGCACCTTGGCTTTGCTTGTGAGGACTAATATTTGTCATTTCATATATCATTAATAAAGCATTGGACGTTTCTTGCATACAAATTTTGCGCTCTCTGTTTTTCCTTTCTGTTTTTCACTCTATCAAAACAGCTATTCTCTTACACACACTCACGTATCATAATGCATATCCATATCCACTTTGGATCCCATTGATAACAGCTCTGCTATTTCCAGTTATGACTTTAAAAATCCGATCAACCAAGCCGAGGACGAAGGTGAGGAAGATTGTGAGGTGCCTGGAGAACTTGCTTGACTACTACAGCAGGAAGAAAGGGCCATACAGCCCCATGAAGAGCCGGTTGAGACAGTGAACTTGGGTACTGAGGAAGACAGAAAAGAGGTTAAAATAGGTGCAAATCTAGGGCTTAACGTCAAACAAAGGCTGATACAGATGTTGCACGACTATGTTGAGATCTTCGCCTGGTCCTATGAAGACATGCCTGGTTTGGACATTGATATTGTGGTACATCGCCTGCCGACTAAAGAAGATTGTCCTCCGGTTAAATAGAAGGTCCGTCGTATGCGCCCTGAAATGTTAGAGAAGACCAAGGCAGAGGTCATGAAACAGTTCGATGCGTGATTCTTAGCTGTCACTTCGTATCCACAATGGGTTGCTAACATTGTTCTGGTACCTAAGAAGGACGGTAAGGTACGGATATGTGTTTATTACAGAGATCTGAATAGGACAAGTCCCAAGGATGACTTCCCACTTCCTCACATCGATGTTCTGGTCGACAACACCATGCAACACAAAATCTTCTCCTTCATGGACGGTTTTTCTGGCTACAACCAGATCAAGATGGATCTTGAAGACATGGAGAAGGCAACCTTCGTTACACGGTGGGGGCACCTTCTGCTACAAGGTGATTCCTTTTGGGTTGAAGAATGCTGGGGCAACTTATCAGCGCGCTATGGTCGCTTTGTTCCATGATATGATTCACCACGAGATCGAAATCTATGTTGATGATATGATAGCCAGGTCTCAGCCTGAGGAAGAGCACCTTGATCATCTCCAGAAATTATTTGACAGATTGAAGACATATAAGCCGAGGTTGAATCCGAACAAGTGTACCTTCGGGGTAAGATCTGGTAAGCTTCTGGGTTTGGTCGTCAGTGACAAAGGTATTAAAGTAGACCCTGTGAAGGTAAAGGCCATACAAGAGATGTCGGTTCCCCATACAGAAAAGGAAGTTAGAGGTTTATTGGGACGCTTGAATTATATCGCCAGGTTCATTTCACATCTGACTGCCACTTGTGAGCCAATCTTCAAGCTTCTGAAGAAAGATCAAGTGGTAAAGTGGAATGACGAATGCCAGACCGCCTTCGAAAGAATCAAGGAATACCTTCAAGAACCACCAATTCTGATGCCTCCAGTTGAAGGAAGACCTTTGATATTATACTTGACAGTGCTAGACAATTCAATGGGGTGTGTCTTGGGGCAGCATGACGAGTTTGGTCGAAAAGAGCATGCAATTTATTACCTTAGCGAAACATTTATCGACTGTGAGACACGATACTCATTGCTCGAGAAAACTTGCTGCGTTTTGGCATGGGCTGCTCACCGACTGAGACAGTATATGCTGACTCACACTACCTTGTTGATATCAAAGATGGATCGGATCAAGTATATTTTCAAGAAGCCCGCTCTCTCCAAAAGGATAGCAAGGTGGCAGATGATCTTAACTGAGTACGATATACAATATACAACCAAAAAAGCAATAAAGGGGAGTGTATTGGCCGATCATTTGGCTCATCAGGACATGGATGACTACCAGTCCATGAATTTTGAGTTCCCGGATGAGAATATCATGTTAGTGACTGACTACGAAGAGCCTGGACTGGATGAATTACCTGAGGAAGGATCCCGATGGTCTATGTATTTTGATGGAGCCTTAAACACACTGGGTAACGGCATTGGCGCTGTAATCATATCTCCCGAGGGTTGTCATACTCCATTCACCGCCCGATTATGTTTCAACTGCACCAACAACATGGCAGAGTATGAAGCATGTATCATGGGTCTTCGAGCTGCTATTGACCTGAGGATCAAGTTCTTAAGTCTATTCGGGGATTCTGCTCTGGTGATAAGTCAGATCAAAGGTGAGTGGGATACGAGGCACCCGAATTTCATTCCTTATAGAGAGTATGTACTGACATTGCACCCACACTTTGAGGATGTAACCTTTAAACATTTCCCACGAGAGGAGAACCAGTTGGCGGACGCGCTAGCTACCATGTCTTCTATGTTGAAAGTTAGGTGGGAAAATGAAGCTCCCCAAATTACCATTGAGAGGTTGGATGAGCTAGCACACTGCTACGAGATCGATACTGAAGAAGTGGCAGACAAACCCTGGTTTCATGAAGTCAAAAGGTATCTCAAGGATCAGGAGTATCCCGAATGGGCATCTGTTAACGATAAGAAGTTTCTAAGAAGGTTCGCTGCAAATTTCTTCCTCAATAATGGAATCCTCTATAAACGCAACCATGACTCCACACTACTACGGTGTGTAGACAAGAGCAAAGCAGAGAGGATCATGACAGATTTACATGAAGGCACCTTCAGAACCCATTCTAGAGGACACACCATGGCTAAGAAGATCCTACGGGCAGGATACTACTGGTCCACCATGGAAGCCGATTGTTATCAGCACTCTCAAACTTGTTAGAAATGCCAAATCTATGCTGATAAGGTGCATGTACCTCTGGTTCCTCTGAACGTCTTGACAGCTCCTTGGCCCTTTGCGATGTGGGGCATCGACATGATCGGCCAGATCAGACCTACCGCGTCTAACGGGCATCATTTCATCTTAGTAGCCATTGATTACTTCACGAAGTGGGTTGAGGCAGCCTCTTTTGCTACTGCGACCAAGAACGTCGTGGCGCGGTTCATTCGTCACAATATGATTTGTTGATATGGTGTAACAGAGAGGATTATTACTGACAATGGTACAAATCTCAACAACACGATGATCACTGAGCTCTGTAAATAATTTAAGATACAACATCATAACTCTTCTCCCTACCGGCCGAAGATGAATGGTGCTGTTGAAGTAGCTAACAAGAACATCAAGAAGCTTGTACAGAAGATGACGGTGACATATAAAGACTGGCATGAGATGTTACCATTCGCTCTTCATGGGTACCGTACCTCAGCACAGACGTCGACAGGGGCAACACCCTACTCTCTAGTATATGGCATGGAGGCATTCCTACCCATCGAAGTACATATACCCTCTCTCAGGATTATGAAGAATGCGGGTTTGAATAAAGACGACTGGATCCAAACTCGACTTGATCAGCTAAATCTAATCGATCAAAAGAGACTTACTGCTATCTGCCATGGTCAGGCGTATCAAAAGAGAATGATCAAAGCTTTTAACAAGAAAGTCAGGCGTCAAGAATATCAAGTCGGGGATCTAGTGATCAAATGCATCATACTGCCGCAAGGTGATTCCAGGGGCAAATGGACTCCCACGTACGAAGGGTCATTTGTGGTTAAGAACATTTTCTCGGGAGGAGCTATGATTCTAACCACCATGGATGGTGACGACCTTCCTCACCCTGTCAATGTAGACATAGTGAAAAGATACTACGCATAATCAAAGACCCGCTAGGTCGATTGGCCTAGGCAAAAATAAGGGCTTCCCGGCGAACCAAAAGGGTTCGGGTAAAAGTAAGGGATGAAAATGAAAAATTTGTACACCCGACAAGTTGAAAACCCGAAAGGGAGGCTTGGGCAAAAAAGGGTATCCCGGTGGATTGAAAACCCGAAAGGGAAATCCAGGAAAAAGTAAGGGATTAAAGCGTATCACTATGTCTCATTGGATCATCTTGCGACCAGACTTCGGTATCAACTATCAAGCTCGGACGACGCCAATTAATCTGATCAACATTCGGCCAAGTAGCAAAGTGATGAGACGCTTGAAGATATAAAGGCAATAGCAGAGTTGGAACCCAATAGGGTCGTTTCACATAGCTATTTTTCTTTCTTTTACACAAATTGTATAGTTTCTGTCTTTCGGCGGCGTTCTCTTACTAGGACGCGAGCCTCTTTATATAAAACACCTGTTACAGGCCAACTTCGAAATCAATACAAGTCATTTTCACAAAACTTCAATTGGTTTTTTATTTTTTCGTTTTGTTTTGCAAGAACGTCCAATGATTTATTTTTGATATGTGCATTTGAAAATGATTGCTGCTCATAAATATTTACATAAGAAACAAAAGGCAATTACTCGTAATTCCAGAAAAAGGGAAAAAACAAGAAGTGCCAAACCCGACGGTTCCTCTGCCCAGCAGGTATCGGTATAGAGTCATGCTTTAGAACATAATCATTGGTACATACACTCCCCACAGAGTAAAAATATCCAAAGGCATTGATGTCATCTTTCTCGAAATAGGACATAACTCTCCCCATCCGAGGTTCGCAATCGCAGGCGAGTTAGGAATTTCATCCCCAGCTAAGTTTATTCCTCCAGATCAGCGGATCTACCAACGAAGTATCTCCTCCCCCTAAATTTGGTCCTCCGCAGATTTTATTCTCCAACAGCTCTTCCCGACAGAATATTTACAAATCTCCAGCAACCGTCAGGGATTTATTTTCCCAAACGTGAGCATACCCCGACAGCATTTCATGAACATACATCATGACATACACATATGTGATACGGTGGCAGAACCGACTGTTTTTACTGGTTTGCATTTTGCACTTTTTATTTGTAAAATGTCGCGGTAGGCAAGAGTCGCCACTGACTTTTATTTCATCCAACCGAAAAAAAGAAAAAAGTACAGAAAAAAATCCTTTTTTCGAGATTTTGAGTACGGGGGGTAGATTATAGAAAGGGAAGGTGTTAGCACCCTTTCTATCCATGGTTTTCCATGGGCTCTTAGGTACTTTCTCATTTTGAAAATTGCTTGTGTGTGCTTGCTTTGAAAAGTTTTGTTTTACTTCGTTTTAACCCTTGTTTCTGTCCTCAAGATTGTTACGAAGTTGTTTTTGAAAACTTTTTTGAAAAGTGTTGGTGTGAAGAAGTTTTTGTTTATTTGAGCAAGTACCTAGGAACTAATCTACCTACTCGAAAAAAGGCGTTCTTTTCCTCCTATCCTTTAGACCGTGTTATCCTACTATTAGTGAGTAGGTAACCCTAGTCGTTGGAATTTGTAAGGGTCAATTCGAAAGGGACGTACGGTCACTAAAGCAATATTAGGACACTTTAGTAGTAACCCTAGAGTCTTAAGATCTTTTCGAGGCAACATTTTCGAGGCAACATTCGAATGGGACAATTTGATCTCTTAGACTAGAGGGTAACCACTAAGACACCCTATGTTTAATGATCGTTTACCGAAGGCAACCGAAGTGAGAGTATACCCTAAGAGTGAATATGTGCTAGTGATTTATTTTCAGTTTATTATCTTTGCACATTAGGGTTTTCTAACCATTTTAATTTTGTCATGCATTCTTGCCATACAATCCTAAACATACATTTAATAGTTAAGAGTTTTGCGCAAAGTAAAAGCGGAAAAAATAACCTAATTAAAGAATAAATGAATTAAATGCGCGCGGTAAGTTAAATGCGAGGCGATTAGGGTTTTGACCCTTTGACTAATCCTACTTGCGATTGATTAAAGAAAAAAAATGTTTTTTTGTCATGTTTTGTTATTTGAGAAAATAAGGAATAATTGAATTAAAAAAAAGAACCTAATTACTAATTAATTTTAATTAAGAAAAATAATTAAGTTAACCTATTTTTTGTGTTTTTGTTTGAAAAAAGAAAATAATTAAATCAAGAATTTAAACCTAGTTTTCTAATTGATTTTAATTGTAAAAATAAGTTAAAGTTACCCTAAATTAAATTAAGCCAATTAATTGAAAATTAAATTTGATAATAATAAAAAAACTCTAAATTTATGAATTCTTGATTTTGGGATTTTTATAAAAAATTGATTTGAAAATGTAAATTAGTAAATTGCAAGAAATAAAGAAAAAATAATAAAATAAAATAAAGAAATTTAGAATGGGCCTGTGTTGAATAGCAATGCTGGGGGGGTGTAGAACTTAAAATCTTTGGCCCATTAAGATCTAGGCCTGGTCAGCGCTGGATCTGGTGCATCGTTGACTTTGAGGAATACCATGGACCTTCATTGCGGGTACGTTGGATCTGACTAGCTGGGCATCCAGTGGCCAGGCGTTAAGGGTGTATGGAAGGCATGTGAGGGAGTATTGCATTGGATCTGTAAAGGTAAAAAAAGAAAATGCATTTTGTTGGGACCTGGGATCGAACCCAGGTCCTTGTACTCCCTACCAATGATGCGTTGCCAACTGAGCTGCGTTGTTAACTTGTTATTACAATAATAATAAAACATAATATAAGAAAAACAAAAGAGCTGATTCCAAAGCGCGCGAGATTCAAACGGACGAATGGTTGGCTGACACACATCTTCTTCTTCCTGGAACCGTCATCTTAGACTAAGGGACTTTTATCTACAGACATCCACTGTAGGTATAACCCTGCATATTACAAAAATATTGTACACGCAAGATAAATGAAAGGTAATGGTACGAATCAACTCGTCTCATCCTCACGAGCATCATGGTACCTGATTCAAGGCCCAATTGTTCCTATATAAAAAGACCCTAAAAATAACACAAAAACCCTAGCAATGGCAACATCGTGTACAGGCTTCAAAAACGCAATTAAATGACATGGTTAGCTTGCAAACAAGATGACAAACATGAATATAACAATCAAAAGTGCTAATGATGCAAGAATTATGATAATCGAATTGGAAAATTATGTCGAACCGTATGAGGTGTAGCGCGCGTTTCTGGGTGTTTCAGGCCTTGCAAACGATTGGGACAGTTTCTTGGGACGTCCAACAATGGATTGGGATAGCTAGGATGGCTTGAGATAGCCTGTGGAGTGAAAACCAATTCACACTTTTCTTTGAATTTTGTGACTTTGCTCTGCCTTTTTTCACGACTCTAACCCTTGTATTTTGATCTGGAATTGTTCACTATATAACCTAGAGTGAATTATGTTAACAAACTTGGACTAAATCTTTGCATTTATCCAAAATTTGATTTGATTTGCAAGCTGTATGATATGTTGCTATTTTGAGCCAAATCATGCCTTTCTTGTACCAATTGACCTTGATTCGATTTGATCTTGTTAACTCAGCATATCTTAATTGCCAATCTATCAAAAAAAACGAATCAAATCATATCTTTTTTAATTTTCATCATTTATTTGATTTAATTCACTTTTTAATTAATGAAAAATCAAAATAATTTGAAAAATGAAGCACATAATGGGTGAGTGAAAATTTGAGTCGTGGACCACATTATAATTGAGGTGCAAGCATAAAAAGTTGGGCCCATTTAGCAAAAAATGCAAATTTGAGCACATTTGACTTTTGGCAATTTTGCAAAAATGGTCAACTTGGCCAATCCATAACTCTCTCAATTTAGACCCTAGAGAGGTGTTCTTGGGCTTTTTAGAAATCTTAGGATGTCCTCTAAACAACCCAGTTGGTTTCATCTCATTTGTGTCTTCCATGTTCATGTATGAAGCTTTGATCCAAAAGGTGTTTTTGTTGACTTTTCAAAAGGACCTATAATGTCAAAATTCATATCTTTTTGTGAGTGCATATTCTGGACTTTGGAGATGAATATGAATTGTAGGGAATTGCATCCTCTTAAAAATGAGCTTTCGATGGGTCATTTCTGATAAAGTATGAGAAAGTTATGCTTGGTCAAAGTTGAGTTGACTTTTCCTGTAAAACCCTAATTTAGCAACTTTTGGGTTTTGATGAATTGTGAGCAATCCTTGAGGAATCATGATCAACCATTGATCAAATGATGGATAATATTTCAAAATGAGGATGTTGACCAAAAGTCTTGAAGTTTGACTGTATGTGGGCCACAGTTGACTTTTGACCTAGTACAGTCGATTTTTAAGCATTTGAGCAATTGATTGAGAAAACTTCTTCTGCAAGGCTTGAAACTTGACATGGATGATCTTGAGAACATATTAGGACAATGGTGATAATTTGAGTCCTTTGTGGTTCACACATCTTGATGAAGTTGGAAACCCTAATTTGAGAAGGAACCTGGATAGTAGGGTTACTTCGAGATGAAAGCCTGGATAGTAGGGCTTGAGAAGGAACCTGGATAGTAGGGTTACTTCGAGATGAAAGCCTGGATAGTAGGGCTTGAGAAGGAACCTAGATAGTTGGGTTACTTCGATATGAAAGCCTGGATAGTAGGGCTGTGAGAAGGAACCTAGATAGTAGGGTTACTTCAGTATGAAAGCCTGGATAGTAGGGTTGTGAGAAGGAACCTGGATGGTAGGGTTACTTCGGTATGAAAGCCTGGATAGTAGGGCTTTGAGAAGGAACCTGGATGGTAGGGTTACTTCGGTATGAAATCTTGATAGTATGGTTGTGAGAAGGAAACTGGATAGTAGGGTTACTTAGGTATGAAAGCCTGGATAGTAGGGATGTGAGAAGGAACCTGGATGGTAGGGTTACTTCGGTATGAAAGCCTGGATAGTAGGGCTGTGAGAAGGAACCTGGATGGTAGGTTTACTTCGGTATGAAAGCCTAAATAGTAGGGCTGTGAGAAGGAACCTGGATGGTAGGGTTACTTTGGTTTGAAAGCCTGGATAGTAGGGCTATGAGAAGGAACCTGGATGGTAGGGTTACTTCGGTACGGAAGCCTCGATAGTAGGGCTGTGAGAAGGAACCTGGATGGTAGGGTTACTTCGGTATGAAAGCCTGGATAATAGGACTGTGAGAAGGAACCTGGATGGTAGGGTTACTTCGGTATGAAAGCATGTATAGTAGGGCTACTTCGAGATGAAAGCCTGGATAGTAAGGCTTGCGTTGTGCTAGGTTTGTGTAGGACTTCTGTGAGGAACCTGCGTAAGGTTGCGTTTGTCACGCTGATGATTACTCTGTTTAGCTTTGAGTGTTGATCATGGACCTGCTGGAAATTGTTGTTAATAACTGTCTTTCCTGAAATAAATACAGGGTTAGTTATGTGCGATGCATGAGATTCATTGTGATGAGGTTCTCAAAATAACTGAGATTATGTTATATGTAATGTATGCACATGTCATGATGTATGAACATGAAATGCTGACGTAATAATCTAAGTCCGGGAAAATAAATCCCTGACTGCTGTCTGGAGAGTATGAGAAATGGTATTCTTGACTGTTGTGAAAAACCATAGTTCCTCTACTTCTATTGGGGATGGTGAACAAAGATGACTAGCTGGGGATTCACATCCATTCGGCTGGTGAATATTCTGCCGGAAGAGACCCTATCTGAGGATAACTCTACGGGGAATAACTCTTTTGGAGAGGAGATACTCTGTTGATAGATATGTTGATTTGGAGAAATAAACTCAGCTGGGGATGAATTTCCGTTGCTGGTGATAATGAATTCTGTTGGAGATTGAATTTCTGCTTGTGAGAGAAATAAACTCTGCTAGGGGGAAAATTTACTAACTCACTCGCGATTGTGAACCTCAGCTGGGGAGAGTTATGTCCTGTTCAGGAAAGCTAACATCACTGTCTTTGGATACTTTTTACTCTGTGGGGAGTGTATGTATCACTACTCATGTTCTCAAGCTGGCTCTATCTCGGTACCTGATGGGCAGAGTAACTGTAAGGTTTGGGCACTTCTTGTTTTCCCTGTTTTTGGCATTACGAGTAATCGTCTTTTGTTTCTTGTGTAAATATTTATGAGCAGCCATTATTTTCAAATGCATATATCAAAAATGAATCATTGGACGTTCTTGCAAAACAAAACAGAAAAAGAAAAACAAATTGAAATTTCTTATGAAAATGAATTGTATTAATTTTTGCAATTGGCCCGTAATAGGCATTTTTGTACAAAGAGGCTGACGTCCTAGTAAGAGAACGCCGCTGAAAGAAATTACAATTTGTAAAAAAAAAAAGAAAACAGTTATGTGAAACAATCCCATCGGGTTCCAACTCTGTTATTGCCTTTATATCTTCAAGCGTCTCATCACCTTGCTACTTGGCCGAAGGTTGATCAGATTGATTGGAGCTGTCCGAGCTTGATAGTTGATACCGAAATCTGGTTACGAGATGATCCAATGAGACATAGTGTTACGCTTCGATCCCTAATTTTTGCCTGGACCGCCCCTTCGGGTTTTTAGTCCACCGGGATACCCTTTTTTCCCAAGTCACCTTTTCAGGTTCTCGAGGACCCTTTTGCCCGAACCCTTTTGGTTCGCCAGGAAGCCCTTATTTTTGCCTAGGCCAGTCAACCTAGCGGGTCTTTGATTATGCGTAGTATCTTTTCACTATGTCTGCATTGATAGGGTGAGGAAGGTCGTCACCATCCATGGTGGTTAGAATCACAGCTCCTCCCGAGAAAATGTTCTTAACCACAAATGACCCTTCGTATGTGGGGGTCCATTTGCCCCTGGGATCACCTTGCGGTAGTATGATGCGTTTGATCACTAGATCCGCGACTTGATATTCTTGACGTCTGACTTTCTTGTTAAAAGCCTTGATCATTCACTTTTGATACGTCTGACCATGACAAATAGCAGTAAGTCTCTTTTCATCAATTAGATTCAGCTGATCAAGTCAGGTTTGGATCTAATCGTCTTCGTTCAAACCTGTATCCTTCATAATCTTGAGAGAGGGTATCTAGACTTTGATGGGTAGGACTGCCTCCATGCCATACACCAAAGAGTAGGGTGTTTCCCCTGTCAACGTCTGTGATGAGGTACGGTACCCATGAAGAGCGAATGGTAACATCTCGTGCTAGTCTTTGTATGTCACCGTCATCTTCTGTACAATCTTTTTGATGTTCTTGTTAGCCGTTTCAACAACGCCATTCATCTTCTGCCAGTAGGGAGAAGAGTTATGATGTTGTATCTTAAACTGTTTACAGAGCTCAGTGATCATTGTGTTGTTGAGATTTATACCATTGTCAGTAAGAATTCTCTCTAGGACACCATATCGACAAATCAAATTGTGTCGGATAAATCGCGCCACGACGTTCTTGGTTACTGTAGCAAAGGAAGCTACCTCAACCCACTTTGTAAAGTAATCAATTGCTACCAGAATGAAGCGATGCCCGTTAGACGCAGTAGGTCTGATCTCGCCGATCATGTCGATGCCCCACATTGCAAAGGGCCAAGGAGCTGTCAAGACATTCAGAGGGACTGGAGGTACATGCACCTTATCAGCATAGACTTGGCACTTATGACAGGTTCGAGAGTGCTGATAACAATCGGCTTCCATAATGGACTAGTAATATCCTGCCCGTAGGATTTTCTTCGCCATGGTATATCCACTGGAATGAGTTATGAAGGTACCTTCGTGTAACTCTGCCATGATCCTTTCTGCCTCGCTCTTATCTACACACCGCAGTAAGGTTGAATCATGGTTACGCTTATAGAGGATTCCATTACTGATTAAGAACTTCGTAGTGAACCTTCTCAGAAACTTATTATCATTAACAAATGCCACCTTGGGGTATTCTTGAGCCTCAAGATACCTCTTTACCTCGTGAAACCAGGGTTTATCTGCTACCTCTTCAGTCTCAATGTCACATCAATGTGCAGGTTCGTCCAACCTCTCGATAGTGATCCGGGGAGCTTCATTGTCCCACCTGACTTTGAACATAGAAGACATAGTAGTTAGCGCGTCCGCTAACTGATTCTCCTCTCTTGGGAAATGTTCAAAGGTTACCTCCTCAAAGTGTGGGAGCAATGTCAGTACATACTCTTTGTAAGGAATAAGATTCGGGTGCTTCGTATCCCACTCGCCTTTGATTTGACTTATTACCAGAGCGGAATCTCCTAATACACTCAAGAACTTAATCCTTATGTCAATAGAAGCTCGAAGACCCATGATACACGCTTCATACTCCACCATATTGTTGGTGCAGTTAAAACATAATCGGGCGTTGAACGGAGTATGATAGCCCTCAGGAGATATAATTACAGCGCCAATGCCATTACCCAATGTGTTCGAGGTTTCATCAAAATACATAGACCATCAGGATCCCTCCTCGGGTCCTTCATCCGGTCTAGGTTCTTCGCAATCGGTTACCAATATGATATTCTCATTCGGGAACTCGAAATTCATGGACTGGTAGTCATCCACGGCCTGATGAGCCAAATGATCAGCCAATACACTTCCCTTAATTGATTTTTGGGTTGTATATTGTATGTCGTACTCAGTTAAGATCATTTTCCACCTTGCTATCCTTCCGGAGAGAGCGGGCTTCTCGAAAATATACTTGATCGGATCCATCTTTAATATCAACAAAGTAGTGTGAGTCAGCATATACTGTCTCAGTCGGTGAGCAGCCCATGCCAAAGCGCAACAAGTTTTCTCGAGCAATGAGTATCGGGTCTCACAGTTGGTAAACTTTTTTCTAAGGTAATAAATGGCGTGCTCTTTTCGACCAGACTCGTCATGCTGCCCCAACACACACCCAATTGAACTATCTAGAACTGTCAGGTATAATATCAAAGTTCTACCTTCAACTGGCGGCATCAGAATTGGTGGTTCTTGAAGGTATTCTTTGATTCTTTCAAAAGCAGTCTGGCATTCATCATTCCATTTTAACACTTGATCTTTCTTCAGCAGCTTGAAGATTGGCTCACAAGTAGCAGTCAGATGTGAAATGAACCTGGCGATGTAATTCAGGCGTCCCAAGAAACCTCTAACTTATTTTTCTGTGTGGGGAGTCGGCATCTCTTGTATGGCTTTTACGTTTGTAGGGTCTACCTGAATACCATTATCACTGACAATAAAACCCAGAAGCTTACCAGACCTTACCCCGAAGGTACACTTGTTCAGATCCAACCTCAGCTTGTACATTTTCAACCTATCAAACAATTTTTGGAGATGATCAAGGTGTTCTTCCTCAGTCTGGGACCTGGCTATCATGTCATCGACATAAACCTCGATCTCGTGGTGAATCATATCGTGGAACAAAGTGACCATGGTGAAGATGTGAAAAACACAAGAAGGGGGGTTGAATTGTAAAACTTAAATCAAAAGGCTTAACAACACAGTATTTTTATCCTGGTTCGTTTGATCTCAAACTACTCCAGTCCACCCGTCAAGATGATTTCGCCTCTCTCCAACGAGGTCTTAATCCACTATTTTCAAAGGATTACAATAGCTACTTTAACAACTGTTAAAGTCTTCTTGAGTACAACCACAATCCGGTTAATCTCAAGGAACTTCTTTTACAAATGAATTTAACAAGTGTGTTGTTGTTTTCTTACAAAACTGTATATCACAACTGTGATAATTACACAAAATAGGCTTGGAATAAAATGAATTTGCTAAAGCTTTGAATATGCGTGGTTTGGATAGCTTGGAAAATTTTGAGTGCGTACATACATGCTTATTTTCACAAGCAGACCTGTTTATATAGGCAAGCAAGGATACATTATTGTGATACGGTGGGAGAACTGACTTAAGGTTTTGCGTTTTGTGTTCGCAAATGTTTCGGTTTAGCAAGAGTCGCCACCAACTTTTTATTTTATCCTAAGGAAAGGTCAAAAAGCATAGGAAAGACCTTTGAGATGTTTTCTTGGGTTCGGGGAGTAGATTATAGAAAGGGAAGGCATTAGCACCCTTTCTATCCATGGTTATCCATGGGCTCTTAGTTACTTGCTTAGATCACTTGCTTTGCTTTTCAATTGTTTGAAATGGTGCTCTTCAATTGTTTGAAATGGTGCTTTGTGTGTGGTTTTGAAAGATGTTTTGAAAAGAGGCCATCGTTGTGGCAACCTTTGTAACGATTCTTGTTTGAATGTATACAAAGGTGTTTTTGTCTTTTGAAAAAGTTTTCAATATTTGAAAGTAAGGTTTTGAAATTGTGTTGTGAAGTGTGTTTTTGAAGATAGCAAGGATGTTTTTGCAAGCTTTGATCAAGTAACTAAGAGTTATCTATCCTATTTTACTCAAAGATCTTTCTTATGTTTTTTAACCCTTTTAACAGTGTTGTTTCACCATTGTATTTGGTGAACAACCTTGTGTTAGGATGTTAAACGGGACAGGCGCGGGTCATCGTATAAACCATGATAGCAATTGTGTCAAGTATTTTTGGCAATTTTCTTGAGGAACTTAATCATTTTGTTTAGGCAACTCAGACAGCGTCATCGAGGGACTATGATGTTTTGTTTTGTTTTTTTGTTTTGCCAAAGTACCCAACATGCATACCATGGCCTATTTTTGAAGGCAACAAGTGGATTGTAACCCTAGGGGTGCAAGTGTGCATTGTGTTTGT
Source organism: Vicia faba (assembly GCA_948472305.1). NCBI lineage: Eukaryota > Viridiplantae > Streptophyta > Magnoliopsida > Fabales > Fabaceae > Vicia > Vicia faba. Next base: position 1,350,892,723 of record OX451740.1, read on the forward strand.
TTTTATGCATTTTTGTCTTTGATTAGGTCAAACTATTTGTTAATTTGATTTTTTGCATACAAAAACCCTAAGTCTAATCATGGCATAATTGAAAGCTTAAAGGTGCGAGAATTTAAATTCTACACTATTACAACATGATATAGGGAGGGGGTACAAATTTGAATTAGGGATTATTTTGCAAGAAATTAAATCCTAAATTATTACAACCATATTGAATGGGTAAGGCATAATATTAAATATACAATATTTAAATAAATACAATAAATAAATATTAAATAAAGTGTATTATGCAAAAAAAATGTTTTTTATGTATGAAAAAGTATTTTTAATGTGAAATGTAAATAAATAAAAAATTAATTTCAATTATTTTGTTTTTTAGGGCAAAACCCTAATTTCTTAAATAAATTGTATTATTTATTATTTATATACAATAATGTATTAATTTGTACAAAAATATAAGTATATTGAAAAATGGTATTTTTAGTATAAAATATTAATAAAAATAAAAATGTATTATTTTTGTGTTTTTTGTCCTAATTAATTAATAAAATATGTATATATATATGTAATAAATATATTAAGTATGTATAAAAATAAAATAAATTATTTACAAAAAGGTATATTTTTCAAGAAAATGTTTTCAAATGTGTATAAAATAATAAATGAAAATAAACATATTTTTTACATTATTTTTAAGTTTTAATAAAAAGAATATAAAGTATTTAAACAATTTTATACTAGTAAAAACTAAAAATAAATACCAAATAAATGTAAAAATAATATAAAAATAATTTTTGGCATTTTATATATTTGGACATAAAATAATAAAGTCAGAATAAAAAATAAAAATGCAAAAATGACAAATATATAAGAAATGGGCCAGAGGGGTGTAAAAAGAAAAGAGGGGGGTGCCAAAAGCAAGCCTGTACAGGCCCAACCCAGAAACAACTTCATCTTCTTCCTTTGAACTGAAATACGCGCGTTCTGTACACAAGATGCTATCTCTTGATTCCTTGCTTTTTTGACAAAACTCATAACATGAAACTTGTAGAGCATCAAACAACGAATCTAACCATATAAAAAACATAAGTTAACTCTCAAAGACCAGAGAGAATTTCTCTGGCCCTAATTCTTAACCTAGTTTTTTCAGAAAGTTCATGAACAAAATTCTCCTAGCACGATTAATATAAATGAAAACTAAGCACATGTATCGTTTCAGGGCTATGAATACAACATCTTTCATTCACAAACCTAAGTCTAACTATTCCTAAATAGGGAGATAGAAGTTCATGAAATACCTGTTTCAGTTGACTTCGAACTGGACAATGCAACAACTTCCAAGGGTGCTTGAGTTTCTTTTCAGCTTGCCTGAGGTCCAATGAAGCTTTCCCAATGCTTAGTTTGTTTTGAAGTAGCCTGAATCGTGCTACAAAACTCAACATGCAAAGCTTTGAAACAAAAATGGCAATTTCTGTTGATGGTGTTACAGCTAGCAATGGAGGTCTGGAATAGTTCAGGTGAGTTGAATGGAAGGTATTGGAACAAATTTGAGCCAAAACGCACGAGGGAAAATGGAGATGGAGGTGGTTCTGCAGGGCTTGCCCTGTTTTGTAGAAAAATGGTGATTTTGTGTACAAGGAGGTTTGAGTGGTGAAGAGATCATTTTTATGACTCAAAGGGTTGTACGAAATATGTTTGCAATGTTTGTGTAAGCTGACTATGGCTGGTTTTTGAGTTGGGAAGATTTTGGATAAATTTCTTCTTCTTGAAGCAAGAGTGTGTAACTTGTGATTACAGGCCTGTACACTCTATCTTGTAACCTGCATACCTTGCCCTTGATACTTGCAATTTATGGATTTGATCTTGCCTCAGAGATATGGCCCCCATGCCTCAAGGATCTTGGTTTGACATAAAGTGTAACTTTTCAAAAATGGCAATATACCTTTTTCCAAATAGGGATTAGTTTTGTGTGCAATGTCCAAATGGCCAAGATAATGCATTAGCTCAGTGGATTTTCATTCAATTAAGGAGTGTAAAATGGTTTAGAGGCCTGCAAGCTAGTACAAAGCATGCTGATTTGAAAATGCAAGTTGTATGAACATGTATTGGCCATGGATCAAAGTGAGTTTTTGCCAACTTCAAGCATTCGATTCTCCCTAACCACAAAGGTGTTTGAGGAGTTCTTGGATAATTTGTAAAGCTTGCAACATGTACTACAATCCATCTTTGAAATGCAAGCTGAAACTCCAAGTGGAACTATGTGAAAAATGGCCAAGAAGATGGGTCAAAATCCTGCCTAAACTAGGGTAAAATTTCTCTAAGTTAAAAGTTTTAGGTACCCTTGTTCCAAAAATCATAACTTGAGATCCAAGCTTCTTTTGAGAAAACTTTGTGAATCAAAGTTGTAGACTTTGTGATGGAATACAACTTTCATGTTGCAAGTTTTGTTTGAAACCATTTGCATCTTGGTGAAAAAATGGGACAAAGTTAGGAAAAAATAAGACAATTTCATAACTTAGAAAATTTTTAAGTTATGAAATTTTTCCATTTTAAACCCTAATTTGCATTTTTGGGTTTCTTGATGAACAAGTTTCATAATTTTACACGTCTTGATGAAAAATGACCCTTGGCACTTGATTTTGACCGAAAAGTCAAAGTTTGACTTTTCAGCATACAATCAAATTTGGATCAGTTGACTGAAAAATTTATCTGTCAATCCTAGGCATTTGAGATCTTTTGAACTTGTTGAATGGGTCAAGACAATGTCATTGAGTCCTTGAGTCCATGGTTGAGCTTAATTTGTCATTGGCTAGGTCAAACAGTCAAAAATTGCCTTTGTACAGTCAAAACCCTAAAAATGACCATTTTGCCCTTTTGATGATCTGATCAAGTTTCTTGTGGAATTGTGATCCAAACTTGATCAAATGGTTCATATGAGTTCATAATGTTTATGTGGGTCAAAATTTATGAGGTTTGACTGCAAATTGGCCACAATTGACTTTTTCCCCAATATAGTTGATTTCTAGGTCAACTGTCCAATTGACTGGGCAAAAATTTGATTCAAGGCTTGAAACTTGGTATGGACAAAATTATAAGTCCAACATGAAGTATGAAAGTAACTTTGGGCATTGTTGGTCAAAACATCACTGTGCAAACTCAAACCCTAATTTAGGTTAACAATGCAATGAGGTGTCTTGAGCAGAGCAAACCCTAGCTTGATCTTGAATTCCAAGAGTCTTGTGATGAGAAATGTTGATGAAATGAGAGGGAAAATTTTGGGGTACAACAATTGTCCATAAGTCAGGTTTAATGATAATAATGCACTTTCCTTTTGTAGAAGATCTTTGTCTGAAGAAAGCCGTTAGCATTTAATTCTGTCTTGAATAACCAATAACGCTTCAGAGTCTTCTTTGCTGTATTTGCTGATAACGCTTCAGAGTGTTGATGACTTGGTAAAGATGTCTTTGATCAGAGTCAGAGTGTATTTGTTTAGGCGCAGATTCTGGTCATCAAGCTTCAGCGTATAATCTGGTAGCTTCAGTGTGTAGCACAGGTTGCTGATCTTCTGATGCTGATTCCATTCTGATGCTGATTCCATCAGAACTTCTGCATATACAAAACATAATTTTAAGGAGCATAATTGTTCTTTGTATATATCTTTGAAATAATTTATTCTTTGTATTTTGTTATCATCAAAACTCTAATCGAGGGTTGTAGAATCAAACTATGTTCTAACAATCTCCCCCTTTTTGATGATGACAAAAATCAGATTTTTCAATAAAGAATAAAGAATAAAAAGTATAGAATTAAGAAGAAAAACTCCCCCTGAGTTGATTACTTCCCTTTAATTCTATGAGTCTTTAAGCATCAGAATCTTACTGTATCTTTCATCAGAGTTTGTATCTTTCATCAGAGTTTTGTACCTGTTCAAGCTTTTCAGAAGAGAGAAATTAAGTAGATTAGAATGTTTGAGACTTATGTCTCAGTGATCCGTTATTGAAAATATCTTATTCTTTCTCCCCCTTTTTGCCAGTTATCAAAAAGAACATATAATCAGAGCCAAAAGGAGTTTAAATATATTTTGAAAACGTAAACGGCAAGAGAGAGAAATAAATTGTAATGATTATAAGCATTAATGACAGCTGATTTTGGGGGATTCGGAAAGATATTGGAACGGTTACCCATGACATGTGTCTCAATGCATCCAATCAGCGCTTTTGACCTTTCAGAAAAGTGAACGCGTGTTCAGCCTCATAAGGTAGTTGATGAATGGATGACAACTATTTGCTTACGTGAACATCATACTTCTATCCTTGAAATGAAGCGCTCAGATCTTCATGGATAGATTCTGATATAATCTGGACTTCTAAAAATCTAAAGGCAGGTTGATCAGCAGTTCACAGAAAATAACCAAAATTATGAAGGTTAAGATATGAAAATAAAACTATTTTATTCTGGGTAAAGCTTCATGCTGAGATGTTTCAGGATGAAGTTAAACCTATCTTCAGAAAGAAGTTTTGTAAAGACATCAACCCATTGATAGTCTGTGTCAATGAATTTTAAATTGAGAATCCCTTTCTGAATATAGTCCCTAATAAAATGATGTTTTATTTCTATATGCTTAGCCCTAGAATGCAAAATAGGATTTTTACTGAGACAAATAGCAGAAGTGTTGTCACAGAGGATAGGGATGTTACTCTCAAATATATTGAAGTCCTCAAGTTGACTTTTCATCCAGAGCATTTGCGTGCTACATCCAGCTGCTGCTATGTATTCAGCTTCTGCTGTTGATAAAGCTATTATGGATTGTCTCTTGCTGGACCATGAGATCAGATTTTCTCCCAGAAATTGGCAGCTTCCAGAAGTGCTTTTACGTTCTACTCTGTCTCCAGCAAAATCAGCATCACAGTATCTACTAAGCTGTAATCACTTGATTTTCTATAAAACAAACCCAGATTAGCACTACCTTTCAGATACTTGAAAATTCACTTAACTGTTGTTAAGTGAGATTCTCTAGGATCTGATTGGAATCTAGCACAAATGCAAACACTGAATAGAATGTCAGGCCTTGAAGCCGTCAGATAGATAAGAGAACCAATCATACCTCTGTAGACCTTCTGTTCTACCTTTTACTTACCTCTTCTTTTTCTAGAATGCACGTGGGATGCATTGGAATCCTTGAGGGCTTACATTCTGAGAGATCAAATTTCTTCAGAAGTTCTCTGACATATTTGCTTTGATGAATGTAAGTTCCTTCTGGAGTTTGATTAATCTGAATGCCCAGAAAGAACTTTAGTTCCCCCATTAGGCTCATCTCAAATTCCGCCTGCATACATTTAGAAAACTCTCTTCCCAGAGAGGGTTTAGTGGATCCAAATATAATGTCATCAACATAAATCTGACATACTAAGATGTCATTCTTAACTGTCTTACTGAACAAGGTTGTGTCCACTTTCCCTCTGGTGAATTCCTTTTCTAACAGGAAGTTACTTAGTCTTTCATACCAAGCTCTGGGAGCTTGTTTCAGACCATAGAGTGACTTCTTTAGTTTGAAAACATATTCTGGATTTTTGGAACTTTCAAAACCAGGGGGTTGGTGCACATAAACCTCTTCTTCTATATAGCCATTTAAGAATGCACTCTTGACATCCATCTGATACAGAGTGATACCTTTATTAACAACAAATGAAATTAAAAGTCTGATAGATTCTAACCTAACGACTGGAGCAAAGGTTTCTGTATAGTCTATCCCCTCTTGCTGACTATAACCTTGTGCTACCAGCCGTGCTTTGTTTCTGATGACTTCACCTTGTTCGTTCAGTTTGTTTCTGAACACCCATTTTGTACCTATGACGTTGAATCCTTTTGGTCTGGGAACCAGATCCCATACGTCATTTCTTGTGGACTGATTTAGCTCCTCCTGCATTGCCAAAATCTAGTCATTGTCCAGAAGTGCTTCATTAATTGTTGTTGGTTTAATCAGAAAAACCAGTCCCATGAGGGATTCTTCAGAGTTTCTGAAGGTAGATCTTGTTCTGATTGGATCTTCCTTCCTTCCTAAGATTGTTTCTTCTGGGTGATCAATGTTGCTTCTGGATGGTCTTTTCAGGAGTTGATCAACAGAAGGTTCTTGGTTGCTTGCAGTGACTCTTACTGATGTTGAGGGAGTGTCTCTGTTGAGAGCCTCTGAGTTGTCTTCAGTACCTGTGAGTTCAACTTCCATACCTGCAAGGAATTCATTCTGCTTTGACTTTTGAGAGTCAAGCTTATCATCAAACCGAACACTGATTGACTCTTCAACAATTTGTGTTTCTGTATTGTATACTTTGTACCCTCTTGAGCATTCAGAGTATCCTAACATAATACACTTTTGTGCTTTAGAGTCAAACTTGTTCAAATAATTTTTTGTATTCAAAATAAAACATGTACATCCAAATGGGTGAAAATAAGAAATGTTGGGCTTTCTGTTCTTCCACAATTCATATGGAGTCTTTTCCAGAATAGGTCTTATGGAGATTCTATTCTGAATGTAACACGTTGTGTTTATTGCTTCTGCCCAAAAGATCTTAGCAATGGTAGTCTCGTTGATCATGGTTCTGGCCATTTCTTGCAATGTTCTTTTCTTTTATTCTACAACTCCATTTTGTTGGGGAGTTCTAGGACAAGAGAAATCATGCAGAATGCCTTTTTCATTAAAGAATAATTCAAAATCTTTATTTTCAAATTCTCCACCATGATCACTTCTGACTTTGACGATTCTAAGATCCTTTTCATTCTGAACTTGGTTGCAGAAGGTAACAAACACAGAGTGTGACTCATCCTTGTGCCTTAAGAACTTTACCCATGTCCATCTGCTATAGTCATCTACGATTACTAACCCATACTTCTTGCCACTGACTGAGGCAGTTTTTACTAGTCCAAATAAGTCAATGTGCATAAGTTCTAATGGCTTAGAGGTGGAAACAACATTTTTGGATTTGAAAGCAGGTTTTGCAAACTTGCCTTTCTGACATGCTTCACACAAAGCATCTGAATTAAACTTCAAGTTAAGAAGTCCTCTGACCAGATTGAGTTTGTTAATCTGAGATATTCTTCTCATACTAACATGTCCCAATCTTCTGTGCCAGATCCATTGCTCGTTGTTAACAGACATAAGACATTTTACATTTTGAGTTTTCAGTTCATAAAGTTTAATTTTATAAATGTTGTTTTTCCTCTTTCCATTAAATAGGATAGTCCCATCTTTCTGACTAACAGCTTTGCATGAATTTTGATTGAAGATTATATCATAACCGTTATCACTTAATTGACTTATGGATAAAAGGTTATGCATTAATCCATCAACTAATAAAACATTACTAATAGAGGGAAGATTTCCATTACCTACTGTTCCAGAGCCAATAATCTTTCCCCTCTGATTTCCTCCAAAGCCTACGTGGCCTCCAGCCTTAAGTTCCATGCTTTGGAACATATGCCTTCTTCCCGTCATGTGTCGTGAGCAGCCAGAGTCCAGGTACCATGACCGGTGTCTTTTCTTTGCTGCTAAAGATATCTGCCACATGTATTATTTTATCCTTAGGTACCCACATTTTCTTAGGTCCTGATTTGTTAGTTTTACCAAAACTCTGGTTAAATTTTGGTTTGACAGAGTAATCACTACTTGTATATTTTATGTCATGTGTGTGCCCATACATAAAGTGTGAATCAAGTGGAGTACGCTTTATAACTAAATCCATGGAATTTTTTGGTGTAGGAACCTTACCTTGATATCCTATCCCTTTTCGGCCATTTCTGCTAACCCCATAGATCATTGAAGCCATTTTGCTTTTGTCTATGTTTTTAGCCAGAAAATTTTGAAAGCTGTGATCATACTCTTTGATGATCTCATCAGCATTGCTGGGAGTTTCAGGGATTATTTCCTTCTGAGAGTTTTGCAATTGGTTTTTTAGTTTTGAAATTTTATCTTTTAACTCAGAATTCTCCAATTTTAGACTCTCAGTTTTATCAGAGTCAGAAGCAATATTCCTTTTCAGGTTTCTGAATTTGACTCTGATCTGCTGATACCTTTCCAAAATTTCATTAAGGCTTTCAGCTAGTTCAGCCTTAGTAAAGTTGATAGTAAAGTCAGGGAATACCTCTTTTGTATCTGATTCTGAGTCTGAACCAGACGCTTCATTGTCTTCAGATACGTTTGCCATGAGAGCTATGTTTGCTCTTTCATCATCTGATTCTGAGTCAGCTTCAGATGTATCAGAATCATCCCATGTAGCCATTAGACTTTTCTTATTTTCCTTGCCAAACTTCTCTTTGGGATTCCCCTTCTGAAGATTTGGGCAATCACTTTTGTAGTGCCCTTGCTCGTTACACTCATAGTAGATGATGTCTTTGTTGTTTGGCTTTCTGTATCCTGAAGAGCCTTCAGATCTTTTGTGTCCAGAGGAGGATTCAGACTTTCTGTATCTGGAGGAAGATTCATTCAGATTTTCTGATCTTCTGGGATTCCTGAACTTCCTTTGCCTCTGCTTCCACAGTTGGTTCACCCTTCTGGAGAGAAGAGACAATTCATCTTCTTCTGATGAGGATCCATCAGAGGTTTCTTCCATATCCTGCAAAACTTTGGAGTTAGATTTTCTGTTAGATTTTAAAGCTAATGGCTTACCTTTCTTTTGAGGTTCATCTGCTTCTAGCTCTATCTCGTGACTTCTGAGGGAGCTGACAAGTTCCTCCAGAGAGATTTTGTTGAGATCCTTGGCTAGTTTAAGCGCTGTAACCATTGGCCTCCACTGTTTTGGCAAGCTTCTGATGATCTTCTTAACGTGATCATCAGTGGAATATCCTTTGTCAAGAACTTTTATACCAGTAACAAGAATTTGGAATCTTGAAAACATAGCTTCTATTGATTCACTATCTTCCATCTTGAATGCCTCATAATTCTGAATGAGCGCAAGGGCTTTTGTTTCTTTGACTTGAATGTTGCCTTCATGCGTCATTCTCAGAGAATCAAACATATTCTTAGCAGTTTCTTTGTTTGATATTTTCTCATATTCTAAATCTGAGATGGCGCTGAGAAGAATTGTTTTGGCCTTGTGATGATTTCTAAACTCCCCTCTTTTGCTGATCAGACATCATTTTCCTGTCAATCTTCTGACCACGTCCATCCACTGGGTGCCTGTATCCATCAGTCACCATGTCCCACAGATCAGCTTCATGGGCCAGAAAGAAACTCTCAATTCTATCTTTCCAGTAGTCAAAGTTTTCTCCATCAAAGACTGGAGGTTTGCCACTGAATCTGTCCCTTTCTTCATTGTTGTCATTGCTGATGTTTTGACTTGGTCCTGCCATTGTGTTTTTCTAACGCTGGATCTTGTACTGACATGGTTAAGTGTTAAAGCTCAGAACCAGGCGCTCTGATGCCAATTGAAGATGTGAAGAACACAAGAAGGGGGGTTGAATTGTAAAACTTAAATCAAAAGGCTTAACAACACAGTATTTTTATCCTGGTTCGTTTGATCTCAAACTACTCCAGTCCATCCGTCAAGGTGATTTCGCCTCTCTCCAACGAGGTCTTAATCCACTATTCTCAAAGGATTACAACAGCTACTTTAACAATTGTTAAAGTCTTCTTGAGTACAACCACAATCCGGTTAATCTCAAGGAACTTCTTTTACAAATGAATTGAACAAGTGTGTTGTTGTTTTCTTACAAAACTATATATCACAACTGTGATAATTACACAAAATAGGCTTGGAATAAAATGAATTTGCTAAAGCTTTGAATATGTGTGGTTTGGATAGCTTGGCAAATTTTGAGTGCGTACGTACGTGCTTCTTTTCACAAGCAGACATGTTTATATAGGCAAGCAAGGATATGTTGTCCATAAAGCAGGTTTAATGATAATAATGCACTTTCCTTTTGTAGAAGATATTTGTCTGAAGAAAGCCGTTAGCATTTAATTCTGTCTTGAATAACCAGTAACGCTTCAGAGTCTTCTTTGTTGTATTTGCTGATAACGCTTCAGAGTGTTGATGACTTGGTAAAGATGTCTTTGATCAGAGTCAGAGTGTATTTATTTAAGCGCAGATTCTGGTCATCAAGCTTCATCGTATAATCTGGTAGCTTCAGTGTGTAGCACAGGTTGCTGATCTTCTGATGTTGATTCCATTCTGATGCTGATTCCATCAGAACTTCTGCATATACAAAACGTAATTTTAAGGAGCATAATTGTTCTTTGTATATATCTTTGAAATAATTTATTCTTTGTATTTTGTTATCATCAAAACTCTAATCAAGGGTTGTAGAATCAAACTATGTTCTAACACATGGCACACTGATAAGTTGCCCCAGCATTCTTCAACCCAAAAGGCATTACCTTGTAACAGAAGGTGCCCACTGTGTAACGAAGGTTGTCTTCTCGATGTCCTCAGGAGCCATCTTGATCTGGTTGTAGCCATAAAAACCATCCATGAAGGAGAAGATCTTGTGCTGCGTGGTGTTGTCGACTAGAACATCAATGTGAGGAAGTGGGAAATCATCCTTGGGGCTTGCCCTGTTCAGATCTCTGTAGTCCACACACATCCGTACCTTACTGTCCTTCTTAGGTATCAGAACGACGTTGGCAACCCACCGCGGATAAGAAGTGACAGCTAAGAATCCTGCATCGAACTGTTTCATGACCTCTGCCTTGTTTTTCTCTGACATTTCAGGACGCATACGAAGGACCTTCTGCTTTACCGGAGGGCCGTTTCTTTAATCGGCAGGCAATGTACCACAATATCAGTGTCCAAACCAGGCATGTCTTCATAGGACCAGGCAAAGATCTCAACATAGTCATGTAGCATCTGTATTAACCGTTGTTTGACACTAGGCTCCAGATTCGCACCTATTTTAACCTCTTTCTTGTCTTCCTCTGTACCCAAGTTCACTTACTCAACTGGCTCTTCATGAGGCTGTATGGCCCTTTCTTCTTGTTGCAATAGTCTAGCAAGTTCTCTAGGCACCTCACAATCATCCTCACCTTCGTCCTCGACTTGGTTGATCGGATTTTTGAAGTCATAACTGGCAGTAACAGAGCTGTTATCAATGGGATCCAGAGTGGATATGGATCTGCAGTATGATACGTGAGTGTGTGTAAGAGAATAGCTGTTTTGATAAAGTGAGAGATAAAAAAGAAAAACAAGGAGCGCAAAATTTGTATGCAAGAAACGTCCAATGCTTTATTAATGATATATGAAATGACAAATAATAGCCCTCACAAGCAAAGCCAGGGTGCCTCGGGTAAGGCACCGGGCCATAAATTTTCAAACTGTTTATTACAAATCTCAAAACAAATGAATCAATACTACGGAATAAAAGAAACACGTATGAAGTCCCTAGCCATCCAGTTATTCGGTCCACCGTTGGTTGTTGGGTAAATCCAGCTGTCAATGTCTGAATCCTCTTTACTGTCTTCAATTGCATTAATTCCCCGATTACTGATGTGTAGAGGAGGTCTTCCAGCCCGAGCGTGCCTAACAGCCCTTTGAGCCCCTGTAGTAAAGCCCAAACCAAATTTGTCAGTTTTGTGAGTGAAATCAGGGAGCTGACCCCAATTGGTACACCCACCTTCTTCAACCACAGCCCTGGCGTCCTTGAGAGAATCCATCTTCAATGGAGGTTTGTTGGTAGTAATTTCAGTTGATGCCAAGATCTGAGGGACCTCTTCGAAATTCTGACAAGGAGTTTCTATGAATTCCCCGTCCATATCTATGTAGAGGAAGGAATTGAGGTGACTCACCATATATTCTTCTTCACCTCGCACTGTGACAATCTTTCCTTTCACCGGATACTTCAGCATTTGATGGAGTGTGGAAGTAACTGCCCCAGCCTCATGGATCCAAGGACGATCCAACAAGCAAGAATACGACGACCTGATATCCATTACGTAGAAGATGGACCCAAAAGTCTGAGAACCTACTTTGACAGGGATGTCCACCTCCCCGTGCACCAATCTCCTCGATCCGTCAAAAGCCCTTACCACAATGTTACTAGGCTTTAGAGTCAAACCCTTACAACCCAACGCTTTCTTCGGCAGAACATTCAGTGAAGACTCGGTATCTACCAGCACATGAGCCATAGTGGTTCCCCTGCACTCAATCGAGACATGCAGAGCATCATTATGCTTCCTTCCTTTTGGTGTCAGATCTGCATCTGAAAAACCCAGCCCATTGTCAGCAGTCAGGCTGGCCACATAATCTTTGAACTGATGTGCTAAAGTTTCCTGCGGCACATGCGCAGTCTTGAGAAATGAAATCAAAGCCTTCGCATGGGCTTCAGAATACAACAACAGAGACAACATGTATATCTTTGATGGGGTCTGCCCCAGCTGCTCAACCACATTGTAGTCGCTCTTCTTAATGATTTTCAGTATTTCCTCTATTTCTTGTTTAGAGGCTTCCACAATGATTTTCTCAGGTGCTTCCGTCCGGGCAGGCTCACCTATAATTTCCTTGCCCCAAGTCCCAGATGGCTCAGCAGCAGGGGTAATAACTGGAGTAGGAACAGGAGAAATGTTAGGAGTGCTGGTTGGAGCAGCAGTTGGAATAACAGTAGGCTTGATGATCCTCGGAGCAATCTCAGGAGAGAAAACCCTTCCACTTCGGGTAACCTTACTAGTCCCGACAATATTACTGACATCAGTATCAGCTTCTTCAGATCTTGCTTAATGTCATGATAGTACACATCGGCACCATAATCCCATGGGACAACCTTGTCTGAGGTGTACAGGATGGGACCAGGAACAGTGATTATCAGTGGAGCAATTCTTTGAACATGTGTAATCCTAACGGGTCTTCTCGAGGAAAACTTAAAAGGATTGGCGGAAATGGTTATAATAGCGACGTCTTCAATGGGAAAAACAGATATCATAGTGTTCTCGAACAAAATATCTTTATTATCCATCAGGCGCTGAACACCTCACTTCAACAAACGGTAACCAGAAGGTAGAATCGAACACATGTGGCAACCTTCACCATAACCCGGAAATAAACCGGCCAACAACAAATTCTTAACAGTCATAAGAGGAGTAGAAATTTCTTTAACAGAGGTCACAAACAAATCAATGTCAACAGCATTAACTCCACGACCATGTTTGGGCATGGGAGCAGTTATAACATTCGGCTTTTCTGGAGCAACGAACTCTATCTCCTTGGCTTCAAGAAAGTCTTGTACTTTGTTTCTCAGAGCCCAGCAATCATTTGTATAGTGGCCAGGACTCTCAGAATGGTAGGCGCACCGCGCGTTGGGATTGTATCTGGGAGAGGTTGTGTTTGGATTCTTGGGAGCCTCTCTCAAGGTTGCCAAGTTAGATCTCAGTAGATGAGGAAGAACTTCAGCCAATGTCATATTGATGCGGGTAAACTGTCGTTGTGGTCTTTCCACCCTTTGTTGATTGTTGCATTGTGGAGCAACTGCGGGTCTTGGTATCACTATAACATTTACCGTTTGACGGTGTTCAGATCTGCTTTGGCCCCTCGGGCTATAGACCGCACTGGCTTCCTTCTTACCAACGAAAGGCTTCTTTGTTGAACTCGAGGAGGCATCCTTTTGTATTTTACCACTCCGAATTCCAGCTTCTACTCTTTCTCCAGTTAAAATTAGCTCGGTGAAACCAGATGACGAGTTGTCGATTAAGTGATTAAAAAATGGGCCTGATAGCGTTCCTAGAAACATATCAACCAACTCCCTATCAGACAAAGGGGGTTGAACTCTCCCAGCCAAGTCTCTCCATTTTTGAGCATAATCTTTAAAACCTTCACCTGCACCCATGGACACACTCTGGAGTTAAGTATGAGTGGGAGCAAGGTCGGCATTATACTGATACTTCTTGTAGAAATCAGCAGTAAGATCTTCCCAGTTTCGGACACTGGCTTCCTCCAACTGGTAGAACCGTTCAAGCTGAGTCCCTGATAGACTATCTTGAAAGAAGTGCACCCACAAATTTCTATCAGCGGTGTGGGGTTGGATTTTTCTTACATAAGAGCGGAGATGGAGCTTTGGGCAGGACACTCCATTATACTTGGAAAAAACCGGAGCTTTGAACTTCTGAGGGATGACCACTCCTGATACCAGTCCCAATTCTCCGAAATCCGAACCAGGTATCCTCTGAACTTCCATGGCACTCAGACGGTCTTCTAACTGCTTGTATCTATCCTTAGCAGGAAGATATTGCTCATCATTATAATCAGTATCATTATCGGAGACTGCAGGACTAGGGTCCTTCTCTTCTTCCTGATTCTCCACGTCCTTGGACGAAGAGGTCAGATCGGCTTGTCGCTTCAACCGCTCTCCAAACCTTTTACACATATTCAGAATACCGACAACCTTCTTCTTCTTCTTCTTCTTCTTCTCTTTCAGAATAAGGGCTTTCAGATCTTCCTTCCCCTTTGCGAGACTTATGAACATCTGTTGGAACTGGGCGTTCTGTGCCTGAAGATCTATGATGGCTTGATCGGAAGACACTTTTGCTGAAATAAACAACGAAGAAGATGAGAAACCTGTAGCGGTACCTGTAATGATGTGTATGATAATGGGATGCGTATGTAATGATTTCAAAGACTTCTGGAAATTTAAATTTGCAAACCAAAATAAACAAAAACTTTATTAGCTTAAATTTGAAGGTTCAAAATGCCTTTAAGGCGTTACAAATAAGTAAATAAAACAAATCTAAAACTAGAAAAGAAAAATCAAAAGTCCCATGGACGCTTTCTCTTTGTGCTGATATAATTATTTAGCACTCTTTCTTCCTGGAGCTTCCTGGTGAGCTTTAAAACCTTCCTTTCTTGATCATGGAACTGTTCCCTGTAAGTATCCCACTCATTCTTCAACTGAATCCAAGACCTCTGTAACTCCCCAAGATCAGTGGGCATGTAAGGATTGAGAACCGTATAAGGAATTCCTTCTTTAGTAGTGGGATCCACAACCACTGTTAATAAGGCCACATAAGGCATCATAAGCTTCTGGGCACAAGCTCGTACCCATTGGAGGTAAGGCTCCATAGGAATGGAAGTCTTTGGTCCCAAATCTTTAGGGTCAGATCTGTTTACCATGCCCCAAGCTCGTATGAACCTCCGGCGATACTTATTAACATCATCCTCATAGTTGAATACAATGCCCTCAATAAGTAACTCATGGGGACCATCCCTTCGAGCATGACCAAATTGTCACAAAGCTAGACAAGGATTGTAAGTTATACCCCCTCTGATACCAAGTAATGGGACATTAGGGTACTCCCCACAGCGGTCAATAATAGCAATGTCTTCCATAGCTCGGAATACCAAAGAATATCCGTATGAGTGAGTGACATTATCCTTTGCGACCAACCCAAACCTTTTTCATTCTTCGGTGCAAACTTAGGGAGGTGATAAATAAACCACCTCGACAGCAACGGCATGCAATAAGAGTCCCTCTTATCTTCATGGTACGAGTATGGAGAGTGTGCAAAATATCTCCAATCAAGGTAGGCACAGGGTTGCGAGAAAGGAAAATCTTGATAGCATTCACATCTACGAAGGAGTCCGGATTAGGGAAGAGAACTAAACCATAGATAAGAAGAGCCAAGACCTCCTCAAAAGCATGAAAATCCATATCATCCCAAAATAGCTGAGCCTTGTCTATCAGAAATTTGGCTAGAAAACCCTCGACTCCGCTTCAATTTTCCCAATTGGATACCACGTCGGCCCGTTTCAAATGCAAAGATGAGGCAATGACTTCTGGCTTAGGAACTTCTTCTATACCTGTGAAGGGTACCTGTTCAAGAATGGGTATGCCCAATAGCTGAGAGAATTCTTCCAAGGTGGGTACCAACTGATAATCTGGAAAGGTGAAGCAGTGATGCTTGGGATTGAAGAACTGAAAAAGTACACTCATCATCTGTTCATCAAAGTTTTAAGTAACCAGGCTGAGAAGTTGACCGTGTCTCTTAATGAAAGTAGAAGTTTCATAAAATCTTGATACTAGCTCTTTGAGTTGGGAAGGTATTCTTCCTAAAGCTGATTCAGATAGTATTTCTATGCACAAAAGCCATGATCTGCAAAACAGAACAAAGATAAATTCCCTTGGTCTTTGAAATGGTTAGTGTAATGAAGCATGAATGCCATGTTATGATGCATGATGTCATGATAAACCACAGGTATAGCAAACACAGGTATTGCAAACACAGTCAAATCACACAAAGCCCTTAGGTTTAAGGCTTGAATGAGGTCAAAGGTAATACCCTTTTGAAGTTAAGTTGGTTTCAAACCTGTCCTAGAAAAGTAACCGGGTTCTAGAGGATCTCAATATCACTGACCATCCTATATCGGTCATGGTTTCAACTCACGCAATCTTTTCTTGCGGCCGAAATATTCCGAAAGTATAATCTCAATGAGTGTAGCATCGAGTATCAACCAATCCTCAGCTCTACACCGAGGCCAGCTATCTCGCTACTTTCTAATGGCCAAGTTGTTCAACTAAGGTTCTAAGGTTCGTTAGTGCTTTACGACACCATGCAACAGCTTCGTATTCTCCTCGTTTCACCACAAGGGATACCGGTACCAACCAAAGTGCCACACCAACGTAGCTACTACTTTAACTGTATCGGTCTACGCTGTATAGTTCCATCACAGTCTATTGATACTTACCTAATGAGTGCCCCTAGATCCGGGTATAGGATCTATAGTAACCCCAAACAAAACCCTCAAAAATAAAGCAAACAAAGCAATCAAGAGAAGCAATTTTAATGACCTAGATCCTAAGGTATACCCCACTTATAACTCCCCAACAAAGTCACGAGTTCTGTGATACGGTGGCAAAACCGACTGCTTTTACTGGTTTGCGTTTTACGTTTTTTATTCGCAAAATTTCGCGGTAAGCAAGAGTCACCACCGACTTTTATTTCATCCAACCGGAAAGGAAAAAAGTACAGAAAAAATCCTTTTTTCGAGATTTTGAGTACGGGGGGTAGATTATAGAAAGGGAAGGTGTTAGCACGCTTTCTATCCATAGTTTTCCATGGGCTCTTAGGTACTTGCTCATTTTGAAAATTTCTTGTGTGTGCTTGCTTTGAAAAGTTTTGTTTTACTTCGTTTTAACCCTTGTTTTTGTCCTCAAGAGTGTTACGAAGTTGTTTTTGAAAACTTTGTTTGAAAAGTGTTGGTGTGAAGAAGTTTTTGTTTGTTTGAGCAAGTACCTAGGAACTAATCTACCTACTCAAAAAAAGGCGTTCTTTTCCTCCTATCCTTTAGGCCGTGTTATCCTACTATTAGTGAGTAGGTAACCCTAGTTGTTGGAATTTGTAAGGATCAATTCGAAAGGGACGTACGGTCACTAAAGCAATATTAGGACACTTTAGTAGTAACCCTAGAGTCTTAAGATCTTTTCGAGGCAACATTTCGAGGCAACATTCGAATGGGACAATTTGATCTCTTAGACTGGAGGGAAACCACTAAGACACCCTATGCTTAATGATCGTTTATCGAAGGCAACCTAAGTGAGAGTATACCCTAAGAGTGAATATGTGCGAGTGATTTATTTTCAGTTTATTATCTTTGCACATTAGGGTTTTCTAACCATTTTAATTTTGTTATGCATTCTTGCCATACAATCCTAAACATACATCTAACAGTTAAGAGTTTTGCGGAAAGTAAAAGCGGAAAAAATAACCTACGCTTATTACATGGCTTTGACAGTTACATAATTGTCGTTGACAGTAAATAAAGTTGCGGAAATTTAAAAACCATAATTAAAACTATTACATCCTCAAAACAGTTACAAAAATAATAAAAGAATTAAATACGCGCGGTAAGTTAAATGCGAGGCGATTAGGGTTTTGACCCTTTGACTAATCCTACTTGCGATTGATTAAAGAAAAAACATGTTTTTTCTCATGTTTTGTTATTTGAGAAACTAATGAATAATTGAATTAAAATAAAAGAACCTAATTACTAATTAATTTTAATTAAGAAAAATAATTAAGTTAACCTATTTTTTTTGTGTTTTTGTTTGAAAAAAGAAAATAATTAAATCAAGAATTTAAACATAGTTTTCTAATTGATTTTAATTGTAAAAATAAGTTAAAGTTACCCTAAATTAAATTAAGCCAATTAATTGAAAATTAAATTTGATAGTAATAAAAAAACTCTAAATTTATGAATTCTTGATTTTGGGATTTTTATAAAAAATTGATTTTAAAATATAAATTAGTAAATTGCAAGGAATAAAGAAAAAAATAATAAAATAAAGAAATTTAGAATGGGCTTGTGTTAAATAGCAATGTTGGGGGGTGTGGAACTGAAAATCTTTGGCCCATTAAGCTCCAGGCCTGGTCAACACTGGATCCGGTGCATCGTTGACTTTGAGGAATACCATGGACCTTCATTGCTGGTACGTTGGATCTGAATAGTTGGGCATCCAGTGGCCAGACGTTGAGGGTGTATGGAAGGCGTGTGAGGGAGTATTACATTGGATCTGCAAAGGTAAAACAAGAAAATGCATTTTGTTGGGACCTGGGATCGAACCCAGGTCCTTGTACTCCCTACCAATGATGCGTTGCCAACTGTGCTACGTTGTTAACTTGTTATTACAATAATAATAAAACATAATATAAGAAAAACAAAAGAGCTGATTCCAAAGTGCGCGAGATTCAAACGGACGAATGGTTGGCTGAAACACATCTTCTTCTTCCTGGAACCGTCGTCTTAGACGAAGGGACTGTTACCTACAGACATCCACTTTAGGTATAACCCTGCATCTTTCAAAAATGTTGTACACGCAAGATATATGAAAGGTAATGGTACCAATCAACTCCTCTCATCCTCACGAGCATCATGGTACCTGATTCAAGGCCTAATTGTTCCTGTACAAAAATACCTAAAAATAACACAAAAACCCTAGCAATGGCAACATCGTGTACAGGCTTCAAAAACGCAATTAAATGACATGGTTAGCTTGCAAACATGATGACAAACACGAATATAACAATCAAAAGTGCTAATGATGCAAGAATTATGATAATCGAATTGGAAAATTATGTCAAACTGTATGAGGTGTAGTGCGTGTTTCTGGGTGTTTCAGGCCTTGCAAACGATTGGGACAGCTTCCTGGGACGTCCAGCAATGGATTGAGATAGCTAGGATGGCTTGAGATGGCCTGTGGAGTGAAAACAAATTCACACTTTTCTTTGAATTTTGTGACTTTGCTCTGCCTTTTTTCATGACTCTCACCCTTGTATTTTGATATGGAATTATTCACTATATAACCTAGAGTGAATTAGGTTAACAAACTTGGACTAAATCTTTGCATTTATCCAAAATTTAATTTGATTTGCAATTTATATGATATGTTGCTATTTTGAGCCAAATCATGCCTTTCTTGTACAATTGACCTTGATTCGATTTGATCTTGTTAACTCGGCATATCTTAATTGCCAATCTGTCAAAAAAACAAATCAAATCATATCTTTGTTAATTTTCATCATTTATTTGATTTAATTCACTTTTTAATTAATGAAAAATCAAAATAAATTGAAAAATGAAGCACATAATGGGTGAGTGAACATTTGAATCGTGGACCACATTATAATTGAGGTGCAAGCAGAAAAAGTTGGGCCCATTTAGCAAAAAATGCAAATTTGAGCACATTTGACTTTTGGCAATTTTCCAAAAATGGTCAACTTAGCCAATGCATAACTCTCTCAATTTTGACCCTAGAGAAGTGTTCTTTGACTTTTAGAAAGCTTTGGATGTCCTCTAAAAAACAATTTTTGTATCATCTCAATTGAGTCTTCCATGTTCATGTATGAAGCTTTTACCCAAAAGGTGTTTTGTTGACTTTTCAAAAGGACCTATAATGTCAAAATTCATATCTTCTTGTTAGTGCATATTCTGGACTTATGAGATGAAGATGAATTGTAGGGAATTGCATCCTCTTCAAAATGAGCTTTCGATGGGTCATTTTTGATAAAGTATGAGAAAGTTATGCTTGGTCAAAGTTGAGTTGACTTTTCCTATAAAACCCTAATTTAGCAACTTTTTGGTTTTGATGAATTGTGAGCAATCCTTGAGGAATCATGATCAACCCTTGATCAAATGATGTATAATACTTCAAAATTAGGATGTTGACCAAAAATCTTGAAGTTTGACTGTATGTGAGCCACAATTGACTTTTGACCTAGTACAATCGATTTTCAGGCATTTGAGCAATTGACTGAGCAAACTTCTTCTGCAAGGCTTGAAACTTGACATGGATGATCTTGAGAACATATTAGGACAGTGGTGATCATTTGAGTCATTTTTGGTTCACACATCTTGATGAAGATGGAAACCCTAATTTGAGGTATACTGCCTTAAGAGAGAGTTTGTCTAGTCAATTCTTGAACTTCCTTGAGCAATTTAGGGACCTCACTTGCCATGTGTTGAGAAATATGGGATGGAAAATTTTGGGGTACAACAACATACATATCATATACAGCATAATCTCATTTATTTTGAGAACATCATCTCACTCTGCATTTCATGCATCGCATATAACTAACCCTGATATCTTTTCAAGAAAAGACAATTAGCTTCAATGAATCCAGCAGTTATACAGATCACAACTACAGACAACTAATCAAAACTCAGTTCCCGAAATCAAACGGGTCAACTAATCTACATTATCGCTTCGAAGTAACCCTACCATCCAGGTTCCTTCTCACAGCCCTACTATCCAGGTTGTCATAGAAAAATAACCTTACCATGGTTCATTCTGAAGTTTTACATAGACTTAGCCCAAAGTAACCTTACCCAGGTTCCTGCTAAAGTTTTACCCAAACTCCTCACAAAGCAACCTTACCCAGGTTCCTTATCGGTTCAGATACAGTTTTACCCAAACTCCTCACGAAACAACCTTACCCAGGTTCCTTCCCCTAAGCCCTACTATCCAGGCTTTCATATTGAAGTAACCCTATTATCTAGGTTCCTTCTCACAGCCCTACTATCCAGGTTGTTCATATCTAAGTAACCCTACTACCCAGTTTCCTTCTCACAACTCTACTATCCAGGATTTTCATATCGAAGTAACCCCACTACCCAGGTTCCTTATCACAGCCCTACTATCCAGGCTTTTCATATCGAAGTAACCCCACTACCCAAGTTCCTTCTCACAGCCCTACTATCCAGGATTTTCATATCTAAGTAACCCTACTACCTAGGTTCCTTCTCACAGCCCTACTATCCAGGCTTTTCATATCGAAGTAACCCTACTACCCAGGTTCCTTCTCACACCCCTACTATCCAGGATTTTCATATCGAAGTAACCCTACTACCCAGGTTCCTTCTCACAGCCCTACTATCCAGGATTTTCATATCGATGTAACCCTACTACCCAGGTTCCTTCTTACAGCCCTACTATCCAGGATTTTCATATCGAAGTAACCATACTACCCAAGTTCCTTCTCACAACCCTACTATCCGGGCTTTTCATATCAAAGTAACCCTACTACCCAGGTTCCTTCTTACAGCCCTACTATCCAGGCTTTTCATATCGAAGTAACCCTACTACCCAGGTTCCTTCTCACAGCCCTACTATCCAGGTTTTTCATATCGAAGTAACCCTACTACCCAGGTTCCTTCTCACAGCCCTACTATCCAGGCTTTTCATATCGAAGTAACCCTACTACCTAGGTTACTTCTCACAACCCTACTATCCAGGCTTTTCATATCGAAGTAACCCTACTACCCAGGTTCCTTCTCACAGCCCTATTATCCAGGCTTTTCATATTGAAGTAACCCTACTATCCAGGTTCCTTCTTACAGCCCTACTATCTAGGCTTTTCATATCGAAGTAACCTTACGACCCAGGTTCCTCCTCACAACCCTACTACCCAGGCTTTCATATCGAAACAACCCTACTATCCAGGTTACTTCTTATAACCTTACTATCCAAGTTCCTTCTCTCTTATCTCTAGACAACAGTCCATAACACTATAAGACCAAGACCTAATCAAACACGATTGGTTTCGCATTTCCCCAGTAGAGTAACAGACAACTGAAGCTCCTAAAACTCTATTTCTCGAGACAGACACCAATGTTCCTCAACAAATTCCTCGTCGATAATAACAACAGGAACTCTCATTGAAGGAATGTCTCAGGATATCAACACTCTCTAGATGGAATATTTAAGCCAATCTCCGACAATTTTCCATTATCGACCTCCAAATGACATCTGTAAGCCCATTCCCGATATCACAAATCAAGTGCCAGTTCACGCGAGTGCAAATTTCTGGGCACTCTGGTGTTCAATCATCTTCCACCTTCAGATTACGAAAGACAGACAAGCCAATCTACGTCCTCAGGTTTAAGAAGATTGAACAGGGGCAGCTATTGTACCCAAAAATTTTCCCTCTCATTTTAATCAATACATACTCTCAGAGATCCTCAATTTGCTCAAGATTGCCCAAGAGTTGACCAGATAAACTCTCTCCCAAGGCAGTGTACCTCAAATTATGGTTTCTAATTTCATCGAGATGGGTGAACCACAAAGGCCTCATATTCTATCCATGGTCTTAATGTGTTCTCAAGACCCTACATGTCAAGTTTCATGCCTTGCACAAGAAGTTTGCTCATTCAACTGCTCAGATGCTTGAGAATCGACTATATTAGGTCAAAAGTCAACTGTGACCCACATACAGTCAAACTTCAAGATTTTTGGTCAACATCAACATTTTGAAGTTACTTTCATCATTTTATCAAGGTTTGACCATGATTACCCAAGGAATGCTCCAAATTCATCAAAACCCAAAAGTTGCTAAATTAGGGTTTCTCAATAAAAGTCAACCAAACTTTGACCAAGCATAACTTCCACATGCTTTATCAGAAATTTTCCATCCAAAGCTCATTTTGAAGAGAATTCAATTACCTACAATTAATCTTCATCTCAAAAGTTCAAAATATGCACTCATAAAAAGATATGAATTTTTACATTATGGGTCCTTTTGAAAAGTCAACAAAAACACCTTTTGGGTCAAAGCTTCTTACATAAACATGGAAGACTCAATAGAGATGAGACCAAAAGGTTTGTTTAGGGAACATCCTAAGATTTCTAAAAAGTCCAGAGCCCTCTAGGGTTAAAATTGGAGGAGATATGCTTTGTCAAAGTTGACCTTTTTTTGTAAAATTGCCAAAAGTCAAATGTGCTCAAAATTGCATTTTTTGCTAAATGGGCCTAACCTTTTATGCTTGCACCTCACTTATAATGTGGTCCACGACCCAAATACTCATCCACATATTATTTACTTCATTTTTTAATTTATTTTAATTTTTTATTAATTAAAATTTGAATTAAATCAAATAATTGATGAATAATAGCAAAGATATGATTTGATTTGGTTTTTGGACAGGTTGGCAATCAAAATATGCTGAATTATCAAGGCCAAGACGAATCAAGCATAATTGGTACAAGAAAGCGAAGATTTGGCTCAAAATAGCAAGTTTACATAAGCTTGAAAATCAAATCAAATCTCTTATAATTGCAAAGATTCAATCCAAATTTGTAACCCTAATTCGTTCCTAGATATATAATGGACAAGAACAAAGCATGGCATAAGGGTTAGCAGTCGTGAAAACACCAAACAAAATTCCAAAAAAGTGACAAAAAATGTTGGATCGTTTTTGCATTTAGAGATCAATTCATGCCATTCCAACGCTTCTAATCGTTTCTTGGACCTTCCCAGAAGCCAATTGGATTATTTGCAAGGCTTGAAACACCCAGAAACGCGCATAATCACTCTCACGATTTGCCCATATTTTTAAAATTGATTACTGTATTTCTTGCATCATTAGCTTGTTTAAGTTATATATTTGTGATCCTCATCGTGTTTGCAAGCTAACCGGATAATTTAATTGCTTTTTTGAAGCCTGTACATGCCTTTGCCATTGTTAGGGTTTGTATGTGCAGTTTAGGGGTTTTGTCCACAGGTGGAATTAGCCAAAAAGAAGGATACCACGAGGTTCACGAGATCAAAAGGAATGGATCGATATAGTTAGAAGTCATATGTCTAAAATGATGGAGAAAGGTAGAAGACGGCTATGTGCCAGCCAACCATTCGCCCGTTTGAATCTCGCGCGCTTTTTGTTCAGTTAACCACGTTTTTATATATTATGTTTTATTCTTGAATTAATAACAAACAACACAGATGGTTCAGTGGTAAAAGCGGTTGGTATTTGGTGGAAGGACCTGGGTTCGATCCCAGGTCCCAACAATTCTCTTTATGTTATTTTCTTTCAACAAATCTAGCGCGTCACTTGTCCTAGAGAACACCATACACCTCTGCGCTTCACCGTCAGATTCTCTTCGTTCCAGATCCAAAGGCTTAGCAAGCAAGGCCTATGATGGACCTTCAGAGGATGATCACACAGAATCAGGCAAGCTGACTGATCTTGAAGCGTTTTGGGCCTAAAAATTCATAATGACAACCCCTCATTTGCTAGCATACAGGACCATGTTTGCATCTCTTTCTATTTCCATTTTTTCTTTTTTATTTCTTTAATTAATTTCTTTTTATTTGTTTTAATTAATTAATCCAAAACTATTTTTTTTCTATAAAATCAAAAAAATTACAAAAATACATAAAATCTTTTTTTTTAAATGTGTTATTTCTTAATTAATTTAGTTTAATTGAATTAGGTTAACTCAAATATTCTTTTTTATAACTAAAAATAACTAGACTTAGGATTTAAATTGTACATAACATAATTAATTTTCTTTAAAAGTACACCAAAATCCTTTTTCATTAAAATATTTATTTTAATTAATTAGGTTAATTAGGCTAGCTTAGATGCTCTTTTTTTATAACTAAAAACAATTAGAATTAGGGTTTTGTTGTATATAATTTAACTAATTCTTTTCTCGAAAAATAACTTAATCATTCTCGTAATTAGATTTTAGGGTTTAGTTTATTCTTCAACATCCCTCGCATTTAATTTACCGCGCGCACTTTTATTTGTTTTATTATTATTGTAACTGTTTCGAGGTTGTAATAGTTTTAATTAGGGTTTTAAATTTCACATATTTTATTTCCCGTCAAAATAATTATGTAACTGTCAAAGCCTTGTAATAGCTAGGTTTATCTTCTCGCACTTTTAAATTCCTGCAAATATTTAACTGTCTAGATGTATGCTAATAGCATTGTATGGCAAGAATGTCTGGAAATTTAAAACGGTAGATCACCTAATGTGCAAGATTAAATAACTGAAACAACTCATATGCACATATTCACTCCTAGGGTTTACCTTACTTCGGTTGCCTTCGGTAAACAATCATTAAGCATAGGAGATTTTAGTGGTTGCCCTCCAGTCTAAAAGATCAAAATGTCCCACTCGAATGCTGTCTCGAAAATGTTGCCTCAGAAATGTTGCCTCGAAAATGTTGCTTCAGAAATGTTGCCTCGAAAAAAATCTTAAGACTCTAGGGTTACTACTAAAGTTTTCTAACTATTGCTTTAGTGATTGTACTTGCCCCTTTCGAATGTCCCTTATAACTCCAACGACGGTGCTACCTACTCCTTAATAGTAGGATAGTGTTGTCTAAAGGAAATAGAACGAACAATCTTTTTTTGAGTAGGTAGAATCTTAAGTACTTGCTCAATAAAAACTTTTCACACAAACACCTTTCAAATTTTTTTTTCAAAACAACTTCGTCACATCCTTGAGGACTGATATAAGGGTTATCATGAAGTAAAATATTTTCAAGACAAGCACACACAAGAAATTTGAAAAATGAGCAAGTACCTAAGAGCCCATGGAAAACCATGGATAGAAAGGGTGCTAACACCTTCCCTTTCTATAATCTACCCCTCATACTCATAATATCTCAAAAAAAGGTTTTTTCTATTCTTTTTCCTTTTCCATGATTGGATGAAATAAAAGTCGGTGGCGACTCTAACTTACCACATATTTGCGAATACAAAATGCAAACCAGTATTAACAGTCGGTTCTGCCACCGTATCACAGCATGCACTATGTCTTTTCCCCCAGATCTTTCTTTCCCTAGTAATTGATATCACGGTTAAGGACCCTTTTATATTCCTATAATACTATAGCTTGTTGACTCGGGTGATACGCTCCCCTTGGCTATGGCTTAACCCTTGGTTTGATGCTTGGTTGTTTGTCTATGGTGGGGCCTTTCATACTACTACTAGGCCTGCTGTGATACGGTGGGAGAACTGACTTGGGATTTTGCATTTGTGTTCGCAAATGTTTCGGTTTAGCAAGAGTCGCCACCGACTTTTTATTTTATCCTAAGGAAAGGTCAAAAAGCACAGGAAAGACCTTTGAGATGTTTTCTTGGGTTCGGGGAGTAGATTATAGAAAGGGAAGGTATTAGCACCCTTTCTATCCATGGTTATCCATGGGCTCTTAGTTACTTGTTTAGATCACTTGCTTTGCTTTTCAATTGTTTGAAATGGTGCTCTTTAATTGTTTGAAATGGTGCTTTGTGTGTGGTTTTGAAATATGTTTTGAAAAGAGGCCATTGTTTTGGCAACCTTTGTAATGATTCTTGTTTGAATGTATACAAAGGTGTTTTTGTCTTTTGAAAAGTTTTCAATATTTGAAAGTAGGGTTTTGAAATTGTGTTGTGAAGTGTGTTTTGAAGATAGCAAGGATGTTTTTTGCAAGCTTTGATCAAGTAACTAAGAGTTGTCTACCCTATTTTACTCAAAGATCTTTCTTATGTTTTTAACCCTTTTAACAGTGTTGTTTCACCATTATATTTGGTGAACAACCTTGTGTTAGGATGTTAAATGGGACAGGCGCGGGTCATCGTATAAACCATGATAGCAATGGTGTCAAGTATTTTTGGAAATTTTCTTGAGGGACTTGATCATTTTTCTTAGGCAACTCAGATAGCGTCATCGAGGGACTATGATCTTTGTTTTGTTTTTGTTTTGCCAAAGTAACTTGACATGCATATCATGGCCCATTTTTGAAGGCAACAAGTGGATTGAAATCCTAGGGGTACAAGTGTGCATTGTGTTTATTTTCATGCATTGTTATCTTGGATTAGGTCAAACTAATTGTTGATTTTATTTTGCATACAAAACCCTAAGTCAAATCATGGCATAATTGAAAGCTTAAAGGTGCGAGAATTTAAATTCTACACTATTACAACGTGATATAGGGAGGGGGTACAAATTTGAATTGGGGATTATTTGGCAAGAAATTAAATCCTAAATTATTACAACCATATTGAATGGGTAAGGCATAATATTAAATATATAATATTTAAATAAATACAATAAATAAATATTAAATAAAATGTATTATGCAAAAAAAGTTTTTATGTATGTAAATAGTATTTTTAATGTGAAATGTAAATAAATAAAACGTCAATTTCAATTATTTTATTTTATAGGGCAAAAACCCTAATTTCTTAAATAAATAGTATTATTTATTATTTATATACAATAATGTATCAATTTGTACAAAAATATAAGTATATTGAAAAAATGGTATTTTTAGTATAAAATATTAATAAAAATATTGAATGGGTAAGGCATAATATTAAATATACAATATTTAAATAAATACAATAAATAAATATTAAATAAAATGTATTATGCAAAAAAAGTTTTTATGTATGTAAATAGTATTTTTAATGTGAAATGTAAATAAATAAAAAGTCAATTTCAATTATTTTATTTTTTAGGGCAAAAACCCTAATTTCTTAAATAAATAGTATTATTTATTATTTATATACAATAATGTATCAATTTGTACAAAAATATAAGTATATTGAAAAAATGGTATTTTTAGTATAAAATATTAATAACAATAAAAATGTATTATTTTTGTGTTTTTTGTCCTACTTATTTAATAAAATATGTATATATATGTATTAAATATATTAAGTGTGTATAAAAATAAAATAAATTATTTACAAAATGTATACATTTCAAGAAAATATTTTCAAATATGTATAAAAATAATAAAATAAAAATAAAAGTATTTTTTACATTATTTTTACATTTAAACAAAAATAAATATAAAGTATTTAATGTATTAATACAAGAAATAATTAAAATAAATATCAAATAAATATAAAAATTTATGAAAATATTTTTTAGTATTTTTTTATATTAGAAAATAAAATATCAAAATCAGAAATGAAATATAAATGCAAAAATGACAAATTTACAAGAAATGGGCCAAGGGGGTATAAAAAGAAAAGAGGGGGTGCCAAAAGCAAGTCTGTACAGGCCCAGCCCAAAGGCAACTTCATCTTCTTCCTTTGAACAAGAACACGCGCGCTTCTATACACAAAATGCTATCTCCTGATTCCTTGCTTTTTTGACAAAACTCATAACATGAAACTTGTAGAGCATCAAACAACGAATCTAACCATATAAAAAACTTAAGCTAACTCTCAAATACCAGATATAATTTCTCTGGCCCTAATTCTTAACATAGTTTTTTCAGAAAGTTCATGAACAAAATTCTCCTAGCACGATTAATATAAATGAAAACTAAGCACATGTATGGTTTCAGGGCTATGAATACAACATCTTTCATTCACAAACCTAAGTCTAACTATTCCTAAATAGAGAGATAGAAGTTCATGAAATACCTGTTTCAGTTGACTTTGAGCTGGTCAATGCAGCAACTTCCAAGGGTGCTTGAGGTTCTTTTGAGCTTGCCTGAGGTCCACTGAAGCTTTCCCAATGCTTGGCTTGTTTTGGAGTAACCTGAATCGTTCTACAGAACTCAACCTGCAAAGCTTTCAAACAAAAATGGAAATGTGTGTTAATGGTGTTACAGCTAGCAATGGAGGCCTGGGATAGTTCAGGTGAGTTGAATGGAAGATATTGGAACAAGTTTGAGGCCAAACGCACGAGGCAAAGTGGAGATGGAGGTGATTCTGCAGGGCTTGCCCTATTTTGCAGAAAAATGAGGATTTTGTGTACAAGGAGGTTTTAGGGGTCAAGGGCTCGTGCTTCTGACTTGTGAGGATATGCAAAACTTGTTTGACAACTTTGTTCTTGTTGGTTTTATCAGATATGAGACATACAAGCTTTTGGCCCTTTGACTTGTTTTGAAAGCAAAGTTGGAAGTGGAGAGTGATAGGCCTGTACAGGCTATCTCCAAGCATGCACCAACTTCTTGTACTATGCCTGAGATTGTGCAGCTTGTTTGCTGCAAAGGAAGAAAGTCCAAGGCTCAAGAAAAAGCAATTTGACATAAAGTCCCCTTTATGAAAATGGAAGTGTGGCCTTTATGCTTAAAATGGCAATGTTCATTGTACAAAGCTCTCTTGATCAGAAGAATGCCAATATCCAATGTATTTGAATTCAATTTTGGAGTGTAAATTGGTTTATAGGCCTGTAATCATGTACTAAGCTATCTTGGTCAGATTTGCAACTTGGTATGAACATGTATTGGCCATGGATCAAAGTGAGTTTTTGCCAACTTCAAGCATTCGATTCTCCCTAACCACAAAGGTGTTTGAGGATTTCTTGGACAATTTGGAAAGCTTGCAACATGTACTATAATCCATATTTGAAATATAACTTGAAACTCCAAGTGGAACTATGTGAAAAATGGCTAAGAAGATGGGTCAAAATCCTGCCTAAACTAGGGCAAAATTTCTATGAGTTAAAAGTTTTAGGTACCCTTGTTCCAAAAATCATAACTTGAGATACAAGCTTCTTTTGAGAAAACTTTGTGAATCAAAGTTGTAGAATTTGTGATTGACTACAACTCTCATATTTCAAGTTTTGTTTGAATACATTTGTATCTTGGTGAAAAAAGTGGGACAAAGTTAGGAAAAAATGAGAAAATTTTATAACTTAGAAAATTTCTGAGTTATGAAATTTTTCCATTTTAAACCCTAATTTGCATTTTTGGGTTTCTTGATGAATAAGTTTCATAATTTGACATGTCTTGATGAAAAATGACCTTTGGCACTTGATTTTGACCAAAAAGTCAAAGTTTGACTTTTCAGTATACAGTTAAATTTTGATCAATTGATTGAAAAATTCATCTGTCAATCCTATGCATTTGAGATCTTTTGAACTTTTTGAATGGGTCAAGACAATGTCATTGAGTCCTTGAGTCCATGGTTGAGCTTTATTTTCCATTGGCTAGGTCAAACAGTCAAAAATTGCCTTTGTACAGTCAAAACCCTAAAAATAACCATTTTGCCCTTTTGATGATCTAATCAAATTTCTTGTGGAATTGTCATCCAAACTTGGTCAAATGGTTCATATAAGTTCATAATGTTGATGTGTGTCAAATTTCATGAGGTTTGACTGTCAATTGGCCACAGTTGACTTTTTCCCCAATACAGCTGATTTCTAGGTCAACTGTCTAATTGACTGGGCAAAAATTTGAATCAAGGCTTGAAACTTGGTATGGACAAGCTTGTGAGTCCAACATGTAGTATGAATGTCAATTTGGGCATTGTAGGTCAAAAAATCACTGTGCAAACTCAAACCCTGATTTAGGTCAACAGTGCAAGGTGGTGTCTTGGGCAGAGCAAACCCTAGCTTGATCTTGAATTCCAAGAGTCTTGTGATGAGAAATGTTGATGAAATAAGATGGAAAATTTTGGGGTACAACAGTTTCCCCTGTTCAATCTTCTTGAACCTGAAAAGTTAGATTGGCAAGTTTGCCTTTCGCGACTCAAAGGTAAAAGAGGATTGGACACTAGAGTGCCCGTAAATTTGCACTCGTCAAAATATAGCTGAGGAAATGGGCTTAAAGATGCCATTTGGAGATGGTAGAATCTTGCAGGAGATGGGCTTAAAGATGCCATCCAAGATTGTTTGTTGAATTACAAAGTGGTAGGTCAGAAGAATGAGCATCAAAACGGTATCCGTGTCTGGAATGCATTTGAACTGTATCTGGAGACTGAGTATGTATGAGCGAAAGAATGGCGTCCGTGTCTGGAGCATATCCGAGCTGTAACTGTATTTGTGTTTTGAATGAATATCAGAATGACTATCGTGTCTGGAGTGTATCTGTATTGTATCTGAATTCTGAATGGGCGACAGAGAAACATCTGTGTGTGAAGCATCTCTGGGTTGGGGATAAATTCCGAATGAGTGACAGAATGGCAACCGTGTCTGAAGCGTATCTAGACTGTATCTGAATTTGAGATCTGTATGAGTAGCAGAATGACTTCTGTGTTTGGAGTGTATCTGAGACTGTAACTGGGATTTGAATAAGTGACAGAATAACTTCCATGGAGATTGCACTGGGGAGAATCAAACTGCTGGTGTAAGGGACAGAATGGCATCCGTGTCTGGAGCGTATCTGAACTTGTGGTTGATAGTTGAATCTGAATGAGAGACAGAATAATTACCGTGTCTGGAGCATATCTAGTCTGTATCGGATTGCTGAAGTCTGAATGAGTAGTAAAATGACCGTCGTGTCTGGGGTGTATCCATACTGTATCTGAATAATTGTTAACAATAGCCTTTTAATCTTATCCTGAAAAGGGTAAAATGTTAGCTAAAACCAAAGTTATGTTGCATGATATGTATGATGCAATGAATTGTGTTTCACCAATGTTCATGATATATGAATTTAATGGTTATGCATGTAAGCTGAGTAGCTGTCTCGCCGAGGAAAATAAATCCTTGATAACTAGAGATAAAGAAATCTTTGACTGCTGTCGGGGAAAGTAAATCCTTGACCGATGTTGGGGATTGCAAAAATCTTTGATTACTGAAGATGAGAAATCCTTGCTGACTGCTAACTGCTTGGGGATTAAAGATCTCTGATTGCTGAGAAGGGGAAATCCTGGGACCACTGCTGGAGATTGAAAATCCTCAGCAATTTGTGGGGATTAACAAGGCCTTTGACAACTCTTGCGGGGATGTGAGAATCCTTCATGACTTTCCTGGGGAATAAGGAAAACTCTGATGATCTCTACCGGGGAATTGAAACCTTGGAGGCTTCTGCTTGGAGAAATGAGACCGGGAATCTTCAATCTTTTGGAAGGTAACTCTGTGGGGGAAATGTTCACTATTCTGGCTCCGCTGGGGATAGGATTTTCAAGGTTTTCGGGCTCCACTGGGGATCTTGAAGCTTAAATCTGATGGGAATTTTGAAACATAACTCAGCTGGGGAATCAAGTTTTAAAATGAACTGGCTCCGCTGAGGATCTTGAGGCTTAACTCCGCTGGGGAAATATACTCCAAATTTTAGCTTTGTTGAGGATCTGAATGATGTATCGTAGGGGATTTCTTCTGAAATGGCACAAAGATTTCTTCCTACACCTTCAACCTATCAGTAATTATCCTTTTTCAATTTCATTTTATTTGTAAGCAATGATTATATTCAAATGCATATGCCTATTCAACAAAACATTGGACGTTTTCAAATAAAACATAAGTGTAAAAACAAAAGAAAGGCAAGCAAATTTTTGCACTTTGAAGTATATTTGTATTTAACTTTTGTGAGTATCTTTGTACAAAGGAAACAGACATCCTAGTAAGATAATGTTGTCGTAAAAATCGAAAAATTTTATACAAAAGAAAGATGGCTATGTGTAATAATTCCATGGGATTCCCATTCTGCTATAGCCTTCATAACTTTGAATATCTTGTCCATTCGCTGCTTCGTCCGCCGATGACTGGATTGATCAGAAGCTTGGAGCTTGTTGGTGAAGAGATTGTTCTTAAAGTGATCTGACGAGACATAGTCATACGCTTTAATTCCCTAACTTTTGCCTGGACCGCCCTTTCGGGTTTTCGATCCACCGGGAAACCCTTTTTTGCCCAAGTCGCCCTTTCGGGTTTTCAACTTTTCGGGTGTAAATTTTTTTTTGTTTTTATCCTTAATTTTTGCCTGAACCGCCCTTTCGGGTTTTCGATTCACCGGGATGCCCATTTTTTGCCCAAGTCGCCCTTTCGGGTTTTCAACTTGCCGGGTCGTTTTATGCGTAGTATCTTTTGACTATGTCTGCGTTCGCAGGGTGCGGCAGGTCGTCACCGTCCATGGTGGTCAGAATCATTCCCCCATCAGAAAAGATGCTCTTAATCACAAATGGTCCTTCGTAAGTAGGAGTCCACTTGCCCCTGGGATCACTTTGCGGTAAGATGATCCGCTTGATTACAAGATCTCCGACTTGATATACCTGACGCCTGACTTGCTTGTTGAAAGCCTTGATCATCCGTTTTTGATACGTCTGACCATGACAAACATAAGTAAGTCGCTTCTCGTCGATTAAATTAAGTTGGTCAAGCCGGGTCTGAATCCAATTGTCTTCACTCAAACCGGCGTCCTTCATAATCCTTAAGGAAGAAATCTGAACTTCCATGGGTAGAACAAATTCCGTGCCATATACCAAAGAAAATGGGGTTGCCCTTGTTGAAGTACGTGTCGTGGTACGATATCCATGCAGAGTAAACGGTAACATCTCATGCCAGTCCTTGTAGGTGACTGTCATCTTTTGAATGATCTTCTTGATATTTTTGTTCGCGGCTTCAACATCACCGTTCATCTTCGGCCGATAGGGAGATGAATTGTGATGATAAATCTTGAACTGTTCGCATAGAGCGGTAATCATAGTGTTGTTCAAATTTGTACCGTTGTCTGTGATAATCCTGTCAGGGACACCATACCAGCATATGAGGTTCTGCTTGATAAAGCAGGCAACCACATTCTTTGTAACTGAGGCATAGGAAGCTGCCTCGACCCACTTGGTGAAATAATCAATAGCGTCCAAGATGAAGCGATGTCCATTGGATGTTGTGGGCTTGATCTCTCCAATCATGTCAATGCCCCACATTGGAAATGGCCAAGGAGTTGTCAGAATGTTGAGAGGAACAAGAGGAATATGTACCTTGTCTGCATAGACTTGACATTTGTGGCAGGTACGGGAATGTTGATGACAATCAGCTTCCATGGTAGACCAGTAGTAGCCTGCCCTTAGAATCTTCTTAGCCATCGTATGTCCGCTCAAATGGGTGTCGAATGTGCCACTGTGTATCTCAGTCATGATCAACTCTGCTTCAGCTTTGTCCACACAACGAAGTAAAACACAATCATGGTTGGCTTATAAAGGATGCCATTGCTTAGGAAGAACTTGGAAGAAAATCTCCTTAAGAACTTTTTGTCATTGACGGAAGCTCCTTCAGGGTATTCTCTGGTCTAGAGATACCTTTTGATTTCATGAAACTAGGGTTGTTCCACGGCTTCTTCGTTATTAATCTCATGACAGTGCGCAGGTTCGTCCATTCGCTCGATGGTAATTTGGGGAGCCTCGTTATCCCAGTTGAGTTTAAACATGGAAGACATTGTAGCCAGAGCATCTGCTAGCTGATTTTCTTCTCGCGAAAAGTGTTCGAAGGTAATCTTCTCGAAATGAGGCAACAACGTCAGGACATGTTCTTTGTATGGGATAAGATTAGGATGCTTGGTGTCCCACTCTCCTTTGATTTGACTGATAACCAAAGTCGAGTCCCCAAATATGACCAAAGATTTGATTCCCAAGTCTATAGCAGCCTTGAGACCAAAGATGCAAGCTTCATATTCAGCCATGTTGTTGGTACAACTGAAGCAAAGTCGGGCAGTGAAGGGTGTATGGAAACCTTCCGGAGAAATGAGTATCGCACCGATACCGTTGCCAAGTGCATTTGAAGCACCATCAAAGTACAGCATCCATCGGGATCCTTGTTCAGCTCCGTCATACGGTCCGTTACCTTCAATGTTGTCCACTGTCATGATGTCCTCGTCAGGGAAGTCGAATCTCATAGATTGGTAATCTTCGACGGCTTGATGAGCTAGATGGTCAGCTAGTACACTCCCCTTTATAGCTTTTTGGGTAGTATACTGGATATCATACTCAGTCAGGATCATTTTCCATCTAGCGATTCTTCCAGATAAAGCAGGCTTCTCGAAGATATACTTGATCGGATCCATCTTGGAAATCAACAAAGTGGTATGAGTCAACATATACTGCCTTAGCCGGCGAGCAGCCCATACCAAAGCGCATCAAGTTTTCTCGAGCAGTGAGTAGCGAGTCTCACTGTCAGTAAACTTTTTGCTAAGGTAATAAATGGCATGCTCTTTTCGGCCAGACTCATCATGTTGGCCCATCACGCACCCCATTGAGTTATCCAAAACAGTCAGATACATGATTAACGACCTTCCTTCGACGGGTGGCATCAAAATAAGAGGTTCTAGTAAATACTCCTTGATCTTATCAAAAGCAACTTGACAATCATTGTTCCATTCAACTACCTGATCTTTCTTCAACAGTTTGAAAATTGGCTCACAGGTAGATGTCAGGTGAGAGATGAACCTCGCAATATAGTTCAAGCGTCCCAAGAATCCTCTAACCTCCTTTTCAGTATGGGGGCAGGCATTTCTTGTATAGCCTTTACTTTAGCTGGATCAACCTCAATGCCTTTGTTGCTGACAATAAATCCCAAAAGTTTACCAGACCTAACCCCAAAAGTGCACTTGCTTGGGTTCAGTCTGAGCTTATACTCCTTCAACCTGGAAAACAGCTTTTGCAAATGATTAAGGTGTTCTTCTTCTGTCTGTGATCGAGCTATCATGTCGTCTACGTAAACTTCGATCTCATGATGTATCATATCATGAAACAAAGCTATCATGGCGCGTTGATAGGTTGCCCCTACATTCTTCAGCCCAAATGGCATCACTTTGTAGCAGAAGGTACCCCATTGCGTGACAAAAGTAGTTTTCTCCATGTCCTCGGGTGCCATTTTGATCTGGTTATAGTCCGAGAATTCGTCCATGAAAGAAAATACTTTGTGCTGAGTTGTATTGTCAACCAAGATATCGATGTGTTGTAGTGGAAAATCGTCTTTAGGGCTAGCTCTGTTCAAATCTCGATAATCCACACACATTCTGACTTTGCCGTCCTTCTTAGGCATGGGCACAATGTTAGCAACCCATTGTGGATAGGAAGTTACATCCAGAAAGCCAGCGTTGAATTGCTTCATTACCTCAGCTTTAATCTTCTCAGACATGTCAGGCCTCATTCGGCGGACCTTTTGTTTGATCGATGGACAATCTTCTCTTGTAGGGAGACGGTGAACCACGATATTTGTGTCTAACCCTGGCATGTCTTCATAAGACCAGGCGAAGATTTCAACATATTCGTTCAACAACTGCACTAAGCGCTCCTTGACACTTGGTTCCAGGTTGGCACCCACTTTTACTCCCTTCCTGTCTTCCTCTGTCCCTAAGTTGATGGTTTCTAGCAACTCTTCGTGAGGCAGAATGACCCTCTCTTCTTGTTGCAAAAGTCTGGCTAACTCTCCCAGCACTTCACAATCTTCGTCAACTTCGTACTCAGCATGATTGACCAAATCTTCAGAGTTATCGAAGGCAAAAGCAGAATAGTCACCCATGGAATCCGGAGTGGATGGGTACCTACATTTGTGAGTGTGGGTGTGTGTAAGGGATAGCCATCCTTAAACAAACAAAATGCAAAAGGAAAGAAAATGAACACAACAGCTTATAGATGAAAAACGTCCAATGATTCATTAAAACATGGCATATGATAATGAAGAAGATCAAACCCTTACAAATGGACCTACATGCACCAGGCAAGGCATGAGGTGAAAATAGTGTGCAAATTGTTTAGTTATTACAGACCATAAATGGGAAATTGTTCAAAGATAAAATTACTGGTTGATAAAGGTGATGGGAATAAAATCCTTTGCTTCCCAGTTGCTTAAACCCCCTTCTACAGTCGGAAAGATCCAATCTTCAAAGTGTCCCTCTTCATCTTCATCTTCTACAACATTGATTCTATGGTGAGAGATCTTGACGGGTGGTCCTCCAGCCTTGGAGCGACGCATAACCTTTTGTCCTGCAGCAGTAAACCCTAACCCAAACTTTTCCGTCTTATGGGGAAAGTCATGCAATTGTCCCCATACTGTGCTCTTTCCTTCTTTAACCACAGCCTCTGCGTCCTTGAGAGATGCCATCCTAGATGCATGCCTGGGAATGATAGGCACCTCAACCATTGTCTTCGCAACTGCTACCTCAGGGGAAACTTCCCCAAAATGTTGGAAAGGCGTTTCAATGAATTCTCCATCCAACTCCACATAACGGAAGGAACTGAGATGACTTATCATGTACTCTTCCTCGCCGTGCACTGTTATAATCTTACCCTTAACAGGATATTTCAGCATTTGGTGCAAAGAGGAGGTAACTGCCCCGGCATAATGGATCCACGGTCTCCCTAACAAACATGAATATGATGGACGGATGTCCATCACATAAAAGGTGGAGTTGAAGACTTCTATGCCTACTTTGATAGGAATGTCAACCTCTCCATGAACCATTCTTTTGGACCCATCAAAGGCCCTAACAACGATGTTACTAGGTTTGAGGGTCAATCCTTTGCAATCCAAACGGTCTAAAGCTTTCTTCGCAGCACATTCAAAGAAGAACCAGTATCAACTAAGACATGGGCGAGGGTGGTTCCCCTGCATTCAACTGATACATGTAGCGCGTCGTTGTGTTTCCTTCCTTTGGGAGTCAAGTCAGCATCGGAAAAACCCAGGCCATTATCAGCAGTAAGACTAGCCACACACTCCTGAAACTGGTCAGCCGAAGTCTCTTGGGGTACATGTGACGCCTTCAAGAATTTGATTAGGGCCTTAGCATGGGCCTCAGAACAGAGTAGAAGAGCCAACATTGAAATTTTAGAAGGGGTCTGCCCTAGCTGTTCCACAACGTCGTAGTCACTTTTTCTGATTATTTTCAAGATTTCATCCATTTCTTTCTGAGTGGTTTCGGGGATAACCACAGCATGAGCCTTCGTCCTGACAGACACTTCTAGTATCCTCTTACCCTTATTGGTAGTATCAGCAGATGGTCTTACTTCAGGAGTATCCAATTCTTCAATCATTGGGCCTTGCACATATGGTCCAACAGGTACATAAGCTTTCAAGGGTACGAAAACTGCTCGAGGGGGAGCAATCTCCAGAGAAAAGATTCGGCCGCTGCGGGTTATCTTGCTTGTACCCGCAATGTTCCCTATATTAGGGTTTTCTTCTTCAGAATTTTCTTGGATTGCCTTAATTTGTTTGATACCATGGTAGAAGATTTCTCCCCCATAGTTCCATGGTATTGTTTTGCTGGATTGGTACGGGACAGGTCCCGGCATGGTGATCTTTAATGGTACACATTTAGAGTTGGGTGTAATCTTCACAGGCTTTTTGCAAGCCTTGGGAGGATTGTCGGAAATGGTTATGATTGCAATATCGTGGGTTAAAGTAGCAAAAGCAGCATGAACAACAGAATTGAAGGTATCAACAGGGGTTTTCTGGAAAAGTATCTCTTGGGTATCCATCAGGCGTTGGACACCTGATTTCAACATTGGGCAGTCAGCTCGTATGTTCAAACAAAAATAACAGTCCTTCCCGTAGCCTGGGAATATCCCGGCTCTCATCAACTTCTCTTTAATCACTAACAACAGAGTCAAAAGATCGGCTACATCAGTAACATGGAGGTCTTCTAAAATGGCATGAACATTGTGGCCATGCTTGAGCATCGGAGCAGATATAACATTGGGCTTCTCAGGAGCATCAAATTCTACTTCTTTAGCATCAATCAGGTCCTGAATTTTGTTCTTAAGCGTCCAGCAATTATTGGTATCGTGCCCAACACTGTCGGAATGGTAAGCACATTTGGCATTGGAGTGGTAGTATGGAGAGGAGGTGTTAGGGTTCTTTGGCGCTTCCTTCAAACTGGTAAGATTCAGTTTCAACAAATGAGGGAGTACCTGAGTGGGCGTCATGTTGATTCGGGTGAACTGCTGTTGTGGCCTTTCTACCTGTTGTTGATTAGGTCTCGACTGATTGTTACGAGGTTAATCATTCGAAGAATTTTGAATCATCACAGCCCCTACAGTTGGTCGGCGCTCAGTTCTTCCCTGACCCTTCTGAGAATACACAGCAGATGCTTCCTTCTTAGCTGGGAAGGGTTTCTTAATAACTGTGGATGCGGAAGCATCCTTCTGAATCTTTCCATTCTTAATACCGGCCTCAACCCTTTTTCCGGTCAAAATTAGTTCAGTAAATCCCGCGGAAGAACTCCCGATTAGATGATTGAAGAAAGGGCCAGACAGGGTCCCCAGAAACATGTCAACTAACTCCCTATCTGACAACGGTGGCTGCACCCTTCCAGCCAGATCACACCACTTCTGGGCGTACTCTTTAAACCCTTCATTGGAAGCCATCCCCATACTTTGTAACTGAGTACGAGTGGGTGCCAAATCAGCGTTGTACTGATATTGACGATAAAAGGCATCCGCCAAGTCTTCCTAATTGTGAACCTCTGATCTCTCGAGTTGGTAGAACCAATCCAACTGTGTGCCAGACAAACTGTCTTGAAAAAAGTTTACCCAGAGGTCTTTATCAGATGAGTGGGGTTGGATCTTTCTGACATAAGATCTCAGGTGCATCTTTGGGCACGACAGACCGTCATACTTGGCAAATGTTGGCACCTTGAACTTGGGAGGGATAACAATCCCAGCTACCAGCCCTAGTTCTTCAAAATCCAAACCAGGGACCCTCTGCAACTCCATGGCTGCCAGTCTATCCTCAAGATTCTTATATTTATCATCCGCTGGAGGATATTATTGTTCAGAGTAGTCTTTGTCTTCTTCCTCTTCCTCCTCTTCAACCTCAGATTCAGAAGGTACAACAACCCCTTTCCCTTTACCGCCCCTTCGTCAGACGTTGAGGGGAACTCAAGAACCTTCCTAGCATTACTCTTAAACCTTCTTCCAAAAGTGGCTACTCCAGGTCTCTTTTTCTTTTTCTCTTTATTCTTCTCCAACAAAGCTTTGAGGTCCTCCTGACCCTTTGCCAAGGTTATGAGGAGTTACTGGAATTGTGAATTTTGTGCCTGCGGATCCTTTACCGTCTGCTCCAAATCCATCTTGCTGAAATAAACAGCAGAAAGATAAGGAAACATGGTGTGAAGACCTGTTTATGCATATGATGAATGGTATGTTATTCATGTAATGCATTCAAGGATTCAGAAATTCAAATTTGTTGCAAACAAAAAGAACACATGTCATATTAAGAAGAAATTGTTAGTACATAAGTGCCCCACGGGCAAAATATTACAAAATTCTTAATGTAAAAAGACATTGCGCATCCTCTTTGGTGCAATGTAAGTGTTGAGAGTTTCCTCCTCATGAAGTCGGCGGGTAAGCTCCAAAACCTTCTTCTCACTGGCATAAAAGCTGGTTTCAAAAGGATTCCGTTCTTCTTTGAGTTGGATCCAACTCCTTTGTAATTCTTCCAATGATGTTGGCATGTCTGGATGTAGGAGGGTGTATGGAACCTCTCCTTCCATAACAGGCTCTTTGATCACGGGGAGAATGTGAGGATATGGCATCATAAGATTCTGGGCGCGGGTTCGTACCCACTTGAGGTAAGACTCAAAGGGGATGGAATTCTTGTGCCCCAGTGTCTTACTATACACTTTGTTGGGCATCCTCCAAGCTCTGATGAACCTTTGTCAAAGTCCTTGCAAATCGTTGTCGAAGTCAAAAACTAGGTCAGGAATCAACATGTCATGAGGGCCATCCCTCCGAGCATATCCAAACTGTCTTAGAGCTAAACAGGGGTTGTAGGTAATGCCTCCCCTACTGCCAAGTAATGGGACATTAGGAAATTCCCCACAACGATCAATGATGATGACATTTTCTCTGGACCGAGAACACTAATGTACATCAGAATGTGTGAGGGTCATCAACTGTTGTGACCACCTCAAACCCTGCTCATTCTTTAAAATTGATTGTGGAAGATGAGAAATAAACCACCTTGCTAGGAGAGGAGTACAGCACATGAGAACACCTCTTTTCCTCATTGTTCGTGTGTAAAATGAGTGTAGGATGTCCCCAAGCAATGTAGGTATAGGATTCTTGGATATGAAAATCTTGACAACATTCACATATATAAGTTGGTCAGGGTTTGGGAACAAGACCAACCCATAGATAAGGAGTGCCACAATTTCTTCAAAGGCTTGTAGATCAAGAGAATTCCAGCAGTCTTGTGCCTTCTCAAACAGAAACTTTGCCAAGAACCCTTGACACCACTTCTGGTTTCCCAATGTCCCTTGATGTCAGATGGTTGCAAGTGTAATGCTTGAGCAACATCTTCAGGCTTTGGTTCTTTTTCCTTACCGTTGTAGGGTAGTTGATGAAGAATAGGAATTCTCAGGAGTTGAGAAAATTCCTCCAAAGTGGGTACTAATTGGTAATCAGGAAATGTGAAACAGTGGTGTAGAGGGTCAAAGAACTGGAAGAGAACTTTCACCATATCTCCTTCAATGTTGGTGTTGACCAAGTTGAGGAGTCTACCATGTCTTTCACTGAAGAGAGAATTCTCTGGAATCCTGGAAGTGAGCTTCTTGAGTTGGGGAGGGATTCTCACAAGGTTGACTTGAATTGTTT
Source organism: Vicia faba (assembly GCA_948472305.1). NCBI lineage: Eukaryota > Viridiplantae > Streptophyta > Magnoliopsida > Fabales > Fabaceae > Vicia > Vicia faba. The sequence goes on from OX451740.1 coordinate 1,350,934,171, forward strand.
TCCTGCGAAGAGATTCCATGACCTACAAAACAAGAACAAACATGAAGATCCAAACCCTTGAAATGGTTAGTGGATGCATATGATGCTTTATGATGTTTATGATGTATGCACAAGCACATGTACAAGCAAGTCACACAAAACCCTAGTTTCAGGCTTGCATGAGGTTTCATAGGTAAGTACCCTCTTGAGTTTAGTTGGCTTAAAACCTGTCCTATAAATAGTAACCGGGTCCTAAGGAGCTCAATATCACTGGATTGTTTTCTATGTTCATTGTTTTGGTTTAGCCACTTAACTAGCGACCAAAATATTCCAAGAAAACAACCCTCAATGAGTGTAGTATCGAATATCTACCAACTTCGGACTGCACCAAAGCCGGTCATCTCACTACCCCTAATAAAAGGCCAAGATGGTCAAGTAAGGTTCTAAAGGTTCATTAGTGCTTCATGACATCACTCAGCAGCCCCGTATTCTCTTTGATTGACTCAAAGGCTACCGATACTCACAAATATGTCGCACTAATATAGCTATTGCTTCAACCATGTCGGTATACCCCGCACAGTTTCCACAACGTATTGCTATTTACCTATGAATATTTCCCAAATCCGGGTGGAGGATTTCAAACCCAAAAAAGAGAGTCAAATCTAAAGCAATCAAAGCAAACAATAATCATTCAAAAGGGTGATCTAAGCCTTAAGGTTACTCCACTTTTAAAGTTGTCCCCAGCAGAGTCGCCAGTTTTGTGATACGGTGGGAGAACTGACTTGGGATTTTGCGTTTGTGTTCGCAAATGTTTCAGTTTAGCAAGAGTTGCCACCGAATTTTTATTTTATCCTAAGGAAAGGTCAAAAAGCACAGGAAATACCTTTGAGATGTTTTCTTGGGTTCGGGGAGTAGATTATAGAAAGGGAAGGTATTAGCACCCTTTCTATCCATGGTTATCCATGGGCTCTTAGTTACTTGCTTAGATCACTTGCTTTGCTTTTCAATTGTTTGAAATGGTGCTCTTTAATTGTTTGAAATGGTGCTTTGTGTGTGGTTTTGAAAGATGTTTTGAAAAGAGGCCATCATTGTGGCAACCTTTGTAATGGTTCTTGTTTGAATGTATACAAAGGTGTTTTTGTCTTTTGAAAAGTTTTCAATATTTGAAAGTAGGGTTTTGAAATTGTGTTGTGAAGTGTGTTTTGAAGATATCAAGGATGTTTTTTGCAAGCTTTGATCAAGTAACTAAGAGTTGTCTACCCAATTTTACTCAAAGATCTTTCTTATGTTTTTAACCCTTTTAACAGTGTTGTTTCACCATTGTATTTGTTGAACGACCTTGTGTTAGGATGTTAAACGGGACAGGCGCGGGTCATCGTATAGACCATGATAGCAATGGTGTCAAGTATTTTTGGCAATATTCTTGAGGGACTTGATCATTTTGCTTAGGCAACTCAAATAGCGTCATCGAGGGACTATGATCTTTGTTTTGTTTTTGTTTTTCCAAAGTAACTTGACATGCATATCATGGCCCATTTTTGAAGGCAACAAGTGGATTTAAACCCTAGGGGTACAAGTGTGCATTGTGTTTATTTTCATGCATTGTCATCTTGGATTAGGTCAAATTAGTTGTTGATTTTATTTTGCATACAAAACCCTAAGTCTAATCATGGCATTATTGAAAGCTTAAAGGTGCGAGAATTTAAATTCTACACTATTACAACATGATATAGGGAGGGGGTACAAATTTGAATTGGGGATTATTTTGCAAGAAATTAAATCCTAAATTATTACAACCATATTGAATGGGTAAGGCATAATATTAAATATACAATATTTAAATAAATACAATAAATAAATATTAAATAAAATGTATTATGCAAAAAAAAATTATGTATGTAAATAGTATTTTTAATGTGAAATGTAAATAAATAAAAAGTCAATTTCAATTATTTTATTTTTTAGGGCAAAAACCCTAATTTCTTAAATAAATAGTATTATTTATTATTTATATACAATAATGTATCAATTTGTACAAAAATATAAGTATATTGAAAAAATGGTATTTTTAGTATAAAATATTAATAAAAATAAAAATGTATTATTTTTGTGTTTTTTATCCTACTTATTTATATATATATATATATATATATATATATATATATATATATATATATATATATATATATATATATATATATATATATATATATATATATATATATATATATATATATATATATATATATATATATATATATATATATATATATATATATATATATATATATATATATATATATATATATATATATATATATATATATATATATATATATATATATATATATATATATATATATATATATATATATATATATATATATATATATATATGTGTGTGTGTGTGTGTATTAAATATATTAAGTGTGTATAAAAATAAAATAAATTATTTACAAAATGTATACATTTCAAGAAAATATTTTCAAATATGTATAAAAATAATAAAATAAAAATAAAAGTATTTTTTACATTATTTTTACATTTAAACAAAAATAAATATAAAGTATTTAATGTATTAATACAAGAAATAATTAAAATAAATACCAAATAAATATAAAAATTTATGAAAATGTTTTTTAGTATTTTTTTATATTAGAAAATAAAATATCAAAATCAGAAATGAAATAAAAATGCAAAAATGACAAATATACAAGAAATGGGTCAGGGGGTGTAAAAAGAAAATAGGGGGTGCCAAAAGCAGGCCTGTACAGGCCCAGCCCAAAGACAACCTCATCTTCTTCCTTTGAACAAGAACACGCGCACTTCTGTACACAAAATGCTATCTCCTGATTCCTTGTTTTTTTGATAAAACTCATAACATGGAGCTTGTAGAGCATCAAACAACGAATCTAACCATATAAAAAACTTAAGCTAACTCTCAAAGACCAGAGAGAATTTCTCTGGCCCTAATTCTTAACCTAGTTTTTTTCAGAAAGTTCATGAACAAAATTCTCCTAGCACGATTAATATAAATGAAAACTAAGCACATGTATGGTTTCAGGGTTATGAATACAACATCTTTCATTCACAAACCTAAGTCTAACTATTCCTAAATAGAGAGATAGAAGTTCATGAAATACCTGTTTCAGTTGACTTCGAGCTGGACAATGCAACAACTTCCAAGGGTGCTTGAGGTTCTTTTGAGCTTGCCTGAGGTCCACTGAAGCTTTCCCAATGCTTGGCTTGTTTTGAAGTAACCTGAATCGTGCTACAAAACTCAACCTGCAAAGCTTTCAAACAAAAATGGCAATGTGTGTTAATGGTGTTACAGCTAGCAATGGAGGTCTGGGATAGTTCAGGTGAGTTGAATGGAAGATATTGGAACAAGTTTGAGGCCAAACGCACGAGGCAAAGTGGAGATGGAGGTGATTTTGCAGGGCTTGCCCTGTTTTGCAGAAAAATGAGGATTTTGTGTACAAGGAGTTTTTAGGGGTCAAGGGCTCGTGATTCTGACTTGTGAGGATATGCAAAACTTGTTTGACAACTTTGCTCTTGTTGGTTTTATCAGATATGAGAGATACAAGCTTTTGGCCCTTTGACTTGTTTTGAAAGCAAAGTTGGAAGTGAAGTGTGATAGGCTTGTACAGGCTATCTCCAAGAATGCACCAACTTATTGTACTATGCCTGAGATTGTGGAGCTTGTTTGCTGCAAAGGAAGAAAGTCCAAGGCTCAAGAAAGAGCAATTTGACATAAAGTCCCCTTTATGAAAATGGAAGTGTGGCCTTTATGCTTAAAATGACAATGTTCATTTGTACAAAGCTCTCTTGATCAGAACAATGCCAATATCCAATGTATTTGCATTCAATTTTGGAGTGTAAATTGGTTTAGAGGCCTGTAATCATGTACTAAGCTATCTTGGTCAGATTTGCAACTTGGTATGAACATGTATTGGCCATGGATCAAAGTGAGTTTTTGCCAACTTCAAGCATTCGATTCTCCCTAACCACAAAGGTGTTTGAGGAGTTCTTGGACAATTTGGAAAGCTTGCAACATTTACTATAATCCATCTTTTAAATGAAACTTGAAACTCCAAGTGTAACTATGTGAAAAATGGCCAAGAAGATGGGTCAAAATCCTGCCTAAACTAGGGCAAAATTTCTCTAAGTTAAAAGTTTTAAGTACCCTTGTTCTAAAAATCATAACTTGAGATACAAGCTTCTTTTGAGAAAACTTTGTGAATCAAAGTTGTAGAATTTTTGATGGACTACAACTTTCATGTTTCAAGTTTTGTTTAAATCCATTTGTATCTTGGTGAAAAAAGTGGGACAAAGTTAGGAAAAAATGAGAAAATTTTATAACTTAGAAAATTTCTAAGTTATGAAATTTTTCCATTTTAAACCCTAATTTGCATTTTTGGGTTTCTTGATGAAAAAGTTTCATAATTTGACATGAAAAATGACCTTTGGCACTTGATTTTGACCAAAAAGTCAAAGTTTGACTTTTCAGTATACAATTAAATTTTGATCAGTTGACTGAAAAATTCATCTGTCAATCTTATGCATTTGAGATCTTTTGAACTTGTTGAATGGGTCAAGACAATTTCGTTGAGTCCTTGAGTCTATGGTTGAGCTTGATTTGCCATTGGCTAGGTCAAACAGTCAAAAATTGCCTTTGTATAGTCAAAACCCTAAAAATGACCATTTTGCCCTTTTGATGATCTGATCAAATTTCTTGTGGAATTGTGATCCAAACTTGGTCAAATGGTTCATATAAGTTCATAATGTTGATGTGGGTCAAATTTCATGAGGTTTGACTGTCAATTGGGCACAGTTGACTTTTTCCCCAATATAGCTGATTTTTAGGTCAACTGTCCAATTGACCGGGCAAAAATTTGAATCAAGGCTTGAAACTTGGTATGGACAAACTTGTGAGTCCAACATGAAGTATGAAATTAAATTTGGGCATTGTAGGTCAAAACATCATTGTGCAAACTCAAACCCTAATTTAGGTCAACAATGCAAGGTGGTGTCTTGGGCAGAGCAAACCCTAACTTGATCTTGAATTCTAAGAGTCTTGTGATGAGAAATGTTGATGAAATAAGAGGGAAAATTTTGGGGTACAACACCTTCACCTTATATGTGTTTGATATTCGAGTGATGCTCGAGCTTTTGTTTGTCCAGATGTTTTGCCATCTGTTTGCTTATTTTTTTTGTCACAGGATCTATGATATTTTTGTTGCTTCCCTTAGGATCACTCGATTATAGTAGCTTCCGAGAAAGACATTAGGATAGATATCCATGTATGCTAACATAGGGTAGAAACTTCCCCTTTCATCCTTAACCTTAGGATCAATCATTGTATGATAACATTAGGAGCAGTGCTAGGCTAGTCTCCCTTAGTTATTTTTCCTTTCTTTGCATATTGCATCTAAAAATTAAAACTTCTTCTTGGCAAATCATAAAACGTCTCTAATGAACTTAAATCCTTCTTCAGTGTTAGGTGTAATGTTTTATCATCTTGTCTGATATTTTGCTATCATGTTGATGTTTTATCATCTTATCTGAGTTTGTGTTGCCATGTGATGTCTTGTCATCTTTTTTGTTGCTTTATCATCATTGTTGATGTTTTGTCATTTTATCTGATGTTTTGCCATCTTGACTGTTGCTTTTGTCTTCTTAACTAAAAAACATGAACCAACCAAAATATATGAGTCGAACTATGGCTACTCTGATTCCTTAAAAGGGATACATAGGTGGAGGCTTTTGTGAGGCCTAATCGAGCATATCTTTGTAAATATTCCTTTCTTTTCCCCACACTTTCTTTTCCTTTTTCTTTGTATGCATTCCCTTTTCAGCTTTAAGCCTTAGACATAGATTTTACACACCCTTAGATTAGAACAAACAAGAGTGGATACCATAGAGTACTACAGACGTGTGTGGTGCTAATACCTTCCCCTCGCGTAACAGACTCTCTTATCCGATCTCTCGGTCGTTTGATCGTAATTTCACCCTTATCAGGTTTTCTCGATGTTTACCTTTCCCTTTCTGTGGGATAAAAGACGTTCGGTGGCGACTTCATTGATATTTTATATCAAATGACTGTTCGTCCGATTGTTTCTCATACTGGATGTAACAGCCACCCCAGTGACATGAGTGTGCGCGTTAAAGCATTGGTACAAGAGGGTGTGGGTTCGATCCCTGCCTTTTGATGTTTTTTTCCATATTTTATCAATCTTTGCAGGTTTACTACATTTTGAGTGGTGCTTATCCCTAATTATTTTTTAACTAACCTAAAAATAAACCTTTTTTCTAAAAAACCCTAATTAATTAGGTTTTAGGTTTTTAATTAACCTTTTAATAATTTAATTAATTAACATTTTTTTTCAAATTTAAAATTAATTAGACTTTTAGGTTTTATTTAATTAATCATCATCATAAATCATTTTTCTTCACAGAAACCCTAACAAACATTCTAACCACTTTTTCCTTATTTCTTTTTCTTTCATTTGTATTTACATTTCCTAGATCAAGTGTATAGGGTGTGCTCAACTGTAATAGCGTAGCTTTACATTTTTTTCGCATTTTTCTATTATGTAATTGCTCCGAGTATGTAATATTTTTAGGGTTTATTTTCCGCATTTCACTATTATGTAACTTCCCCAAAGCCTTGTAATAGTTTTAGGTTTACATTTTTGCCTTTATCTTCTGCTACTATATTTTCTATGCAACTGCTAGTAATTAGGATCTGTATGGCAAGATAAAATCAACCGATAGGAAAACCCTAACTTCAAGATAAATAATTGAACTGAACACACTTTCACACTTGCACCTCTAGGGTATCCTCTCTTCGTTTCCTTTCGGAATAAACTTTCATGTCCCTCGAAAGTAGGTACGCTTTAGCAAAGACCATCGAATAAAAGATCATATTCTCTTGATGACCCTTTGATGTTGCCTTTTGGAAAATGATCTAGTCCCTTACAAAATTGCTAAAGCATCCTTACAAGTTGCATTTGATGACCGTACGATGACCCTTCACTTGTACCTTCACATCCAAAAGATATGGCTACCTACTAACTAATGGTACGAATAGCACTATCTCTAAAGGAGAATAAAAATAATGAGAACAAACTTGAGTGGGTAGGATATTGTTAATCGCTTGCTCACAAAATTTTCTTAAACAAAACATTTCTCACATCACACTTTCCAAACAAATATTTTCAAACGAACACTTTGTATACATTCTTGAGGATTGATACACGAATTATTACAAAGTTCGCCTTACATTAGAAAATTTAAAAATATTTTCAAAACACACACACAAAAAGCAACTTTTCAAAGTGAGCTAAGCGATTAAGAGCCTGTAGATAACTACGGATGAAAAAGATGCTAACACCATCCTTTTTCATAACTTACCCCCCGAACTTAAAATCTAGCAAGGTCTTTCATGTTCTTTTTGTAACAGCCCAGACTGCCTTCAGGATTACCGACTGACCCCACAAACCAACACAGGTCTTTTCAGCCTTTCCTTATTAGATAAAAGAAAAGTTGGTGGCGACTCTTGCTATCCGCAACATTTGTGATAAAATGCAAAACAAGTCAGTTCTCCCACCATATTACACATCCACTATGAGAATGTAAAGTACTTCATATGGTGCTCAAGTGTTCATATTCAGAAGGAGCACTGTTTATCCATGATAGGGGGAGTTAAGTAATTGTCAATGGATTACAGCTACAATGGTGCATACCTTATGAAGTTTACGTGTTGTTCAAGCTTGTGGAGATAATATACCTCTTATGAGGTTATGATGTCAGACAATATGTCATGACATATGGCTACTAGATGTAGTTCTTTGTGCTCTTAACAATGTATTTATGGTTCTAGCCATGTGAAGCTGATTGATTCAATCACGTGTACACATGCCTCTTAGGAGTACTCTGAGAGACAGTGTTCTTGAATGGGAGAATTTATTTTTCTCTACAGATTTAGGTGGGACTCAAGGGATGTTTTGGTTGATGAGTGATAGATTTCATACATGATACCATGGCATGTTTCATTAATTCTGGCTGAAAGGAATTTACTTAGAGTCAAGTGGGAGGTATTGTGATTATATTTCAGAACATGTGGGTAATTTTGTGAAACATCCTTACTGATTGCTGAAGAAGTTTTGATCTATTTTGAGAAGACAAGGGAAAGTAGACAATGTCTGACTGGATGTTAGGACATTGTTCAATACTTGTTTCTTTTGAGACTAATAAGGGAGTATTATGGATGGTGTAATCAAGTACATGTCAGGAGGGAGTGAAACATGTGTTTTTGACTATACATGCATAGGAGAATCAATCTAGAGTCAATAAAGGCATTCAAAACTGACTTGGACGATGCACATTTATTTTTGGTACAATTATCTTCCTCAAATAACGTTCTCATTGACCAAGACCATTGTCACAGTCTATGATCGTTAATTTCTAAGTAACTAATCCGTTATTTAAAGAGGTCATCCCTTCCTTTATATCAACTTGTGTCTGGTAGCATTTCAAAATACTACTTATGGCTTTTGTCCGAGTATGGGTGAGTACTGTTTGGATATGGTTTCGTGGTGGATATGTCTGTTAATTTTTGGCTAAAAAAGGGAAGAAAGGTTCTATTTATTTTCTTCTTTCTCTTCTTTTAAGTTTGGAGTTTTTGGTAGTTGTTTTTGTTTGGCAAGGGTGATACTCCTATATGTTCCTTTTTGTGTCTTATGATCTGAGTTATAAACACAATTGTGTCTTGTGTTCTAAGTTACTCGGAACTAGAATATGCAACACTGAGTCCTTATTTGGATAGTGCAGGTTGGTGTTTGGTTGCTTCTTAAGTGTTCTCTTGTTCCTCCTGAGAGGAAGATTTAACTCTCAATGGCAAGTAAAGGTTCCTGGGTTAAGCAGGAGTGACAAATGTCTTCTTCTTCATGTACACCAAATGACTTCAGGACTTTCTTCTCCTTTCATCATGAGTTTGTTGTACTGTGGTGTTGAGTTTAATGTGTTGTAATGGAGTTGTTTGGACTGCTGTGAAGAGATGTCGAACATGATGTCCTGATATCATGTTGTTGTACCCCAAAAATTTCCCTCTCATACTTCTCAAAAAATTGCAAGAAAAATCTCTAAGTTGCTTAAGTTTGCTCAAGAGTGGGTCAGACAAATCATCTCCTAAGGCAGTCAACCCCAAATTAGGGTTTTGTGTTGCATCAAGATCCTTGAGTCCAAATGACCTCAAATTCTCCTTAATATCCTAATATGTTCTCAAGGTCATCCATGTCAAATTTCAAGCCATGTAGAGGAAGTTTGCTCAGTCAATTGCTCAAAGGGTCCAAAAATCGACTGTGCTAGGGCAAAAGTCAACTGTGACCTATAAACAGTAAAACCTCAAGATTTTTGTCAACATTCTCATTTTGAAGGATATTTCATCATTTTATCAAGTTTTGATCATGATTCATCAAGGATTGCTCAAAATTTATCAAGACTCAAAAGTTGCTAAATTAGGGTTTTGCAGGAAAAGTCAAACCAACTTTGACCAAGCATAACTTTCTCATACTTTATTAGAAATGACCCATCAAAAGCTCATTTTGAATAGGATGCAATTTCCTACAATCCATCTTCATACCCCAAGATCAAGAAATGCACTCACAAAAAGTTACAATTTGGACATTATAGGTCATTTTTGAAAGTCAACAAAAACACATTTTTTTCCAAATCTTATAACTTGAGCATGGAATATAAAAATGAGATGGGACCACAAGGGTTGCTTAAAGGACATATCAAGATTTCTAAAAAGTCTAATAACACTTCCAAAAGTTCAAAATTGAAGAAGTTATGCATTGTTGAAGTTGGGCATTTTTGCAAAATTGCCAAAAGTCAACTATCCCCAAAACGTCAAATTTTGTCAAATGGGCCCATTCTTTTCCACTTGATTTGAACTTACCACATTGAACACGTGTCCTAGTTTCAGCCATGAGCCCATATCTTATTTTTATTATTTTACTTGATTTTTTTATTGAATTATTTCATTTTAAATCAAATTAAATCAAATAAAATCCAAACCTTAATTAACTAAGATCTTTTTGGTTGTTTCAGGTCTTTATTATCATCATAACCACCATAAAATTCGTATCAAGCCTAATCATGTGCAAAAAGATTGAATCAAATCAAATTTGGAAGGTTTAATAATGGAGAATCATCAAATATGGTATTTTTTCAAATCTTGATCATGGTCTTAAAACACAACATTATGAGGGAGATTCTTTCCATGCTTTCTTGTCTCCTCATTCTCCTCTATAAATATAGAGCCATACAAGCTTGAAAGGAACGAAAATCCTCTCTAAAAAGCTCTCAAAAAGCTCTTCAAAAAAGTTCTCTAAAAGCTCTTCAAAAAGCTCTCCAGAAATCAAAGAATTGGTGCAAGTCATATCTTGAGGTTCTGGCCTCTCGCAATTGACATCAAGCCTCAAACCATCCTCTTGAAGTCCTCATGAGTCTTACAAGTCCCAAGAGCAATCCATCACACACCTAGCACGCCCACCGGTTTGGTAAAATTTTAAATTTCTAATTTCTAATTTTAATCACATTTTATGGTATGCTAACGTTTGTTTGAGTTTATATAGAACAGTTATGGATGGTTGAATCATAGGTTCCACGCAAGAATCAAAAAACACCATAGTTAGAGCATGAAGCTTTCGAAGATCTGGGCTCAGGAATGCTCTTTACACCTCCCAAAAGTGTTGTTTCAGGCCCATTTCTCACTCTTTATTTTTTTATATTTTCAATTTATTTATTTCTTATTTATTTTACTAACCAAATAATTAATCTTCTTTTCATCAAAAAAAATCACAAAAGTATTTTATGTCCAATTAAATTTCAGAATTTAATTTTTTATTAATAAATATTAATTAATTTAATTAGGATATTAATGTTAGATAACTTTAAATGACTTTTACAAATATTTAAAATTAATTAGAAATCAATAGGTTTTTAACACTAATTTAATCATTTTATTTTCTTTCCTAAATTAACAAAACTCCAAAAATATGTCATTTAATATTTTTCATTAATTAATTTATTTAATAATTAATTTAGCATTTAATTTTTAGGACTTAATTTCTTTTCTTAAAAAAAAAACATTTCACACTTACACTTTTCGAACAAAGTTTTTTCAAAACACTTCATACGATCGAAGTTTTCAAATAAAAACTTTTTCAAACCCACAAACACAAAGAAAGCAATTTTGAACGAGCAGATGATGAGTGTCCTGGTCCAGTTCTATGATCTGTTGTACCATTGCTTTACTTTTCAGGATTACCAGTTGGTTCCCACCCTAGAAGAGTTCTTTGACCTGCTCGGTATCTCTATTCTGGAGCAGACCCTGTTTACAGGTTGGGAAAAGATCCTTAGGCCGGAAGAGATTGCTTCAGCCCTTCATATGACAAGGGATGAGGTAATGGCTAATTGGGAGACTAGAAGTGGAGTAAAGGGCTTTCTGACCAAGTTCTTGGTTGGTAAGGCTAATTATTTTTGGGATAGTCTAGACTTCAAGGCATTCGAAGATATTCTGGCTCTTCTGATATATGGGTTGGTATTGTTCCCGAACCCTGACTCTTTTGTTGATGTGAATGCGGTGAAAATCTTCATCTCTCGTAATCCTATACCCACTCTCTTGGGTGACATTCTTCATCAGCTTTATGCCTGTACTGCTCGAAAGCGGGGAACCTTGATGTGTTGTGCTCCATTATTGGCGAGGTGGTTTATTTCGCACCTCCTCAAATCAGTGTTGAAGAACAAAGAAGGCATGGGTTGGGCCTATAGGGTTATGTCTCTCTCTCTCATAACGACATCATCTGGACTATCAAGGGTATGGACGAGGTGGCTATTATTGATCGATGTGGGGAGTACCCCAATGTTCCACTGATAGGAACCAATGGAGGGATTACCTACAATCCATGCTTGGCCTTACATTAGTTTGGAAGAGCCAGAAGAGAAGGACCTCATGAGCTGCTAATGCATAGTATCATCTTTGATTTTCAAGGGGATAGCGACGAGCAACGCCGCAGATTCATAAGGGCTTGGGATAGAGTTCACAGATCTGATCCACACGAGCTGGGCCCAAAGACTTCACTTCCGATGGAGCCATATCTCATATGGGTTCGTATCTGTGCCCAAAAGCTGGGTATGCCGTATGAAGTCGTCCTGCCTATCATTGTTGAAGTTGCTAATGAAGAAGGGGTTATTCCGACCATCCTCCATCCTCATATGCCCACTGACATTGGGGCACTAAAAAGGTCTTGGTTGCAGCTGAGATAAGAGTGGGATGCTTACCGGGAAAAGTTTAACGACCAAGAGCAGAAGATTCAGAAGTTGACAAGACAGCTGGAGAACGAGCGGATCCTCAATGACTATGTCCGCACCGACAAGAAGCGACCATGGGAGCACTGATTGTCCTTTGATTACTTCCAGTTTTTATTTACTGTTTCCTTTCTTGTAACGCCTTAAGGGCAATTTGTTGAACAATTTGAATTTCAAGTTTATCTAATAAAAGTGTGTTTCCTTTTTGGTTTACGAATTTGAATCTCTCAATGTCTTTGAAATCATAGCATACGCATTTCATCCCATGCACTTCATAACAGGTACCCATTACAGGTCTCTTATCTTCTTCGCAATTTATTTCAGCATCATGTCTGCTGAACCATCAACCGAGCAACAATCAAGGCCCTACAGGCGCAGAACGCCCAATTCCAAGAGTTGTTCTTGAATCTAGCTAAGGGTCAGCAAGATCTGAAGACCCTTATTCTGAAAGAGAAGAAGAAGAAGAAGAAGAGGACAGTCCTGTTTAACACAGGTCACAGGTTTGGAAACAGGCTACGGGATGAAGTTGATTTGACCACCTCATCTGGAGGGAAAGATAGTCAGGAAGAAAGGAGGTCTCCTAGCTCTGTGGTCTCAGACAATGAGACGGACTTCGAAGAAGATCAGTATCCTCCGGCCGAGGATAGATACAAACAACTGAAGGATCGGTTGAGTGCGATGGAAGTTCAGAAAGTGCCTGGTCTGGACTTTGGTGATCTGGGTCTATCATCTGGGGTAGTGATTCCCCATAAATTCAAAGCACCATCCTTTGCTAAGTATGACAGAGTTTCTTGTCCGAAGCTGCACCTCTGGTCATATGTAAGGAAGATTCATCTGTACACCGCTGATAAGAACCTATGGATCCACTTCTTTCAAGACAATCTCTCAGGGACTCAGCTTGAATAGTTTTACCAGTTAGACGGAGCCAGTATCCGCAGTTGGGAAGATTTAGCTGCTGCTTTCTACATGCAGTACTAATACAATGTCGACCTCGCTCCCACGCGTACCTAACTCCAAGGTATGTCTATAGGAACGGGTGAAGGTTTCAAAGATTATGCTCAGAAGTGGAGGGATCTCGCTGGAAGAGTGCAACCACCCTTGGCTGATCGGGAGCTTATGGATATGTTTCTGGGGACTTTGTCTGGTCCATTTTTCAACCATCTTATTGGAAGCTCTTCGTCTGGGTTTACGGAGCTAATTATGATCGGTGAAAGGATTGAGGCTGGTATTAAGTCTGGTAAGATACAGAAGGGTGCCTCATCAAGTACCGAGAAGAAGCCTTTTAAGAAGGAATCCAGTGCTGTTTACAGTTCGAAAAGCCAGAATAGACCTGAACGCCGCCAAGCTGTTAATGTGGTTGTTATTTCAAGACCTGATGGTGCTACTCAGCGCAACAATCAACAAAAGGCTGAGAGACCTCGAAGGAAATTCACCCATCTCAACATGACTTTGTCTCGGATTCTGCCGCAGTTATTAAAGATCAATCTAGTAACTCTAAGGGAGGCTCCGCAGATTCCCAACATTGCATCACCTAAGTACAACCCTAATGCCTGTTGTGCTTTTCACTCTGATAGCCAGGGACATAATACAAATGATTGTTGGGCTTTGAAGAACAAAATACAGGACTTAATTGATGCTAAGGAGATTGAGTTCGAGGTGCCCGAAAGACCTAATGTTGTGACTGCTCCTATGCCCAAGCATGGAGTGAATACTATATATGCAGACTCCTTTGTGGTTTCTGTGAATGACATTGTTACCCCTTTGATGACTGTGAAGAAGAACCTTTTGCTAGCCGGTTTATTTTCGGGTTGTGACGAAGGTTGTCTTATGTGTTCTACCCTACCAACCGGTTTCCATCTTTTGAAATCAGGTGTCCAACGCCTGATGGATAATAAGGAGATTATGTTTGAAAAGACTATTGTTCCTTTAGTTCATACTGAAGAAGTTGCTATTATCACCATTTTCGACAATTCTTCCAAGGCTTCCTCGAGAAATCCTGTTATAATTACATTTGTTCCAAGAATCGCACCATTGATCATCACTGTTCCTGGGCCTATCCCCTACACCTCTGATAAAGCTGTCCCTTGGTATTATGGGGCTGATGTTTATTTTCATGGAGTTAAAAAAGAGTTGGATGTTGATATCGACGTCAGCAATATTGTTGGACTTGCTAAAGTCACCCGCAGCGGAAGACTTTTCTCCCCTGATATCTCTCCACCAGCTGTTCGGAAACCTGTTGTTATTACACCTACCAGTGTACCTGCTGCTATTCCTGTTCAAGTTCCCATTCTCACCCCTGTTGCCGAGTCATCTAACACTCGGGGCAAAGGGACCACTAATGAGCCTGCCCAGACGGAGGCACCAAAGACGATTACTGTTGAAGCTTCTAGACAAGAGATGGAAGAGATTCTGAAGATCATCAAAAAGAGTGACTACAATGTAGTTGAGCAGCTGGGGAAAACCCCGTCCAAGATTTCTATGTTATCTCTGTTGCTATGCTCAGAAGCCCATGCCAAGGCTCTGATTACCTTCCTGAATACTGCACACGTACCTCAAGAAACATCGGCTGATCAGTTTAAAGATTGCGTGGCTAGTCTGACTGCTGATAATGGGTTGGGTTTCTCTGACATCGACTTGACTGCTAAAGGGAAGAATCACAATGATGCCCTGCATGTCTCCATTGAATGCAGGGGCACTACTCTTGCTCATGTATTAGTGGATACTGGTTCCTCATTGAACATTTTACCTAAGAAAGCTCTAGACCGGTTGGACTGTGAAGGATTGGAGTTGAAACCAAGCAACATTGTCGTCAGGGCCTTTGATGGGTCTAAAAGAATGGTACATGGAGAAGTGGATATTCCGATTAAGATTGGTTCTCAGGTTTTCAACTCTACATTCTATGTGATGGACATTCGGCCATCTTATTCTTGTTTGCTGGGTCGCCCATGGATCCACAAAGCTGGGGCCGTAACCTCAACGCTCCACCAGAATCTGAAGTACCCAGTGAAAGGGAAGATTATGACAATACAAGGAGAGGAAGAGTACATGGTGAGCCACCTCAACTCTTTCCGATATGTAGAGATGGATGGGGAGCTCATTGAGACCCCATTTCAACATTTTGAAGAGGTTCCCCAGACACTGGCATCAACTGAGACTATTGTTGAAGATTCTCCTATGAAGATGGCTTCCTTCAAGGATGTCCGGGCTGTTGTCGAGAAAGGTGGGTGTGCAAATTGGGGCCAACTCCCTGATTTTGCACAGAAGACTAACAAGTTTGGTTTGGGTTTCACTGCAGAAGCTCAAAAGGCTGTTCGGAATGCACGGATCGGAAGACCTCCCTTGTTCATCAGCAATTCAGGAGTGAATTCCATTGAAGACGATGTTGAAGAGTCTGAGTTTGACAGTTGGATCTACCCAACGACCAAAGGTGGACTAAGCAACTGGACAGCAAAGGACTTCATCCCTATTTCTTTTGTTACCCAGTAATGAAACTTTTTATTTTGAATTTGTAATAGACAATGTTTTAAAACTTTACGGCCCAGTGTCTTACCTGGGGCACCGTGGCTTCATTTGTGAGGGATTTATGTGTGTCATTTACATCATTAATAAAAGCATTGGACGTTCTTGCATTTCAAATTTTGCGCTCGTTGTTTTTCTTTATTATATATTGCAAAACAGCTATTTTACACACACTCACATATACAGGTCTACGTCCACTCTGGATCTCACTGGTAACGACTCTGCTACTGCCAGTTATAACTTCGAAAGTCCAATCAACTTAGCCGAAGACGAAGGTGAAGATGATTGTGAAGTGCCTGGTGAACTTGCTAGACTGCTACTCCAGGAAGAGAGGGTTATTCAGCCGCATGAAGAGCCAGTGGAAACAGTGAATCTGGGTACAAAAGAGGACAAGAAAGAGGTCAAGATCGGTGCAAATCTGGAGCTTAGTGTGAAGCAACGATTGATTCAGATGCTGCGTGACTACGCTGAGATCTTTGTCTGGTCTTATGAAGATATGCCTGGGTTGGATACCGATATTATGGTTCACCGCCTGCCTACCAAGGAAGAATGTCCTCCAGTAAAACAGAAGGTCCGCCGAATGCGCCCAGAGATGTCTGAGAAAATCAAGGCTGAAGTGATGAAACAGTTTGACGCCGGTTTTCTAGCAGTTACTTCTTACCCACAGTGGGTGGCCAATGTGGTTCCTGTTCCGAAGAAGGATGGTAAGGTTCGAATGTGTGTTGACTATAGGGATCTGAACAGGGCAAGCCCCAAGGATGACTTCCCTCTACCTTATATTGATGTTCTGGTCGACAACACCGCTCAGCATAAAGTCTTCTCCTTCATGGATGGTTTCTCCGGTTATAATCAGATTAAAATGGCCCCTGAAGACATGGAGAAGACAACTTTTGTTACTCAGTGGGGTACTTTTTGCTAAAAGGTTATGCCTTTTGGACTGAAGAATGTTGGGGCAACGTATCAGCGTGCCATGGTTGCTTTGTTTCATGACATGATCCATCACGAGATTGAGGTATACGTCAACGACATGATTGCCAGATCCCATACTGAGGAAGAGCACCTTGACCATCTGCAGAAGTTATTTGACAGGTTGAAGTTGTACAAGCTGAGGTTAAACCCGAATAAGTGCACCTTCGGGGTGAGATCTGGTAAGCTGCTGGGTTTCTTCGTAAGCGATAAGGGTATTCAAGTGGATCCTACAAAGGTGAAAGCTATACAGGAAATGCCAGCTCCCAGAACAGAGAAAGAAGTCATAGGTTTTCTGGGACGTCTGGACTACATTGCCCGATTCATCTCGCACCTAACTGCTACTTGTGAGTCAATCTTCAAGCTACTGAAGAAAGATCAAGTATTACGTTGGAACAATGAATGCCAGGCCGCTTTCAAAAGGATCAAAGAGTATCTTCAAGAGCCACCTATTCTGATGCCACCAGTTGAAGGGAGACCTTTGATCTTATACTTAACAGTACTTGACAACTCAATGGGGTGTGTGTTGGGGCAGCATGACGAGTCTGGCCGAAAAGAGCATGCTATTTATTACCTTAGCAAAACGTTTACCGACTACGAGACCCGATACTCGTTGCTCGAGAAAACTTGTTGCACTTTGGCATGGGCTTCTCGCCGGTTGAGACAGTATATGCTGACTCACACTACTCTATTGATTTCAAAAATGGATCCAATCAAGTATATATTCGAGAAGCATGCCTTGTCCGGAAGAATAGCAAGATGACAAATGATCTTGACTGAGTATGACATCCAGTACACGACCCAAAAGGCAATCAAAGGAAGTGTGTTGGCAGACCATTTGGCACATCAGGCAGTGGATGATTACCAGTCTATGAACTTTGAATTCCCGGACGAGAATATCATGATAGTAACTGATTGTGAGACACCTGGACCGGATGAAGGACCTGAGGAATGATCCCGATGGTCTATGTACTTTGATGGAGCTTCGAACACTTTGGGTAATAGCATTGGCGCCGTGATCATATCTCCTAAAGGCTCTCATACTCCATTCACCGCCCGACTATGTTTCAACTGCACCAACAATATGGCGGAGTATGAAGCATGCATCATGGGTCTTCGAGTAACAATTGACCTAAGGATTAAGTTTCTGAGTGTCTTCGGAGATTCCTCTCTCGTGATCAGTCAGATCAAAGGCGAGTGGGATATGAAACACCCAAATCTTATTCCTTACAAGGAGTTTGTATTGACGTTGCTTCCACATTTTGAGGAGATAACCTTTGAACACTTCCCTCGAGAGGAGAATCAGTTGGCGGACGCGTTGGCTACGATGTCTTCTATGTTCAAAGTCAATTGGGACAACGAGGCTCCCCGGATTATCATTGAAATATTGGACGAACCTGCACATTGCTATGACATTGAGACTGAAGAGGCAACAGAAAAGCCCTGGTTTCCCGAAGTAAAAAGGTATCTTGAAACTCAGGAATACCCCGAGGGTACATCTGTTAATGACAAGAAGTTTCTGAGGAGGTTCGCAGCAAAGTTCTTCATCAGTAACAGTATTCTTTACAAACGTAACTACGATTCAACCTTACTACGATTTGTGGATAAGAATGAAGCAGAAAGGATCATGGCAGAATTACATGAAGGTACTTTCGGAACCTATTCCAGTGAACACACCATGGCAAAGAAGATCCTACGGGCAGGATATTATTGGTCTACAATGGAAGCCGACTGTTATCAGCATTCTCGGACATGTCACAAATTCCAAGTCTATGCTGATAAGGTGCACATACCTCTGGTACATCTGAATGTATTGACGGCACCTTGGCCTTTTGCAATGTGGGGCATTGATATGATCGGCGAGATCAGACCTACGGCATCCAACGGGCATTGTTTCATCCTGGTAGCGATTGATTACTTTAGGAAGTGGGTTGAAGCAGCTTCTTTTGCTACAGTAACCAAGAACGTCATAGCACGGTTCATTCGGAATAATCTGATTTATCGATACGGTGTACCAGAGAGGATCATTACTGACAATGGTACCAATCTCAACAATAAGATGATCACCGAGCTCTGCAAGTAGTTCAAGATACAGCATCACAACTCTTCTCCTTACCGACCGAAGATGAATGGGGCTGTAGAGGCAGCTAATAAGAACATTAAGAAGATTGTGCAGAAGATGACAGTGACATACAAAGACTGGCACGAGATGTTATTGTTTGCTCTTCATGGATACCGTACCTCAGCGCGGACGTCAACAGGGGCAACACCCTATTCCTTGGTATATGGCATGGAGGCAGTCTTGCCCATTGAAGTTCAGATACCCTCTCTTCGGATTATGAAGGATGCAGGTTTGAGCGAAGATGACTGGATTCAGACCCGGCTTGATCAGCTGAAGCTAATCGACGAGAAAAGACTTACTGCTATTTGTCATGGTCAGACGTACCAAAAGCGGATGATCAATGCATTTAACAAGAAAGTCAGGCAACAAGAGTATCAAGTTGGGGACCTGGTTATCAAGCGCATTATCCTACCTTAAGGTGATCCCAGGGGTAAATGGACCCCTACTTATGAAGGGCCATTTGTGGTTAAGAACATTTTCTCAGGAGGAGATATGATTCTAACCACCATGGATGGTGACGACCTTCTTCACCCCGTCAATGCAGACATAGTGAAAAGATACTACGCATAATCAAAGACCCGCTAGGTTGACTGGCCTAGGCAAAAATAAGGGCTTCCCGGCGAACCAAAGGGTTCGGGCAAAAATTAGGGATGAGAATGAAAAATTGTACACCCAGCAAGTCGAAAACCTGAAAAGGCGGCTTGGGCAAAAAAAGGGTATCCCGGTGGACTGAAAACCCGAAAGGGAGGTCCAGGCAAAAATTAGGGATCAAAGCGTACGACTATGTCTCGTCATCTTGTCACTGGCCTACCAGAAGAAGACTTATCATTTTGACCGAAAGATACCAAGCACCTCATAGGTGGGGATAATACTCGATCCACAGGGCCTCCGCAGGCACCTTCTCCCGCAGAAACAGGGGCAAAAAAGTCTCGATGCAAACCATCGTCATATCCTTAGCACGCGTCCCAGTAACATTCACTCCTCGCAGAGTAAGACAGTAAAGATAGTTCTCCCCAGCTGAGGCTTGCAACTGTGAATGAGTCGGTAATATTCTCCCCAAGCAGAGTTTATCTACCATCAGCACTAAAGAGGCTTGATACCCCCGGCAGTCTTAATATTCCCCAACGGAGTATAAGGATACTCCCCGGCAGAATACAAGATATCCCTAGTGGAGTCAAATTTTCCCAGCGCAGTCTGAAAAAGCTTCCCTAACGGAGTTGGGAGAATCATCCCCAGTAGACTCTGGAAGTTTTATCCCCAGCAGAGTACAAAAATAAATCTCCCCAGCCGAGTTCAAAGGATCATTCCCAGCAGAATTCAAAGGATTATCCCCAAAAAAGTCTAACAGGTTATCCCCAGTGAAGTCGCCACTGAGAGATCATCCCCAGCGGAGTTCTTTCCTTTCACAAACAGGAATTCAATCCCCAATAGGATTCAATATCACCAGCAACGATAATTCATCTCGACGGAATTTATCAGTGGAATCTTCAGCAGAACATCTCTTCCCCACAGAGTAATCTCCTCATCAGTTTATTCCCCTAACAGAGTCGTCCTCTCCTGCAGGTTTATTCTCTTCGTTCGTCATCCCCAGCGAAAACGAAGAATCTAGCTCTATTCTTCAGCATCTATCCGGGATTTATTTTCCCCAGCTAGAAACTTTACATTTCCATACATCATGATACAGGCATATACGCATCATACCACACAATCTCATTTATTTTGAGAGCATCATTGCTTGATATATATATATCATGCATTTCATACACCATGACATTGCATATGACTAACTCTTTACCTTTTCAGGGAAAGACGAATCAATAAACACCGTTGACTACTTATATGACCTGGTAGTCCCCTCAAAAACTACATCTATTAAGGGTTGTTCCAGCGGATTCCTCAGAAAGATATCACAAGACTTTCGTCTGGTTCAGTTAAATCGATTCTAAGATTTTTCTGATTCTTATCCAGTCAAAGTTAATTCAAGACCTTCTCTGGTTCAGTTAGATCGACGCTAAGATCTCCCTGATTCTTATTCCACTTGAAGATATTCCAAGACTTTCGTCTGGTTCAGTTAAATCGATTCTAAGATTTTTCTGATTCTTATCCAGTCAAAGTTAATCCAAGACCTTCTCTGGTTCAGTCAGATCAACGCTAAGATCTCCTTGATTCTTATTCCAGTTGAAGATATTCCAAGACTTTCGTTTGGTTCAGTTAAATTGATTCTAAGATTTTTCTGATTCTTATCCAGTCAAAGTTAATCCAAGACCTTCTCTGGTTCAGTCAGATCGACGCTAATATCTCCCTGATTCTTATTCCAGTTGAAGATATTCCAAGACTTTCGTCTGGTTCAGTTAAATCGATTCTAATATTTTTCTGATTCTTATCCAGTCAAAGTTAATCCAAGACCTTCTCTGGTTCAGTCAGATCGACGCTAAGATCTCCCTGATTCTTATTCCAGTTGAAGATATTCCAAGACTTTCGTCTGGTTCAGTTAAATCGATTCTAAGATTTTTCTGATTCTTATCCAGTCAAAGTTAATCCAAGACCTTCTCTGGTTCAGTCAGATCGACGCTAAGATCTCCCTGATTCTTATTCCAGTTGAAGATATTCCAAGACTTTTGTCTGGTTTAGTTAAATTGATTCTAAGATTTTTCTGATTCTTATCCAGTCAAATTTAATCTAAGACCTTCTCTAGTTCAGTCAGATCGATGCTAAGATCTCACTGATTCTTATTCCAGTTGAAGATATTCCAAGACTTTCGTCTGGTTCAGTTAAATCAATTCTAAGATTTTTCTGATTCTTATCCAGTCAAAGTTAATCCAAGACCTTATCTGGTTCAGTCAGATCGACGCTAAGATCTCCCTGATTCTTATTCCAGTTGAAGATATTCCAAGTCTTTCGTCCGGTTCAGTTAAATCGATTCTAAGATTTTTCTGATTCTTATCCAGTCAAAGTTAATCCAAGACCTTCTCTGGTTCAGTCAGATCGATGCTAAGTTCTCCCTGATTCTTATTCCAGTCGAAGTTCACACCTCCTATCAACAGTCTCCAAATGGCATCTGTAAGCCCATTCCCGACATCACCAGTCTGATACCACTTCATGCGAGTGCAAATTTCTGGGCACTCTAGTGTTCAATCATCTTCCGCCTTCGAATCACGAAAGACACGAAAGCCAATCTACATCCTCAGGTTTAAGAAGATTGAACAGGGGCAGCTGTTGTACCCCAAAATTTGCCCTCTCATATTTCTCAAAACATTGCAAGAAAAATCTCCAAGTTGCTCAAGTTTGCTCAAGAGTGGGTCAGACAAATCATCTCCTAAGGCAGTCAACCCCAAATTAGGGTTTTGTGTTGCATCAAGATCCTTGAGTCCAAATGACCTCAAATTCTCCTTAATGTCCTAATATGTTCTCAAGGTCATCCATGTCAAAGTTCAAGCCTTGTAGAGGAAGTTTGCTCAATCAATTGCTCAAAGGGTCCAAAAATCGACTATGTTAGGGCAAAAGTCAACTGTGACCTATAAACAGTCAAACCTCAAGATTTTTGTCAACATTCTCATTTTGAATGATATTTCATCATTTGATCAAGGGTTTATCATGATTCATCAAGGATTGCTCAAAATTCATCAAGACTCAAAAGTTGTTAAATTAGGGTTTTGTAGCAAAAGTCAAACCAACTTTGACCAAGCATAGCTTTCTCATACTTTATCATAAATGACCCATCCAAATCTCATTTTTAAGAGGATGCAATTTCCTACAATCCATCTTCATACCCCAAGATCAAGAAATGCACTCACAAAAAGTTACAAATTTGGACATTATAGGTCATTTTTGAAAGTCAACAAACAACACCTTTTTTTCCAAAGCTTATAACTTGAGCATGGAATATAAAAATGAAATGATACCAAAATATTTGGTTAAAGGACATCTTAAGATTTCTAAAAAGTCCAAGAACACTTCCAAAAGTTCAAAATTGAAGAAGTTATGCATTGTTGAAGTTGGGCATTTTTGCAAAATTGCCAAAAGTCAACTATCCCCAACACTTCAAATTTTGTCAAATGGGCCCATTCTTTTCCACTTGATTTGAACTTTCCACGTTGCACACGTGTCCTAGTTTCAGCCATGAGCCCATATCTTATTTGTATTATTTTACTTGATTTTTTATTGAATTATTTCATTTTAAATCAACTTAAATCAAATAAAATCCAAACCTTAATTCCCTAAGATCTTTTTGGTTGTTTCAGGTCTTTATTATCATCATAACCACCATCAAATTCGTATCAAGCCTAATCATGTGCAAAAAGATTGAATCAAATCAAATTTGGAAGGTTTAATAATGGAGAATAATCAAATATGGCATTTTTTTCAAATCTTGATCATGGTCTTAAAACACAACATTATGAGGGAGATTTTTTCCATGCTTTCTTGTCTCCTCATTCTCCTCTATAAATATAGAGCCATACAAGCTTGAAAGGAACTAAAATCCTCTCTAAAAAGCTCTCAAAAAGCTCTTCAAAAAAGTTCTCTAAAAGCTCTTTAAAAAGCTCTCCAGAAATCAAAGAATTAGTGCAAGTCATATCTCGAGGTTCTGGCCTCTCGCAATTGACATCAAGCCTCAAACCATCCTCTTGAAGTCCTCATGAGTCTTACAAGGCCCAAGATCAATCCATCACACGCCTAGCACGCCCACCGGTTTGGTAAAATTTTAAATTTCGAATCTCTAATTTTAATCACATTTTATGGTATGCTAACGTTTGTTTGAGTTTATATAGAACAATTATGGATGGTTGAATCATAGGTTCCACGCAAGAATCAAAAAACACCATAGTTAGAGCATGAAGCTTTCGAAGATCCGGGCTCAGGAATGCTCTTTACACCTCCCAAAAATGTTGTTTCAGGCCCATTTCTCACTCTTTATTTTTTTATATTTTCAATTTATTTATTTCTTATTTATTTTACTAACCAAATAATTAATCTTCTTTTCATCAAAAAATTCACAAAAGTATTTTATGTCCAATTAAATTTCATAATTTTATTTTTTATTAATAAATATTAATTAATTTAATTAGGATATTAATGTTAGATAACTTTAAATGATTTTTACAAATATTTAAAATTAATTAGAAATCAATAGGTTTTTAACACTAATTTAATCATTTTATTTTCTTTCCTAAATTAACAAAACTCCAAAAATGTCATTTAATATTTTCATTAATTAATTTATTTAATAATTAATTTAGCATTTAATTTTTAGGACTTAATTTCTTTTCTTAAAAAAAAAAACATTTCACACTTACACTTTTCGAACAAAGTTTTTTCAAAACACTTCATACGATCGAAGTTTTCAAATAAAAACTTTTTCAAACCCACAAACACAAAGAAAGCAATTTTGAAAACAATATGAGCAAGTACCTAAGAGTTTGTGGATAACCACGGATAAAAAGGGTGCTAACACCTTCCCTTTCTATAATCTACCCCCCGAACCCGAGAAATATCTCAAAAAAGGAATTTTTCTGTGCTTTTTTTCCTTTCCTTGTTGGATAAAATAAAAATCGATGGCGACTCTTGCTTACTGCGACATTTTGCGAAAACAAACGCAAAACGCAAACCAGCTTTCCAAAAAACAATCAGTTCTCTCCCACCGTATCACACATGCAAACTAATAATATTATGTTGTTGTGTTTAGTAGCTTATGAAGATCAACTCTTTGACATTTATTTCAGTTGTTAATGTTCCAAGCTGAGTGATATATTTGATGAGTGTGTGATCATTGTTGGATTTTTGATTTTTGTATTTTCTTCAGACTTGTTGTTGTTTAACTCTGAATTGTAATTTGTAATTTGTTTTAGCCAAATTTTGCTAAAAGGGGGGGGGAGATTGTGAATTCTCTAGTTTATGATTGACATTAATTTTAGTAAAACAAATTTGGCAGCAGCATGTTAAACATGATGTTCTAACTTGCAGAGAAAACATGTTGAACAAGATGTCCTATCCTGATCATTTGACATCGTGTATGTTACAACTGGATTTTTAGATTCATTTAGTTTATTACAAATGTTGAATATTCTGAGAATATTATGTGGCTCTCAGTTTAAGGATTAAGAGATTCAAGCCGAGTTCAAGGAGTACTCTTAGTTTCTAATTATGGAGATAATTTAGGAAACTAATTATTGAAGTCCTATTTTTATGTAGAAGTTTCTGTAGATTTGTAGCAGCTGATTTGCTGCATTTTTGAAGCCCAGTCCAGCCCAGAAAAAGGTTATAAAAAGAAGACTCTATACCTAAAGAAGAGACGAGCCATATATGTAAAAGTGTCAATTATTAGGGCTTTGCTTGTTCATTGTGAGCCACTCTTGTATTGTTTGATGCTTGAGTTGGATTGTTAGTTGAGTTGTAATTGTAAATCACTCATAAGCTTTTAAGCAAGTGTAAATTTAGTTTATTGGATTGTGTCTCCTTCTTGATTGTCAATCACTCTTAAGCTTCTAAGTATAGAGTGATTGTGTATTTTTGAAGTTTGTCTTCTAATTCTTTTGAATTGTGTTCTTTTCACTGTTTGTGACTCTAACGGAAGTGAGAGAGGTCCCATTCCTAGGCGAGTCTTAGGTAGAGATATAGCACGAATAATGATTAAGTGAGAAGTTGTAAACGAGGGAGTTTAGCTTCGAATTGATATTATTTAGTGGATTTCCTCTCTGACTTGGTATCCCCTATATGTAGGTGTTGTTGTACACCGAACTGGGTTAACAATTCTGTGTGTTCCTTTACCTATATGCATTTGTTGTACCCCAAAATTTGCCCTCTCTTTCTTCAGGAAATCATCTTGGATTTTCAGAGTCCCTCTGAAACAAATCCAAGTCCTGAATTGTCATTTTTTGCCCAAGCAAACCATTTACAAGAGCAAGATGATCACACAAGCTCTAAAGACAACGCTTTTATCTTGAGAAAAATTAAATTCTAAGTACTTGGAATTTTTCTCTAAAAAATGAGTGTTTAAGAAAAAAATCAGCGCTTCAGAACTTCTGGACCAAGCTCCAGATAGAAACGGTCAGAAGTTGCAAGCTACATCAGCTCAATCAGAAGTTGTAAACGTGGTTCAATACGTAAGTCTCAGACATAACATAACTCTTTCAGCAGTTACGCAAGCTCAGCCAGAATTTGCTAAGGGATGCAAAAGAAGCAAGGAAGTCTGAAGGCTCTTTCAGAACGTGCTGAAATCAGAAGATGAAAAGGTCAGAAGAGTGTGTGTTACACTGATACAGAATCTCTAAGCCCAGGAGGTCCAGAAGCAGATCCAAGGAACGTGTCAGAAAATCAGGAGAATCCCTAGAACTTGCTAAGACAACAGGAAGCCAAAACCAGAGCATGGTTTACGTTGATTCTTGGTGAAACAGAACTGCTGGTTAAAATTTTGGTTTCCATTACCAGAATATTGGTGTTAATAAGTCTCATCACCATTTAATGCTCATTAATGCTCCCAACCACTCCTGAACATTAATCCAAGTAATCCCTTCACGTGTGGCTGGGAAAACGCCTTTATGCAGGTTCTGGCATGGGTCTACACGCCACCGTCCACCTAAGAGGTCACTTCTCCCCAATCCACGCCTGCTGTTCTAGCCTAGGCTGAAGGCTATCTGTTATCACAACTTCCCAGGAATTTCTTTCAAAGAACAACTCAGCCTCTGTTGGCGCTTTAATGTTCAAAGAAATCCACAAGAGTTTTGCCTATAAATAGAGAATCATTGTCCACTGAAAAGAGGCGTCCAAAGAAACAGAAAAATTGCTAGAAGAGAAACAGAAATCTTTAAGCAAGAAAGTGCTGTGAAACTCTGCCAAAATCTCCAGTGTTTCATAACTTTGAATTTCTTACCTTCAAACTTCATCAAATACCCAGTTTTCTGTGTGAGCTAAAAACACCCTTTTCAAACTTCTGACCCTATATACGCACACCCCTTCACCTACCCTTTTCAAAAAGAATTTGTCCAGAATACCATCAGAGCCAAAAGCTAGCTCACATCCATAAACTTTTCCAACAGTCAGGTAAGCACCTGCTGACCTTCATCACGCTGCTAAGCATCATCATCTGTGCATACTCAAATAAACATAATGTAAATATCATATTGTTGCTGTTTGTGTTCTGAGGATTTTCGTACCTCAGAACGTCCTGAGCCAGTGTAGGACCTGCCTGTGACCTTGTTGGTTCTGCCCTCTGAAACACTTTGACATTTGCTGGAGCTGTTCCAAATATGTTTCCTGTTTTGTGGAATAACAACAAAATTGCAGATGTTCTGATTAGTACAGAGAAAAGCCAAGTGCTGACTTTGACGCTAGCACATCTGAAGCTTGTTTTGCTGTCAATAATATCAGAACTTCTGAGAGTTATTGTCTTTCCAGCGGGATCAGAACTTCTGAGATCCCCACTAACAAACTTCTGTCTTGCAGCGCAGGGGGGTCAGAACTTCTGATTTCCCCACTAACCGGTTTCTATTTTGCAGGTGCCAGAGTCAGAAGCTCTGACTCATACAGTTTAACCAAAAGGTTGATCATTTGGCAACGGGTCTGAGTCAGAACTTCTGATGACCTCTCAGCAGCGCGCTGGCTCCCTCTCTCTTTCTCTCTATCTTGTTTTTTGCTATTTTCTTTTTTGTCTATTTTTCTCGTTGAACCCCCCATGTACAAATGTGTACCCCCACTCTCTAATTGTTGTAATAGCGTAGGATTTTATATTTCCGCTTCTTATTGCTAGTAATTAGGATATGTATGGCAAGATAAAATCAATGAAATAGAAAATCCTAATTCAAAGATAAACTCTTGTATGCAATAAAACACACTTGCACACTAACACCCCTAGGGTTACATCCACTTGTTGCCTTTCAAAAAATGGGCCATGTTACGCATGCAAAGTATCTTAGTAAAACAAACAAAATCAAAAGATCATAGTCCCTCGATGACGCTTTCGAAAGTTGCCTTACAAAAATGATCTTAGTCCCTCAAAAGAAAAACTAAGATGCTTTGCAACATTGCTATCATGGTCTATACGATGACCCGCGCCTGTCCCATTCACATCCTAACACAAGATGGTCCACCAAATACAATGGTGGAACAAAATTGTTAAAAGGGTTAAAACATAGAGAAAACCTTTGAGTAAATTTAGGGGTAGACAAACTCTTAGTTACTTGCCAACTTGCAAAACAAAAACACTTGCCTATTTTTCAAAACACACATCACAAACACACTTTCAAAATAACTTTCAAAAACATTGAAAACTTTTCAAAAGACATACACCTATGTATACATCCCAACATGGATCATTACAAAGGTTGCCACCACATTGGCCTCTTTTCAAAACATTTTCAAAAATCCACACACAAAACACCATTTCAAACAATTGAAAATCAAGGCAAGTTGATCTAAGCAAGTAACTAAGAGCCCATGGATAACCATGGATAGAAAGGGTGCTAATACCTTCCCTTTCTATAATCTACTCCCCGAACCCAAGAAAACATCTCAAAGGTTTTTGCTGTGCTTTTTAAACCTTTCCTTAGGATAAAATAAAAAGTCCGTGGCGACTCTTGCTCAACCGAAACATTTGCGAAAACAAACGCAAAACCTCAAGTCAGTTCTCCCACCGTATCACAGAACTGGCGACTCTGCTGGGGACAATTTTAAAGTGGAGTAACCTTAGGGCTTAGATCACCCTCTTGCATGACTAATTGTTTGTTTTGATTGCTTTATATCTTGGCTCTCTTGTTTGGGTTTGCAATCCTACACCCGGATTTGGGGAAACATTCATAGATAGCAATACATTGTGGAAACTGTGTGGGGTATACTGACACGGTTGAAGCAATAGCTATATTATTGCGACATATTTGTGAGTACCGGTAACCCTTGAGTTCAATCAAGGAGAGTACGGGGCCGCTGAGTGATGTCACTAAGCACTAATGACCTAGAACCTTACTTGACCATCTTGGCCTTTCATTAGGGGTAGTGAGATGACCGGCTTTGGTGCAGTCCGAAGTTGGTAGATACTCAATACTACACTCATTGAGGGTTGTTTTCTTGGAATATTTTGGTCGCTAGTTAAGTGGCTAAACCAAAACAATGAACAATGAAAACAATCCCGTGATATTGAGCTCCTTAGAACCTGGTTACTATTTATAGGACATGTTTTTAAGCCAACTACACTCAAGAGGGTACTTACCTATGAAACCCCATGCAAGCCTGAAACTAGGGTTTGGTGTGAATTGCTTGTACATATGTTTGTGCATACATCATAAACATCATAAAGCATCATATGCATATACTAACCATTTCAAGGGTTTAGATCTTCATCTTTGTTCTTGTTTTGTAGGTCATGGAAATTCTTCGCAGGAAAACCATCCAAGTCAACCTTGTGAGAATCCCTCCTCAACTCAAGGAGCTCACATCAAGAATTCCGGAAAGCTCTCCCTTCAGTGAGAGACATGGTAGACTGCTCAGCTTAGTCAACACCAACATTGAAGAGGACATGATGAAGGTGTTGTTCCAGTTCTTTGACCCTCTTCACCACGGTTTCACTTTCCCTGACTACCAGTTGGTGCCCACTTTGGAGGAATTTTCTCAACTCCTGAGAATTCATATCCTTAATCAACTACCCTACAACGGTACGGAAAAGGAACCAAAGCCTGAAGATGTTGCTCGAGCACTACATCTACAACCATCCGACATCAAGGGGCATTGGGAAACTAGAAGCGGTGTCAAAGGCTTCTTAGAAAAATTCTTGTTTGAGAAGGCACAAGAGTGTTGGAATTCATTGGACCTACAAGCCTTTGAAGAAATTGTGGCCCTCCTTATCTATGGGTTGGTCTTGTTCCCAAATCCTGACCAGCTTGTAGATGTCAACGCCGTCAAAATCTTCTTATCCGGAAATCCAATACCAACATTGCTTGGGGACATTCTTCACTCATTTTACACACGAACAATGAGAAAGAGGGGTATTCTCATGTGTTGTACTCCTCTCCTTGCAAGGTGGTTTACTTCGCACCTTCCACAATCTGTCTTGAAGAATGACCAAGGATTAAGGTGGTCACAACGGTTGATGACCCTTACTCACTCTGATGTACATTGGTGTTCTCGGTCCAGAGAAAATGTCATCATCGTCGATCGTTGTGGAGAGTTCCCTAATGTTCCATTGCTTGGCATTAGAGGAGGCATTACCTACAACCCTTGTCTAGCCTTGAGACAATTTGGATATGCACGGAGGGATGGCCCTCACTACATGTTGATTCCTGACCTAGTTTTTGACTTCGACAACGATGCGCAAGGACTTCGCCAAAGATTTATCAGAGCTTGGAGGATGCCTAACAAGGTTGACAGCAAGACACTGGGGCACAAGAATTCCATCCCTCTTGAGCCTTACCTCAAGTGGGTACGAGCCCGAGCCCAGAGTCTAATGATGCCTTATCCTCATGTTCTCCCTGTGATTAAAGAGCATGTTAAGGAAGGAGAGGTTCCCTACACCATCCTATATCCTGACATGCCTACATCGTGGGAGGAGATGCAGAAGAGTTGGATCCAACTCAAGGAGGAACGGAACACTTTTGAAGCCAGCTTCTACGCTAACGAGAAGAAGGTCCTATAGCTCACCCGCCGACTCCATGAGGAAGAGACCCTCAACACCTACATCGCACCAAAGAGGATGCGCAATGTCTTTTTACCTTGAGAAGTTTTTATAATATTTGGCCCATGGGGCATTTATGTACTGACAAATTTCTTCTTATTAATATGATGTGCGTTCTTTTTTGTTTGCAACAATTTTGAATGTTCTAAATCCTTGAATGCATTGCATACATAAGCATACCATTCATCATGTGCATAAGCAGGTCTCCACACCAGGTTTCCTTATCTTTCTGCTGTTTATTTCAGTAGGATGGATCTCGAACAAACGGTCAAGGACTTGCAGTCTCAAAACGCACAGTTTCAACAACTCCTGATGACCTTGGCTAAGGGTCAGGAAGATCTGAAAGCCCTGCTGGGGAACAAAGACCAAGTGAAAAAGAAGAAGAAGAGAATCGGGGTGGCTACCCTAGGAAGAAGGTTTGAGGGTGAAGCCAGAAGAGTGCTTAAATTTCCCCCTACATCGGAAGAAGGAACCAGTAAAGGGAATGCGGCTGCAGTACCTTCCGAATCTGAGGTTGAAGAAGAGGAGGCTGAAGAGGACGAAGACTACTCTGATCAACAATACCCGCCCGCTGATGATAAGTACAAAGGCTTGGAAGACAGGTTGGCAGCTATGGAGCTGCAGAGAGTTCCCGGTTTAGATTTCGAAGACTTGGGATTAGTTGCTGGAATTGTGATCCCCCCGAAGTTCAAAGTGCCAGTTTTTGTAAGGTATGACGGTTTGTCCTGCCCGAAAATGCATCTCAGATCATATGTAAGGAAGATCCAACCTTACACTGCAGACAAGAACCTTTGGATCCATTTCTTTCAGGATAGCCTTTCCGGGGCTCAACTCGAGTGGTTCTATCAGCTGGATGGAGCCAGTATCCGAAACTGGGAAGACTTGGCCACCGCATTTTATAAACAATATCAGTATAATTCTGACCTCGCTCCCACGCGTACCCAACTTCAGGGTATGTCACTAGGGACGGGCGAAGGATTCAAGGAGTATGCGCAAAAGTGGAGAGACTTGGCTGGCAGGGTGCAACCACCGTTGATTGACCATGAACTTGTTGACATGTTCTTAGGGACCTTGTCTGGTCCGTTCTTTAACCATCTGATTGGTAATTCCTCTGCTGGGTTTATAGATTTGATCTTGACTGGTGAGAGGATAGAAGCTGGTATCAAATCAGGGAAGATACAGAAAGGTGCCTCCGCAAGTACTGAGAAAAAGCCTTTCAAGAAGGAAGCTAGTGCTGTTTATGGTCCTAGAAGACAAGTTAAGCCGGAACGCCGCCAAATTGTCAATGCATTAATAATTTCAAAGCCTGTTGCTGCTCCTCAGCAGTATAATCAACAAATGGGTGAGAGACCCAAAAGGCAGTACACCCGACTTAGTATGACCCTGTCTCAGATTTTGCCGCAGCTACTGTCAACCAACCTGGTAACTGTCAAAGAAGCTCCGAAAGTAGTGAACACAGCTTCTCCAAAGTACAACCCCAACGCCCGTTGCACTTATCACTCTGATAGCCCAGGGCATACTACGGACGATTGCTGGGCTCTGAGGAATAAGGTTCAAGACCTTATTGATGCAAAGGAAATACAGTTTGAGGCGCCTGAAAGGCCCAATATTGTGACTGCGCCCATGCCCCAGCACGGAGTGAATGCTATGGAAGAAGACCGATATGTAGCCTCCGTGGAAGAGATTGTTACTCCGTTATCAACTGTTAAAAGAAATCTGTTGCTAGCCGGTTTATTTCCGGGATGTGGTGAAGATTGCCTTCTATGTGCTGTTTCTCCTTTTGGTTGTCATTTGCTGAAATCAGGTATCCAAAGCCTGATGGATAGCAAAGAAATCTTGTTCGAGAAGATTGTCGTTCCTGCTGTCCCCGCTGAAGAAGTTTCTATTGTCACTATTTTCAACAAACCTCCCAAGGCTCCTTCAAAGAAGCCTGTCAAAATTATGTCCACTCAGAAGATTGCTCCTATCATCATCACTGTTCCGGGGCCTTTCCCTTATACATCCGACAAAGCTGTCCCATGGCACTATGGGGTAGATGTTTATGTTCTTGGAGTGAAGCAAGAGTTTGATACAAGTACCGATATCAGTAACATCACCGGGCCTGCCAAAATTACTCGCAGTGGTAGGCTGTTCTCGCCAGATATTGCACCACCAGCTATTCAGAAACCCCTTATCATCACACCCACAAGTGTGCATGTTCCACTTTCTAATCAAGTTCCTGTTTCGACCCCTGCTGCCAAGTCCTCTAATGCTCGGGGCAAAGGGATTGCTACTGATTTGCCTGCCTTGACGGAGGCGCTGAAGACAACCATTGTTGAAGCCTCCCAGCAAGAGATGGAGGAGATCCTCAAGATTATCAAGAAAAGTGATTTCAATGTTGTTGAGCAGTTGGGGCACACCCCATCAAAAAAATTTATGCTATCACTATTATTGTGTTCAGAGGCCCATGCCAAGGCCCTGATCTCCTTCCTGAAGACGGCCCATGTGCCGCAAGAAACGTCTGCTGATCAATTTACTGATTGTGTTGCCAACCTGACTGCTGATAACGGTCTGGGCTTTTCTGACGCCGATCTGACCGCAAAAGGAAAGAACCATAATGACGCCCTGCATGTCTCTATTGAATGCAGGGGCACTACTCTTGCACATGTGTTGGTGGACACCGGTTCTTCATTGAATGTATTGCCCAAGAAAGCCTTAGACAGGTTGGATTGTGAGGGTCTGGAGCTCAAGCCCAGTAATATTGTTGTCCGAGCCTTTGACGGTTCGAAAAGGATGGTACATGGTGAAGTTGACATTCCAATTAGGGTTGGTTCTCAAGTTTTTGATTCTACTTTCTATGTGATGGACATCCGTCCATCCTACTCTTGTTTGCTGGGTCGTCCATGGATCCACAAGGCTGGAGCTGTGACCTCCACACTACATCAAAAGCTTAAGTACCCAGTCAGAGGAAAGATTGTTACAGTTCAAGGGGAAGAGGAGTATATGGTCAGCCACTTAAACTCGTTCCGATACATAGAAATGGATGGGGAGTTCATTGAAACCCCCTTTCAACACTTTGAAGAGGTGCCTCAGACGCTGGCGTCAGCTGAAATTGTAATTGAAGACCCTCCTTTGAAGATGGCTTCCTTAAAGGATGCCCGGGCTGTGATTGAGAAGGGTGAATGTGCAAATTGGGGCCGACTTCCTGACTTTACTCCGAAGACCGACAAGTTTGGTTTGGGCTTCACTGCAGAGGCTCAGAGGGCTGTTCGCAAAGCGAGGATTGGAAGACCTCATGTATTCATCACCAACCCAGGAGTGAATGCTATTGAAGACGAAGTGGAGGAATCAGAATTTGACAGCTGGATCTACCCAACAACTGACGGTGGACCAAGCAAATGGACTGCCAAAGACTTCACCCCTATTACTTTTGTCACTCAGTAATGAACTCTTTTGTTTTCAATTTGTAACAAACAATATGTTGAAACTTTTATGGCTCGGTGTCCTACCTGGGGCACCGCGGCTCCATTTGTGAGGGCTTTTGTATGAAATTTTCATATATCATTAATCAAAACATTGGACGTTTTTTGCATTTCAAATCTTGTGCTCCTTTCCTTTCTTTATCATATATTACAAAACAGCTATATTTACACACACTCACTTATACAGGTTCCAATCCACTCTGGGTCTCACTGGTAACGACTCTGCTACTGCCAGTTATGACTTCGAAGATCCAATCAACTTAGCCGAGGACGAAGGTGAAGATGATTGCGAAGTGCCTGGGGAACTTGCAAGACTGCTACTCCAGGAGGAGAGGGCCATTCAGCCACATGAAGAGCCAGTGGAAACGGTAAATCTGGGTACTGAGACAGATAGAAAGGAAGTCAAGATCGGTGCCAATCTAGAGTTCAGTGTGAAACAACGGTTGATTCAGATGCTGCGTGACTACATGGAAATCTTTGCTTGGTCTTATGAAAACATGCCTGGTTTGGATGCCGACATTGTGGTTCATCACCTGCCTACCAAGGAAGATTGCCCTCCGGTAAAACAAAAGGTCCGCCGTATGCGTCCAGAGATGTCTGAGAAAATCAAAGCTGAGGTTATGAAACAATTTGATGTCGGGTTTCTAGCAGTAACTTCTTACCCTCAGTGGGTTGCCAACGTGGTTCCGGTGCCGAAGAAAGATGGTAAGGTCCGAATGTGTGTTGATTACAGGGATTTGAATAGGGCCAGCCCCAAGGATGATTTCCCTCTGCCTCATATCGACGTTCTGGTTGATAATACTGCTCAGCATAAAGTATTCTCCTTCATGGATGGCTTCTCCGGTTATAATCAAATCAAGATGGCTCCTGAAGACATGGAGAAGACCACCTTTGTCACTCAGTGGGGCACCTTTTGCTACAAGGTCATGCCTTTTGGGTTGAAAAATGCTGGGGCAACTTACCAACGTGCCATGGTTGCTTTATTTCATGATATGATCTATCATGAGATAGAAGTATACGTCGACGATATAATTGCAAGGTCCCAAACTGAGGAGGAACACCTTGACCATCTGCAGAAGCTGTTTGACCGTCTGAAGTTGTACAAGCTAAGGTTGAACCCAAAGAAATGCACCTTTGGGGTGAGATCTGGAAAATTGCTAGGCTTCATTGTGAGCGACAAAGGTATTCAAGTGGATCCTGCCAAGGTGAAAGCCATACAAGAGATGCCAGCTCCCAAGACAGAGAAAGAAGTCAGAGGGTTTCTAGGACGGCTGAGTTACATTGCCCGATTCATCTCGCATCTAACTGCTACCTGTGAACCAATCTTCAAACTACTGAAGAAAGATCAAGTTGTACGTTGGAATGATGAATGTCAGGCCGCCTTCTAAAAGATCAAAGAGTATCTCCAAGAACCACACATTCTTATGCCACCGGTTGAAGGGAGACCTCTAATCTTATACTTAACGGTACTTGACAATTCAATGGGGTGTGTGATGGGGCAGCATGACGAGTCTGGCCGAAAAGAGCACGCTATTTATTACCTGAGCAAAAAGTGTACCGACTGTGAGACCCGGTACTCACTGCTCGAGAAAACTTGTTGCGCTCTGGTATGGGCTGCTCGCCGGCTGAGACAGTATATGTTGACTCACACTACTCTGTTGATTTCAAAAATGGATCCAATCAAGTATATATTCGAAAAGCCTGCCTTGTCCAGAAGAATAGAAAGATGGAAAATGATCTTGACGGAATATGACATCCAGTACACGACTCAGAAAGCAATCAAGGGAAGTGTATTGGCAGACCATTTGGCACACCAACCTGTGGACGATTACCAGTCGTTGAACTTTGAATTTCCAGACGAGGATATCATGGTAGTAACTGATTGTGAAGTATCTGAACCGGACGAAGGACCTGAGGAAGGATCCCGATGGTCTATGCATTTTGACAGAGCCTCAAACGCTTTGGGTAATGGTATCGGCGTTGTGATCATATCCCCCAAAGGCACTCATACTCCACTCACCGCTCGGTTGTGTTTCAACTGCACCAACAACATGGCGGAGTATGAGGCATGTATCATGGGTATTCAAGCTACAATTGACCTAAGGATCAAGTTTCTGAGTGTCTTCGGAGATTCCGCTCTCGTGATCAATCAGGTCAAAGGCGAGTGGGATACGAAACACCCAAATCTTATTCCTTACAAGGAATATGTGCTGACATTGCTTCCCCACTTCGAAGAGATAACATTTGAACATTTCCCAAGAGAGGAGAATTAGTTGGCGGACGCGTTAGCTACGATGTCTTCAATGTTAAAAGTCAAATGGGACAATGAGGCACCCCGAATCATCATTTGCAAGTTGGACGAGCCTGCATATTGCTGTGATCTTGAGGCTGAGGAGGTAATTGAAAAACCCTGGTATCATGAAGTGAAGAGGTACTTAGAAGCTCAAGAATACCCCGAGGGTGCATCCGTTAATGCCAAGAAGTTTCTGAGAAGATTCGCAGCAAAGTTCTTCCTCAGCAATGGCATTCTCTACAAGCGAAACCATGACTTAACCCTACTGCGTTGTGTGGATAAGACTGAAGCAGAGAAGATCATGGCAGAGCTTTATGAAGGTACATTCGGAACACATTCCAGTGGACATACCATGGCAAAGAAAATCCTTAGGGCAGGATATTTCTGGTCCACAATGGAAGCTGACTGTTACCAACATTCTCGAACTTGTCATAAATGCCAGATTTATGCTGATAAGGTGCATATCCCCCCGGTTCCTCTGAACGTCTTGACAGCACCTTGGCCTTTTGCAATGTGGGGCATTGATATGATCGGCGAGATCCGACCGACGGCATCCAGCGGGCATCGCTTCATCTTGGTAGCGATTGATTACTTCACAAAGTGGGTTGAAGCAGCTTCCTATGCTACGGTAACCAAGAGCGTCGTGGCACGATTCATTCGGCATAACCTGATCTGTCGATACAGTGTACCTGAGAGGATCATTACGGACAATGGTACCAATCTTAACAACAAAATAATCACTGAGCTCTGCGAGTAATTCAAGATACAACACCACAACTCTTCTCCCTACCGGCCGAAGATGAATGGGGCTGTCGAAGCGGCAAATAAGAATATTAAGAAGATTGTGCAGAAGATGACAGTGACCTACAAAGATTGGCACGAAATGTTACCGTTTGCTCTTCATGGATACGGTACCTCAGCACGGACGTCAACAGGGGCAACTCCCTTTTCCTTGGTCTATGGCATGGAGGCAGTCTTGCCTATTGAAGTCCAGATACCCTCTCTCCGGATAATGAAGGATGCAGACTTGAGCGAAGATGACTGGATCCAGACTCGGCTTGATCAGTTAAACCTAATAGACGAAAAGAGACTCACCGCTATTTGTCATGGTCAGACGTATCAAAAACGGATGATCAGGGCATTTAACAAGAAGGTCAAACGACAAGACTATCAAGTCGGAAACCTGGTAATCAAGCGCATCATTCTTCCTCAAATTGATCCCAGGGGCAAATGGACCCCTACGTACGAAGGTCCATTTGTGGTTAAGCATATCTTCTCAGGAGGAGCTATGATTCTAACCACCATGAATGGTGACGACCTTCCTCACCCCGCCAATGCAGACATAGTAAGAAGATACTACGCATGATAAAAGACCCAGTAGGTTGACATACCTAGGCAAAAATAAGGGCTTCCCGGCGAACCAAAAGGGTTCGGGCAAAAATAAGGGATTGAAATAAAAAAATTTGTACACCCGGCAAGTCGAAAACCTGAAAAGGCGGCTTGGGCAAAAATGGGTATCCCGGTGGACTGAAAACCCGAAAGGGCGGTCCAGGAAAAAGTTAGGGATAAGCGTAATACTATGTCTCATTGGATCACCTTGCATCCAGAATTCGGCATCAACTATTGGGCTCAGACTTCGGCATCAATCAATCAGCTTCATCTTCAACTAAGCAACAAAGTGATGAGACGCTTGAAGACATAAAGGCGATAGCAGAGTTGAAACCCAGTGGGATTTTTTTTCACATAGCTGTTTTGTTTCCTTTCACAAAATTGTATAAACTTTTTGTTGCTCTGCGACATTCTCTTACTAGGACGTCAGCCTCTTGTACAAAAATGCCTATTTACGGGCAAATTTCAAAATCAATACAAGTTCAATCTTTCAGACAAATTATCCATTGTTTTTCCTCTTTCTGTTTTGTTTTGCGAAGAACGTCCAATGTTCGTTTTTGATATATGCATTTGCCGTTAATTGCTAACCATGAATGGTTGCATGCGAAACAAAAGACTGATTACAGGTGACATCAGAAACAGGGGCAATTTAGAATTGTCCGAGCGGTCTAGTTGCTCTGTCCACCAAGGTACCAAGGTAGGTTCGGCTGAAGAACGTAATCAGGTTACCTCAACTCCCCACAGAGTAAGACAAGATTCAACAATACTCTCCTCAAGCAGAGATGGTCTCCCATCAACCCTAAAAGGGCATAGCATTCCCCTAGCAGGTCGGTGATATTCTCCCCAAGCAGAGTTTAGTCTACTGTCAGCCTTAAGAAAGTTGGGAATCCCCATAATATCTTAGCATTCCCCAGCGGAGTACAGACATTCCTCAACAAGCATCCCCGGCAGTCTTAATCTAAGATTGTTCCCCGGCGGAATACCAACACCCCAGTACAGTCTGAAAGTTTCCCCAGGAAAGCGGAATCCATATCCCCAGTAGATTCTGGAAACTTATTCCCCACAGAGTACGAACGTCTCTCCCAGACTTTATCCAAAGGTTATTTCCCCACCAGGATATAACTGGGTTATCCTCAGCCAATTACCACGGAAAGATCGTCCTCAGCGAAGTTCTTCCTATCCCCAGCGGAGTTCATCAAAGTTCCCCAACATAACATATCATTGGAATCCCCAGCGGAGCTCTCATCAAAACCTCAGCGAAGTTTTCTCTTCCCACAGAGTAATTCCCCTCAGAGTAATTTCTCTAACAAGTTTATTCCCCAACGGAGTCATCATCTCCTACCGGTTTATTCTTGCAACCATCATCCCCAGCGGAAACGAAGAACTCTACTCTTCAACATCAGCCCATGATTTGATTCCCTGGCCCGCCGTCAAGGATTTATTTTCCTAGACGAAAATACATTCATAAACATTTCACATTTCATACACCCTGCTTGCATACATGATAAAGTGCATACAACACTATCTCATCTTGAGCATCATGCACATCATGACATTTCATACAACTAATGTTTTGCCTTTTCAGGAAAAGTCAATCCAAGGATGATTACTATCAACTATCACAATTCCAGATTCGATACCTATATCTAGCCAGGGCACATCTGTGAGTGATTGATTGTAGATTCAATACCTGTATCTAGCCATGGCATATCTACATGAAGAGTTTGAATATCAAACACCTGTAACAGGCCAGGAAGTTATCTTTCATTCTCAGGTCAGAGGTCTAGACCTGTATCTAGCCAGGAAAGCTATCTCTACCAACCTTTTGCAATTCCAGATTCGATACTTGTATCCAGCCAGGGCATATCTGTAGACAACCATTTCCAGATTCGATACCTGTATCCAGCCAGGGCATATCTGTAGACAACATTTCCAGATTCGATACCTGTATCCAGCCAGGGCATATCTGTAGACAACATTTCCAGATTCGATACCTGTATCCAGCCAGGGCATATCTGTAGACAACATTTCCAGATTCGATACTTGTATCTAGCCAGGGCACATCTGTGAGCAACCAATTACAGATTCGATACCTGTATCTAGCCAGGGCATATCTTCATGAAGAGACTGAAGATCAACACCTGTAACAAGCCAGGAAACATCTTTCTTTCTCAAAATACGCAAGTTCTCGCTAAGGAATCTCTTACGCGATCAACACTTCCAAATGGCATCTATAAGCCCATTACCGACAAGGTTCTGTCACGTCTCCAGATGGCATCTATAAGCCCATCCTCCTATCCACCATCTCTCCAAATGGCATCTATAAGCCCATCCCCGCCATCACAATTGCTGATACTCCACTATGCGAGTGCAAATTTCTGGGCACTTTAGTGTTCAATCATCTTCCACCTTCGGATTACGAAAGGCAAGCCTGCCAATCTAACTCTTCAGGTGCAAGAAGATTGAACAGGGGCAACTGTTGTACCCCAAAATTTGCCCTCTCTTTCTTCAGGAAATCATCTTGGATTTTCAGAGTCCCTCTGAAACAAATCCAAGTCCTGAATTGTCATTTTTTGCCCAAGCAAACCATTTACAAGAGCAAGATGATCACACAAGCTCTAAAGACAACGCTTTTATCTTGAGAAAAATTAAATTCTAAGTACTTGGAATTTTTCTCTAAAAAATGAGTGTTTAAGAAAAAATCAGCGCTTCAGAACTTCTGGACCAAGCTCCAGATAGAAACGGTCAGAAGTTGCAAGCTACATCAGCTCAATCAGAAGTTGTAAACGTGGTTCAATACGTAAGTCTCAGACATAACATAACTCTTTCAGCAGTTACGCAAGCTCAGCCAGAATTTGCTAAGGGATGCAAAAGAAGCAAGGAAGTCTGAAGGCTCTTTCAGAACGTGCTGAAATCAGAAGATGAAAAGGTCAGAAGAGTGGGTGTTACACTGATACAGAATCTCTAAGCCCAGGAGGTCCAGAAGCAGATCCAAGGAACGTGTCAGAAAATCAGGAGAATCCCCAAAACTTGCTAAGACAACAGGAAGCCAAAATCAGAGCATGGTTTACGTTGATTCTTGGTGAAACAGAACTGCTGGTTCAAAGTTTGGTTTCCATTACCAGAATATTGGTGTTGATAAGTCTCATCACCATTTAATGCTCATTAATGCTCCCAACCACTCCTGAACATTTATCCAAGTAATCCCTTCACGTGTGGCTGGGAAAACGCCTTTATGCAGGTTCTGGCATGGGTCTACACGCCACCGTCCACCTAAGAGGTCACTTCTCCCCAATCCACGCCTGCTGTTCCAGCCTAGGCTGAAGGCTATCTGTTATCACAACTTCCCAGGAATTTCTTTCAAAGAACAACTCAGCCTCTGTTGGCGCTTTAATGTTCAAAGAAATCCACAAGAGTTTTGCCTATAAATAGAGAATCATTGTCCACTGAAAAGAGGCGTCCAAAGAAACAGAAAAATTGCTAGAAGAGAAACAGAAATCTTTAAGCAAGAAAGTGCTGTGAAACTCTGCCAAAATCTCCAGTGTTTCATAACTTTGAATTTCTTACCTTCAAACTTCATCAAATACCCAGTTTTCTGTGTGAGCTAAAAACACCCTTTTCAAACTTCTGACCCTATATACGCACAGCCCTTCACCTACCCTTTTCAAAAAGAATCTGTCCAGAATACCATCAGAGCCAAAAGCTAGCTCACATCCACAAACTTTTTCAACAGTCAGGTAAGCACCTGCTGACCTTCATCACGCTGCTAAGCATCATCAGCTGTGCATACTCAAATAAACATAATGTAAATATCATATTGTTGCTGTTTGTGTTCTGAGGATTTTCGTACCTCAGAACGTTCTGAGCCAGTGTAGGACCTGCCTGTGACCTTGTTGGTTCTGCCCTCTGAAACACTTTGACATTTGCTGGAGCTGTTCCAAATATGTTTCCTGTTTTGTGGAATAACAACAAAATTGCAGATGTTCTGATTAGTACAGGGAAAAGCCAAGTGCTGACTTTGACGCTAGCACATCTGAAGCCTGTTTTGTTGTCAATAATATCAGAACTTCTGAGAGTTATTGTCTTTCCAGCAGGATCGGAACTTCTGAGATCCCCACTAACAAACTTCTGTCTTGCAGCGCAGGGGGGTCAGAACTTCTGATTTCCCCACTAACAGGTTTCTATTTTGCAGGTGCCAGAGTCAGAAGCTCTGACTCATACAGTTTAACCAAAAGGTTGATCATCTGGCAGCGGGCCTGAGTCAGAACTTCTGATGACCTCTCAGCAGCGCGCTGGCTCCCTCTCTCTTTCTCTCTATCTTGTTTTTTTCTATTTTCTTTTTTGTCTATTTTTCTCGTTGAACCCCCCATGTACAAATGTGTACCCCCACTCCCTAATTGTTGTAATAGCGTAGGATTTTATATTTCCGCTTCTTATTGCTAGTAATTAGGATATGTATGGCAAGATAAAATCAATGAAATAGAAAATCCTAATTCAAAGATAAACTCTTGTATGCAATAAAACACACTTGCACACTAACACCCCTAGGGTTACATCCACTTGTTGCCTTTCAAAAAATGGGCCATGTTACGCATGCAAAGTATCTTAGTAAAACAAACAAAATCAAAAGATCATAGTCCCTCGATGACGCTTTCGAAAGTTGCCTTACAAAAATGATCTTAGTCCCTCAAAAGAAAAACTAAGATGCTTTGCAACATTGCTATCATGGTCTATACGATGACCCGCGCCCGTCCCATTCACATCCTAACACAAGATGGTCCACCAAATACAATGGTGGAACAAAATTGTTAAAAGGGTTAAAACATAGAGAAAACCTTTGAGTAAATTTAGGGGTAGACAAACTCTTAGTTACTTACCAACTTGCAAAACATAAACACTTGCCTATTTTTCAAAACACACATCACAAACACACTTTCAAAATAACTTTCAAAAACATTGAAAACTTTTCAAAAGACATACACCTCTGTATACATCCCAACATGGATCATTACAAAGGTTGCAACCACATTGGCCTCTTTTCAAAACATTTTCAAAAATCCACACACAAAGCACCATTTCAAACAATTGAAAATCAAGGCAAGTTGATCTAAGCAAGTAACTAAGAGCCCATGGATAACCATTGATAGAAAGGGTGCTAATACCTTCCCTTTCTATAATCTACTCCCCGAACCCAAGAAAACATCTCAAAGGTTTTTGCTGTGCTTTTTAAACCTTTCCTTAGGATAAAATAAAAAGTCGGTGGCGACTCTTGCTCAACCGAAACATTTGCGAAAACAAACGCAAAACCTCAAGTCAGTTCTCCCACCGTATCACAGCATTGCTTTATTGTGTTATATTATTCATTGCGTTATTGTTTAGAGATCAGTGTCTCGACATCTCTTAGAACATCCGATATCTGACTACCAGAATTTCAACAATTGAACTCTCTCTTGTATTTAGAGTCACTTGTTTAACAAACAGAAGTTAGACTTGAGCATGACCATGGAAGTATTCTACCAAGTAATGTCAATTTATGCATTATCCTAAAAGTAGGTAAAGTTGCTATATTTTTCGCAGAGTATCAATTTTCAAGATTTTTTCTTGAGGACAAAGAAAAGCTTAAGTTTGGAGTTGTGATGGTAGTCATTCATAACATGATTTTTTAAGCATAATTTACATAAGTTTTAAGAGCTTTTACTTCTAATTATTTATTTATTTTCCATCTTTTTTGAAGAATTATAAAAAAGATTGATTTGTGCCAAACTCATCCTAACCAGATAGAGTATGCATTATTTTCATTGTAGAAGTTATGGTGATAAGAATAAATAAAAAACTAGACACAACTATGGATAAAAAATCAGACTCAGAAGTTAAAAGAAAAGA
Organism: Vicia faba; assembly: GCA_948472305.1. Lineage (NCBI taxonomy): Eukaryota > Viridiplantae > Streptophyta > Magnoliopsida > Fabales > Fabaceae > Vicia > Vicia faba. The sequence goes on from OX451740.1 coordinate 1,350,977,817, forward strand.
CTTGGCAAATTTAATAAAGTTGAAATTACTAGCAAACTAAATGTAGTCTTTGCACTATTTTGACCATATATAAAACTTAATAAGTTTTACTGAAATGAAACTAACGAAATATAAAATTTAACATCAAGGAATATAACTTTTATGAAAATACATAATTTTGAATATTGGAAAAATGTGGTGCGTTGGCATAAAAGAATGACATGTTTGCTTAAATCTCAGCTAACATGTCAACAAACATGGCGCATAGAATGGGCAGCATGTCCTTTTTTTTGCAAGATCATAACACTTTCTATAAATTTATAAATTCTTTAAATTATAGGTTCAAATTTCATCATCAAATAGGCATATTTTGATATCATGAAGCTGGGAGAAGAATATAAATAATCAAGGGTTTATTCCTTTTCCATTGTAATGTTATTTTGATTTCTTTTCTTTTATTTTTGAATTGGCCTAATTTATGTGAATCATGTGATCCATTTATTATTTCTCATTATAATGATAAAACTCTTTTGTTATTCAATAATTATTTGTGCTTAATGCTTTTTGCTCGTTTACGAATTTTAATGAATCAATATAAATAGTATTTGAGAATTAATCGTAGATAATATGAATGAATTTAATATTATTGGAAGACCTCTTATATATGATGCTAGACATAGCGTATACTCACTTATGACATAGATATTTTAACATTTGTTCAAATATTCATCAGTTTTGATTTGGACCAAGACATTAAAAGATTGTAATATGACAAAGAGGGTTTTGTAACAAGAGATTGTGCATAACTACTTTGTTAAAATAGTCCTGATAATTGAAGATTCATTATGGGCTTAGGAAGAGATTAGCCATACAAAGAATGAGCAAAAGATTTGAAGGGGGCCTAATTGCTTTTCTCATTAGAATTTTCTACATTAGTTATATTTATTTACTTTTACTATAAGTACAAAAAAAAAAAATACAATTACATTATGCATGCCTCTCAATTTACATTGTTTACTTATTGCTTTGGATTAGTCTAATGACTAAAATTGTCTCAATCCGCTTCTACCTTTAGTATGGTCCAACAACTCTGATTCACTAACTTTAGCCTTCGGTCGAGTACGTATGATCGACCACACCACATGGCTAGCAAGGATAACGACGTCCTAACCACGCGTCTGCCCGCATCGATGTCCACCTTCAGGTATGCCTGACACTTATAGAGCAGACAACCAGGAAGTGCCCATAAACGCATTTGCGCGTACTATCCCTCTTGCTCGGAGCAACGACTAGTTATGAGTATGGCTCTCCGTTTTGACCAAGTCCTGACAGTCACCTATTTTTGAGGAACCTAATATCTAGGCCCAAAGAGTAGGGACCAATGGCTACACGTCGAGGGCATTATATAAACCCTCACACTTGTGAGAGCCATATATCCAATATTCACTCTAAAAAACCTTAATCACTTTCTTGTATCTCTTTGCACTCTTTCTTACTTGATCGCCAGAGTGCCTTGTACGTACAATCCCCCACATCTCCTCAAATTTTCAGTCAACAGACGTCATCTTCTCGACCCACTTCAAATTCTGATTAATCGATAAGATCACTTATCTAACCACAAATATAATCTCCAACGCCTTGATCAAATAGCAACAATCCATATGAGTACGATACTTACACTCACCACTGTTTTGGTTTACACAATTTACTAAATATAAAAAACCATACATTAATTAGTTAATAAAGCACTAATCAAGGGAGGGGAAAAAGTCTTCAAACAAGGGGATATGGAACAACCATACAACCTCATCCAAGGTCAAAGTCATTTCTCTGAATGAAAGATAGAAGGACAAAGTCTCATAACTTATAAAATGCTGGTAAAAAAAGTCCCATATTGAGACTAAGGTTAGACTTGATGATTCTAACATGTTTTGTCCCAAAATTGATATAAGAAAAAGGTGAACCAGAAATCTCCTATCCAATGAAATACCATAAAAGCCATATCTTGTAGCCAAGTCAGCACATACACTATCCAGATGAAACAAATTGAGTGGCTCAGCATTTCAATTCAAACTGTGGCAGCAGAAGAATCTCCATTTCAACCTTAACATGATCTATATTGGTGACCTCAAATCAAAGAGGTTCATCACTAAAACTAGTTATGGCTTCTTCAACCTCATCCTCCACTCTTTCTATATCTTCTTCTTCCACCCTTATTGATGCCAAACCTCCTTGTAGACAATCTACATCTCCGCACTGTGTGAGCCTTCCAACTCTTCCTCCACCTGTGCAGTCTCAAACTCAAACTCGTCCATGGAAAACCCCAGCATTCTGTAAGATGCTTTTGCTGTTATATATATCTAGCTAGCTAGGACTAGAAGAGAAGATAATTCAATTTGTGGTTTAACATATTCAGGTCGAAAGATTGCTCGCAACGTTATGTCCAAGGTTTCCAGTACCACCACAGAGACAGCCACAGCACCGGTTGATCCAGTTGCTACCTCAGCTGAGCAGCTCAGTGTTAGTGATTCTCCAGAATTTCTCAAGACTATTCAAGAAACAGTAAGAATTCAGGAAATTTAATTTGTTTCTTCAAGTGATGTAACTGTATCTATCTGTGTGGATTGTTGTAATAATCTAAACTTGCTGCATATATATGTGTGTATATATAGTGGGAGAAAGTTGAAGACAAATATGCAGTGAGTACAATAGCTGTAGCTGGTGCAATAGCATTATGGGGCTCAGCTGGTGTGATCTCGGTACGTTATTTATATCAATTAAATTATCCATTTGTATTTGTTCATTATTACTTTTGACCTATCTTGCATAGACACCTCTCAACATATGTCTCTCGCGTCTAGCACACACATGTGTCAGTATCAGTGTTGTGTCTGGTGTCCGTGCTTTGTGAAAGTTTATGTCTTAAGGAGAGACAATCACTTCATTAATTTCTATAACAGGCAATTGATAGGCTTCCTTTAGTTCCTGGAGCTCTTGAAGTTGTAGGAATTGGTTACACTGGGGTGAGTATACTTCATTTCAATTCAAATGTCTTAATAGTTATTATGACATAATAGAAAGTAATTTACATGTATATTTTTTTCTTTTCTTTTTTTGCAGTGGTTTGCATACAAGAACATACTTTTCAAGCCAGACAGGTAGATTTAATTCCTCTTCAATAATCTACGATTATAATTTGGTGCATTTAATAATTGAAGTTATTTCATAATTGCAGGGAAGTTTTGGTACAGAAAATAAAAGGAACTGTTAAAGAAATTACTGGGATCGATATCTAAACGATTCTGACTATACTTTGTACTATGTAATGTAATCTAGTCAGAAAATGAATGTAACTTTCCATGCATATATTTTAATGGATTTCAATAAAATGCCATATTCTAATGTTATCCCATTTGCGGTAAACAATTGAGATTATGGAACAACATAATATCACTGTATTTGTTATATTATCTGCATAACTCTAAGGATTTTTTTCATTCCATTTTGTTTGGGAACTGAGCTATGAAGAAAGGCACTAAAGTATATAACATGTTATCCCATTTTAACATATAATAAAAAATAATTATTCTTCGATTAGTATTCTCACTCAAGTTGACGCAGTTAATAAAATGTATCAATTTACCAACAAGAAACTAATGAAGTTGGTGAGACCTAACTTTCGTAAAAATATTCACAACTTACAATTGGTTGTTGATATGAGATAGAGAGATAACATGATCATTATAGCCCTCTTGAGTAGAATAATAATTCAATTTGTGTCCTCATGAAAAAGAGAACTTACAAAAATTTGAATAACACTTATATTGTAAGCATATAAAGATGTTTGATTTGTTTGAGAAAATTCAAATTCATACAAAAGATCAGGTGAAAAATAGTAGACATGTCTTATTCAATATAAAATTTAGAGATTATCGTTTCTTTTTTACAACGAAGATTCAGGAAATATACACAAATTAGTAATAGATCGCTTATAGTGACAAGATACATGACCCAATAAATATTACTGTAAGAAATCAATTTAGGAATTGTCCTAATAGAAAAGAATAAACCCCATTGAGAGGTACCTTTCAAGTAACGAATTCTACGACGAACAACAACGAAGTAAAGATGACAAGAAAAGTACATAAGCTCACTTACTTGTGGACATCAGATGATATGTGAGGCCTTGTTATGGTTAAGTAATTAATATTATCTATGAGGGGTTGATATAAAAAAATTGTTCAAAAGGTCACCCTCATCACAATGGTATTTGACATTACACTCAAGAGAAATATTCAATCGATTAGCTTATAGAAGACCGTTCATAGAGATCCACTCCATAGAATATTTATGTCAATGAAGAGCTGGAAAAAGGAAAAAGAAGAATGGAGGAAGTTGTTAAACCTACCACAGACCGCGTAGAACATGAAATTTTCGTGTCAGATAGTGCCCCCAATAGTGTCTAATGTTGAACAGGAGAAGGCCACTAATGTGCCTTTGAAATAAGAAGAGTTAGAAAAAAGAATCAGAAAGAGTGAATACTCATTTATCGTGAGATATTTAAGCCCTTAATAGTTGGATCATTCATTCAAGTTCTACTTAATTAAGATTGTTTTATTATGTTTCCTAATAATTTGTCTTAGTTAGTAATCTTTACGTGTCATGTTAGACGTTGTTGCATCACCGAAACATCTAAAGCTGAAGTATCACAATCTCCAAGGAGAACAAACAACCATTAACACCAATTTCGATGGGGAAAAAAGAATATATGAAGTCCTATAGAAGGATCAAGGAAAATCTGTGACCATGAAGATCAATGTAGCTTCTCTTACTGGGAAACTCAGGAGGATGGGCATCCATCCTCCTAAATATGGCTAAACTGCTCACGACGAGCTAGGAGAATAAGCAACGTCTAGCCCACCTGGTTATGTTTTCCTTTTTTCAATTCATGATTAAATCTTGTAGTTGAGTCATAGGTGTCGATTATAGTGTTTTGCTCCCTTCGATTTGATATTTTGGCCAATTCGCGTCCGGATGTCTGACTTGGTCCGAAAACTCGATTTTCTGAAAATTGTGTCTGATTCAACATCTGTTGTCTATTTTTAATGAATTTTTTTTTACTGTTTTCATAGTCTCGAAAATTTTCAATTTTTTTTCAAAATTCTTATTTCACTTAAATAGATTAAATTTTGGGTTTTAGTATTTTTTTTAAATTTATTTTAATTATATCTCTTCTTGCGTTTTGTTTCTGCCTATTTAGAACATTGTTGGTATTTTTGCTTTTGATAACATGGATGGTCAAAGAACACTAAGGAAGCTTGCTGCTCCTGATGTTAATTTCAATGGTTTATGTATTGAATATGCTGATGTTGTTGTTCTATTTGAGTTGAAATCCGATTTAATACACTTGGTGTCAAGGTTTAGTGGTTTTGCAGGTGAGGATTCGCATAAACATTTGAAGAAATTTCGAGTTGTTTGTTCTACATCATTGTGTCATATCCCAAATTTGTCCTACTAATTCATGATAGTTTTTATTTATTTATTATTATTTCTAAAAATTATTTTTTATAAAAAGTTTATTCATAAAGATATATAGGTTTAGAGTTTATAAAGAGAGGTTTATCTTGTAAAGAAATTATGGACATTTTTCAATCAGAAAAAGCACATATAACATTTTAGTCCATTTCAAGTATTAAAAGAGGGGTCCATAAATCAAATTATCTTTTTTTAGAAGTCCAATAAATTAAACATGTGATCCATTTCAGTTCTTAGATTTGTTTTAAAAAAATGTTTTGTTTTAATTATAATATTATTATTATTATTATTATTATTATTATTATTATTATTATTATTATTATTATTATTATTATTATTATTATAATTAAAACATGATATAAAAAAACTTAATTAAAAGTGTTGTTTTGTTTTACTAATTAAAATAAAAGTGTTAACCAAGAAGTTTTTTTTTCTCCACGGTTTATTTTCAAATCCGGAACGACCAGGCCCAGTCCAAGTCCAAAAAAAAAAACACATGTTCTAAAATCAAACAAACAGCTACTGTACCAATTTTGAGAAATAACGTACAAAACCAGATCTGCATTCATCAAGTAATAATCCATACATTCATTTTTTTCCAAAACAAGAATGAACCAATTACAGAATCAAAACCAAACCTTAATACAAAATAAACATATACAGAAATAAAATCAATCCGGAAATTGAGTCAAAACCAAAACGGAAACAAATTAATTTTGTACTGATATTACAGACATGTTGTTTTGCTTACTAATATAATTTGAATGTTAAACACTTGTTATTTTATTTTATTTTATTTTCTTTAAACAAAAAAGGGTTACCATGTGTCACTATAATAGTGGCCATATGTTGAAATAGAAAAAAAAAAAGGATTTGTGCTTTACTGATTATCATTAGTGCAAGTGGAATAGCCAAAGGAAACCGACCACCGCTCACGTATTACTATTATTCTTTTTTAATTATTATTTTATTTGTTATAATTAGTCATACTTAGAATTAGGGTTAAGTGCCAATTAGGCCTTGGGTCATTCTTTTAGTGGTACACCTAGTATATTATTATTAACACCTCTATTTCCAGTTTGATACTACCTCACTTTACTTCATTTTAGTTGATAACTTTTAATTAATATGATGTTATTAATTAATATAAAAAAACACAAAACAATCTAGTTAGTTTATTAGTTTTTAGGATAATTAACTTATTAATTATATAACTTTTGGATGCTCCGATTAAATTACATCACTGCTAAACAAAATTTCCCCTTATTATACATGACATAAACATTTTTTAATTTAACTAACTCAAACATTTTTTAAATAATACGATGGGTGAATTTTACATCCACCACATCCTCGAATATCAATTGGTCGATTCATCGTCTATCAGTCAATTATTCAAAATTAAATTTTAAAAATATGCAATAAATCAATGAGCGACACGTGGCCAATATCTAGCCACATGATGAGGAGACTTTATCAGATCCCCCCGCTCTATGTCATATCATACTCAATCACTCAACTCCAAAACAGCTAACCAACAATTCACATATTTTCTACTAACATAATTAAAATCTCAAGAACATTTTCGAAAAAAGGATTAAGGAGAATTACTTTCAAAATTAACTGCGAACTACGTCTACGCTCATATAATTTTCAATCCAGACAACGTTTTAGGATAATTCGAAAGCAATTCTTCACAATCCATAAAAAAACACCAAGCAAACTGCGAACTACGAATTAAGACTCTGATTCCTCCTAAGAGGATACGTAGGTATACGATCAAAAATCGTGACGAGTCCCCCTAACTAAAATCAAAACCCTTTTCCCCCTAACTAAAATCAAAACCCTTTTCCCCTAGTTAAAATTCAAAATCTTTTTCCCCTAACTAAAATTTAAACTATTTCCCTCTAATTAACATTAAAGACCTATTTCCTAAACATTGCGCTTTTAGACCTAGTATCCTTGTGAACAAGGTAGATAAGGGGTGCCTAACACCTCCCCCTCGTCTAGAACTGAGTCAAAATCTTGAATCTCTGAAACTTTTTAAGGTTATTCCTTTATACTTCCTTCCTTTAGGATAAAAATTAAGAGTGACGACTCTGATTAAAAAACCAGTTGTAACACATTGAGGTCTGAAGGAAACACAGAAGATCACATCAAGCTGAGAGCTTTTCCATTTGCACTATAGGGTGATGCCAAGGATTGTTTATACTATCTTGAGTCGAATTTTGTCACAATTTGGAATGATTTGAAGAAAGTCTTCCTACAGAGATACTTTCCCGACTCCTGAGCTGCATCAATCAGAAAAGAAATATGCGGTATTAGACATGGAAATTAGTAATTGGATGAATATTGGGAGAGATTTAAACAATTAGTATCCAATTATCCTCAACACCAGATTACCGAACAACTTCTCATCCAATATTTTTATGAGGGATTACTGCCAATGGATAGAAACATTCTTGATTCTGCTAGTGGTGGAGCACTTGTTGATAAGACTCCAGCTGATGCCAAAGCTTTGATTTAGAACATGTCACTCAACTCCCACATTTCACAACCATAAATAATTCGGTGGTACAAACAGAAGTTGTGAATGAGATTCATGCTTCCTCTTCCAACAAGGCTCTAGAAACCATAATTGATGAGCTTACTTCTTTAGTGAAACAGTTGGCAGTGAATAAAGCTCAAACAACAAAGTTGTGTGGTATTTGTACTTCTACTGAACACCCAATTGACACATGTCCTATTCTTCAAGATGAGTCGGTCACTGAGTTGCCTCAAGCATATGCAACTAACTTTTTCAACCGATGCAATAATCATAATTGGAGGAACCACCCAAACCTTCGATATGGAAAATAACATCCCACCCAAGGATAGTTAGTCATAACCCTGCCACAACCACATAACACTCCCCAAGCTACCACTTTTTCAACTTCACGACCTTCGTTAGAGGATATTGTCAAGCAAATGGTTGTACAAGGTCTCTAGTTCCAACATAGAATAGATTTTAGTACTCAGACTTTGCAAACACAAATTAGACAGCTTTCCACTTTAATGAATGCCATGCAATAAGCTCGAGGATCGAACCAACTTCCTTCCCAAACAATAGTGAATTCTAATGTGTGTACAATCTCCTTGAGATCCAGAAAAGTTGCAAAACCAGCCCCAGAAAAAACCAAAAATACTCTTGAGGTAACACATGAACCTTCTGTTGTTATTGAGGCTGAAAAAGGGTATGTGCCACCAATCCCCTTCCCACATAAAGTAGCTAAAACTAAGAAGAAGGAAGAGATATACAAATAGAGGGAGATTTTGTATGTATTCAGGAAAGTGGTAGTGAACATTCCACTTCTTGATGTGATTAAGCAGGTTTCAAAGTACGCAAAACTTTTGAAAGATTTGTGTACACACAAGAGGAGGATGAAGGGAAATGAGAGAGAGAATATGGGAAGAAATATTTCAGCCCTCATTCAACCTAAACCTTCACCTGAAAAGGTTACTACTTTATCCCTCAATCATGCCATGTTGCTCCAAAAATGCAAGGATCCATGAAATTTTTGTATTTCATGTACCATTGGGGATAGTAAATTTGAAAATTTCCTGATTAATTTAGGAGCAGGAATTAATGTTATGCCTACTTCTATCTATAATAATATTGATCTTGGTCCTTTGCAACATACAATTTTAATCATTCAACTGGTGAACAAGAGCAATACTCTCTCTATTGGAGTAGTGGAAGATGTGCTTGTCCAAGTTAATGATTTTCTTTTTACTGCAGGTTTTTACATTCTGGACATGACCGGAGAAACAAATTCAACGAGATCACTAGTCATTTTAGGCAGAATGTTCATGAAAACGACAAAAACAAAAATCGATGTTGATGATGGAACAATGTCCACAAAGTTTGGTGACACCATTGCTAAATTTAACCTTTTGATGATATGAAACATCCCGTGGAAGAACATTATGTTTTTCACATCTGAGTGCTTTCTGAGTCGGTTGATGATACTTATTATGATTTTTTTCAATTGATTTTCCATCATTGTCTACTTTTGATGATACTTACTCATATGATTCTTCCTCTATTTTTGTTGAGATTGAGGCTTCCCTGAAGGTTGAGATTGTTCCTACAGGTAAAGTCATAGATGAAGAAGTTGTTTATGCAGTTGAAGCTCTTAACATCCCTGTTGCACTAACCGCACCATCCATTGGGCAGCCCCTTCACTTCGACACTTTTACTCATCTGATATTCTTCTTTGATCTTGGAATAAAAGGTGAAGGAACTAAACCATTTTTTAAGGACGATGAGCATTACCTGAAGTTGCTCCATGAGAACTCCATTTTGGAAGGAGAGACTGTAGAAGAGCCTTCACTAGAAAATTCTACTTTTGCAATCACCTATCCTCCTTGACTGCTCAGGTGTGTTCTTTCTTTCCTTTCTCTCTCTCTCTCTCTCTCTCTCTCTCTCTCTCTCTCTCTCTCTCTGTGTGTGTGTGTGTGTGTGTGTGTGTGTGTGTGTGTGTGTGTGTGTGTGTCTTATTTAATATTCATTGACCTTTCATTGAGATCAATGCATGTTTTAAGTGTGGGGGAGGGAATCGTTCCTTTGTTTTGTTTTCTTTCAGTTTTCTTTGCTTTGTTTGCTTTCTTAAATTCAAATATGGAAATATTACATTCTTTCTCTTTGGTTTTTGAGTTAAAATTATGAGTATTGTTCTTAGTTCTCTTGACTAGAGCCTTGTAGTATGATGTGAAATTTTTTGTTGTGCATTCTTTGTATGATAGGTAAGACTAAACTCTTAATTATACATCATTAGTAGTAGATCATTAACCCTTGTGAGATTTTGAGCCTTATATGGATACCGTACAAAAATCCATTTCTTTCCTTTTTGTGTGATTCACTCATGTCTGTTAGTCTCTAGAACTTGAATTGACTCTTGTTGACACTTTTTGTTTACTTGTGCACATTGATATGATAAAGACAACTCTTTTTTTTTTTTTGTTTTATTTTTAGCCACTTAGCCAAAAAACCAATCCTGAACAATATCATCCCTTTGTTTGAAAACCCCTTTGAGCCTATTTATCCTTTTTTGTGATTAACTCATTACAAGGCAAAAAGTGAAAAATAAAATTATCACCCTAATCAAGGGTTGAAAGAGTCTTGTATGGAGTTGTATGGGGTTGAACATTATCATTGTGATGTTGTTGTGATGTTCTAAATGTGGCAGAAAACAAAAAGAAAACTAGAAAAAGAAAAGAAAAGAAAAAAAATGAAAAAAATAGAGAATGATGTCAATACACAGTCCTTTTGAAAAGAAAAAAAGAGAAGAGAAATAATTTATGAGGTTGTTATTTGAAAGCAATTAAGGTATCCTATAGTTCAACTCCCGCAATCCCTTCATTTTTATTTTAACCCTTTGGTTTTTTAGCCTAGTACCCCCTTAGGATTTATCTCACCCTTACCGAGGCCAAGTTACAATCGAATAAAAGCCCTTTTAATCTTTGTGTGCATGTATTTAAATTGTAGATGTTAGAGTTTTTTCAAGCTTATGGTAGTACTAATTTTCATGTTGTTCTTTGAGTGTAAACAATTAACCTAAACACTTGAGAGTTGAGTGAATTTAATCTTGTAAGGATCTTGCTTTTGATGTAGTTTTCGGTAATATGTTTCTCTTATTTTGTTTATATGTTACAAAGAGTTGCTCACTAACATCATATTCTTGAAGCTTAGACTTATAATTCTGCTTGTACCTTGTATCTTAAATACTTTTGGAAATGCATGCTCTGTTTTTTTTTTTTTAATTTTGTCTGTTTTGAAGTTATCATTTTACTCATAGTGCAAAAGTTCAAGTGTGAGGAATTTGATCAGTGCATTTTGATACACATTCTTCTATGATGGTACTTAGGCATTTCCCAATTTTGTTTTGTTTATTTTACTATTTTATTGTGTTTTCATATTTTAGTTTATTTTTGTCTTTATTTAATTTTTGTATTTTATTTCCAGCATAAACAACTTTTAATGTGAAAATCATAGCTGGAGATACATTATGTCGTGTTTCACGTTATGATATGCGTTGGAAAGCTAAGAGAAAGAGCTAAAAGTTTCATATTAAAGCCAAAAGCTGATTCCGATAGTAGAAGCCTTGAATAGTTTGTTGAAATTCCAGACCTAGGAAATAATTAGTTTTGGATCAGGTTTGTTATGTTTTTCGACCCAGTTGGGTTAGAACCTAAAACTTCTATGTTTTCCTATACCTATGCTTCTGAGCTACTATTCAGGAGTTCTTTTTACTGTTCAAAATATAATTTGGAAGTTTGATAAGTTTGAATGGAGAGCTAATTGCCTTTGATTGATCTACTGTAATTGCGCCTCCATCATACTTTGAGGTTCTTATATTTTTCCAATTAAATCTATTTTCCTTTCAATTCTTCTCTTTGATATCTTGTTTTCTTAATTCAAATTATCTTAGAGTTAATTGATTTATTTCTATGATTGTATGTTCCTATACTTAATCGCGTTTTCTTAGTCCGTGTTTGTTTTATCATGTTTTCTTAATTCATGATTGTTATATCTTGTCCGTCTTCTTATTTCAGAAATTGTTATATCTTGTTCGTCTGCTTATTTCATAAATTAGGAATATCTATCGTGTAGTATCACTTACGCTTGTTTGATTGATATTGTAATCAAAAAGAGAATAAATGTCCTCTTAGGGATTGGGAATTATTTGGATCTATGATAAGTGGGAGACCGAACAATAGATCAATCATTTTAGCTTATTTCAATAATCACTTATTTAATTGCACTATTTTTCTAAATCAAAACTCAAAACCCTCCATTGTTCAATCGGTTTCTTAATTCATACAAGGATCCTCGTGATACAACTCTAGCCATTGTCGCCATCTACAATTTTTAAAATCACTCGTTTTTTATTCATGCGTGATGGTGGATCGATGCCCGATACACTGAAAGTCAGGGGCATTGTCGAATACGCTTTATAAGTCTGGATACAGTAATCAATTCCCCATCGAAAGTCGGAGGTGTTGTCGAAGACGCTTTGTATGTCGAGAAAAATTAGCAAAATAAGAGCAGCCTCTTTGAGCATATGATAAGCTTCCACGAATAGAAGTCAAATCCTAGTGTTTCTTCACCATGATCTTCACCGGATGATTCACCTGGTCGGAGAGAGAACCAATAAGATTCAGAAGAAGCAAGGAATTATCCAACTAGTGAGAGAGGTAGAAGCTTTCTCTACTTCCTGCAGGTATTTATCCCACTGAAGCTTTAGATAATTAACACTCTACTCTAGTTGTTGTATATCATCACATTGTCAGTAGGACCAACGAGCCTCTCAGTCTTCAGATCCACTGAAGGTTAAAGAAGCAGAGGTACGCTGAGTATACCATGCCAAATTAAGTAGTTTTCCCTCCAAAGCAGACCTAGGAAAATTAACTAAATAAGAGCAGTATTTTTCCAAAGGAGGGATTTGACGATCTTCGGCAGAACGAGAGTTAGACCCTGTCACTAGTGGATGGGAAGTCGGACCCCGAACACTCGAGAAAGTTGGTAGGGTTTCCAAAATTATGTTACTCTCAGCCGACTGTATTCCTCACCTTATTAAACAAAGCTTCATTTCATCATCCGTATAACCTTCATACAATTATGGGAAAAACAAGTACGTTAGAGACATGCAGAGTAAATAAAATAGCCTATAGGTTCCCAAGGTTACGAGAGATGTTCTTTCTCTCTTCCATGAAGTGGGCTCCTATAAACAACTAGACTTTAATAAGATGCTGCAAGTGTTTTTTTCGAACCCACCACAAGAGTATTTCCTCTTAGGTATCCCATATTGCTGATAAACTTCCTCAATCGAATATTTTTGTACCGAGCCTCATTTGAGAGACCACCCTCATTATACAATTTGTAATACGGTGGGAGAACTAACTTTTGGTTTTTCATTTTATCGCAAATGTTGCGGATAGTAAGAGTTGTCATCGACTTTTCTTTTATCCAATAAAGGAAAGGGTGAAAAGAACAGGAAATACCTTCGAGAATTTTCTGAGTTCGGGGGGTAGGTTATGAAAAGGGAAGGTGTTAGCACCCTTTTCATCCGTAGTTATCTAAAGGCTCTTAATCTCTAGTTCACTTTTGAAAATTCTTTGTGAATGTGCAAGTTTGAAAATATTTTGAAAATGCCTAAGTTCGGCAACTTTGTAATGATTATCGTATCAGTTGAAAACAATACAAAGTGTTTGTTTTGAAAATATTTCAGAAAAGTGTTTGTGTGAAAAATGATTTTGAAATGTTCGCGAGCAAGTGATTAAAAACCATCTGCCTACTCAAAATTATTTCGTGTTATTTTCCTTTTCCTTTAGATAGTGCTATCCTACCATTAGTTAATAGGAAGCCCTATCGTTGGATGTTTGAGGGACAGGCGCAGGTCATCGTACAGTCATAAAGGCAACATATAGGGATACTTAGAGAAATTCGAAGGGACTATCATCATGTATTCATAGGCAATATCGAGGTACAAGATCATTTATCGAAGGCAGTATCAATGGGTCATCAAGGGACTATGATCTTTATGATGATTTCTAACCGAGGGTCTTTGCTAATGGTATCCCTACGTTCGAGGGACATGACTATTTTTTATCCAAAGGAAACAAAGGAGGTTACCCTAGAGGTGTACGTGTGCATAGTGGGTTCAGTTCAGTTATATTATCTTGATTAGTTATGAGTTATCTAGTGATTGATTTTAAATCTTGCCATACAAGCCTATTTACTAACAACTATATATACAAGCATATAATTATAAGTGCAGAAAAATAAAGGTGCGGAAAGTAAAGTGCGAGAAACTAAAGGCCTAAAACTATTACAAGGATTTTGTAGAGTTACATAATTAAGAAAAAGTGCGAGAATGTAAATCTAAGCTATTACATTTAAACGGCGCGACCTATACAATTTCTCTAGGAATTTTAAATAGCAAAAAAATAAATAAGAGAAAATGTTAGAAAAGAAATGTTTTTTTGGTAGTTTTATGGAAAATAGTTTGATGTTAATTAAATAATTAAAACCTACTTGTTTCTAATTAATTTTAATAAGGAAAAACTTTAATTAAATTTAATTAAAAAGATGTCAAAATTGATTATTGATAAAAAGATTCAAACAACAAAATCAAACCACTCAGATCCACTAATTTGGACCTTGCGGATCTGGTGGTGAGGTTAGTTTGGTATAAAAGTGACCACAACTATGGATTCAAAGCTTCATCAAAACATTGCCCTAACAATGGTGGATTGTTGTTCCTGCATCAAATCTCAAAAAAGTGATGGTTCAAAACGGTTCCAGACATCATTAGAAACACACACACACACACACATACACACACACATATATATATATATATATATATATATATATATATATATATATATATATATATATATATATATATATATATATATATATATATATATATATATATATATATATATATATATATATATATATATATATATATATATATATATATATGCTTAGAATTGATTTTATATAGCATGGATGAAAAGTTTGAGATTGAAGAACATTACCAAGCCGAAGCCACTTGGTTGGAACGTCTTGGGATCGCTTGAGAGTGAGTAAGGATTGGAATAGTCTCCTGGGACCTTCGGGAGTGTGATGGAATGCTTGGAAGCGCTTGAGAGTAGCCGGAAATAAGGGTTTGTGTTTGCCCTAGTTTTGACAAAATTTGAGAAATTTGGAGTGTGTTCTTGAGAGGAAAATTTCGTTCCCTATTGTAGTGTGAGGGCTTGAGTATTTATAGAGGAGGAAATGGAACAAGAACAAGACAAGAATCTTGTACCATCATGTCACAATTCATTGCAAAAAAACACATTGAAATCTTTCCAAAATTGTTAAAAAACATTCCAAACTTGAAGATTCTTGTTCCCAACATGTTTTCACGGTCTTGGCATGTTTGTCATGTATTATCGGGCCTCCGTGTGATTGAAATCAAAAGCCCATGCGCCTTGGCCCAATGCTTTTACATTTTATTTGATTTATTTGCATTTAAATGAATAAAAATTCAAATTAAAGAAATAAAAATCATAAAAAATATGTGAATGGATTTAGAGGTCCTTTAACACATTGGGAACATGTTTGAACATCAAAAGTTAGGCCCACTAGTTCAAAATTTCAAGTTTGCTCACTTTGTATTTCATGCATTTTACCAAAATTTCCCAACTTGCAATGGTCATGATTCTCTCAATTTTCATCTTTTGAAGGTGATTTGGGACTTTTTGGAAAACTCAAGATGTCTTCTTCAATTTCTCTTTTGATCATTTTTTCATTTGGAGATTTATCTTGATGTAAGTTGCCTTGACAAAAAGTGTCTTTTTGTTGACTTTTGAAATGACCTATAATGTACGGGCTCATATATCTCAAATGAAGCACTTTTTGGACTTGAGCATACGGATTCAAAGTTGTAGAGAATTGAATTTCTTTCAAAATTGGATTTGGTTGGGGAAAAGTTGATGAAGCGTGTGAAAGTTATACTTGGTAATAGTTCAGTTGACTTCTCCTATGGAAACCCTAATTTGGAAACTTTTGACTTTTGATGATTTAAGGGTTTTCCTTGTGGAATCATGATCAACCATTGATAAAATAATGAGTATCACTTCAAAATATTGATGTGGACCAAAAATCTTGAATTTTGACTGTATGTTGACCATAGTTGACTTTTTACCCAATATAGTTGATTTTCAATCATCTGAGCCATTCCCTGAGCAAACTTGTGATGCAAGACTTGAAACTTGACATGAACATTGTTGAAGACCCATGGAGGACCATGGAAGCCACTTGAGACCTTTGAAACCCAATATTCCTTGAGAAACTCAAAACCCTAGTTGTAGACCCATGCTTATGAGGAGGTTTGAGTGGTCAACCCTTGAGTAGCTTTGAGTACTTGAGACCTTTGCGAGCATGTCTTGAAGAAAAATGGGAGGGAAAATTTTAGGGTACAATAGCTTCCCCTGTTGAATCTTTTTTAACTTGAAGATTTAGATTGGCATGCTCGTCATTCGGAACTTGAAGGTAGAAGATGATTGAACACTTAAGTGCCCAGAAATTTGCACTCGCCGGTGCACGAATTAACACTGTTGGTTCATTATACCGGGAATGGGCTTAAAGATGCCATTTGGAAAGGTGACAGAGAGTCATCGAAGATGGCCTTGTAGATGCCATCCAAAGTAACTGTTGATAGAAATTAGACTAACTCTACGCTCGACTTTGTCTTAGAAGATGTATTTAGAGTGAGTCTACACCCGGCTTGGTCCAACAGCATAATCAAAATAAATTTACGCTCGATTAAATCTGAACCAGAAGATGTCTACACCCGACTTCAAGTGGAAAAGGTGTTGGAAAGAGTCTACGCCCGACTTTTCTGAAGGAGTATTCGAATTGTAAGTTAATGATGCACCTAAGAGGAGGGGTGAATTAGGTGATGGTCAATTTTTGACTTCTTTTTAATGTTCTTATTTTTATGATTATAGTGATAAAAACAATAATTTGCAGAAAGTAAATGAACACAAGATGTATACTGGTTCCCCTCACACTTCGAGAGTACGTCCAGTCCTCTTGCCAACACAGAAGAGATTTCATTATAGTTTAGAATAATTGCAAAAGCCTAATCACACCAAAGGTGATGTCTTACTATATAATCTATAGGGATATCAAAGGCTCTTAAAACCTTTAAGATCTTCAACACTAAGTGCAAGAAGAACAATCCTCTTCAATGCACACACTAGTTTCTAACTATCCTGAAAACAAGGTAACAAATACAAAATCTGATTTTTTACAAAGTATGATCAATTCTTGAATAACGCAATGGTTATCAAGATACTAAGACAAGATTTTAATAGGAAGTTTATAGTCGGATCTAGTGCTCAATATATGCTAAAACAATGATGAGTATTGAAGTTCTAAACAATGTTTCATGCAAAAGTAAATTCTCAAAACTTTACAACACTTAAGAATTTTTGAAATTTTGAATGATATGTCTTATTTTATGATATGAGTACAAACGAAATTTATATATGAAATGTACCCTTTCATTACACCCTAAATGAGTAGAAAGACGCAATGGTTGGACCACAAGAGGTATCATCCAACAGCCATGTAAAACATAAATTTTTTGAATTTTTCTTCAGCAGTAACCGGTTACCGTAGGGCTGTAACCGATTACATAAGTATGCTAACGTATATATTTTCAAATATGCATGCTTGTAACTGGTTACCCAAAATCTGTAACTGGTTACCACTAAACCATAATTTTTATTTTAATTATGTGAAGTCCTTTAACCGGTTACCACTGAGTGAAAGTGATAAAAATATATTTTCTAAGTGATGGACATGCAATGTTTTACTCTTAAATGATCATGACACTTATGTATAATGTATATATTTTGAGCACTATATCATCTTAAAAACCTAAAATTAAAACTTGTACCTAACTTGTTGATGAATCTTCATAAATCTTCACCTTGAAAGTTGATTGTTCATGTACAAGACTTCAGAGAGTGACCTTGAATTATTATATGATCTTGAATATCTTATTTTCCATAGCCTTGATATTTCTTTTATTTTATGTATTGTGGTCTTCATCAAAACACCTTGATTGGAGTGCATGCAATCACATTCTCCCCCTTTTTGATGTAGACAACCAATTTGACATTTATAGCTTGTTCATCAAGGTCTTTGAGTGTAGCTTGTATGCGTGTCATAGTGATGTGAATTCTCCCCCTAAGTTGAATATCTCCCCATGAATTTATGTATCCTTTGAAGACTTGTATTTCAAAGAGGAACCTTTAAAATCTGGAAAAAATTTCTGCATCGCTAAAACATGCACACAATGTCTTCTCCACTTTTGTCAATATCAAAAAGGACGGGGAAAAGACCATAGTAAAATAGTATATAAAAAACAAGTAAAAGATTACACAAGTTTATAACAAAATACAAAGTTAACGGATTTTTAGAAACATATTGGACACGTGGTCTTTGAAGACATAAACGGTAAGAAAGAAAATGCGATACAAAATGCAACAAGATAGAACAATACATAGAAAGAACATAAATAACAAAAAAAGGTACTAAGGCATTTAGAAACTTAAATGCCTTGAAAAAACATAAAAATTTGAGAAATTTCACGCGGTAACCGGTTATAGGATATGGGTAACCGATTACTGAAGGTGTCAGGAAAGTGACAAATGCTTCTGTTTGCATGGTAACTGGTTACTGGCTGAGGGTAACCAGTTACTAACAACGAAAAATGTGAAAATACAATACATACCATTTCCAGAATTTGTACCTATCTATTGTAACTTCTACCAAACATGTATAAAAACATACTTAAAAGTATATATGACATTAAAACATATAGATATCCATTATATAGAATCATTCAAAATGAATGTGGGATGAAGAGAGATATACTTGGTAAAAAATAATATAAAGGTTAGTAAAAAGAATACATGCACCTTTTATGTTTCAGAGATATAAATCATAGGTCATGTTCATCTAATATACCAAGTTCTCATCGAATCTTAAAGAACGAATCTTTTGCTAGAGGCTTTATAAAGATGTCTGCTAGTTGGTTGTGTGTATCAACAAATGAGATTTCTATATCACCATTTTGCACATGATCCCAAAGTAAATGATGTCGAATATCAATATGCTTTATCAGGGAGTGCATGAATGGATTCTTCGTGATGTTGATTGCACTTGTATTGTCACATTTTAGCGGGATGCATCCAAGATTAATTCCATAGTCACGGAGTTGTTGTTTTAGCCATAGAATTTGAGCGCAACAACTTCCTAATGCAATGTATCCTGCTTCAGCCGTGCTAAGAGCCACACATACTTGCTTCTTGCATGACCATGATACTAGAGAATTACCAAGAATATGACACATGCCACTAGTGCTTTTTCTATCTATTTTACATCCTGCATAATCTGCGCCAAAATAACCAAGTAACAAACACATACTACCTTTAGCATACCATAAGCCGACGTCCGTAGTTCCCTTAAGATATTTCATAATGTGTTTAACTACAACAAGGTGAGACTCCTTTAAATTTGCTTGAAATCTAGCGCAAAGACATACACTAAACATGGTGTCGGGTCGACTTGCTATTAGGTATAATAAGGAGCCGATCATTCCTCGATATTTTGACACGTCTATGGGCACACCAGCTTCATCAAGATCCACATAAGTTCCCGAACCCATTGGGGTGGAAATAGGTTTGCATGCATCCATGTCAAATTACTTCTTAACTCTTTACAATATTTTGATTGATGAATAAAAGTCCCTGTTGCAAGTTGCTTGATTTGTAATCCCAGAAAGTAGTTCAATTTTCCCATCATGGACATTTCGAATTCTCCTTGCATCGTGGATGAGAATTCTTCACACAAGTCTTTTATTTGCTGACCCAAAGATGATATCATTGACGTACACTTGAACACGCAGAGTATGATTCTTGATCTTCGTGATAAAAAGAATCTTGTCCACTTGTCCCTTTTCACATATAAAATTGCCAAGTCGACCGTACCATGCCCTTGGTGCTTGTTTTAAGCCATAAGGTTCCCTTTTCAACTTGAAGACATGTGAAGGATTCTTGAAGTCTTCAAAACCAGAAGGTTTTTTGAGGTAGACTTCTCCATTAATGTATCAATTCAAGAATGCACTCTTGACATCCATTTGAAAAAGCTCCATCATATTTCTTATTAAACTTACCGAGATTGTCTTTGTCATTGTTGAGGACAAAGCACTTGCATCAAAAAATTTGAAAGTGAGCAATGTTTGGCTTTCTTCCTTTGAATAGTTCATATGGAGTCTTTTTCAAAATAGGTCTACTAATAACTCGATTTCTAACATAACATGCCGTACTAACCACATCCCGCCAAAAATATTTTGGTAGATTTGCATCACTAAGCATCATTCTTCCAATTTCCACTAGAAATAGATTCTTTCTTTCAACTACTCCATTTTTTTTGGAGTCCTTGGTGTTGAAAAATTGTGAGAGATACCATGTTCTTCACAAAAGCTTCAAAATATGTATTTTGGAATTCTCCACCATGATCACTTCTTATGGATACAATATTTAATGATTTTTCGTTTTGAATTTGCTTTGCATACTTCTTAAATGCCTTAAAAGCATCACTTTTCTGCACAAGAAACAAAGTCTAAGAATATCTAGAAAAATCATCATCAATAACTAAAGCATATACATTACCTCTGAAGCTTCTTGTTCTTGATGGACCAAATAAATCCATTTGCAACAATTGTAGTGGCCTTGTAGTAGACACCACGTTATTAGATTTGAAAGTTGATTTAGTTTGTTTTACCTTTTGACAAGCATCATACAATTTATCTTTGACAAATTTTATCTTTGGTAAACCAATGATAAGATCATGTTTGATCAATCTATTTAAATGTTCCATATGTATATGGGCTTCCCTTTTATGCCATAACCATGATTCATTATTGTTTACCATAAGACATTTTACTTTCAAAGACAACTCATCTAAGGAAATCATAAAAATATTGTTAACTCTTTTACCTTTGAGTTTCACCTCATTGGTTGTTAACTTTTTTTTAGAATTCAGTCTCCGAAGAAAATGCTTGTCAGATTAAACCTCTGAGGGAAATGCTTTTCAAAATAAATTTCTGAGGTAGTGCTTTTCAGAATAAGTTTCTGAGGAAGATGCTTTTCAGAATTCAGTCTCTGAGGAAGATGCTTGTCATAATTTTGTCTCTGAGGAAGATGCTTATCGGAATTCAGTCTCCGAGGAAATGCTTGTCGTAATTCAGTCTCCGAGGAAATGCTTGTCAGAATTTAGTCTCTGAGTAAATGCTTGTCAGAATTCAGTCTTCGAGGAAATGCTTCTCAGAATTCAGTCTCCGAGGAAATTCTTGTCGGAATTTAGTTTTTGAAGAAATGCTTTTCGGAATTCAGTCTTCGAGGAAATTCTTGTCGGAATTCAGTCTCCGAGGAAATGCTTGTCGGAATTCAGTCTCTGAGGAGATGCTTATTAGAATTCAATCTCCGAGGAAATGCTTGTCAGAATTCAGTCTCCGAGGAAATGCTTGTCGAAATTCAATCTCCGAGGAAATGCTTGTCGAAATTCAGTCTCCAAGGAAATGCTTGTCAGAAATTCAGTCTCTGAGGAAATGCTTGTCGGAATTCAGTCTCCGAGGAAATTCTCGTCAGAATTCAGTCTCCGAGGAAATTCTTGTCGGAGTTCAGTCTCCGAGGAAATGCTTGTCGGAATTCAATCTCCAAGGAAATGCTTGTCTAAATTCGGTCTCCCAGGAAATGTTTTTTAAAAGATGTTTTTCAGAGTAAATCTTTGGAGGAAGTCATTTGGTCATGCAGATGGCCGCTCCATCTTGTTTCAAGATTTGATCTTTGACTTGTTCATGCAGATAAGTTGCCCTAGCTTTCTTCGGGATTAATCTTTGACCTGTTTGAAAATTGCTGATGATATTTGTCTGTTTGTAGAATTTACCTGAAAAGACAAAGTTAGTATTTATGCAATGTCATGACGTATGAAATTCATTGCGTAATGATGTTCTCAAAATAAATGAGAGTGTGCTATATGCGTTTCATATGCATATGCTATGATATTTTATAAGTGATGTATGACTTGTAAGATGTCGCTGAAAGTGACGGTAGATTCGTGTAACATCTTTGGTCAGGGAAAATAATCCATGACTTTTGCTGGGGATGAAGAGTATGAATCTTCATTCTTGTTTAGAATGTCTTAGCTAGAGATTCCCGTTTTCTGTTTTGGAGGATACTCAACTGGGGGATTCCTGCTTAATGTTTTGGAAGATACTCTACTGGGAATGTTCGACTTCTACTTGGGGAGAAGAGATTAGGAACATTGGTCGCTCATCACTCTACTGGGGAATTTAATTCCTATACACCTTTATTGGGGATAAGAGAGATGAATAACCTTCCGAGGTGCTTCCTGGCCGAGTTTCTGATATGGATGTCGGCTCGTCTAGAGAGGATAAGGTTGAATGTTACCTGGTTCGGTTTCAGATTTTGTAGCAAGTCTTTGAAGAGAGTAGCCTGGAGTGTACTTTGCTGGAGATTCCTGTTTTCCGTTTTGGAGGATACTCCGATGGGGGATTCCTGCTTAATGTTTTGGAGGATACTCCATTGGGAATGTTTAACTTCTGCTTGAGAATAGAAGAGTTCAGGAACATTGGTCGTTCCTCACTCTACTGGGGAATTTAATTCTTATATACCCTGACTGGGGATAAAAAAGATGGATAACCTTTCGAGTTGCTGTCCGATCGGGTTTCCAATATGGATGCCGACTCGTCTGGAGAGAATAAGGTTGAACGATATCTGGTCCGATTTCTGATTCAGTAGAAACTCTCAGAGGATAGCAACCCTAATTGTCCTTTGTTGGTAATTTTTGGTAGTTAGAGAAATAGAATCAAACTGGGGAGACTGTAATCTATTGGGGAAATAAACCCTAAATCTGGTGGAGAAATACTTTGCTGAGGACAACTCTTACTGAGGAAATAAGTGCTGCTGGAGGAAAGAAATTTGCAGGGGTTTTTACAGTTTTGGAGGAATAAGCTCAGCTAGAGAAGAGAATTTCCATAAACTGTACTGATGCCATAATCTCTGATGGAGATTGGGACTCCGTAGGTTGGCGATATTATCGTGGAAAAGATTAGATTCCTTTATCTGCTAGGGTGATCTGGTAGTGAGTATGATCGTGTTAACAACTATAAGATACCCTAATTTCTGTCTTGAAGGCATATTAGACATGCGGGGAATGTATCTCTATTGAAGATGAGCTTGTGCAGAGAGCTATGTAGAGATAATTATGTGGAAGCTGCTCTGTGGGGATTTATGGATGACTTGAACATCCTCTCGACTCCTAGAGTTATCGGTAAATGCTGATAAGAGTGATAAGCCTTCCACTGATAGACAAGTGATGAGATGACGGGACATAGTCATACGCTTTAACCCCTGACTTTTTCTTGGACTGTCTTTTCAGATTTTCAGCCCACCGAGATACTCTTTTTTTTCCCAAGCCTCCTTTTCAGGTTTTCGACTTGTCGGGTGTACAATTTTTTTTATATATCCCTAATTTTTCCCCGAACCTTTTTGGTACGCCGGGATGCCCTTATTTTTGCTTAGGTCTTCCAACCTAGCAGGTCTCTTTCATGCGTAGTATTTTTCAACTATGTTCGTGTTCATATGGTGTGGAGAATTTTCACTGTAAATGTTGTAGCATGCCAGAGAATGTTTTCTTGATCGCACGTGGCCCTTTGTTGGAACTCATGTTCAATTCCCCAAGTGATTCAAATGGAAGTCTGCCCCTGGCTATTCAGCACTTTTGAAAGATTCCTTGAATATTGACTCGACTGCCCCAGATCAGTTAGACACCATATCATGCCCCTTGATTATGAAAGGCATGTTACTTGAAATGTCTTTCCATTTGAGGTGATTGTTTTCATTGATAGGATTTTCGTTCATTGAATATCCGTCGTGAGAATTTCTCAGCTGTCAAACAATTAGTCATATGCAAACAATGGCATTTAAAAATGCAAATCTTATGTTTGTCTTGAAGTTTTGAAAATGAATTTTTAGTAAAAAAACATAATTTTGTAAAAATATGAATTCAACTCAGGATTTATAGTAAGCCTTACAGGAGTCGGGATACCTTTTGTAACAATATGCTTTTGAACTAACCCATGCTTCAGCTAGGACTTTTAAGGGTTGTAGCGTGGCCTGGTTCACGATTTAAGAAACAAAGGATAAAAGCTCGAAATTTATTTGTACCCACCCATTCTCCATGATGTTCTTCAGTCCTATACTTAGTTAATTGTGTGTTTAGATTCCAATTGAGTCTGGAATCTTTGCCCTGATATTTCGGTGATGGTTCGGATACTGAAAGTTTATTTGAGAAGGAAATCATCATTTTTTTTGTAATATATTTTTTTGTTGAGGATTCGTAGCGACCTCTCTTTTGACTTTATTATCCCTATTTTTTGCCTGAACTGTTTTGAGATCATAGTCAACGGGATGCCCCAATTTGTCCTAAGTCTCCTTCATAGGTTTTGACTTAGTGGGCTTTTCTTTTGAGAGATGATGACTGTCTGTTTTAGTGATCACAGGGAACCATCACTGTATTTTGATTTAGAAGAGCATCTTAGACACTATTCATCATGTATATAGGCAGAGCTTGCGATTGAACGCGCATTTGAATTAACTAAGAAACTACCCTGCCCCAGGTTATGATTAAAGGTTTCAATTTGCGTGAAAAAGAAAACTCCTACTTCTTAGGCTCAAAGGGGTTGAGTAGGCATTATCTTCCTTATAAATCCATTGTTCAGGTTTTGAAACAATGCCTGTACATCGTCAGCAATGTCTGTTCAAAAGCATACTGTAGAGATTATGGTATCATTTTCGTCATCCTCCCTCGAAAGGCTTACAAATCTTTAATCGAGAGTTGAATATCACAAAAAGGAAGTAAAAGCATAGTTTAAGTATAGTGAAAACGAATGGATTACTTCGAGACAAACATATGCAATGCATTAATGAAACAACAAAGTTTGATATAAAATAAATGTTTGAACAATCAAAAGAAATTACAATTTGAAAATTCAAATGAAATAGACATTCTCAATCTTGGCCATGATTTGGCATGGGAGCAGTGATCAAATTGGAGGTCTCAGGAGGGCCGAACTAAATCTCCTTAGCATCTATCAAATCTTGGATTTTAATTTTCAAAGCCCAACAACTATTTGTGTCATGTCCGGGACTATTGGAATGATATGCACATATCACATTAGGATTGTACCGAGGGGAGGAGGTGTTGGGATTCTGAGGAGAACCCTTCAATGTTATCAGCTCTGCCTTTAACAGGTGTTGCAGTTCCTGGGACAATGTCATATTGATCTTAGTAAATTGTCTCCTAGGTGCATCCGGCCTACGCTGATTTCCTTGATGTTGATGTTGCATTGGTGCAGGATTGGAGATTAGCACAACTCCCACAGATTGGTTGCGGTTACTGCTAACACAACCCTTCTGTCCATAAATGGAATTGGTTTCCTTCTTATCACTGAATGTCTTCTTCACAACACTTGAAGATGCAGCCATTATAATCTTTCCACTCTTGATACCACTTTCAACTCGTTCTCCTGTTAGTATCAGCTCAGTAAAACCAGCTGAAGAACTCCTGATGAGAAGATTAAAGAATGGGCATGTTAAAGTGCCCATGAACATATCAACTAATTCCTGGTCAGATAAGGGAGGTTTCACCCTTCCAGCTAAGTCTCTCCATTTTTTTGCATATCCGTTGAACCCTTCATTCGAGCCCATGGACACGTTTTGCAATTGCACATGAGTCGACACAAGGTCAACATTATATTGACACTGCTTGTAAAAAGCAGCAGCCAAGTCTTCTCATATGTGAATGTTGGTTCCTTCCAGCTGATAGAACCATTCAAGTTGAGTTCCAGACAAACTTTCTTGAAAGAAATGGACCCATAACTTCCTGTCGGCAGTATGAGGTTGAATCTTTCGAACATACGATCTCAGATGAAGTTTGGGGAAAGAGACTCTGTCATGTTTAGAAAAGACGGGGACCTTGAACTTGTGAGGGATGACCACCCCCAGGACCAGACCTAGTTCTCCAAAATCCAATCCAGGCACTTTCTGGATTTCCATAGCTTTGAGGCGGTCCTCCAACTGCTTGTACTTATCATCTGGAGGACGATACTGTTCATCAGAGTAGTCTTAATCTTAAGAACCCTGATTATTCCTACCTTCAGGCTTGATGCTTCTACCATCCTCTTCTTGGTAGTCGTATTCCTTAGAGGAAATATCATCCACTTGAACCGGTTGAGTAGGACCTTTAAACCTTTTCTCCATATTGAGGATAATAGCCGACTTTTTAGTCCTCTTTTTCTTGGCGATGAGCTCTATCAGATCTTTCTTCCCTTATGCCAGATTCAGAAGAGTCTCTTGAAATTAGGCGTGTTGAGCTTGTAAGTCCTTAACAGTATGTTCGAGGGCCATCTTATACTGAAATAAATAATAAGTATATGAGAAAACCTGTATTTTAAAACCTGTTATGAAATGATGAATGGCATGTAGATGCAATGTTTTCAAGAATCTTACGGGGTAACAAAGAAAATGTTAGAATCCGACTTCAACTTTAATTGAAGAACTTCATATAGTTGAATGTTTTTCCACGTGAATCAATCCACCATGTCAAGTGGGTCCCAACCTTTGACTCAAGATAACATACTTCAGCCTTTGACGATATTGGCTAGAGGAAAGTAAGTCCCCTTGCCCCTTGATAGACGTTGGTTCATGATAGTTTGGCTGCATTCAGTTAGAGGAAAATAAATCCTCCTGCCCCTTGCTAGGCGTCTTGTTAATGATAACCTACATCACAAGCCCTTGAGATCCTTGAAATGGTTAGTGAAAATGATATGGCATGATGTCATGATGTCATGTTCAAAAAATTAATCATACACAAACAAAATACACAAGGCCTTAGGTTTAAGCTTGCATAGAGTTTGTAGGTAAGTACCATCTTGAAGTTTTAGTTGGCTCAACCTGTCCTAAAAGAAGTAACGGGGTTTTAGGAACCTCAATATCACTGATTTTTATCCCAGACATTGTTTCAGCACAAGCATTTGATTTGCAACAGAAATATCCTGAGAGTCTGATCTCAATGAATGTAGCATCGAGTATCACCCAACTTCAGTCTGCACCAAAGCCGACTATCTCACTACTTTCTAATGGATAAGTTGTGTCAACTAAGGTTCTACAGTCAGTTAGTGCTTTATGACACCATGCGGCAACCCAACATTCTCCTTGACTTAACTCAAGGGACACCAGCACCAACCAATACGTCACACTAACATAGCCATCGCTTTAACCGTATCGGTATACACCATACAGTTTTCATGATCTATTACTACTTACCTAAAATGCCCCCATATCTGGGTATAGGATTTATACAAGAAATAAACCTAAGCATATCCCGAAATATAAAGCATACAAAGCAAACAAGTAAAGCAATAAAGGTGATCTAGCTCTTAAGGTAACCCCACTTTTAGTTTTCCCCAGCAGAGTCGCCAGTTCTATAATACGGTGGGAGAACTGACTTTTGGTTTTTTGTTTTATCGTAAATGTTGCAGATAACAAGAGTCGCCACTGACTTTTCTTTTATCCAATAAAGGAAAGGGTGAAAAGAACAGGAAAGACCTTCGAGAATTTTCTGAGTTCGGGGGGTAGGTTATGAAAAGGGAAGGTGTTAGCACCCTTTTCATCCGTAGTTATCTATGGGATCCTAATCGCTAGCTAACTTTTGAAAATGCTTTGTGAATGTGCAAGTTTGAAAATATTTTGAAAATGCCTAAGTTCGGCAAGTTTGTAATGATTCTCGTATCAGTTGAGAACGCATACAAAGTGTTTGTTTTGAAAATATTTCAGAAAAGTGTTGGTGTGAAAAATGTTTTTAAAATGTTTGCGAGCAAGCTATTAAGAACTATCTACCTACTCAAAAGTATTTCGTGTTATTTTCCTTTTTCCTTTAGATAGTGCTATCCTGCCATTAGTTAATAGGAAGCCCTATCGTTGGATGCTTGAGAGACAGGCGCGGGTCATCGTACAGTCATAAAGGCAACATATAGGGACACCTTTAGCAATTAGAAGGGACTATCATCATGTATTCGTAGGCAACATCGAGGGACAAGATCATTTACTGAAGGCAACATCGATGGGTCATCGAGGGTCTATAATCTTTATGATGATTTCTAACCGATGGTATTTGCTAATGGTATCCCTATGTTCGAGGGACATGACTGTTTTTTATCTGAAGGCAACAACGGAGATTACCCTAGAGGTGTACGTGTGCATAGTGTGTCCATTTCAGTTATATTATCTTGATTAGTTAGGAGTTATCTACTGATTGATTTTAAATCTTTCCATACAAGCCTATTTACTAATAGTTATATATACATGCATATAATTATAAGTGTAGAAAAATAAAGGTGCGAAAAGTAAAGCGCAAGAAATTAAAGGCCTACAACTATTACAGGACTTTGGTACAGTTACATAATTAGGAAAAAGTGAAAGAATGTAAATCTAAGCTATTACATTTAAACGACACGACCTATACAATTTCTCTAGGAATTTTAAATAGCAAAAAAATAAATAAGAGAAAATGTTAGAAAAGAAATGTTTTTTTTTGTTGTATTTTTATGGAAAATAGTTTGATGTTAATTAAATAGTTAAAACCTACTTGTTTCTAATTATTTTTAATAAAGAAAAATATTAGCTAAATTTAATTAAAAAGATGTCAAAATTGATTATTGATAAAAAGATTCAAACAACAAAATCACACCACTCAGATCCACTAATTTGGACCTTGCAAATCTGGTGGTGAGGTTAGTTTGGTCTAAAAGTGACCGCAGCTATGGATCCGAAGCTTCATAAAATGTTGCCCTAACAATGGTGGATTGTTGTTCCTGCATCAAATCTAAAAAAAACGATGGTTCTAAACGGTTCCATACATTATTAGAAACACACACACACACACACACACACACACACACACACACACACACACACACACACACACACACACACACACACACACACACACACACACACACACACACACACACACACACACACACATATATATATATATATATATATATATATATATATATATATATATATATATATATATATATATATATATATATATATATATATATATATATATATATATATATATATATATATGCTTAGAATTAATTTATATAGCATGGATGAAAAGTTTGAGATTGAAGAACATTACTAAGCCGGAGCCACTTGATTGGCACATCCTGGGATCTCTTGAGCGTGAGTAAGGATTGGAACATGCTCCTGGGTCCTTCAGGAGTGTGATGGAATGCTTGGAACCGCTTGGAGTGGCCAGAAATAAGGGTTTGTGTTTGCCCTAGTTTTGACAAAATCTGAGAAATTTGGAGTGTGTTCTTTAGAAGCAAATTTTGTGTCGTATTATAGTGTGAGGGCTTGAGTATTTATAGAGGAGGAAATGGAACAAGAACAAGACAAGAATCGTATACCATCATGTCACAATTCATTGTAAAAAAAAAACACATTGAAATCTTTCCAAAATTGTTAAAAACATTCCAACCTTGAAGATTCTTGTTTCCAACATGTTTTCACGGTTTTGGCATGTTTGTCATGTGCTCTTGGGCCTCCATGTAATTGAAATCAAAAGCCCATGCGCCTTGGCCCAATTCTTTTACATTTTATTTGATTTATTTGCATTTAAATGAATAAAAATTCAAATAAAAGAAATAAAAATAATAAAATATATGTGAATAGATTTAGATTTCCTTTAACACATTTGGAACATGTTTGAACATCAAAAGTTAGGCCCACTAGTTCAAAATTTCAAGTTTTCTCACTTTGCATTTCATGCATTTTACCAAAATTTCCCAACTTGCAATGGTCATAATTATCTAAATTTTCATCTTTTTAAGGTGATCTTTGACTTTTTGGAAAGCTTAAGACGTCCTCTTAAATTTATCTTTTGATCTTTTTTCATTTAGAGACTTTATCTTGATGTAAGTTGCCTTGATAAAAAGTGTCTTTTTGTTGACTTTTGAAATGACCTATAATGTATGGGCTCATATCTCTCAAATAAAGCACTTTTTGGACTTGATCATACATCTACGAAGTTGTAGAGAATTGAATTTCATTAAAAATGTGCTTTGGTTGGGGAAAATTTGTTGAAGCATGTGAAAGTTATGCTTGGTCAAAGTTCAGTTGACTTCTCATAAGGAAACCCTAATTTGGTAACTTTTGACTTTTGATGATTTAAGGGCTTTCCTTGAGGAATCATAATCGACCATTGATCAAATGATGAATATCACTTAAAAATGTTGATATTGACCAAAAATCTTGAAGTTTGACTGTATGTTGACTTTTTATCCAATACAATTAATTTTCAATCATCTGAGCCATTTCCTGAGCAAACTTGTGATGCAAGACTTGAAACTTGAAATGAACATTGTTGAAGACATATCGAGGACCATGGAAACCACTTGAGACATTTGAAACCCAATCTTCCTTGATAATCTCAAAACCCTAGTTGTAGACCCATTTCTTAGGAGGAGGTTTGACTGGTCAACCCTTGAGTAACTTTGAGTACTTGAGACCTTTGTGAGCATGTCTTGAAGAAAAATGGGAGGAAAATTTTTAGGGTACAACACACATAAAGGTGTTTCCCTAGAAGAAAGTGAACCTTAGCTCAATACTTGGGTAAATCAACAAATTTTCCCTCTACTTTGTCGCCAACGTTGCAAGTTGCAGCATGGTCTTCAAGATCGACAAAGGTTACCAAAAATAATTGATCCTTAAAATGTAAAATTTTCGAAAAAGGTTCAAATCCATGAATAATCAAATTTAGATAGATTAAACCTCTGCCTTCTGCCCGAGTTATTTGACCATGGTGGTATTTAAAGAGATTAAAGAAAAGGGCTACAAAATACTCTATATTCAATACTAGTATACCTTTACATATTCCTAACTTGTAGGATGAAGTTGCAAAGGAACCATTACAAATGATTCATAACTTTTATCTCAAAGGCATTAAAATGGAGACCAAGACCAATGACAGAGAAGGTGCATTCATATAATGGAATGGAATAATCGTCATACTTTTCACATATTCTTTCATCCTTTGTGGGACTCAATATCCCCTAGTAAGAAGGATGACTCACTTCTGTAAAGGCATCATCAAGGCAATATTCTTTCGAAATAGCAGAGTTAGTGAAAGAATAGACATAATCTTCCCAGGAAGATGGAGTACTTTTCTAGGGCTTCTGAGTATTTTTCTATGATTTCTTGCCCATAATGTGTTAACTTATCAAGTGCATAGGACAAAAGTGCCAAAGAAGAAGATATTTGCTAAACTAAGAAATTATCAAAAGAAAAAGTAATGACTCTTCAAAGATTACAATCTACCATTCAAAAATATTACAACAAATGTTTTAATCACTCGCACATAGCATTCAAAAGTTTCTCTTCCCAAGATCCGTAATGATGTCACTTCCAAAAAAATGTTTGGAAGCATGAAGAATTAATGCAAGAATCCTCAATAAACTAAAATTTTTCCCCTTTTCTCTTCCAAAAGTAATAGCGGGAGTGGTCGACATCTGAGGTTGGCGTAAAAAACCGTCTCCCCATTATGCACGAATAAGAGCTTAAGGGGTAACTATTTTGGGTCGGCCATGCCGACATCGTAAGACCACCATAGAGGGACCAGACTCCTTCTAGAATAAATTCAACATGTGAGGATTATCATCTTGTTAATCACAAAGGATCTCAACTGTAAGTGCAACCACTGAATCTTCGTAATATTTTCCTAACAAATAACAAGTTCGTTATTTCCACCTCTCTCTATGTGTAGAAAAACACGCCAGATAGGGGTAAAAAGTTTCAAATTCGATTTTACTTCACTCTTCTTCCTCACATATTAACTTCAAAATTAGAGTGCCAACCTTGAAGGTCCCCCTATTTAACTGCACCGCAAGTGATAAGTGGTTTTTACACATTTGTTTACCATTCATTCTAGCTAATTGTGCCATTATTTTTAAGCGCTTTATTACCTTTTTTCATATTTTATGCTTTGGTTGTGTCTCTTAAATGTTTTTAGGTTCAGGTAAGAATTCAAGAAGAATTAGAGAAAAAACCAGGAAAAATCGCAAGATTTTAGAAAAGTTTTCTGCACACTCCAGGAGGTCTGACATGACCGCGTGTGTCAGGTATCACTAGTCGTGTCAGGCAACACGGTCGCCCGTGTCAGGCAACACGGTCGCCCGTGTCAGGCATCACTGGCCGTGTAAGCCTAACAACATGAATTTCCAAAATCTCAGAGGTGTAACATGGACGCCCATTTTTCCTAAGACGGCCAGTGTCATCTTGTGACGCTGATTTCAGTATTTTCTCTTATTTAGCTCAAGTTTTGGTCTGAAAGGGTGGTTTGGATATTTTTGACTAACCTAAGTGAATGTTTTCTATTTAGATGAGTTTTCATGATGAATTAGGGGACTATTTTCCAGCGAAGAATTACACGAGAAAATATCGAAGAAGACAAGGGTTTTGGTGAAAGGAGATTTTCAAGAACGAAAGCGATTGAAGACCAAATTTCTCCCTAATACTTGTAATGTTTACAATTTATCTTTTGTTTTCTTTTAATACTATGAGTAGCTAAACCCCCCAATTCTAGGGGGTGTCCCTGATTTGATTTTGTAATGAATATGAATTCCTAATTTCAGTAATGCAACTATTTTTCATATTCAATTTAATTATACAAGGTTTTTAAAGCTTTCTTTGTCAGACCAACAAGGATTGATTTATGATTAACAATCAGCTGGACCATGACTGTTAAGGTTTTTGTACAATTAGACTGTAGTATATATCACCTAGGACTAGGGGTACCCTATATGTTACTGGTTAATTCTTGATAATAAAAATGCTTAATTTCATCGGTTAGTTTCTATGGACATAGGGCTTAGGATGAATGATTAAAGATTTTCTCACTAAGGACTTAGGGAAAATAAATTAAAGATCGGGTAATTGAGTATTTATAACTTGTTGATGAAATAAGGATTCAAGGTTGTTACAGGGAAAATTACACACTTTACCCTAGCATGTTATTCATATCTGTCAAAACTGTTCACCTCATCTATTTACTTTATTCACAATTATTTTAATTTTAGCAAATTAAAACCCCAATTTAAGTTTTTGTTTAATTGAACCACAAATTGAACTCGATCTTTATACACAGTCCTTGAGATCGACATTCAAGGAATTTCCTTGTTATTACTACAAGAGGCAAAACAGTACACTTGTTATTTTTCCGATCAAGTTTTTGGCGCCATTGTCGGGGACTGCCAAAATATAGAGTTTTAATTTTGGTTCAATTGAAATTTTGTTGCTCTTTAACTAAAATTTTGTTTCAATTTTTTTTAATTTTAATTTTATTTTATTATAAAAAAGAAAAAAAGGGTTAGATTATTGTTGCTTCATGAACTCTTCTATACTTTGATGCTAATAAAGTTTCTGAATTTTGCAGCCATATATTGTTTTTATAAATTGCCACATGTATCTCCTGCATGTTGGTCACCTGATTCGAGAATTACTTTAGAAGAGGTGTCATACCCCAAATTTGACTCATTGGTGTTAAAAATTAATTTATGTTACTAAGTCATCATTTATTTTATGTAGTTGTTCTAAATATAGGATAATAAAAATTGGATTTTATCCACAAAATCATTGTCACTTTCTTTGGTTCGGCTTATCATTTAAATTAAGGAAAAGCCCATAAAGGAGGGGTGTAATAAGATTTTGGGGGATATGAGTGTTGATCTATTTCTTTGGGCCTGATTTTATTTTACTAATATTTAGAAAATTCATTTTTTTTTTATGTTTATTGGGGTAAGTTGACTAGAGTAAACATTTATTTTTTTTTATTTTGTTATCATTGTTATTTTACTGTGTTGACCGAAGTCAACAAATTTGACCATGCATTATTATTATTATTCTTTTTTATTATTATTTAGTTATTATTATGTTATTTTTATTTTATTATTATGGTTTTGTTGACTAAGTTAACAAAAGGGTAAAAACCCTAATTCCTAATGGCGACCTTTGGACTTTCTTCTTCACTAAGACACCTCCGAAGCCCAATTTCCATAAGATTGGAAACTAAATCAAATCAAATATTGTAGAGAAAATCAAATATTTATTGATTTATTGTATGCTCATACAAAATTGTCCAAGTTCATTACAAATCAAATCCATATTTCTAATTTTAAACTAAATCTAATCCTAATTGACAATTATGATCAATCACAGAATCAATCTAAAACCTGTAACTGCAAATCAATACAAATTTCCCTAATTCACACTAATTCCTAACCTATATAAACCTAACTTCAAAGATAGAGAAAAAGGAACGAAAACCCTAGGAAGAATCTTGTTAACGGCTGTGAAATCTCTAACCAAATCACCAGAGCTCTTCATCCATAAAGAACCAGGGTTCATCATTAGAACCCTGATCTCTTTGAGCTAGACTCCCTCTAATCCGCACCTGCGAAGAAGAAAGAAAGAGGAGATTAGAGCAAGAGAACCAAAATAATCAGAAGAGGATAATTTATATGAAAAGAATCACGACAAGGGACAGTAAGCCTGAGAACTCTTAGCTTTAAGTTTGTCTGTGATGATGTGTGGTGCGTAATTTTGTTTTTGATTGGGGTTTTATGAAAGAAATTTAGGGTTAGGGTTTCAATTTTGGGTATAGGGTTAGGTTAGGGTTCTTCATTATTGCGTTTCTGGGTTTGGTTTAAGGATAGGGTTCCTCACCAAGAGTTAGGGTTCATGTGGAACCCTTAGGGTTCTAAGGGTTTATGGCTAAAATTGTTAGGGTTCTTGGTTGGTGAGAAATAGGATGAAGGCCCCGGCGGCCTTGCATTAACACGGAGGCCCTATAGGCCGTTCGCGGTGGTCAAAATATGGGGGTTTGGTTTTTCTAGGTTATGATGAAGGTTATGATGAAGGTATGAGTTTTCCGTTTGAGCTTCAATCGAAAAATTGGTGTTTATGGTGGTTGGTGATGGAGCTAAGTGTGGTATGGCCGGCAGAGCGATTTCCGGTGGTGGGAGAGGGTATAGCCTCTCTCTCTAGAAACAAAGAAGGGTTTGTGTTGTTTGGGGGATAGAGAGAGAGAGAGAGAGAGAGAGAGAGATAGAGATAGAGAGAGAGAGAGAGAGAGAGAGAGAGAGAGAGAGAGAGAGAGAGAGAGAGAGAGAGAGAGAGAGAGAGAGAGAGAGAGAGAGAGAGAGAGAGAGACTAAGGCGGAAAAAATGACAACAATGAGAGGAAAATGAATATATAGTGCCCTAGTTTTGCTATACATCCATGTCTATGGTACTCCCAAGTCAACTCTAATTCTTAATCACACGATTGTATTACTATTGTTCAAGGTCCCAGGATTAACTTCTGGTGACCACAAGATATGGATCTGACGATCCAAAGAGCTTCAATGCACCATAACGCCCCGTGCCTTCCCACAAATTGCAAACGGACCTCACAAGTAATCTAAGCCTGACCCAATTATATCCCCACCTCCAAGTTACTTCCCCAGTTCAAAGCAATACCTCCTAGTTATATGGACTGAATCAATTATTGGGCTTAAACCCTTGCTTTCCACGTCCCTTATTTTACTACTAAACATAATCTGCACCCCTGACACAATTTGGGCTTCAAATATATTATGGGCTTTGGCCTTTGATATTCATACCCCTCAGGTTTTACTATGTTAACTAAAACACACCCCCCTTTTTGTTTAAACATTTAATTTAATTAATTTAATTAATTAATTTGTTTTATTTATTTATTTATTTTATCTCTTTAATTTGTATATTTTGTCTCATAGCATTTCTTATCACTTTTTGTATTAAAATGTTTTTTGCATCATTTATTATCATAAATTATTTAGATATATAAGTATTGGATTATTATTAAAAATATTTAATATATTTTTAATAACAAGAAAATAATTATTTATTGATTACTTTCTAAAATACTAACCTTTTTTTTTCACAAATTCATCAAATATTTTTATCATTCAAACTTATCTTTTTTTTCTCTCACAAATTGCATCACACATTCTAAGACAGCTAACCAATCAAATTTAACATCTTTTCTACTAACATAATTCAAAATTCAACTTCATATTCAAAAAAGGATTGTGGATATATTTTCTATTAACTGCGTCTACGACTATGCTATTTTCAAATCCAGACAAGGTTCAAGGATAATTCCAAACACTTCCATAATCCATAAAAAAACTAACCAAACACATACGAACTATGAATTTGGACTATGATTCTTCGCAAGGAGATTCATAGGCACGCAGTTAAAACCAAGGCGAGTTCATAATTAAAAAAATAAAATTATTTTTTTAAATATATAGAAGCATTGATTATCAAATACCCATTCTACCCTTAAACCTAAAAGTGGAGCCCCTCAAGAACAAGAAAGATGAAAGGCTCCTAACACCTTCCCTTCGTCTAACCGACTCACAAATTTATAATCTCTATAAAAATTAGGGTTATCCATTACTCCCCTATCCTTAGGACAAAAAATAAATGGTGGTGACTCTTTATTTTTTACCGGTTATGACAAGAGGTGACTAAAATTTTTAAGGCATATAAGAGGGATGTAAGAATTCTTATGAATGAATGTAAGGAGGCTAACTGTTATCCAAATAGGTATATTTGGTGAGAGGTAAAGTTCGAAGAAGAATATGTGAAACCAAAAGAAGAATGCATAACACCATATGAAAAAGATGCAGTAAGAATAGAAGAATTTGAGGTAAACCAGAAATATAGGGAAGAAGAAATAAGGCAACTTGAAAATGATCTAGTTCTGGATGAAACTACAAATTTAATAATTTCAGGTTTAACCTCAAGTAAGGATCACCAATGGTTTAACCTCTCAATTCTCGGATGATTGTAATCAACATGAAGCTGTCTCAAGCCTTATTAAGAAGATTCAATGCTATTATGTGATTCTAAAGTCAAGGATAATGATGTCAACTCTTGAAGCTTCAGAGTTGTGAAAGAGATGAAGTGTGAAAGCTCGCATGATAGTGTTTATTTTAGTGAATAGTGTCTTGTAAAGACACATATGTATTTATGGAAATATTATGGCTAAATCACATACACTAAAAATATTTGAGAAGTCTCTCATGAGTTATTTAAACGACCATAAAATATTTTTGATGCATAGTCAGTAGATTAGGGGAGTGTCTGATTGATTATGAGACTTTTTTTACTACATAATCTAGTGTACTTAATACCTGATCCATTATTTTGGCTAAGTTGTGTCTAAAAATGATTGGTACATTCTCTTAATGATTGGTACTAATGAAATATAAAAATATTCCATTTATGACTTGAGAAATCTTTTATTGAAGGTCAATAATCGATTATCCTAATCAATTATGGCATTGATTTAGGTCATGGATTATTTCCAAATTTATCCCATGCCTTGGCATATAAATAGAGAGCTTCTCTATCACTTTTCACATAAAAAAAGCTTTTATCTCACTTTCTCTTATGTCACCATTTTTAGTAAATCTCTAGTTTTTTTCACATATATTTAACCACTAGGCTTCTAGAGTATTCTTGATTCAAAGTGAGGATCTTTATCCTGGGTGACGGATAAATTGTAAAATTACCAAGAGTCTGTTATCTCTTGAGTAAATAGTTATTCTATAGGAAGTTATTTTGGTTGCGAGCTAAACCAGTTAAATCTATTGTTTGGGAGATAGTCTTAGAATGTCTCCATTTGGTTAATGAGTTTCACCATGAAAGAAAATCTCAATGTTTTGCATGAAGAACAACCATTAAAATATCCATAACGGTTCTCGAGCTCAGCCCAACTAAAAGTTGATTATGTTTGAGATCAACATGGTTAAAATCTTATTTGGTTCCTGAGTTCAGCTTGGTAAAAGCTCGGTTGGTTCGAAAACAACCCATGTAAAATCTCAACTCGGTTCATGGTGAACTTGTATAAAACCCTGATTCAGCTTAAAGTATAGCTAACTCAAAACCTTATCTTGGTTCGAAATCATCCCTTGGAAAATCTCTGTTTAGTTTGGAGGATAACTACTCCAAGTTTTCTTCGTTGTTTGGTCCAAAGTTAACCTTAAAACTTCATTTTTGTGTATAAGGAGGTTCATGGGCACATACTTCTAAAAGATCTCAAGTTTATCGGATACTCTCAATATTAATCCTTGAGTATAAGAGTAGGTCAATTAAGTTTGAACTTGTATGAATCCCTGGTGTATCTCTCTACCCCTAATCTCTTTTACTTTCCAAAAGTTTTCCTTCCGCTGCTAAATTACTTGTTTGTTTTCAAAAAAATTTCTAACTCTGATTCTATAAATGTCTGTTTTTAAATATAAGTTTCTCAAACCTCCATAATTCACCATCCCTCTTGTGTATGAGGCCATATGTCCAACAGATCCTAGATCCATATTTCTTTGAATAAGCATTGATCTTTGATTTCTATTATTTGCTGCATAAATTTTGGTTGAACTAAATGCTTATTATTTAGTACGTTTTAAATTAAGTCATCAATCAAATTGGTATGATCTTTCTAATACCCTTTCTCTCTTTTGTCTATATGAACTCTATTTGAGCTAATTGAATTTGT
Organism: Vicia faba; assembly: GCA_948472305.1. Taxonomy (NCBI): domain Eukaryota; kingdom Viridiplantae; phylum Streptophyta; class Magnoliopsida; order Fabales; family Fabaceae; genus Vicia; species Vicia faba. The sequence continues at coordinate 1,351,016,682 of OX451740.1, forward strand.
ATTTTTGTTGCCTGAGTTTGTTTTATTTTTTGGATTTTTGTTTAGTACTTGATTAATCGATTATTTTTGCATTTAATATCTTTTTAAATTCTATAATATTTATCTATATACCTTTCAATTAGTATTTCATACATTTTATAATATTTAGTTTATTTAATTCTTTTTTTTTTGTGTATAATTTTGAATTATTTGCTGGTTATCTCTAACTTTTTTGATAATGTTTCGTTATATTTTATTGAGTTTTGTATGGTTATATCATATTTTACTTGTATCATATCTTTCTCTTCATCTAAAATTTCTTAAGTGTTATCGTTTACTATTGGTAATGTCGTATTTAGCATTTCCATGTGCAGAATGTATTGTATAAGGTGTGTTTTATGTTGTTGTCGGTTATTGTTTTTCTCTAGCTCGTTGTGTTATCTACTTGGAATCGATTCTCAGGAAGATGGGTCGACTTCTTTTCCCTTAGGAGTCAACTCCTAATGTTCAAAATGTCAAAATTTTGTAATTTTGCATCCCTATTTTTTATGTTTCATTCTTCCACTCTCTCTCTCTCTCTCTCTCTCTCTCACACACACACACACACACACACACACACACACACCCACACAAACACACACACACATACACACACACACAAATATATACACACGCACACACACACACACACACACACACACACAAATATACAAAGATTTTCATCATCTTCACCATCTCTCATTGTACACATACAACAACTATACATAATCATTTTTGTTGTGTGATCAAAAGATAGCTTGATAAGGTACAATTAGAATTTGGTGTAATCAATTGAGTTGAAAAGTCTTTGGGGGTTTCAAGATAAATCCATTTGGGGTTTTCTTTCAAGATCAACAATTGATTTGGGAGTTTTTTTACAAGAATGCACAATTTAGATTCAGCCGAGTGAAAGCTTTGAAGAACGAGCATTTCTGTCAAAGGAGTAACAATATAAGAATTTAAAGTATAAAAAATTGAAAAGTCACAAGAAACCTCTTTCTTGTGACTTAATAATGTTATGTTCTTATTTTGAGAACATTTTTCAACAACAACAAAACAAATACATGCAACAAAATAAAAATACAAAAGCATACAATATCACAACTTATATTAAATTGTTTCAAGAACGCGCATTTTATTGAAAATAATCGTGGAACTGAAACAAATTATGAAGTTCATCTAGTTTGTGATGCAATGAAGAATAAATACAAGGTGGATGAAGTTTCCATAATAACTTCATACTTCTTGTATTTTTTTCCATTGCAACACAAACCATATGTTCTTCATCAGATTGCCATCAGCCATCCCTTGCCTACCATCAAATCCTATTATACGCTTTCTATCATCCCATTAACCATCCAACACCATAATCTGCAATGAAACACAACAAAGTTCTGAAGGGTGATAAAAACACAAGAAATAGGGGGTTTGAATTGAGTTTTCTAATAAGATTTTTCTTTTAAAATAATTTGCAAACTAACTAGAAATAATAAACTAATGAAACAATAAAATGACTCTTTTGATTTATACAAGTTCACCTTTAACAAAGCTACTATAGTCCACTCGCCAAGGTGATTTTTCCTTCAAGGAGGACTTAATCCATTAATCTCAAGAGATTTCAAATGAACGGGCTACCCGTCGGTGACTAACCACAACTATCTAAGAGTCCAACTGACACCTTATCCCTCTCAAGTCTCAGACTAACAACCTAGTCACTTCAGGAAATATCAATTCTTAACAGAATTACAATCAACCATGTTTACAAAGTTTGCTTCTAAAAATTAGATAAAGACAACAATGAAGAACAAAGTCTCTAATAAAAATAATGATCAACAACTCTTTTTAGTGATACCTCTAAGATAAAACACAATTAATGAGCAACAACTCTTTGTGTTTAATCCCTAGTATCTTAATACAATAACGAGCAACAACTCTTGTGTTCTTGATATTTCTCTAGAAGAATATTTATGTATGTATATGAATAATGATTATTCTTTTCTCTTGATGTTTATGTATTTCATCAATTTGATTCAAGCTTGATAGTATCATATAGTTCGTCAATCTTCAAATATTGATGAGGTCTCTTTATGTAGACTTGAGAATAAGACTGTTTAGAGTACGAAGACTTTGCTTTCACTTTCCAGCTACAGTAACAATAGCATTTCATCGTCGGAGACAACATAGTACAATATGTAAGCATGTAATGAATTTTTAAACATATTGACTGTACTATATTCTTCGTGGGTAAGTTTCTTAAGACCTTATCTTTTTATGATTTACTTCTGACTTGAATTAGTAAGCTTAGAAGATGTCTCTTTATCTTGTCTTTGTCTAATTTTCTTCTTGCTAGATTTATTCTGATATGATAATGAAAATGATCCAGAAGATGCTTCATTGTTGTAGAGTCAGAGTCTTTCAGATAGTTGAATATTGTCTTCAAATACATAAGCAATAACTTATCAAAGGAACATTGTCTTCTTTGAGAGAAAGCTTTTATGATCTTGACTTCTTGAACTGATCCTTAATAAATAGCTTTTCTAAGTTGCATATCTGATGTTTATTTTTTGAAGCAGAAGCTTATATCAGTACATCTGATTTTGATGTTAAATTCCTTCTTTCTGATATCTTGAATACAGATCTTTGGATGGAGCTGGAAGCAATAACTTATGTCAGCTATATCTTAATTTTTTATCATGAATTATTTCTCTCTGATTTCTGAGATTGGAGCTTCCCTAAGAATGTAATTGATTCCTTTTCTGATGAACATTCACTATTACTTAGAATTGCTGATGTTTCTTTAGAAACGGTCACAATAGTTCTTCTGTTGAGTAGATTGGCTTGAGAAGATGTCTTCCTTTGATCTTATCTTCTTATGGACTATATGATGTTGATTTGAAGTGAGTTCAGGAGATCTTTATTTCTTTCATCCTTTCTTCTGATGGAATACTTCTGATGTTAAGTTGAAATGCGTATTCCATAAACTATCCGAGTCTTCCAAATCTTGACTTTGTCTTCAGAAATATAAGCAATAACTTTTCTGATGAGAAAATCTTGACTTCTGACCTCTGCGTTAAAGCTTGTTTCTTGTACACTCTTGATTTCTGATCTTGAAGCAGCATCTTAACAAAATTTATTTCTTCTCGTGACTTGTGACTTCCAAGGAAGAAGCTTGTTGAGAAGTACACATATGATCCTCTTTCCGGCGTACATCTATCATTCTTTCGAACTGCTGATGTTTCTTCAGAAGTGGACAGTATTTCTGATATGCTTGGGTATTTCTGATTGTCCAGACAATAGTCCTGAATCAATTAGAATTTCTAATGTGCACACTCAATGAAACCACTATAACTAAAATAAATCTTCATAAAGTATATGCATTATTATCATCAAAACACATATATTTAAACATAGATCTAAATCTTGTTCTAACAATCTCCCCCTTTTTGATGGTGAAAAAACGATGTACTTTGATGGAACAATTTTACCGGGTTAAATTATAAACAAATTAATATAAGAGTTTATAAAACTCCCCTGATTTGGAAACTCCCCCTGGGGTAAAAAATATCCCCCTGAATTATAAACCTATGATCTTTAAGAGTTTAAGAGCATTGTTATCCTTTCTCAGAATTCTGATTGAAGCATGTGGAAGCGATTTATCAGAGTTTTCTTTATCAGTAATTCTTTCCTCATTAGAACTTTCTAATCATCAGATAGGTTCATTATGATAGCTTGATCTATCAGACCCTTATGTATGTTTGAAGTTTTCTATCAACACTCAATATCTTAGAACATACTATACCCTAGAATTTCTTTTATCAGAGTTTTATAAACCAACCCTTCCAAACATTAGAAGTCCTTTTTTATCACAACTTGATTTATTGAACCTTCTCAACTTTAGAAGTTCTTAGTTCATTTACCTTGTACCTAAAACACATTTCTAAAGGTTTCTGCATATATATATATATATATATATATATATATATATATATATATATATATATATATATATATATATATATATATATATATATATATATATATATATATATATATATATATATTGTTATAAATGTAAAAAATGAGATTTTAGAGATATAGATATGTATCAAAATCATCACTACTTTCCCCCCTTTTTGTCATAATAAAAAAGATATGAACCTTTAAGAAATTTTAAGCAAAAAACGAGACAACCTTTATGAAAATAGAACAGGGCATAAGTGTTTCCAAAAAATTTAAGATTTCGTAATTAAAAAAAAAGCTATAGAAAGAAGGATTTGACACTAAAATAGGTTTTGGCATATACAAAAATAGGGATGAAGCGTGAAATATTTTAACCTATTCTCAAGAAAAATCTTTTGTTGCTCAAAGTATTTTCAACAGTGATAGTTAAGACTTGAATTGACAAGTGTATTTTTCAATTTTTAACTGGTTGTTGAAAACCAATCTTTAATGACCTCAAACAAATTTTTCTAATTTAGAGATATTTCTGACACAAACATCTTCTAACTCGTAGAAGTATTGGTGAAAGAAATTTTTAATCAAGTTAAACAGTATAAATTATTCATTCTGGAAAAAATACCAAGTTTAAGTTCTTCAGGATGAACATAAATCTATCTTTAGCTAAGGGTCTTATAAGGATATCATCAGCCCATTGATGGTCAATATCTATGAATTTCAAAATAAGAGTCCCTTTATGAACATAGTCTCTAACAAAATGATGTTTAATTTCTATGTGTTTAGATCTGGAGTGTAGGATAGGATTCTTAATGAGACAGATAACAACATTGTTACCGCAGTAGATAGGAATTCCACTCTCATAGATATGAAAATCCTCCAGCTGATTCTTCATCCAGAGCATCTCAGTGCTGCAAAGTGATGCTGAAATATATTCTGCATCTGCTGTGGACAGAGCAATCGTTGAGTGCCTTTTTCTAGACCAGGAGATGAGGTTAATACCTAGAAACTAACTATTTCCAGAAGTGTGTTTGCATTCTATCTTGTCACCAGTATAATCTACATCACAGAATCCTGATAGCTTGTATTATGATGTTTTCTTATACTTCAAGCCAAGGTTAGGAGTTCCATTCAAATATTATAGGATTCTCTTAACAATAGTTAAATGAATTTCCCTTAGATCTGATTGAAAATGAGCATAGAGACAAATGCTAAATAGAATATCTGGATGAGAGGAAGTCATATAGAGAAGAGAGCCTATCATACCACGATAAAGCTTCTGACAAACCTTTGAACTTACATCCTCTTTCTACAGAATACATGTGGGGTGCGTATGAGTTTTAGCAGGTTTACATTCTAACATGTTAAATTTCTTCAAAATTTATTTTGTATATTTGTTCTTATGAATATAAGTAGCTTTTAAGGTTTGATGAATTTGAATTCCCAAAAAATACATCAATTCTTGCCTTAAGCTGATTTCAAATTTTGTCTACATAAGCTCAAAAAATTCTTTGCAAATAGAGGGATTAGCTGAACTAACAATTATATCATCTACATATATTTGACATATCATAAGATCATTTCCAATTTTTTTTTACAGAACACTTTCCCTCTTGAGAAACCATTTTCCACCAGAAAGGAGCCAAGTCTTTCAAAACAAGCTCTAGGAGCTTGTTTAAGACTGTACAAGGATTTTTTAAGTTTAAAAATATGTTATGGTAGTTCAGTGTACCACCCCGAATTCTAGATTAATTATTTAAGTGATTAATTTAACGCGATTATATGAGTCAATGTGAAGTGTTTGATTTCTTGATGATTATATGTGATCCTTTATAGTGATTTGTGATATTGTGATGAATATGAAGTGTACCATGATAATTGAGATACATATGATGTTTGGATGACTATGATGTATGATGAGTTGCTATGTGTAGCATAGTTGGAATTAGACTAATTAAGAGGATTATTAGTATTTTGGAATACTTAGAATAATTGTTTAGAATTATTTTAATTGGGAAAAATAGAATAATATAAGTGTAGAGAAAATAAGGGCAATATAATAATTAGTGTAGAATAAGTAAACACAAGGTGGAAAGTTTGATATTAGGGGTCTAAAGGTTATAAACAAGGAAATAGGGAAAAAGAAAGTCATTGTGGAATGATCGTAGAATTGGGAGAAAGAAACTAATGCCGTGGAGAAAGGAGGCTAGGGCACAAAGAGGCAAGAGATTTTAGTAGAGAACCAAAGAGAAGTTAAATTGCTGTTATAATCAAAGGTAATGGGAGTTTTATCATTGTTATTATATTCAATTTAAAGTGTAGATTATTGGTAGATTGCCTTAGGTTTTGGTAGATGGTGATTTGGTGTTATTTGATGAGAAATTGATGAATTGGTAATGCATAATGGTTTATAATTGATGTATAATGAGTATAGAATTATAGGTTGTTGATAGATGATGAAACCATGTGATTAGATGGTGATTTAGGACCTGTAACATAATAAAATCACAAAAGAATTGGAATTGTTTATGCAAGAAATCTCAACAGGAAACCTTGTTCGCGCTGTGTCACCGAGCGACGAAGGTAGTGTCGTCAGGCGAAGATGCGTCGCCAGGTGAAGGTGAGAGTGAAAGGTGGAAGATTGGAGCTAGTTTCTATAATGTGTCGCTCCAAGCGTCATCAGGCGAAGTGTGACACGAAGGTAGCATCGCTAGGCGACAAAAGTGTATCGCCAAGCAACAGAAGGCGGAATTGGTTATCCAAGTTAGAAATTTGAAAATGATCATAATTTTAGTTCTAGAGCTCGGATTGAGGTGTCATTTGAAGCTTGGATAGCTAGTGCAATAAACTTTAATGATATGGAGAAAAATAAGAAATAAGGAGTATATCTCTGAGACCTAAGTTAGAATAGAATTAGGTTCCTCGCGTTGAATCGCAATGATGCTTTGTTTATGGTGATACTTTGTTTATGATGATGATGCTATAATGTTGTGTTGATTACAATGATGATGCTATGATGTTGTGTTGATTACTATGATGATGCTATGATGTTGTGTTTATTACTAAGATGATGTGACGTTGTTTGTGATGAATCATGAATGGTGATGCGTGTTGACTAGCCGTGGTCATATTAAATATGTTGTTGCGCATCATTGCATTAATAGCATATTTTAGGACTTTGGTCCAATGAAGTTAGGAATTCGGTCCAGTCAAGATGATGATAGGATTGTATAGTGAAGGCAACAATCCAATAGTGTGGATTGGGTGCAATAGTGAAGTGCTCTGGTTCCAAGCGGGAATCGATCCTATGATGGGGATCATTGGAGATAACGATGAATGAGTCATCAGTGAAGTTTTGGTACCACATGCATGAGTCTATGATATTTCATTACATTCTATGTGACATTCCATAATGATTTATTTATGATGCTTGATGATACATTGCGTATGATGATATGTGTTCGTATAATGATGAGGTTGTGAAGGTGTGAGTATAAAATGAAGATATGATGATGTGAGAAACCTTGCTTATGTGCATATTTACTATATCTATTCCTTATGCCTTATATAATGATTATGATTTACTCACCCTTTCTGTTTGAATGTTTCCTCCACGTGGGTAATGCGCAGGTGATCGAGAATAGTCCATAGAAGCATTAGAGGATAGCTTCGGAGTACGTTTATTTGCTTTTGTATAATAAAGGGAGTCTTGATATGATATGTAACATTGGGGTTAGATCAAATGATTGGAACTTATGTTCTTTGTTTTGTTTTAAGATGTTGAGGCACCCTACGTGGTACTCAAGATGTTTTGATTTATAAGTATGAGTTATGAAGTATGACTAATTTTATGAAGTACTATGATGAGATGTTTTGAACTATGATTTTTCACTACCATGATTCGAAGAACTAAATGTTGACTCTATCTTGTTAAAGATTTTGAAAACCCATGTCATAGAGCAGAATATGTCATTATGATGTTTTATATGAAAATGTGACACCCTTGATGATGATATACTATGATTTATTTAAATAATTGCGAATATTCCCCAGGGTTTAGAAGGGTGTTACATTTAGTGTTCTCAAAACCAGGAGGTTGGCGTACATATACTTATTCAGAATAATATCCATTTAGAAATTCACTTTTGACCTTCATTTGATACAGAATTATGTTGTTATGAACAATAAAAGAGTTTAGAAGACGAATAGATTCTAACCTGGCGACTGGGACAAAGGCTTCGTTATAGTCAATTCCTTCTTGTTGAGTGTAACCTTGTGCAACTGTGATACGGTGGGAGAACTGACTTGAGGTTTGCGTTTGTATTCGCAAATGTTGCGGTTAGCAAGAGTCGCCACCGACTTTTTATTTTATCCTAAGGAAAGGTCAAAAAGCACAGCAAAAACCTTTTGAGATGTTTTCTTGGGTTCGGGGAGTAGATTATAGAAAGGGAAGGTATTAGCACCCTTTCTATCCATGGTTATCCATGGGCTCTTAGTTACTTGCTTAGATCACTTGCCTTTTGTTTTCAATTGTTTTAAATGGTGCTTGAGTGTGTGGGTTTTGAAAATGTTTTGAAAAGAGGCCAATGTGGTGGCAACCTTTGCAATGATCCATGTGGGGATGTATACAAAGGTGTATGTCTTTTGAAAAGGTTTTCATTTATTTTTGAAAGTTGTTTTGAAAGTGTAGTGATGTGTGATTTTGAAATCAGGCAAGTGTTTTGTTTTGCAAGTTGATTCAAGTAACTAAGAGGTTATCTACTCCTAAATTGCTCAAAAGATCATTGCTATGCTTTAACCCTTTTAACAAGTTTGCTCCACCATTGTATTTGGTGGGCAACCTTGTGTTAGGATGTGAAAGGGACAGGCGCGGGTCATCGTTTAGACCATAATTGTAACGACGTTAAACGTCTTTGGGCAATTTCTCTAAGGGACTTGATCATTTGTTTTGTTTGTTTTGAAAAGTTTTATCGTGGGACTATGATCATTCAAACTGTTTGCTTTGCCCAAAGATGTTCAACATACAATATGGCCCATTTATTTGAAGGCAACAAGTGGAATACCCTAGGGGGTGCAAGTGTGATTTGTGTGTCCATTTTCATGCTTGTTTATCTTGTATTAGGTCAAGCTATTTTTTATCGTTTTTTCGCATACAAACCCTAATTCTAGCATGTTATTATTTAGAAAGCAATAAAGTGCGAAATTACTAAGCTATTACAAAACCAAATATGGGAAGGGGGGTACAAATGTTCAAATGGGGATATAGACAAGAATTTAAATCTAGATTATTACAACAATTGGGTATTTGCATGGTAAATAAATTGCATAATTTAAATGTAAATAAAATAAATATGTAAAATGTAAAGAAAGAAAATTTTTTTATGTGTATGAGAAAATATTTATGTAAAAGGAAAAAAGAAATAAAAATGTATTTTATTTTTTAGTATTTTTGAACTTAGGGTAAGAAACCCTAATTTTTATATAAAAAGTATTATTATCTAATTTAATTCTACTATTTATTTATTATGTACAAAAATAAAATAAAATGAAGTATTTTGTGAAAAAAAGTATTTTTGTATCAAATATTAATAAAAATGAAGAAAATCAAGTATTTTATATTTTTATCTTAAATATATTAATAAACATGTATATATATATATATATATATTAAACCCTAAATGAGTATTATACAAAATAAATATTTATTTAATATTTTAATAAAATAAATAAAAGTATTTTTTTGTGTGAAATATTTTCAGAAAGTAAAAATAAAAATAAAAATGTATCTACATTATTTTCTATTTATTTTAATAATAGTGTGCATATATATTTGTATATAAATAAAAGAAATAAACAAACAAATATGCCATAAATACAAAAAGTGGTGAAAAAAATATTTTAAAAATTTTAATGGTATGAGAAAAAATAAACAAAATCAATCCAAAAAGAAAAAGTCAAAAATGTCAAAAAATGAGCAAATGGGCTCAGGGGGGTGTAAGCCAAAAAATGGGGTGTGAAAAGGAAACAAATCCAGGCCCAGCCCAGATCACTTCTTCTTCAACCTCTGTACAGCTTTCTTCACACAAAACACGCGTTTTCTAACTCTGGATTCCTGGACTTTCAAGCAAAACTCATAACATGAAAAGTGTAGAGCATTAAGAGACGGTTTCAACCATATAAAGAACATGACCTATCTCTCCAAGATGAGAGAGAATTTCTCTCCCCCTCTTTTCTGACCTAGTTTTTCTACCATTTTCAGAGCTCAAATTCTCTTCACTCAGACAAAAGAAATGAAAAGTAAAGCTATGTACATGTTCAGGGCTATGAGTAGGACTTTGTTTCTTCACAAACTTAAGACTAAATATGCCTAATAAGAGAGATACGAATTCAAACTTTTACCTGTGCAGTTGAACTTCTATGTGGAGAATGAGAGACTTTCAGTGCAATGTAATGATTGGAAAAGCTTCCTTGAGGTCCAGGGATGCTTTTTCAATGCTCACTTTGTCTTGAAACTTCTTGTATCAAGCTATAGAACTTCACCTGCAAGTCAAAGATGTGAAAATGGTGGAAGTGGTTAGAGCAACTACAGATCGTGCCTTAGCTTCTGGATAGCTTGCATATGTTGTAAGGAAGGTAGAGGAACAGGTTTGGACAGAAATGTTTGAAGGGAATGAGAGATTGCACTCAAACTGCAGGGGCACCCCTGTTTGTGCAGTTTGAGGATGATTCTGAGATGGAGAGGGTTTGAAAGGCAAATGGCTCGAGCAAAAGCTTCAATGTGTTCTATGGAATGTGTTTGATATCTTTTGTGTTGTGTTCTTTGACTGATATGAGAGATATCATAAGTTATGGATGTTACTTCTATGTGAAGCAAGCAAATGTCAACTTGGTTTCTAGGCCAGTACAATGCCTCAATCTATGCTGCACCTTTGAGTCTTGATCAGTGGGATATGCCTATGCTTTTTTGCTTCAAAGATCTGCATTGTACCTCATAGATTTGCAAAGTTGCCATAAAGTATCACTTTACAAGAATAGATAACATGCTTTTTCTAGTTTAGGCTTGATTTTGTGTGTATTATCCAAATGAGCAAAATAATGTTAGAACACAAAGGATATGCATTGAATTATTGAGTGAAAATGGGATTAGAGGCCTGCAATGTAGCTTAAGCATGCTGAATTCAAATTTGCCAAGTTTATGAACATGCTTTGATGAAGAACAAAAAGTGAATTTTTGCCAACTTGTGAAATTCGAATCTCTCAAGTTATGAGGTTGTTTGATGAGTTCTTGGACATTTTGGAAAGCTTGTAATGTGTACTACAATCCATCTTTGAAATGCAATTTGAAATTCCAAGTGAAAGGGTATGAAAAGTGGCCTTGAAGTAGGGTAGAAAACCTTGTCAAAATAGGTCAAATTTCACTAAGTTAAAAGATGGTTTAGTGCCCTTATTCAAAAAATCATAACTTGAGATACAAGCTTCAAATGAGAAAACTTTGTGAATCAAAGTTGTAGATTTTGCAACAAGATACAACTTTCATGTTTTGACTTTTGTTTGAATCCAAATGGATCATGGTGAAAAGATGGGGCAAAGTTGGGAAAAAATTAGGGTTTTCCATAACTTAGAAAAATTCTAAGTTATGAAAAATTCCATTTTCAAACCCTAATTTGCATTTTGTGATTTCTTGGTGAACAAGTTTCATGATTTGTAATGTTTTGATGAAAAATGAATCTTGACTCTTGATTTTGACCAAAAAGTCAAAGTTTGACTTTTCAGTATACAGTCAAAATTGATCAATTGACTGGGAAATTCAACTGTCAATCTTGTGTACTTGGGATCTTTTGAGCTTGATGAACATGTCAAGATAATTCCATGGGGTCCTTGAGTCCATATGTGAGCTTGGTTTGCCATTGGCTAGGTCAAACAGTCAAAAATTGCCTTTGTGCAGTCAAAACCCTAAAAATGACCATTTTGCCCTTTTGGTGATCTGATCAAATTTCTTGGGGAATTGTGATTCAAACTTGATCAAATGGTCCATGTGAGTTCATAATGTTGATGTGGACCAAATTTCATGAGGTTTGACTGTCAATTGGCCACAGTTGACTTTTTCCCCAATACAGCTGATTTCCAGGTCAACTGTCCAATTGACTGGGTAAAACTTGGAATCAAGACTTGAAACTTGGTATAGGTAAACTTGGGAGTCCAACATGAAGCATGAAAGTCATCTTAGGCATTTTAGGTCAAAGCATCTTTAGGCAAACACAAACCCTAATTTGAGTCCACAGTGCAAGGAGAAGTCTTGAGCAGAGGAAACCCTAATTGTATCTTGATCTTTAAATGTCTTGTGATGAGAAAAATGTTGAGGAAATGGGAGGGCAAATTTTGGGGTACAACAGCAACCAATCAAGCTTTATTTCTGACCACTTATCCATTTTCATTGAGCTTGTTTTCGAATACCCACTTGGTTCCAATCACATGAATTCTATTAGGATTTGGTACCAAGTCCATAAATCATTTTTGAAAAATTGATCCAATTCCTCTTGCATTTCCATAATCCATTACTTTTCCTGAAGCGCTTCATCACAGGATGTTGGTTCTACTAGAGACACCAATCCTATAAGTGATTCCTCTGTCTTCTTAAATGTAGATCTTGTTCTGACACGTTCAGTCTTATCTCACATAATCAATTCTTCAGAAATTGTTAATTTCTGCTTTTGCCTTTTCTGAACATGTGTGATTTCTGGTGCTTGTGTTTATGATATTTCATCATCTTGATTCTTTTTGCTTGTATTTTCATCTTCATAATTCTTTGCATTTTCATCAGAACCCACAAGGATTATTTCTAGATCAGTGAAACTTTCAAACAACTTTGACTTTTCTGAGTCAAGCTTATCACCGAACCTAACATGAATTGATTCTTCCACTTTCTTTGTTTCTGTATTTTATACTCTGTAGCCTTTTTAGCATTCTGAGTATCCTAACATAATATATTTTTGTGCTTTCGAATCAAACTTGTTCAGATTCTCTTTAGTGTTTAGAATAAAACAGGTGCACCCAAAAGGATAAAAAGAAGAGATATTTGGTTTTCTTCCTTTGCACAACTCATATGGAGTCTTTTCCATAATAGGTCTAATTGAGATTCTATTATGAATATAACACATTATGTTTACAGCTTCTGCCCAGAAGTGCTTAACAACATTTGTTTCATTGATCATGGTTCTGGCTATTTTCTATAAAGTCTTATTATTCCTTTCTACAACTCCATTTTGTTAAGGAATCCTAGAACAGGAGAAATCATGGGATATGCCATTTGAGTCAAATAATTCTTCAAATTTTTGTTTTCAAATTCTCCTCCATGATCACTTATGACTTTAACAATTTAGAATGAAATTCATTTTTCACTTGTGAAAAAAACTAGTGAACACGGAATGAGACTCATTCTTGTGCCATAGAAATTTTACCCATGTCCAACGACTATAATCGTCTACGATGACAAGCCATACTTCTTACCGTTGAAGGATGCTGTCTTAACAGGACCAAACAAGTCAATATGTAGAAGCTCCAAACATTTGGAGGTAGAAACAACATTTTTAGTTTAGAGACAAGTTTTATAAAACTTGCCTTTCTGACATACTTCACAAAGAGCATCTAAAGTAAACTTCAACTTAGGTAGACCTCATACTAACTCAAGTTCTTTTAGCTGACACATCCTTCTTAAGCTAATGTGACCCAAGCGTCTATGCTATACCCACTGCTCATCGTTAACTGACATTAAGCATTTTACATTTTGGTTTTTAAGACCAGATAGTTTTATTTTGTAAATGTTATTTTTCCTCTTTCCAGTGAAGATAATAGAGCCATCTTTCTGATTGACCGCTTTACAAGACTTCTAAATAAAAATAATGTCATAACCGTTATCACTTAATTGACTTATTAATAGCAGATTATGCATTAAACCTTTAACATAAAGTATATTGGAAATAGAGGGAAGATTTCCATTACCGATAGTTCCAAAACCTTTTATTTTTCCTTTTTGATCACCTCCAAACGCTACATAACCTGCATCTTTAAGTTCCAGGATTTGAAACAAATGCTTGCTTCCCATCATGTGTCGCGAGCATCTAGAGTCCAGATACCATGACTGATTTCTTTGCTCCGTTGTGTAACATATCTGTAACATACACTATTTTATCTTTTGGTATCCAGAAACTTTTGGGTCTCTAGAATTAGTTTTCCTAGAGTATTTAACAACTTTGGGTTTCTGTGCATTCCTAGATATTTGTGTTTGTGCAGGTGAATATAGATAGGAAAATGGATAGAAGGGTTTTTCATTAGGTGATGTATTGTCCTCATAAGGATCATAACTGATTCATTTTTTTCCATTGTAACCAATACCATAGATCATGGAAGCCATTATGCTTCTATCCAGGTTATTGTCTAAAAATCTTTGAAAATCTTTATCATGCTTGTGTAAAACAGTATATGAGGTTTGTGGAGCTTTTGAAAGAGTTTCTTCTAGTGCTAAGCATTTTTTACTTTGAAAAAAATTTATTCTTTCTAACATAAAATGATCATCTTTCTGTTCAGAAAATTCTTCTTTCAACTTTTCATATTTCTTAACTTCAAACTCATGAACTTTTTCAATACTCTCGATTTTTTGTTTAAGCTTTTAATATTTAATCAAATATCTAGATAAAATTGATTCAAGATTAGCACGAGAGATGTCAGAAAGTACCTCTTATGAGTTGCACTCAGAGTCACCACTGAATTTTCTATTATCTAATAAGGAAAGGGTGAAAAGAACAGGAAAGACCTTGAAGATTTTGAGTTCGGGGGGTAAATTATGAAAAGGGAAGGTATTAGCACCCTTTTCATCCGCAATTATCTACGGGCTCCTAATCGCTAGCTCACATTTGAAAATTTATTTTTTCTGTAAGTGTTTGCAAATATTTTGAAAAAGACAAAGTACGTATGTCTTTGTAATGGTTCTTGTATCAGTCCTCAAGAACGCATACAAAGTGTTTTAGAAAATATTTTTGAAAGTGACGTGTGAAAATATTTTTAGAAAATTTTGTGTGCAAGCGATTAACAGTCTTACCCACTCAAGGCCGTTCTTATTATTTTCCTTCTCCTTTAGAGATAGTGCTATCCGTACCATTAGTTGGTAGGTAGCCCTATCTATTGGATATGAAGGGACAACCGAGGGTCATCGTATGACCATCAAAGGCCACTGATAAGGATACTTTAGCAATTTATCAGAGGGAATATATCATCTGTCCATAGGCAATATCGAAGGGTCATCGAGGGACTATGATCTTTTATTTGGAGGGACTTTGCTAAAGTATCCCTATTTTAGAGGGACATGACCATGTTCTGAAAGGCAACGAAGAGGGGTTATCCTAGAGGTGTAAGTGTGAAAGTGCGTTTGCTTCAATTATTTATCTTGAATTAGGGTTTTCTATCGATTGATTTTAGTCTTGCCATACAAACCCTAGTTACTAGCAATTGCATAAAAGACTAAGAGCAGAATGTAAAGTGTGGAATGTAAACCTAAAACTATTACAAGGCTTTGAGGCATTTACATAAGAATGAGAGATGCGAGAAATAAAACCCTAAAACTATTACATACTCGGAGCAGTTACATAATAGAAAAAACGCGGGAAAAATAAATCTAAATTATTACATTAGAACGTGCCCTATACACTTGATCTAGAAATGTAAATAAACGAGAAAAGAAAATAGAAAAAAACAAAAGAAGAAGCTTAAATGTTTTTTAGGGTTTTTTTTTTATGAAAAATGATTTAAGTTGATAATTAATTAAATAAAACTTAAAATTCTAATTAATTAAAAAATGTTAATTACTTAATTTAAAAAAAAAGGTTGATTAAAAAAACTAAACTTAAATAATTAGGGTTTTAAAAAATGTTTGTTTTAGGTTAATGAAAATAAATTAGGTTAGCCAAAAAATAGGATTAGGAGAAGAAAAATCAAGGAAAAACAAGGTTAGAAACCAAAATAAGAAAAAAAAGCCAGGGGTGGGTGTTGAACCCACGCCCTCAAGCCTCTGCCTTGCACCGTTTTCCATTGAGCCATGCATTGGTTGGTGTCTGTAGACTGAGCGCTACACAAAATATAATAAACCTATGAAAATTGGAAAATATAAAACAAAGTTGCAAAAGGCAAGGATCGAACCCATATCCTTAGAGACTAATGCCTTAACATGCACGCGCCTTGCCACTGGGGTGGCTGTTACATTTGGTGATGTTAGGAAAACAAATAAATATAAGATAAAACAAATGACTGGGTCAGAGAGGCGCTGGAGCCCTAGCTCCGATCGTCTTCTCCGACGATCTGATTCCTGGCACCTGCAAAATAAGCACGCGTCAATGACCAAAGGTGCCCTACCCCCCTAATTTGACCCTTGCGAGTTCAATGGTGACTCTGGTTTTTACTAATTCTACCTGTATAGAGAAATACAAAGCAAACTATGTAAATCGATGTAACAATGGCAATCCACCATCCTGTCGTTATAGGACTCATGCGATGGGTTAAACCTGTATAGTTCTACCTCAGAAGAACATTAGTATTATTAGTATGAAGTAAAACACGATAGAAATCATAATACGAATTTACAAAAAATATGGCAATCGGAGATGCATGGGATGCTTGTTTCATGCACTTTTGATCACCAAGAACAATCCATACTTACTCTATGAGACTTCTGGAATTGATTGGGACGACTAGCTTGCTTTGAGAAAGGCTAAAAATAGGGTTTGAAGTTTGCCCTAGTTTGACAAATTTTTTGAGATTTAGAAAGTGTTTTTCTAGCAAGGTTTTTTTCTCTCTTGTCTGAAGATGAAGTGTATATATAGGAGAAGATTAGGTCAAGAAAAATGGGCTTATACCTCTTTGTAAAACACTTTGATTTTTTTTGAAAAATAGATAAAAATATTGCAAAACATGAAGATTTGTTTCACAAAATAATTCCACACGGTTTTTGTATGATCTTGGGGTCCCAAACAAAATCAAATCTTAAGCCTTTTATGTTTTATCCATTATTTGATATTTATTTGATTTAATTTTGAATTTAAATGATTAAAATCAAAATAAATAAATTAAAAAATTAAAAGGGTGTATGAATATATTTAGAGGTCCATTATGAGGTCAAGAACACGTCTAGACTCTAAAAGATAAGCCCATTAGCCCAAAAATTAAAGTTTGCTCAATTTGCGTTTCATGCATTTTTTCAAAATTTTCCAATTTGTATAACCCATTACTTGCTCAATTTTTATTATATGAAGGTAATCTTGGACTTTTTGGAAAGCCCAAGATGTCCCCAACAACTCTCATGCTGATCATTTTTCCATTTGAATAATTTATCTTAATTTAAATTTCTTTGACATAAAGTGTCTTTTTGTTGACTTTTTTTAAATTGACCTATAATATTTTATCCCATATCTCTCAAATGAAGCATTTTTGGCCTTGATCTTAGAGAGACAAAGTTGTAGATAATTGAATTTGATTCAAAATGAGCTTCGGTTGAGAATTTTCTAATGAAGCATGTGAAAGTTATGTTTTGTCAAAGTTTAGTTGAATTCTCCTAAAGAAAACCCTAATTTAGCAACTTTTGACTTTTGATGAATCTTGAGTTTTCTTGACGAGTTATGATCAACCATTGATCAAATGGTGAATGTAACATCAAAATATTGATGTTGACAAAAAATATTGAAGTTTGAATGTATGTTGACCATAATTGACTTTTTACTCAATATATTTGATTTTCAATCATCTGAACAATTGACTGAGAAAATTTGTGATGTAAGGCTTGAAATTTGACATAAGGATACCTTGATAGATATGAGAAACCATGAAGTCCACTTGAGGCATTAGAAATCCAATTTCCTCTGAGAAAACCAAAAACCTAATCATAGGGCACTGCTTAGGAGGAGGATCATTTGATCATTCTTGAATAGTCTTGAACACTTGATAACCTTAGGAGCATGATAATTTCTTTTGAAAATGAGAGGGAAGACTTTGGGGTACAATAGCTGCCCCTGTTAAATCTTCTTAAAAATGAAGAGTTAGATTGGCATACTAGCCATTCAGGATCTGAAGGTTGAAGAGGATTGAACACCCAAGTGCCTAGAAATTTTCACTCGTCTGTGCATGAAGGAACGCTTGTCGGTTGATTGTTTTGCTCGAATGGGCTTAAAGATGTCATTTGAAGAAGTGATAGAGTGTCATCAGAGATGGGATTACAGATTCCATTCAAAGTAACCGTTGATAAGAGTATCAGAAGAATCCTTTTCAGGATTCCGACTCTGAAGGGGAAATTCTTTCCAGAGCAAAGTGTTGAAGGAGACGCTTTTCAGAATGAAGCGCTGAAGGAGATGCTCTCCAGAACTCGGTCTCTGGGGGAAATTATTTTTAGGATTCCGTATCTGAAGGGGAAATGCATTTCAGAATGAAACACTGAAGAAGATGCTTTTCAAAATAAACTTCTGAAGGAGATGCTTTTCAGAATGAAGTACTGAAGGGGAAATGCGCTTCAGAACTCTTCTGAAGGAAATGCTCGCCAGAACTCGACCTCTAGGGGAAATGCTTTTCAGGGTTCCATCTCTGAAGGGGTCATGCTTTTCAGAATGAAGCGCTGAAGGAGAATGCTTTTTAGAATAAAATTCTGAAGGAGATGATTTTTAGAATGAAGTACTGAAGGGGAAATGCATTTCAGAACTCCTCTGAAGGAAATGCTCGCATGAACTCGGTCTCTGGGGGAAATGCTTTTCAGGGTTCCATCTCTGAAGGGGTCATGATTTTCAGAATGAAGCGCTGAAGGAGAATGCTTTTCAGAATAAACTTCTGAAGGAGATGCTTTTCAGAATGAAATACTGAAGGGGAAATGTGTTTCAGAACTCCTCTGAAGGAAATGCTCTCCAGAACTCGGTCTCTGGGGGAAATGATTTTCAGGGTTCCATCTCTAAAGGGGACATGCTTTTCAGAATGAAGCGCTAAAGGAGATGCTTTTCAGAATAAACTTCTGAAGGAGATGCTTTTCAGAATGAAGTACTGAAGGGGAAATGTGTTTCAGAATTCCTATGAAGGAAATCACTTGGTCATGTAGATAGTTGCTCCGCCTTGTTTCGGGAAATGATCTGTAACCTGTCTGTAAATTGTAACGCCCTTTAATTTAATTAATTATTTAATTAAATTAATTAAGGATTAATGGTTGAATATGTTGTTGAAATTGTTGAGGTTGAAAAATGTCGAGAAATGTTGATTTAAGTTACTAAGTTGTTATTTGGTTGATTAATATTAGCAATAATATTAATAATAATATTAGAATGGTTATAAGATTTATTGTTGGGCTTAATTATTTGGTTGTATGGAGTAATATGTGGGGTGTGAAATTTAGGCCCAATAAAAATAGTAATAATTATAAGGTTAAGCTAATTATAAGGAGAATTAGGTTAATTATATAAGTCTTGGAGAATTTTGTGGGAACGTGAGAAGTTGCAAAGTTACAGAGAAGAGGCAAAGGTTGGAAGCTAGGGCGAGAGACTTTAATCAGTAGAATAGAGCGATATCCAATCCAAGGTGAGGGTGGGGTTCTTACTATCTAATGGGTTGCATGATAAATTTTATGTGGGAACTGGTTCGTATGAAAAACTTATTCTGTGTGTGTGAACAATGTTAAATACTGTTTTGAATTATTATTGTGTTCTTGCTGTAAATTAGTATAAAGTTGGTTGCCCGTGAACACTGATGTTGTTGAAATGTTTTATTGTTGTTATTCGAAGGTAAAAATTGAGTATAAGAGTCAATTGCAGAAAATTCTGCACGACAGGAAAAACCGAAGGTTTGGGTGTGCCGAGGGGCACACAGACTGTGTCGAACGACACAGAAGGATGTTGTGCCGAGGGGGATGATATTGTGCCGAGGGGCACACTGAATGATGAGGGGTGTGTCGAGTGGAAAACCATGTTTTAAGTGACAGATGTAATGTTGTTATACTGATTTAATTAATTATTTTGTTTTGCTTCCTGTAGGCATGAAGGATAATAATTTATAATGAAACCAATATTTGGTAATAAATTAAGAACTTTTATCAAGATACTAGAACTGATTAGTTAATTTGATACCTGTTAGTAAATATAATTTAGTACCAGAATTATTAAAGCAGCCAGAGCATTGGAAATGGAAGAGATAGTAATTGGCAGCAAATCATAGTAATATATGTACATGATTAGCGGATGTCATTTAGTAGAATAAGTTGGCAGAAGATTAAAGTAGTAACTAGTAGTAACTTATTAAGTGGATAATAGACAATATATGCTGGTAGCAAGTAGTATTAATGAGACCTGTTATAATAGTCTGGGTATTAATAAGTTGTTGTGTTATTGTTGCTATTAAAACTGTTAAGTGCAGAGTAGAAAATATGGGTAATTTAGGGAGAGATTAATTAGCAGGGTTTAGTCAATTTGTCCGGATAACTATACAGAACAATTGTTTAGGTTAATTATGAAGTTTCAGGTGGTGAATTTTGTTGTATTGCCTCTAACTATTGGCAAGAATCAAGTTGTAGGCTTGTTGCCAAAGTTGAATAGTTATGGTTATGTTGTTGTTAATATTTGTTGTTGTTGTTGTTATGCTGCCTCTATTTATTGGCGATATAAAGTTGTAGGCCTATGGATAATGTTGAGATCTTATGTTGTTGTGATTGTCTCTATAAATTCTTGTTGATAATGTGAAGTTGCATAGAATTTTAAATGATGATGAATTACCTCTATTTACTAGTAATAATGGCGATGTGGGCTTATGTCTTGCGATGGATGATGATTGTTGTGAGTATGTGATAGTGCATTCCTTGAGTCATATACATTTGCATACTCTGTGATGGCTTGGATTGGCAAACTGTGAAGAAGGATTATGCCTTGTTGATGCCTCTATTTATTGGTAGATTTTAAGATGGGTGTTCTGCTCCAATGGTACCATATGCATGTGCATTGTAATTATGTCGTAGTTGATGTTGCATCTTGAGTTGTGGTGATGATATATTTGTTGTTGCTTTATGTTGTTGACTTGTTGTGACAAGTATTATCTAAAAGCTGTGAATTAGTAGTTATGTCGTGTTGATGTTTGTTGTGATTAAAGTTATTTGTAAGTTGTGAAGTGGTGATTTTATTTGACCTGATCTAGTATATTATTTATCATACGACTTATTATATTGTCTGATATCTCACCCCTTCTGTTTGAATATTGCCCTCTGTTGGTAAAGTGCAGGTAATCAAGAAGAATAGTTGTTACCTTTGTCAGTTTCGAGTCGGTGGTTTCACTCTAATACGTAGCACTCGAGGGGATGAATGCTTGATGTTTAGTTGTTGATATTTATTTCAGTTGCTAAATTTTTAAGTTGGTTACGTAAAATAATTGTTGTCTTGAAGTTGTTTTAGTTGAATAAAATATGTTAAGTGAATTGAAGGTTAGTATGTGATTCCGCTGCTTATCAATAAAAATTGTTTGATTTTTAAGAATAAATTAGGCTGTTATCCGTTCATTCGAATTAAGTGTTATGTATCTGTTTAGTATGCGATTAAATAAAGTTTGATTAAGTTGTAAATGTAGCATCCTATTTATGGTGAACTTTAATTTTATTATTATCCACCGGATAGAAATGAGGTGTTACATTAGTGGTATCAGAGCAAGTCGGTCCATCCGGCCAAGATGTCTAATGTTGTTTGTTCCTTAGTACACGACAAGTGTGTGAAACACTATCGGTGCTTGCTTGATTTTCTAATTGCTTGTTTACAAGAGTTAGTTTGAAGATAAGTGGGGGAGAAGCTCTGCTTCTCGGATATGTTTCGGTTGTAAGATGTTAGTTCAGTATGCTGTTTATAGTGACAGTGCGAGTATTATTGAAGTTTTGTTGTTTCTCGAATCCGAAGGTGACGTGGATTAAAGATTTTGTTTGTTAGTAAAGTTGGAACGTCTGAGTGAGGATGATCAGACATTGTCAATGTTTCCTTCTCGAAGGACGAGGAGCAATGTAATGGTTGTTGACGTATGAGTAGAGTGTAAATCCCTGATATTTCTGAAGGTGATTGTTAAGTAACTAGGATAATTTTTAGAAGATGGAATTTAGAAAGTTGCAACATTTTAGCGCTGCTGGTAGACTATGAAGTTGTCGGTTTGGGTAGCCCTTACGTAAGATGTCGATGTATAAACGATGATAGAGTGACAAATTGTTGTAGACCTTGTTGTGGGGTCCTTATGAGTGATTGTAAAAGTTGTTGAAGCTGTTGGAATGTTTTGAATCACGAGTCAGAGTTGAAAATGCAAGGAGATGAGTAAGATTTCGAGGATGGTAAGTGTTGGTACTGGTATAAAGAAATTTTGTTCTGATGTTATCGTAAGGTGTAATAGTATGTCGTTGCATGACGTCAGTGTTTGCATTTTCGGATAACTTTAGAAATTCATATCTTGTATTCCGAGTATCGGATTGGCATTGCGTTTGAACCTATGAGGGGATAGAAATATATTATATCCTATGAAAGTGTTTTCAAATATGTTTGATGCATTTCCATATGGAGGAACTCTAAAGTCGTTTACATAACTAGAGGCTTTTTGACCATAAATGGTTATTATGCAGTTGTTCGAGATAAAGTCAAGCATAATATGTTGTTGGCAATTAAGTTGTGAAATGAGATGTTCAACATTAAAAATGATAGTTGTTCATCATTTCAAGTGTGGGACGTTACATGTGAAGAAATTTTTGTAGAACTAAAGAAAAGATTGACGACCGCTCCGATATTGGTTTTGCCTAATCCGAGTAAGTCATTTGTAGTGTATTATGAATGTGTCTAAGATGGGACTTAGTGATGTACTAATGCTGAATGGACAAGTTGTTGCTTGTGCTTATAGACGACTCATAGTTCATGAGAGGAATTATCCTATGCGTGACTTAGAGTTAGTAGGGGTGGTGTTTATGTTGAATATTTGTAGGCATTGTCTTTTGGTTCTAGATTTGAAGTATTTGGCGACCGTAGGAGTTTACAGTATTTATTTGATCGGAAGGAATTGAATATGAGACAACGAAGATGGTTGGAGTTGTTGAAATATTACGATTTCAATTTGAATTATCATCCAAGTAAAGCTAATGTCGTGGCTGATGTTTTAGGTCGAAAGACTTTACATATGTCGGCAATGATGGTTAAAGAATTGGAGTTAATTGAATAGTTCAGAGATATGAGCTTAGTTTGGGAAGTGACATCGAAGATTGTTATGTTGAGAATGTCGAAGATTAACAATGATTTTCTGGACAGTATCAAAGAAGCTCAGAAGTTAGATATGGAATTGGTATATTTGGTGGTTGAACTCGATCGGTCTAAGAATGATGATTTCAAGTTATATGCGCAAGGTGTGTTGAGATTCTGTAATCGGATCTGTATTCCTGATGATGCAGAGACGAAGAAAGTAATTCTTGAGTTAGAGAATGCTTAACCTTCGAGTAAGGCTAAGTGAGTGTAATGTGGACCGTGTAATATGTTAAGCGTTGATGTCTCATCGACAAGATCGAATGAGAGGGAAGTTGTAGAAGTATTTGTAAATATCATTGGAAATTATTGGATTATATTGCTTGAGGCGACTTGAGTAAAAGTTCTAAAGGAACACTATTATATTTTGGCAACGATGGTTTATACTCCATTATGGTTGTCGATTATCTATTGACAAATTAAGGAACTGATCACCCTTAATCTCTTGTTGATAGTAGAAGATATCGTGTTGGATGGTGTAGACTTGTCTTGCTATCTTAATGGTGTGTGAAGTGATTGATGTTATATCATGATGATAGTCGCTCACCAGTTTGTGTGAAGTAATAGAGGAATTGCCAAGTGTGATCGGTGGGAATGAGAACTGACTGTTTTGGAATGCTGGTTCGCATTTGCGTTTGTTTTTGCAAAATGTCGCGGCAAGCAAGAGTCGCCACCGTCTTTTATTTTATCCAACAAGGAAAGGACAAAAGCACAGAAAAATTCCTTTTCGAGATGTTTCTCGGGTTCGGGAGGTAGATTATAGAAAGGGAAGGTGTTAGCACCCTTTCTATCCGTGGTTATCCACGGGCTCTTAGGGACTTGCTCACTATGTTTTCAAAAGTTTTGCTTTTCTTTGTGATTGTGGGTTTGAAAAGAGTTTTTGTTTGAAAGAGAGTGTAAGTGCGAAAAGTTTTGTTTTTGTTTTCAAAAGAGAAAGTACTTAAGAACATCTACCTACTCAAGAAGGAATTAAACTGTACAAATGTCCTTTAGACAATGCTATCCCACTATTGAGGAGTAGGTAGCACCGTCGTTGGAGTTTTCGGGTCAATTCGATTTAAGGAACGTGTGGTCACTAAAGCAATGTTAGGACGCCTTAGGGGTAACCCTAATGTCTTAGATCATTTTATCCGAGGCAACCGTTTCGAGGCAACTTATGATCTTTGGACAAGAGGGCGACCTCTAAAACATCCTATACTCAATGACCACGTTCGAGGCAACCAAGTGAGGTGTACCCTAAGAGTGGCATGTGCGAGTGTATTGTTTTTCAGTTACATTATCTTTGTACATGTTGTGGTGAGCTACTATTGATTTTAAATTAAAGATTAGTCTTGTCATGCATAGCCTATTGTACAAACATCTAACAGTTAATAGTGGCGAAATATAAATTGCGGAAAATAAATCTAAGCTATTACAAGGCGTCGGATATTTACATCGCCAAAAACAAACCCTTAAAAATTATATTGCAAAAAGTAAATAAAAGCGATAAATAAAAGTCCTAAGTTAAAACTATTACATCCTCGGAGAAATTACAATATATGGATAAAAAATAATACGCGCGAGAAAATTGAATCGGAATGTCCTTTAGGGTTTTGACCCTTTTATCAAATAAAACATATTTTTTGTTATTTTTTGAATTAGAAATTAAGTCTAAATTAGTAATGGAATTAATTAATAAAAAAAAGAAAATATTTTTGAGTTTTATTTTAATTAAGGAATTAAAATTAGAAAGGTAAAAATATATCAAAACCCTAATTCTAAATCAATTTTTATTTATTGCAAAAAATGTTATTATTAAACTATTTAAACTAAATAAATTAATTGATTGTTTATTTACAAAAATAAATAAGTGAAATTAATAAATATTATTTTTTGTGTTTTCTGATTTTTATGAGAAAAATTAATGTTTGGTTAATTAAAAATAATAAAACAAATTAAATAAAAGAAATATGGAAAAGAATAAACCAAAGGGGGAGGTGTGGGCCTGAATTGGTGGTAAGATCAACAATTTTGAGGCCCATCAATGTTTCAGCCTTGTTTGACCTTTCAGATTGCCTATGTGCTTGTTGACCAGAGTGTATGGTAGGCCATCAACCTGGTTCATTGGATCTTCGTTTGCAGCCACTTGGCAATTGGGATGTGGAGGTATATGGTGAACCATGCTTGGAACGTTGCACCTGAACACCTGAAACGCAAAACCAAATAATTGTTTGGGGGACCTGGGATTCGAAGGAGCTTGGGTTGCCCTTCGATCCAAGGGGCTGATTGAAGGTGCCTACGAGACTGCACGTACGGGGCGTTCGATCTGGATATGACATCCTCCGATCTAGAATTCTGCAAGGAAGTTTGTTAGAAACACAAAATATATGACCCGGGTATCGAACCCAGGTCCTTTTCGCTGCAACACCTCTTCCTCACCAACCTAGTTGAAATACATTTATTGGTACAAACGAATCTGCAATGTTACATTAGAAACAAAAACACAGTATTTAATTTAAATATCGAATCTGCATGCTCAGTTTCCCCCTATGGTGTTAACCCATCGAAAACGAGTTATAGTTGTGCAAATCGAAGGTAAGCTCAGATCGTGCCTTCTTACTCACATGTAACACACTCAAACACCCATGAATATTAGCAGCAATATGTATATATGTTCAACGTGAATTTAAATAATACTTAAAAGTTTGAGATCAAAGGAAAAATTACCCACAGGGGGATTGTATGAGGGATGCTTCACGATTCAAATGTTAGTATGGACAGAGACTACGCGTAAAACCGGCTTTTAGTGTGACAATCTTTGGTAACTTTATGTAATCTCGTGGGGCAGGCATCATTTTCTTCTAAGGAAACCTCCGTGCGTTTTTTCGTCCTTTTTTCTTTGTGAGCATGAGGTTTATATAGACAAAGGAATTTAGGTCAATATTTATGTATCAAATCTTGGCCCATTATGATGAAGAGATTTGATTTGATTCACTTTGAATATCATTCCAAAAATAGCCTAATTCAATCTTTTTGTCCACACCATGCCTTTACACGAATTTGATTTGATTTCTTTATAAAGACTTTCTATTTTTGATTCAATCACATGCCAATCTGCTTTCATGCGTTACTGCCAGCCTGTTATGAGCTGTTTGGGCTTCCAACATGATGAAAATCAAAAGCTGACTTGCCCTTTGTAGATCCACTTCCCTTCTAATCTACTCTCTTCGATATCTCTAAGCTCCAATTCAAATTAATCCATCTTCGATGTCACAGCCCCTTCGATTGAGACTCCTTCTGCTTCGACTTCCTGTCCTTTTTGAATAAAAATTCCCTATTAGGCAACTTCGATCAGATCTTGGCCTTGTGATAAGTCTAAGTTATGATTCGAAGTATTCAAAATTTCCTTCATCAGAGCATCTTAGATTAAGACCAACTCTGCAATGAAATGCCATTCGAAGGTCATTTCATTCTGATGTTCTGATTGAGGGAAACTCTGAAGTTCCAGTCGAAGGACCTTTTGGAATGCTAATCAAAGGGCCTTTGTCCATACCAATCGAAGGACCTTTATCAAAATGCCAATCGAAGGCCACTACTATAATACCAATCGAAAGATACTTGTTAAACTACCAATCGAATGCCACTGCTACAATGTCAATCGAAAGATACTTGTTAAACTGCCAATCGAAGGACACTGTTACAATTCCAGTTGAAAGGTACTTGTTAAACTGCCAATCAAAAGGTGCTTGTTAAAATGCCAATCGAAGATGCCTTTGTTTGGATGCCAATCGAAAGACATTGTTAAAATGACAATTGAAAGGCCTTGTTAACAGGCCAATTGAAGGAAACTTAGAAACATCACTCATGAATTTTTATTTTCGTTAGGCAAGTGTTTATGACCAACCATGTAAGGGAAGACCTTTGAAAACATGAGAGGGCAAATTTTGGGGTACAACAGTTGCCCCTGTTCAATTTTCTTAAACCTGAAGATATAGATTGGCTTCCGAGCCTTTCATGATTCGAAGGTGGAAGATAATTGAACACTAGAGTGCCCAGAAATTTGCACTCGCATGGTGTAGTATCAACATTGTGACGTCGGGAATGGGCTTACAGATGCCATTTGGAGATTGTTGGTAGGAGGATGGGCTTATAGATGCCATCTGCAGGAGTGTCGATCGCATAAGAGATTCCTTAGAGAGAACTTGCATACCTGTTGTTTGTAGAAGATTCCGCTGGGGAAGTCTAACTTTTGTTGAGATTTAGGAACTGACTCGTGCTCACCGGGAGTATACCGTTGAGGTTATAAAACTTGTCCTGTCTGGTTCCAAGTATTAATCGCTGACCTGAGAAAGAAAAATAGTTTTCCTGGCTTGTTACAAGTATTAATCTTCATTATCTTCATGTAGATAATTTTCCTGGCTTGTTACAGGTATTAATCTACAATCAGTCGTCCACAAATAGTTTTCCTGGCTTGCTACAGGTATTAAACTGGGACTTGAAAAGGTTGGTCGAGGAGATAGCTGTCCTGGCTGGTTTCAGGTATTAATCTCTGACCTGAGAAAGAAAGATAGTTTTCCTGGCTTGTTACAGGTATTAATCTTTAATTTCTTCATGTAGATAGTTTTCCTGGCTTGTTACAAGTATTAATCTACAATCAGTCGTCCACAAATAGTTTTCCTAGCTTGCTACAGGTATTAAACTGGGACTTGAAAAGGTTGGTCGAGGAGATAGCTGTCCTGGCTGGTTTCAGGTATTAATCTCTGACCTGAGAAAGAAAGATAGTTTTCCTGGCTTGTTATAGGTATTAATCTTCAATATCTTCATGTAGATAGTTTTCCTGGCTTGTTACAGGTATTAATCTATAATCAGTCATCCACATATAGTTTTCCTGGCTTGCTATAGGTATTAAACTGGGACTTGAAAAGGTTGGTCGAGGAGATAGCTGTCCTGGCTGGTTTAAGGTATTAATCTCTGACCTGAGAAAGAAAGATAGTTTTCCTGGCTTGTTACATGTATTAATCTTCAGTCTCTTCATGTAGATGATTTTCCTGGCTTGTTACAGGTATTAATCTACAATCAGTCGTCCACAAATAGTTTTCCTGGCTTGCTACAGGTATTAAACTGGGACTTGAAAAGGTTGGTCGAGGAGATAGCTATCCTGGCTGGTTTCAGGTATTAATCTCTTACCTGAGAAAGAAAGATAGTTTTCCTGGCTTGTTACAGGTATTAATCTTCAATCTCTTCATGTAGATAGTTTTCCTGGCTTGTTACAGGTATTAATCTACAATCAGTCGTCCACAGATAGTTTTCCTGGCTTGCTACAGGTATTAAACTGGGACTTGAAAAGGTTGGTCGAGGAGATAGCTGTCCTGGATGGTTTCAGGTATTAATCTCTGACCTGAGAAAGAAAGATAGTTTTCCTGGCTTGTTACATGTATTAATCTTCAATCTCTTCATGTAGATAATTTTCCTGGCTTGTTACAGGTATTAATCTACAATCAGTCGTCCACAGATAGTTTTCCTGGCTTGCTACAGGTATTAAACTGGGACTTGAAAAGGTTGGTCGAGGAGATAGCTGTCCTGGCTGGTTTCAGGTATTAATCTCTGACCTGAGAAAGAAAGATAGTTTTCCTGGCTTGTTACAGGAATTAATCTTCAATCTCTTCATGTAGATAGTTTTCCTGGCTTGTTACAGGTATTAATCTACAATCTCTCGTCCACAGATAATTTTCCTGGCTTGCTGCAGGTATTAATCTGGAATTTGAAAAGGTTGCCGGTAGCCATCTATTGATTGACCTTTTTTTTTGTTGAAAAAGATAAAACGTTAGCTGTATGCAATGTCATGATGTATGAAATGCATGATGTCATGATGTTCTCAAAATAAATGAGATTGTGTCGTATGCACTTTATCATGTATGTAAATAGGAGGTATGAAATGTGAAATGTTTATGAATGTATTTTCGTTTGGGAAAATAAATCCTTGACAAATGTCGGGGAGTTTGTTAAATCCTGGACTGCTGTTGAAGAGTATGTGTGTCTTCAAACATTGCTTAGAATGTTTCTGATGGGGATGACGAACGAAGATGGTTGTGAGAATAAACCTTTAGGAGAAAATAACTCCGTTGGGGAATAAACATGGCGAAGAGATTACTCTGCGGGGAATTACTCTGTGGGGAAGAGATACTTCACTGATATTTTAATGATAAACTCCGTTGGGGATTCCGTTGATAAGCTTTGTTAGGGGATTTTGATGATGAACTCCGCTGGGGATAGAAAGAACTTCGCTGGGGATGATCTTTCAGTTGCAACTTGCTGAGGATAACCCGGTTAGACTCTTGTGAGGATAACCTCTGAATTTGGCTGGGGAGATACATTGGTATTATGCAGGGGACAAGCTTCCAGAATCTACTGGGTAAGATGATTTAACTCTGGCGGGGAATCTTTTTTAGACTGCGCTGGGGAAATGACTCCATTGTGGTATCTTGTATTCTGCCGGGGAACATTCTTATATTTTGTTGAGGAATATTAAGGCTGTCGGGGATACTCTTATGCTTGCTGGGGAATATCTTTATACTCCGCTGGGGAAGATTAAGATCTTCTGGGGATACCAAGCCTTTTTAGGGCTGATGGTAGATGAACTCTGCTTGGGGAGAGTATTACTGATTCGTTCATAGTTGCAAGGCTCAGTTGGGAAATCTACCCTTACTGTTTTACTCTGCGGGGAGTGACGGTATCTTGGTCATATTCTTCAACTGAACCTTCCTTGGTACCTGGTGGACAGAGCAACTTGTACAATTCGGACAATTCTTATTTGCCCCTGTTTTTTGCGGGAGAAGGTGCCTGCGGAGGTCCTGTGGATCGAGTATCATCTCCACCTATGAGGTGCTTGGTATCTTTCGATCAAAATGACAAGTCTTCCTCTGGTAGGTAAGTGACGAGATGACGGGACATAGTCGTACGCTTTGATCCCTATTTTTTTCCTTGACTGCCCTTTCGGGTTTTCAGTCCACCGGGATACCCTTTTTTTCCCAAGCCGCCTTTTCAGGTTTTCGACTTGCCGGGTGTACAAATTTTTTCCATTTTCATCCCTAATTTTTGCCCGAACCCTTTTGGTTCGCCGGGAAGCCCTTATTTTGCCTAGGCCAGTCAACCTAGCGGGTCTTTGATTATGCGTAGTACTTTTTTGACTATGTCCACGCTCTCAGGATGTAGGGAGGTGTCACTGTCAGTAGTGTTGTGTTGCCATACTACCAGAAGATCTTCGTTTGATCATGCAAGATTCGTTGCGGGAATCCATGTCTAATGCCCCAAGTGACTCATATGGAGATTTTCCCCTGGCATCTTTGAGAGATTCTTTGAATCTTGACTTAACTACCCCAGATGATGGACAATGCTCCTGCCGTGCCCCTGAATTGGAAGTGTTTTTCCACTTGAGGTGATCCTTTTTATTGAGAAGGTTTTTGTTCACTAGATATTCGTCGTGTGAATTCCTCTGCTGTTGAACAAATAGTCATATGCAAACAATGTTATTTAAGAATGCAAAGCTTATGTCTGTCTTGAAGTTTTTTTAAAAAAAAATGCATTTTTTCCAGTAAAACAGGTGATTTTTTTTGTAAAATGTGATGTCAACTCAGGATTTACAGCAAGCCCTACAGGAGTCAGGATACCTTTGTAACAGTATGCTTTCAAACTAACCCATGCTTCAGCTAGGAATTTTAAGGGTTATAACGTAGCCTGGTTCACGGTTTAAGAAACAAAGGATAAAGGCTCAAATTTTATTTGTACCCACCCGTTCTTCGTGATGTTCTTCGATCCTAAACTCAGCTAATCGTGCATTAGATCTTGTTTGAGTCTTTGCTCTGATATACCAGTGATGGTTCGGATACTGACAATTTATTTTGAACAGACAGTCATTTTGTTGAGAGTTTACAAGATCTCTTCCTTTCTAATTTTATTATCCCTGTCTTTTGCCTGAACTGTTTCTTTTTGTGACTACAGTCAGCGGGATGCCCCAGTTCTCCTTGATAGGTTTTAACTTATTGGGCTTTTATTTCGAGAGATAATGACTACCTGTCTTGACGATTATACCGAACCAACACCGTCTTTTGTTTCAGAAGGACTTCTTTGATGCCATTCATTGTGCACCTGGATCAACTGAGCAAACTACCCTGCCCCAGGTTGTGATTACGAGTTTTAATTTGTGAAAAGAAAAACTCCAACTTCTTTGGCTCAAAGGGGTTGACTAGGGATTATCTTCCTTATAACTCTGCTGTTTAGGATTTGAAACAACGCCTGTACATCGTCAGCGGGGTCTGTTCAAAAGCATACTGTAGAGATTTTGGTATCATTTTCGTCATCCTCCCTCAAAAGGCTTAGAATTTTTTAATCGAGAGTTGATCATCACAAAAAATAAAAGCAATTTGAATATAGTGAAATACGAATGGATTGATTCAAAACAGACATATGCAATGCATTGATAAAGTAATAAAGTTCGACATGATAATAATTGTTTGAATAAGCAAAGAAAGATACAACTTCAGAATTTAAATGAACAAAAGTCTCTTAATTTGAACTAGTCGTTTCAGGTGGAGAACCCTCAATGGAAGATTTTCATTTCGCCATCCGGCATGAATTCTAGCACTCTTCCGTAAATCAAGTCTTGGATCTTGTTTTTCAAAGCCCAACAGTCGTCGGTGTCATGTCCAGGACTATAGGAGTGGTATGCACAAACTGCGTCAGGATGATATCTAGGAGCAGAGGTATTGGGATTCCGGGGAGGATCCCTTAAAGGAATCAGATTGACCTCCAACAAGCGTTTCAGTATTAGAGATGATGGTATATCAGTCTCAGAGAAATGTCTTCCAGACGTATTTTGCTTACGCCGATTACCCTGTTGATGCTGGCGAGGTTGATGATGGGCTTGTGACCCTGAAGCAAGCTGAGGAGCTTTTCCCTTGTCTTCTTGCCCTAAAGGTGGTTGAATGATGACTTGATCTTCAACCCTAGTTGTTTGCCCCACTTGGTTATTTTGAAGCAGCTTGTTGACGAGGACCATGAGCTCTTCTTGTCTTTGAGCTAAGTCTTGAATGAGAGCCATCTGGCCCACCAGCTGTCCCATCATCTGGATCTTCATTGTTGCCAACTCAATTTGTAGCCCTTCCAACTGATCATTCCTGATGCCTCCTGGATTCCCTAGGACCAAGCCCCTTGTGAGTAGAGCTTTTATTTCTTCTTGCCCCTGTGATAAGTTCAAGAACATTTCTTGAAGTTGGGCGTTTTGAGCCCGGAGATCTTGGTTGTCTGGTTGGAAAGCCATTGCTGAAATAAACAGCGAGAACATGAGAGACCTGTATTGGGAGACCTGTCATGCAATGATATGTATGATATATGTATGCAATGTTTTCAAGGATCTCGCGGGGTAAACAAGAAACTTGTTAGAATTTGATAGAAGAAACTTCATGTTGTTAAGAGTCCTTCTTCAAGAGTCAAGCTCACCATATCGAGTGGGTCATAGCCCCTGACTCAAGTTATCATGTTTTCATCTCTAGACGACATTGGTTAGAGGAAAATAAATCCCATTTCCCCTTGCTAGAAATTTGATTTACCATAACCTGCATCACAAACCCTTGAGATCCTTGAAATGGTTAAGAAAATGTTAAGGCATGATGTTATGATGTGTATGCTATGCGTTTAAGCAAAAGTGTGAAGTGATGTAAGTAAACCCTGCAATAAATCCAAATTATCGGATAAGGACTGTAAACAAAACCTGTAAGGAACTCATGTTGTCAGATAACAAGAATGTGCAAGTAGTTCAAGTTTGAAGGCACACAAGTCACACAAACAGCCTTAAGTTTAGGCTGGCATGGAGTTTAGGTATTACCCTCTTTCAGTTTCAGTTGGTTAAGACCTGTCCTAAAAAATAGTAACCGGGTTCTAGAGGATCTCAATATCACTGACTACCCTCAATCGGTCATAATTCCAGTTTAGCAACCTTTTCTTGCAGCCGAAATCATCGCGAGAGTTTAGTCTCAATGAGTGTAGCATACTGCTACTGTTCTATGGCCAAGTTGGTCAATTTAAGGTTCTAAGGTCAGTTGGTGCTTAATGACTCCTTAGAAGACCCATATTCTCCTCGTTCAAACACAAGGTATATCGGTACAGACCAAGGTGTCACACCAATGTAGCTTCTGCTTCATTCGTGTTGGTCTACGCTGGACAAATCCCTCACAGTTTATTGCTACTTACCTAAAGGGTATCCCCAGATCCGGGTTAGGATCTATAGAACTCCGATACAAGCCCACAAAATTTAAAGCATACAAAGCATACAATTGAAAACACAAGTGATCTAATCATAAGGTACACCTCACTTATAAATTCTCCCCAGCAGAGTCGCCAGTTCTGTGATCGGTGGGAATGAGAACAGACTGTTTTGGAATGTTGGTTCGCGTTTGCGTTTGTTTTTGCAAAATGTCGCGGTAAGCAAGAGTCGTCGTCGTCTTTTATTTTATTCAACAAGGAAAGGACAAAAGCACAAAAAATTCCTTTTCGAGATGTTTCTTGGGTTCGGGAGGTAGATTATAGAAAGGGAAGGTGTTAGCACCCTTTCTATCTGTGGTTATCCACGAGCTCTTAGGTACTTGCTCACTACGTTTTCAAAAGTTTTGCTTTTCTTTGTGATTGTGGGTTTGAAAAGAGTTTTTGTTTGAAAGAGAGTGTAAGTGCGAAAAGTTTTATTTTTGTTTTCAAAAGAGCAAGTACTTAAGAACATCTACCTACTCAAGAAGGAATTAAACTGTGCAAATGTCCTTTAGACAATGCTATCCCACTATTGAGGAGTAGGTAGCACCGTCATTGGAGTTTTCGGGTCAATTCGATTTAAGGGACGTGTGGTCACTAAAGCAATGTTAGGACGCCTTAGGGGTAACCCTAATGTCTTAGATCATTTTATCCGAGACAACTGTTTCGAGACAACTTATGATCTTTGGACAAGAGGGCGACCTCTAAAACATCTTATACTCAAGGACCACGTTCGAGGAAACCAAGTGAGGTGTACCCTAAGAGTGGCATGTGCGAGTGTATTGTTTTTCAGTTACATTATCTTTGTACATGTTGTGGTGAGCTACTATTGATTTTAAATTAAATATTAGTCTTGTCATGTATAGCATATTGTTCAAACATCTAACAGTTAATAGTGGCGGAATATAAATTGTGGAAAATAAATCTAAGCTATTACAAGGTGTCGGGTATTTACATCGCCAAAAACAAACCCTTAAAAATTAAATTGCAAAAAAGTAAATAAAAGCGATAAATAAAAGTCCTAAGTTAAAACTATTACATCCTCGGAGCAATTACAATATATGGATAAAAAATAATACGCGCGAGAAAATTGAATCGGAATGTCCTTTAGGGTTTTTGACCCTTTTATCAAATAAAACATATTTTTTGTTATTTTTTGAAATAGAAATTAAGTCTAAATTAGTAATGGAATTAATTAATAAAAAAAAGAAAATATTTTTGAGTTTTATTTTAATTAAGGAAATAAAATTAGAAAGGTAAAAATATATCAAAACCCTAATTCTAAATTAATTTTTATTTATTGCAAAAAATGTTATTATTAAACTATTTAAACTAAATAAATTAATTGATTGTTTATTTACAAAAATAAATAAGTGAAATTAATAAATATTATTTTTTGTGTTTTCTGATTTTTATTAGAAAAATTAATGGTTGGTTAATTAAAAATAATAAAAAAAATTAAATAAAAGAAATATGGAAAAGAATAAACCAAAGGGGGAGGTGTGGGCCTGAATTGGTGGTAAGATCAACAATTTTGAGGCCCATCAACGTTTCAGCCTTGTTTGACCTTTCAGATTGCCTATGCGCTTGTTGACCAGAGTGTATGGTAGGCCATCAGCCTGGTTCACTGGATCTTGGTTTGCAGCCACTTGGCAATTGGGATCTGGAGGTATATGGTGAACCATGCTTGGAACGTTGCACCTGAATACCTGAAAAGCAAAACCAAATAATTGTTTGGGGGACCTAGGATTCGAAGGAGCTTGGGTTTCCCTTCAATCCAAGGGGCTGATTGAAGGTGCCTATGAGACTGCACGTACGGGGCATTCGATCTGGATATGACATCCTCCGATCTAGAATTCTGCAAGGAAGTTTGTTAGAAACACAAAATATATGACCTGGGTATCGAACCCAGGTCCTTTTCGCTGCAACACCTCTTCCTCACCAACCTAGTTGAAATACATTTATTGGTACAAACGAATCTGCAATGTTACATTAGAAACAAAAACACAGTATTTAATTTAAATATCGAATCTGCATGCTCAGTTGCCCCCTATAGTGTTAACCCATCGAAAACGAGTTATAGTTGTGCAAATCGAAGGTAAGCTCAGATCGTGCCTTCTTACTCACATGTAACACACTCAAACACCCATGAATATTAGCAGCAATATGTATATATGTTCAACGTGAATTTAAATCATACTTAAAAGTTTGAGATCAAAGGAAAAATTACCCACAGGGGGGTTGTATGAGGGATTCTTCACGATTCAAATGTTAGTATGGACAGAGACTACGCGTAAAACCTACTTTTAGTGTGACAATCTTTGGCAACTTTATGGAATCTCGTGGGGCAGGCAACGTTTTCTTCTAAGGCAACCTCCGTGCGTTTTTTCGTCCTTTTTTCTTTGTGAGCATGAGGTTCATATAGACAAAGGAATTTAGGTCAATATTTGTGTATCAAATCTTGGCCCATTATGATGAAGAGATTTGATTTGATTCACTTTAAATATCATTCCAAAAATAGCCTAATTCAATCTTTTTGTCCACACCATGCCTTTACACGAATTTGATTTGATTTCTTTATAAAGACTTTCTATTTTTGATTCAATCACGTGCCAATCTGCTTTCATGCGTTACTGCCAGCCTGTTATGAGCTGTTTGGGCCTCCAACATGATGAAAATCGAAAGCTGACTTGCCCTTTGTAGATCCACTTCCCTTCTAATCTACTCTCTTCGATAGCTCTAAGCTCCACTTCGAATTAATCCATCTTTGATGTCACAACCCCTTCGATTGAGACTCCTTCTGCTTCGACTTCCTGTCCTTTTTAAAGAAAAATTCCCTATTAGGCAACTTCGATCAGATCTTGGCCTTGTGATAAGTCTAAGTTATGATTCGAAGTATTCAAAATTTCCTTCATCAGAGCATCTTAGATTAAGACCAACTCTGCAATGAAATGCCATTCGAAGGTCATTTCATTCTGATGTTCTGATTGAGGGAAACTCTGAAGTTCCAGTCGAAGGACCTTTTGGAATGCTAATCAAAGGGCCTTTGTCCATACCAATCGAAGGACCTTTATCAAAATGACAATTGAAGGCCACTACTATAATACCAATCGAAAGATACTTGGTAAACTACCAATCGAATGCCACTGCTACAATGTCAATCGAAAGATACTTGTTAAACTGCCAATCGAAGGACACTGTTACAATGCCAGTTGAAAGGTACTTGTTAAACTGCCAATCGAAAGGTGCTTGTTAAAATGCCAATCGAAGATGCCTTTGTTTGGATGCCAATTGAAAGACATTGTTAAAATGATAATTGAAAGACCTTGTTAATAGGCCAATTGAAGGAAACTTAGAAACATCACTCATGAATTTTTATTTTCGTTAGGCAAGTGTTTGTGACCAACCATGTAAGGGAAGACCTTTGAAAACATGAGAGGGCAAATTTTGGGGTACAACACCAAGAAAGAGTTGAGACATATTGAACAAATCGGAGTAGCGAGTTATATTCGAATTAACATCACAAAGCGAAAGATTGAGAATATCAAGTGAACAATGGTTTTATGGTGGGTATTAAGGAAAGCCTGAAACTAGATTGAAACTTGTAAACCATATATTTGACGGAAATTTTAACGAGGAAAGTGACCTCAGGTGGATTATCAGAGTTGCGCAGCTGAAGCGTGATGTGGCGCAACTGCTATGCATGTACGACTCGTTAGAAGTAGATGATTAAAAGATCAAAAGCCTATGGGAGTGGTGTGTCTTAATATACATGCTTGATTTGGTGGATTGTTGTGCCAGGGCACTATGTTTGCTAGTAAATATTTGTGGATTTTATAAGAAGATTGTTGTGGACTGTTGGTTGATGGTGAGCTATGGGTACGCTTGCTGAGTTATACATTTAAGTTGATGTTATAATGATTTTGTTATCGCTATTGATATATTATTGTTAATTTCCATAAGTAAGGAATGATACTCCATAACATGACAAAGTTGATTATGTTGGTTGTGTTAATGTCACTATAAGAGTGATACAACGACGTGGATAGATTTGTTGATATTTTGTCAATAATTGACATACAAGAATGAAATTGTGTATGTGTTTTGGTGTTGAAAAGGCTGTTAAGATGATATTGTGATGATGTATATCTAAGTACAATTTTTGCTACTATAAATGTTGATATGTCAGATTATGGTGGAGTAGTTGAGATGCTAGTAATGATTGTGCTGCGAAGTGTTGAATGATTGGCATGTGTGTAATCGATTTGAATCGTGTTGAGTTATTGAGTTATCAGGAAAGTAGTGGTCGAAGTGTTGCTAAACGCAACTTGGGAATCAATGAGTTGGATGTGAAACTTGTACTAAGAGTGGTTGTATCGAATAGATTTTCGAGGACAAAAATATTCTAAGTAGGGGAGAGTTGTAACGCCCGTTAATTTAATTAATTATTTAATTAAACTAATTACGAATTAATGGTTGAATATGTTGTTGAAATTGTTGAAGTTGAAAAATGTCGAGAAATATTGATTTAAGTTACTAAGTTGTTATTTGGTTGATTAATATTAGCAATAAATTAATAATAACATTAGAATGGTTATAAGATTTATTGTTGGGCTTAATTATTTGGTTGTATGGAGTAATAGGCGGGGTGTGAAAGTTAGGCCCAATAAGAATAGTAATAATTATAAGGTTAAGCTAATTATAAGGAGAATTAGGTTAATTGAGCAAGTCTTGGAGAATTTTGTGGGAACGTGAGAAGTTGTAAAGTTACAGAAAAGAGGAAAAGGTTGGAAGCTAGGGAGAGAGACTTTAACCGGTATAATAGAGCGATATCCAATCCAAGGTAATGGTGGGGTTTTGACTATCTAATGGGTTGCATGATAAATTTTATGTGGGAACTGGTTCGTATGAAAAACCTGTTCTGTGTGTGTGAACAATGATAAATACCGTGTTGAATTATTGTTGTGTTCTTGCTGTAAATTAGTATAAAGTTGGTTGCCCATGAACACTGATGTTGTTGCAATGTTTTATTACTGTTAATCGAAGGTAAAAATTGAGTATAAGAGTTAATTGAAGAAAATTCTGCACAACAGGAAAAGCCGAAGGTTTGGGTGTGTCGAGGAGCACACAGACTGTGCCGAACGACAGAGAAAGATGGTGTGCCGAGGGGGATGATATTGTGCCGAAGGGCACACTGAATTATGAGGGGTGTGTCGAGTGGCACACCATGTTTTAAGTGACAGATTTAATGTTGCTATATTGTTTTAATTAATTATTTTGTTTTGCTCCCTATAGGCATGAAGGATAATAATTTATAATGAAACCAATATTTGGTAATAAATTAATAACTTCTATCGAGATACTAGAACTGATTAATTAATTTGATACCTGTTAGTAAACATAATTTAGTACCAGAATTATTAAAGCAGCAGGAGCATTGGAAATGGCATAGATAGTAATTGGCAGCAAATCATAGTAATATATGTACATGACTAACGGATGTCATTTAGTAGAATAAGTTGGAAGAAGATTAATGTAGTAACTAGTAGTAACTTATTAAGTGGATGACAGACAGTATATGCTGGTAGCAAGTAGTATTAATGAGACCTGTAGTAATAGTATTGGTATAAATCAGTTGTTGTGTTGTTGTTGCTGTTAAAACTGTGAAGTGCAGAGTAGAAAATTTGGGTAATTTAGCGAGAGATTAATTAGCAGGATTTAGTTGATTTGTCCTAATAACTATACGGAACAATTGTTGTGGGTAATTATGAAGTTGCAAGTTGTTGCATTGCCTCTAACTATTGGCAAGAATCAAGTCGTAGGCTTGTTGCCAAAGTTGAATAGTTGTGGTTATGTTGTTGTTAATATTTGTTGTTGTTGTTATGCTGTCTCTATTTATTGGTAATATAAAGTTGTAGGCCTATGGCTAATGTTGAGATGTTATGTTGTTGTGATTGTCTCTATGAATTCTTGTTGATAATGCGAAGTTGCAGAGAATTTTAAATGATGATGAATTACCTCTATTTACTGGTAATAATGGCGATGTGGGCTTATGCCTTGCGATGGATGATGATTGTTGTGCGTATGTGATAGTGCATTCATTGAGTCATATACATTTGCATACTCTGTGATGGCCTGGATTGGCAAACTGTGAAGAAGGCTTATGCCTTGTTGATTCCTCTATTTATTGGCTGATCTTTAAGATGGGAGTTCTGCTCCAATGGTACCACATGTATGTGCATTATAATTGAGTCGCAGTTGATGTTGCATATTGAGTTGTGGTGATGATATATTTGTTGTTTCTTTATGTTGTTGAATTGTTATGACAAGTATTATCTAAAAGCTGCAAATTAGTAGTTATGTCATGTTGATGTTTGTTGCGATTAAAGTTATTTGTAAGTTGTGAAGTGGTGATTTTATATGACCTGATCTAGTATGTTATTTATCATACGACTTATTATATTGTCCGATATCTCACCCCTTCTGTTTGAATGTTTCCCTCTATTGGTAACGTGCAGGTAATCAAGAAGAATATATGTTACCTTCATCAGTTTCGAGTCGGTGTTGTCGCTGTGATACGTAACACTCGGGGGGATGAGCGCTTGATGTTTAGTTGTTGATATTTATTTCAGTTGCTGAATTTCTAAGTTGGTTACGTGAAATAATTTTTGTCTTGAAGTTGTTTTAGTTGAATAAAAGATGTTAAGTGAATTGAAGTTGAGTATGTGATTGGCTGCTTATCAATAAAAATTGTTTGGTTTTTAAGAATAAATCAGGCTATTATCGGTTCACCTGAATTAAGTTTTATGTATCTATTTTGTATGCGATTAAATGGAGTTTGATTTTAATTTGTAAATGTAGCATCCTATTTATGTTGAACTCTTATTTTATTATTATCTGCCGGGTAGAAATGGAGTGTTACATAAATTACTGGTAATATCTTTCCATTTTGCGAACTTAACCTGAAAAGACAAAGTTAGTTATGTGCAATGTCATGATTTATGTAATGCATTATGTAATGATGCTTTCAAAGCAAATGAGAATGTTGTACTCGTTTCATCTGCATATGTTATAATTCTTTTGTAAATGATGTATGGATGCCATGTGTTATTAGTGCGTATCGGTAGCTTTGTATAGTACTGTCTAATTAGGGAAAATAAATCCCTGATCGTTGCTGGGGGGTGAAGACAATAGTTATTTAATTTTTTTAGAATTTCTTTACTAAGGATTTATACTTTCCGTTTGAGAACACTCGGCTAGGGATCTTTGACTTCTGCTTGTGGATAGAAGCATTCAAGGAGAGTCGGTCATTCATTGTTCTTCGTAAGATTTGTATTCTTACTGGAGATGAAATAACTGAAGTTCTCTGATGTTCTGTTTGACCAGATTTCCGATATGAATATTATCTCTTCTGGGGAGGACAATGTTGACTGTCATCTGGTTGGAGAAGAGAATCTTGTTGGGGCATCTTGGCAATATTGGAGAAATAAACTCCGTTGGGGAAATAAACCCTATAGACTGTGGCGACTTCACTGTGGAAATAATCTTTGATAGGGATTAACTTGTGGGGATAGATTTGAGGAAATTGCTCTGTGGGAATTTATGGCCAGCTTCGAACGATTATCCCCACTCCAGGAGTCTTTCGTAAATGCTAATCATGTTTTCATGCATATATTTTTAAATGATAATCATATTCAAATGCATATGTTCATTTAGTATAATCATTGGACGTTTTTTGCAAACAAAACAAAAGAAAATAAAAAAAGATTTTGAATTTTGAAACTGATTGCATTGATTTGGAATTTTTTTCTATAAAAAAATAATTTAATACAAAGGGACATAAATCCTAGTAAGAGGAAATCATTGTAAAAGAAAAAGGTGTACAAAGAGAAACAAAGAAAAACAGCTACGTGGAAATGATCCCATCGAGTTTCAACTCTGCTATTTCCCCTATAACTTCAAGCATCTCATGCCTCATTGTCGAAAGAAGTTGACTGAATTGATCTGGACCATTTGAACTTGATGTCGTTAGTCATGCTGTAAGTAGATGGGTGGTCCAATGGGACATAGTCGTATGCTTTAATCCCTAACTTTT
Organism: Vicia faba; assembly: GCA_948472305.1. NCBI lineage: Eukaryota > Viridiplantae > Streptophyta > Magnoliopsida > Fabales > Fabaceae > Vicia > Vicia faba. Next base: position 1,351,058,331 of record OX451740.1, read on the forward strand.
GTCTGGACCGCCCTTTCGGGTTTTAAGTCCACCGAGATATCCTTTTTTGCCCAAGCCGCCTTTTCAGGTTTTCGACTTGCCGGATGTACATTCTTTTTATATATATCCCTAATTTTTTCCTGAACCTTTTTGATTCATCGGGATGACCTTTTTTTCCTAGGCCAGTCAACCTAGCGGGTCTCTTTCATGCATAGTATTTTTTAACTATGTCTGTGTTTATAGGGTATGGAAGATCTTCAACGTCCATGGTGGTATGTATCATAGCGCCGCCAGAAAATATCTTCTTAATCACAAATGGCCCTTCATATGTGGGAGTCCATTTTCCCCTGGGATCACCTTGTGGTAAAATGATGCACTTTACAACCAAATTACCAACCTGGTACACTTGAGGTCTGACTTTCTTGTTAAAGGCCTTAATCATGCGCTTCTGATACATCTGACCATGACAAATAATTACAAGCCTTTTCTCATCAATCAAATTTATCCGGTCTAGCCTGGTCTGAATCCACTCGTCTTCGTCTAAACCTACGTCTTTCATAATCCTCAGGGAAGGAATCTGGACCTCGACAGGCAGGATAACATCCATACCATAAACTAGAGAAAACGAAGTTGCCCCAGTTGATGTACATGCTGAAGTGAGGTAACCATAAAGAGCGAATGGTAACATCTCATGCCAATCTTTGTACGTCATCGTCTTTTTCTGCAAAATCTTCTTAATATTCTTGTTGGTAGCTTCCACTGCGCCATTCATCTTTGACCGATATGGAGAAGAATTATGGTGTTTAATCTTGAATTGCATGCAGAGTTTCGTGATCATAGTATTGTTGAGGTTGGTACCATTGTCTGTGATGATCCTCTCGGGTATGCCATACCAACAGATAAGGTTATGGTTAATGAAACTGGACACAACATTCTTGGTAACAGAGGAAAACGAGGCTACTTCAACCCACTTCGTGAAATAATCAATAGAAACTAGGATGAAATAATGCCCATTAGACGCCGCAGGATTAATTTCTCTAATCATATCAATGCCCCACATCACAAATGGCCAAGGAGCAGTCAAGACTTTTAGAGGAACCGACGACACATGTACCTTGTCAGCATAAATCTGGCATTTGTGACAAGTTCGGGAATAACAATGGTAATCAGTTTCCATGGTCGAACAATAATAACCCGCTCTCAGAATTTTCTTAGCCATTGTATGTCCACTAGAATGAGTACCAAAGAATCCTTCATGGATATCTTCCATAATCTTCTCAGCTTCCTTCTTATCTACACAACAAAGCAGAGTCAAATCATGATTACGCTTGTACAAAATTCCGTTACTCAGAAAGAATTTGGCAGAGAATCTTTGTAGTAATTTCTTATCGTTAATAGATGCCCCTTCAGGATACTCTTGAGTCTCGAGGTATCTTTTTACTTCATAGCACCAAGTCTTTTCCTCTACTCCGTCAATATCAACTTTGTAGCAATGTGTCGGTTTGTCTAATCTCTCAATAGTGATTCAAGGAGCTTCATTGTACCATCTGACTTTGAACATGGACGACATGGTATCTAATGCGCCTGTCAATTGATTATCCTCTCGCGGAATATGTTCAAAATTGATTTCTTCAAAGTACGGAATTAATGTCAACACATGCTCTCGATAAGGAATGAGATTTGGATGCTCGTATCCCATCCTCCTTTAATTTGACTGATTACTAGGGTTGAGTCCCCATATACATTCAAGATTTTAATTCTCATATCAATAGCAGCCTTGATACCCATGATGTACGCTTTGTACTCTGCCATGTTATTGGTACAATTGGAACATAATCTGGCGGTGAAAGGCGTATGGAAACCCTTAGAAGAGACAATCACAACACCCATCCCATTATCAAGCGTGTTGGAAGCTCCATCAAACACCATAGTCCATCGGGATCCAGGCTCAGGTACTTCAAACGGTCCAGGCTCTTCATAATCATAATTAGCAATATATTCTCATCCAGGAACTCAGAATTCATAGACTGGTAGTCATCTAAATCCGGATGAGCCAAATGATCTTCTAATACACTTCCTTTGATTGCTTTCTGAGTGGCATAATGAATGTCGTTTTTTTGTCAAGACCATTTGCCATTTTGCTATTCTTTCGGATAGAGCGGGCTCCTCGAATATGTATTTTATTGGATCCATATTAGAGATCAACAAGGTAGTATGAGTCAACATATATTGTCTTAGTCGGCGAGCAACCCATGCCAAAGTGCAGCAAGTTTTCTTGAGCAGTGAGTATCTTGTTTCACAGTCAGTAAACTTTTTGCTAAGGCAGTATATTTCATGCTCTTTTCAACCAGACTCATCATGTTTCCCCAATACACACTCCATTGAGTTCTCTAACACTGTTAGGTACATGATCAGAGGTCATCCTTCAACTGGTGGCATTAGAATCAGAGGTTTCTAGAGATATTCCTTGATTTTGTCAAAGGCTATCTGACAATCGTTGTTCCACTTTGTAATACCCCAAATTTGTCCCCCCCTTTTATCAAATCATCTGGCTTAAGCATTCCATTCTCATTTCATCTGCATACCCTCCATTAGGTCAATTAACACCTCATACATTATTAACCAATAAATTTAGCACAAGATCAAGGATATTGAAGAATTAGGGTTGCTGTGTGGCTTTAAGGTTCTCATCCTTACTCAAGCTTGAACCAACTGATCCTTTCATCAATCAAAGTTTGTTTGAAGCTAGGGTTTTAACTCATGAACCCATTTATCGCCAATCTACAAGGACATCTTCATCATGAGATTTTAAGCCATCAAGGTTCATCTCAAAGGAGCGTAGGGTCTTGTGATCACTATCATTCATATGTTTCTAATTAAGGTGTTCCTCAAGACATTTGCTTCGAAATCATTATCCTTCGAAATGAGGTGCCTTTGTGAAGTAAATTGCAAGATTCAAATCATGGTATGAAGGTGATATTGTGGATATGTAATGTGACCAAGGCATTTTTATTATTTGTTGCTTCAATTACAAGAGGTGGGGCTAAAAGGGAAATTAAGAGTTTTTGCAAGGAGGCGAGATTGAATTGGTTCGGCTTTATGGGTTCGTTATTTAGAATCATTTGAAGTACTACCTAATGTCATGGATTATATTTGTTTGGAGTTTACAAGATAAGAAGTGCATTTGGATTTCTTGAAGAACAAGCGAAATTATGAAAAAGCATTAACAAAGTATGGTCATGACATTAAGCTAGGTTCAAGTTGAATTCAAGATGGTTATAGTCAAACAAGGTTTATTCAAAAGTCATCCATGATTCTCAAGACAAGTTTGTAAAATCAAACAACTTGGTTCAAGTGTCCATCAAAGGTTTTTAAACAAATTCATTCAAGTTTCCAAGGCATTACAAAGGTCAAGAAAACTCATTCAAGTTCTATTTAACTTCACACAATCATTATTCATTTTTAAAAAATCATTACAAGAAAAGAGATTGCAAAAAATGATAGCTTTCATAGGTTAACCAAGAAGCTAATTTTGACCGTGATCCCTATTTCCCTAAGCCTTTTCAAATAATATTCTTCATTGATCTCTTTTCACTGCTGTTGTACCCCAAAATTTGCCCTCTCATATTATCAAGATTTTTTCTCACCAGACTTCTTGGACTCCAGACAGGATTAGGGTTTGTCAGCTCAAGACCTCATCTTGCACTGATGACTTGAAACTAGGGTTTGAGTTTCCACAAGGATTTTTGGACCATCAATGCTTCATGTGATTTTCATATTCCATCTTGGACCCCTAATATTTCTCATACCAAGTTTCAAGCCTTGAATCAAATTTTTGCCCAATCAATTGGACAGTTGACCTAAAAATCAGCTGTATTGGGGAAAAAGTCAACCATGGCCAATTTACAGTCAAACTTCATAATTTTTTGATCCATAATCACATTATAGGCTCCTATGAACCATTTGATCAATTTTGGATCATAACTCCTCAAGAAATTTGATCAGATCATCAAAAGGGCAAAATGGTCAAAATTAGGGTTTTGACTGAGAAAGGGCAATTTCTGATTTTTAACCTAGCCAATGACCAATTGGGTTCAAGCATGATTTCAAGGACTCAATGGCATAATCTTTACCTAATCACATGGTTCAAAAGATCTCAAATGTATAGGATTGACAGATGAATTTTGCAGTCAACTGATCAAAAGTCAACTGTACATTGAAAAGTCAAACTTTGACTTTTTGGTCAAAATCAAGTGCCAAGGGTCATAATTCATCAAGATATGTCAAAATATGAAACTTGTTGATCAAGAAACCTAATTTTGCAAATTAGGGTTTTAACTTGAAATTTTTCATAACTTAGAATTTTTTTAAGTTATGGAAAATTTCTTATTTTTTCCCAACTTTCCCCAACTTTTTTACCATGATGCAATTGGATTCAAAGAAAACTTCCAACATGAAAGTTGTAGTCCTCCATGAAATCTACAACTTTTATTCATAAAGTTTTCCAAAAGGATGCTTGGATCTCAAGTTATGATTTTGTGAATAGGGGTCATAAAACTTTTAACTTAGTGAAATTTTGCCCTAGTTTAGGCAGATTTTTGACCTAACTTCATGGCAACTTTTCACCTAGATCCAAGAGTTATCTCAATATGAATTTAAAAGATGCATTGTAGAGCATGTTACAAGCTTTCCAAAATTTCCAAGAGCTCTCCAAGATCATTCATGGTTATGGAGAATCGAAGAAGGGAAAATGGCAATTTATCACTTTTGTTCAAGGCATTTTCACAATGGTTCAAGTTGCAAATCTGTCCTAGCATGATTGTACCTTACATTACAGGTCCTAATCCTTTATACACTCCACAATTTAATGCAAATTCAATAGATATTGGCTTTATTCTGACCTATGGAGCATTGTATAAGAGTTTAATCCAAAAATGGCATAAAGTTTACAATACTACTTTGATAAAGCAAGCCTTTTTGCAACTTTGCATTTCTTGAGCCATGTACCTAATTTTTTGTTGCAAACAAGATCCACAAACATAAGGAAACTTGTACCAACTCTCTGCAGCCCATAACCTAGCCTGTACAGGCCTTTGGCATTGTCACCTCAAACTTTCTTCAAAAGCAAACAAACTTGCAAAAGTCAAGACAACTTGTGTATCTGTTAAAGGAAAGACTTTGTACCATTTGAAACAACCTCCGAACTTTGTAACAAGCCTAAGCACGAATCCATAGCATCCCAAACACTCTCAAACACCAAAATCATATTTTTCTGCCCAAACAGGGCATCATCTGCAGAACCCTTGCCAAATCAATATTGGCTCGTGCATTTCTCATTTTAAGACTTCAAACACTTTACATACATCCTACCTAAGCTGTCCAGGCCTTTGTCTTATAACTGTAACTCCTGTTTCAAGAATCACCATTTTCATTTTGGAGGTTTGCAGGTTTACTTCTACAGGGAGATTCAAGCATCTACAAGGCAAGCTGAGCATTGGAGAAGCTTGAGGGAACTTCAAGGAAGCTCACACGATCTTCAGGCCTCACTCAAAGTTCCCGCATTGCCATATCCAAACTCAACTGAACAAAGTATTTTTCAAAGTTCTATCTCCTTATTTAGGCATCCTTAAGCTTAGATTTGTGAAGCAAAAATGTAGTCCTTAACTCGCTTAAGTTGTACATATGCATAGTTTCCATTTATATTAACTGAGCTAAGAGTATTTGGTTGTTGAACATGCTGAAAAAACTAGGTCAGAAATTAGGGCCATTAAAATTCTCCCTGATCTTTGAGAGTTAGGTCATGAATCTTATATCACTGGAATCGTGAGTTCCCAAGCTACACTTTTTATGTTATGAGTTTTTGATTTCATGCAAGCTAGAGCAAGATACAGGTTTGGCTCAGAAACGCGCGCAGGAGGGAGCTGAAGGACAGGGACGAAGTTGTCCTGGGCCTGGCGCCTTAGGCTTGCTACTTTTCACACCCCCCAGTTTACTTTTGCACCCCCCTGATTCATATTTTGTTATTTTTCATATTTTCTTTTTATTTTTATGATTATTGACTTTAATAATTTTTTCTAAACATTAAAAATCACAAAAATAATTTTCTTTATTTTTTGAATTTTTATTTTATTTTTTGCATAATAAAATAGTTTACTAGAATAAATAGAAATTCATTTTCTTAAAAAAATAGTAAAAACATTTAAAAATACCATGCATTTTTATTTTATTTTTTTTTACACATAAAATATTATTTTCATACATATTTTTTTTTAATACTTGTAAATATTTTTATTTATTATTTCTTGTAAAAAATGGACAAATGAATAATAATAGAAAACATATTTTCTTTTAAAACAAAATTAGGGTTTCCGCTTTCAAAAATAATAATATTATTTTTTCTTATTTTTAGGACTTAGATAATTTTATTTTCTCATACATAAACAATTACAAAACATTTTTGCATATTTACGTTTTTATTTCATATTTAAATAATTGTTTATTTATTGTACAATAAATTCAATTGGGTTGTAATAGTGAATTAGGCTTTTATTCCGTGCAAATATTCCCATTCAAAACTTGTATCCCCCCTCCCATAATATTGTTGTAATAGTTTAGATTTACTTTACACAATTTATCGTATTATATACATGTTTATTAAATTAGGGTTTGTATGATAAGACAAAATCAAACAAATAGCATGACCTAATACAAGACAAAAATGAATGAAAAATTACAACACATTACACACAAGCATCTCTAGGGTTCCACCCACTTGGTTGCCTTAAAACATGGCCATGGTATGCATGCTAGGTATCTTAGCAAAACAATACAAACAAAAGATCATAGTCCCTCGATGACGCTATCAAAAGGTTGCCTAAAAACAAATGATCTTGGTCCCTTAAACTTGCTAAGATACTTGGCACCATTGCTATCATGGTCATACGATGACCCACGCCTGTCCCGTTTAACATCCAAAGATAGGGTTATCTACCAAAACAATGGTAGGTTAACAATGTCAAAGGAATAAAAATGTACAAGAAAGAGTTTTGAGTAGGTAGATGCTTCTAGTTACTTGATCATTTGCAAACAATCCTTGCTAACAAACACACACACACACATTTCAAAACATTTTTCCAAACAACTTTCAAAACATTGAAACATTTTTCAAAAGACAAACGTCTTTGTATACATTCTTAAGAACGAGAATCATTACAAAGATTGCCTAAACAAATGCCTCTTTTCAAAATACTTTCAAAACCACACAAAGCACCATTTCAAACAATTGTTAAAGCAAAGCAAGTGATCTAAAACAAGTAACTAAGAGCCCATGGAAAAACATGGATGAAAAGGGTGCTAGCAACTTCCCTTTTCATAATCTACCCCCCGAACTCAAAAACAATCTCAAAGGTCTTTCCTGTGCTTTTTTACCTTTCCTTTTGGATAAAATAAAAGTCGGTGGAGACTCTTGCTAAACCGTAACATTTGCGAACACAAACATAAAACTCAAGTCAGTTCTCCCACCGCATCACAGAACTGGAGACTCTGCTGGGGAATTCCTTAAAAGTGGGCTTACCTTAGTGTTTTAGATCACTTTTACATGCTTATCTTGCTTGACTTGTTTGCATTACACTTTGGTTCTATTGTTTGGGTTTGAATCCTTTACCAGGATTTGGGAAACATTCATAGGTAAATAGTAATACGTTGTGGAAACTGTGCGGGGTATACCGATATGGTCTAAGCAATAGCTATATTAGTGCAACATATTTATGGGTACCGGTAGCCTTTGAGTCAATCAAAGAGAATATGGGGCCGCTGAGTGATGTCATGAAGCACTAATGGACTTTTAGAACCTTTACTTGACCAACTTGGCCTTTTAGGATGTAGTGAGATGACCGGCTTTGGTGCAGTCCGAAGTTGGTAGATACTCGATACTACACTCATTGAGGGTTGGTTCCTTGGAATATTTCGGTCGCCAGTAAAGAGGCTGAATTGAAACAATGAACAAGGGAACAATCCAGTGATATTGAGCTCCTTAGAACCCGATTACTATTTCTAGGACAGGTTGAGCCAACTAAACTTCAAGAGGGTACTTACCTATGAAACCCCATGCAAGCCTAAACTAGGAACTTATGTGATTTTCTTGTACATATATACTTGTGCATAACATCATGAACATCATGAAGTATCATATGCATCCACTAACCATTTCAAGGATTTTGGACTTTCATCTTTGTTCCTCTTTTGTAGGTTATGGTTTTTATGTCGATTTTTATGATAAAAAATATTTATTAGAATATTTTACGATTTCTCTTCATGATTTCAATTAGAGTTTTCTATTATTTTCATGTTTGATAATCATTTTCGTTGTCATTTTTAGCTAATATTTTGTGATAGAATGATTGATGTAATTTTCACAATGTGGGATGCTCGGGGATTAATTATTTGATCACTTGCGCGGAGCAGCTTCTGTAGAGATTTCTTATTGCTTGTATGATTATGAAGAGGCAACAAACCTTCTCGGTTTGGTATCACCGTGACCTTAATTTACTTCCCTTTTTACTAACTTTTCAGTCAATTTTAATCACTATTTTTACTCATTATGCCATGTATTTTGTTTGCAATTTTGGTATGAATTGTATGCAATACTTTGATACTTGCTGCCTAATTTTACTTGTTTGTATGTTCTTTCATGATCCCTTAGGTGATTTTGGTTCAAATTTAATCTTCGATTTAATCGAACTAAAATTAGACATTAGGCTTTTAAATTCAAGGATACAAATATTAGGTAGAATTCCCTCAAAATTCCTACTTTAGGACCAATGATGCATGATAACATTAGGTTTAGAAATAGGCTTGTCTACCTTTGACTTTTCTTTCCCCTTTTGCATTTGCATCAAAACAAAAACTTCTTTTTCTTTGCAAACTTCAAAACACTTTAAAATTACTGATGAGAATTATACCTTTGTTGAGTATGAGAGATAATAAGCGGGTCTCTTCTCGATCTTATTATTCTCTATCTCAGGCCTAGGTGTGGTTCAAATCTCAAAGACTCCTTTCGTGGATAAGTGCAAAAGTGGCTAATATCTCTCTTTTGAGGTCAACTAGTCATTATCTGCAACAAAATACAAACCAACTCAAACTTTTTTTTGTACGCTCAAGCACCTTTTCTCTAAAACCCTTTTCAAGTAAGGACATGATTAATTTACTTATGTGCCAACGCATAAGTCTCTAGAGGTCGAGCTACGGCAGAATGTGAAATTAACATCGTCTGTAAAAAACACAAAACAAACGAAAATATGTGAGCTGAACTACGATAGCTCTGATTCCTCAAAAAGGATACGTAGGCATTGGGCTAGGGCCCAAGCGAGTACAACTTTGTTTTACCTACATTATTTTCTCATTTCTTTTGCATTGCATTCCTCCTCAGTAATAAACAATAAGAATATATTAGACACACCCATAAGATAGATAACAAGAATGGATACCGTAGAGTACTACGGGCGTGTGGGGTGCTAATACCTTCCCCTCGCGTAACAGACTCCCTTACCCCGTCTCTCGATCGCAAGATCGTGACTTCTCCCTTCATAGGTTTTCTCGATGTTTACCTTTCCCTCTATGCGGGATGAAAGATGTTCGATGGCAACTTAATTGTTTGATGATTTTCATCCGGTTGTTTCAGCTGACGACTTCACTAGGGATAGGTCGACCAAATGCTGGTCCATCCTGGAGTCACTCCTAGATGTTGTTTTCTTCTCTTTGTGTGTTTATTTAAATGCTTTATATCTTATTAATTTTGTATATACTTGAACATATGTGTGCATTGCATTTTATTGTTTTCCATATACTACTACTGTACTGGATCTGCTTCTTGATTGGGTTGGGATGTTATTATTGAGGTAAAAGGCCCAGTACCTAGGCCAGAGTGCACTAGGACACTAGGAATACATTGGGGACATGACAGCTATAGGACGTGGTCCGACTAGTGTAGTCATGTCACATACCATGCTCGGATGAAGTTCAATTGAAGGTATTTTTATCATGCACGTCTGTGCTGCGTTGATTTTACTTTCAAGCGAACCCATGATTTTCGAGTTACCCTTGCCTTACCCTGACCTAGTTTTCACCCGTGAGTGGGGAGGGAATATTTTATCACAGGTACAGATGGTCATATGGTAACTATTAGTTCTAATGGTTATGTTCTAGATTTATGTTGATGACTTATTCAGATGCTATATTCTGTTGGTGACCGTATGGTTCTCAGATTTATTTTCAGAGTTCTTGACTTGTTTGTTTGGAGGTTCATTCAGGTCTTTGATTTTGGTATTCCCAGCATGTTCAACAAAAGCCTCAACAATATCCGATGTTTCAGAAGCCTTGATCCCGTACAATGGATGATCTACATGGTACTTGGTTTTTGTATGTGCGGAAGCTATGCCGGACCTTTGATCTTATAATATCCATATGGTTCATAAACAGTGTAACAATCATATTCATAAGTGATGGAATCTTGATCCCATGTCTTTGCATACATAACATGGTTAACCGCATGCTTAACATACATGTTCTGTTATTTCCAAGGAATCATATTTGCAAGTCTTGCGTTAAACTTTTCCATCCCTTACTTACGTAAAATCAAAATCAAAGCATGTAAATTCCTTGGAAACGACAGAACATGACATGAAATCCATTCATGAACCCCATGCATATTCACGCATTCATAACAGGTATTCGAAGATTAGGGATTCTTATTCAGACATGGTGTTCTCCTCAGAGGTTCAATTTGATTTCTTACTGCACATGTTCAGAGATCAGTATGGATAACTCCGTAGGGATTGACCAATGCGAAGATCCCGAGGGGGTTGATTGTGTTATATATGCAATCTTTGACCTATGGCCGAGAGTTCTTCGAGAAGGAAGATAACTGATTGAAGACTCAGATGAGCCATGTCATCGGAGCTCTAATGGTGATGTTAACAATCTTGCACTTACTGTCGTAGAAGATTCCCTCTTCTCCTCATCTTATTGGAATTACTTTCAACCTTGGAGTGCTACACAATCTTAAGTTCGTGGAACATCTTATCAGCATATGGTTCCCATTTACCGTGGGATCTTATATCAATGCTTCATTCTCATTGGACTCCACACTTGTTTGAGCTTCAATGGGTTAGACCCTGTACTTTAGTACCGCCTATAAATTCCCTTCCAGATAATGATACCCACGTCAGACGTGGTTACCACACCAGGGTATCCGACTATTCAATCAGGGGAAGTCTCCACAGCTTTACGTTCCCTGATCTGTTCGACAACAACCAGTCTTTGTTCCCCTAGTGAATTCATGGATAAAATCTTTTAAGCAAAAACAAAATAAGCCTCATGAGCATGTTGATGCGATCCTAGTGCATTACACCCAGCTATTCCCTTTCCTGGTGGAAGTTCAATTGGTAAAGCTCTGGTCTTTTGGGTCCTCCTGCCATTAACATCTCTTCTAATTGCAATACACATGATGTATCCCCTATTCTGTGGCGCCCGATTTTGATATTGAAAAATGCAAAGGGGTTGAAGTATCAAGCCCATCATCTATCTGGCGTATCTTCTGAAAGTCTAATTCCTATTTGGCCAACTGTTGGACTCTTTCTCACTAGGTGGATGTCTCTGTTATTCTGATAGAATACGAACTATATTATTTCTTTGTGGCATAATATTCTTGGTGATGTAGTTTATACTGATTCTCTTGGCGAAGCATTCATTCGTTCTCCTGAAAGGATCTTTTATGCAAATTATTCTGGGGCACCTGGCTATTCGATTAAAGATAGTATGTCATCCAAAGATAAGGTCCAAGACAAAATCAATCCAGAGACTGTTCTACTCATATTAGATCAGAAGGAGAATTCTCTCACCTATTCAAGCATCGAGATTGCAGAAAGTCGTAAGAATCAAGAAATCCATATGGAGGCAAGTCTCCTCAACAATGGCACTCATTGGTTTCTTTACTGCATTTTCATTTGCATTCTTGCTTATTTGTTTAAACATTGATTGTATATAGAAACTTGTCTATTTTTGAATGAAAATCTTAATGCAATAAGTATGCTTGTCTTGAAGTGTTCTTTTCGTTTTTATTCATCCATTCATTATCACTCTTTAAATTTTTTACTTGCATATTGATGCCAAGTTTCCAAGTCTTATGCTTAGGTAAAGATTGGAGGGAGGATGGCGATAATCTAAAAACGCAAAAAAATCTCTGGTCGATATGTTTTTGAATAAAACCCTGCTGACGATGTACATGCCTTATTTCTATTCCTAAACACCAGAGATATAAGGGAGATAGACCCTTGCTAACCCCTCTGAGCCTTCGAAGTAGGTATTTCTTTTCTGTTTAGGAAAAACCCTCATTTTAACCCTGGGGCGGGTAGTGTTCAGTTAATCTGATCAAGTGTCCAGAACTCGTCAAGAGTGTGCATCCAAGGATACAACAATGGTTATCCTTCAAAAGGTTGAAGAAAGTTAAAACCACAATGGTTAACCCTCATCTATCAGCAACGTGCGTCAACTAACAATATCTCAATGGTTATCTCTCGCACATCAAGAGGTCAACTGATGATGATACAATAATGGTTATCCCCTGTCTACTAAAGACTCAGACAATCACGGTCACTTCCAACAGATAAAAGACAACCTAAAGATCAATGAATTGTTCAAAATGGAAATTATGAATAAGAAAGAAACAAAAAGCCCTACTAAGTCGAAACTTGAAAACAAGTCGCTTAGGAAAAATTGGAGCATCCTGCTGGACTTCCAAATTGAAATTCAAAAGAATTTGTCTAGGAAAAAGTAAGGGAAAGCGAGAAAGAAATTGAAAATCCTAAAAGGCATGAAAAGTATTACCAATAAAAATCCTCATCAAAAGAACAAGGTCGTGTGATCAAACACCCAAATCAAAAGTTAGTGACTGTTGTGTCCAAGAGGCCTCAGTGATTCCTCAACCATCGCAAACTCTTATCGAGAGATGAATGCTTGTATCGGGTCAACTGAACAAAGGAATGGAGAACATCATGGAGAATGGGTGGGCACCAAATAATTTTAAGCCTTAAATATTTTTTTCTTAAACCTTGAACCAGACCACGTTACAACCCTTTCAAAGTTCTAACTGAAGCATGGGTCAATTTGAAAGCATGCTACAACGAGATAACGTTTAACTGACTCCTAAGAGGTATGTTTAAATATCTGTGTTGGCATCATATGCTTGCATTATCTTTCATAAAAAATAATTTGCAAATGTTGCTCTCTAGCCAGTGACTCATTCACAACAGAGCCGTGACGTTATTTCATTCAAAGTTTTTCCAAACTTCAAGACTTACGTATGTGTTGCATTAGAATTATCATTCTCATAATAAACATTCTTCTGCATACAAACAATTGATTAACATAAAGTAAGTTTACATAATGAATAATCAGTAAAGAGCTCAATCTTGTCAGAGAAGAGAGGCTTCAATACTTTGTTGAAGCAAAACTCAGCTGTCATGAGAGAAATGACTTATCCAGGGGCATGTTAACCAGTGATTCTATCAAGAGAAAGAATCTTGGTGCTTCAAAATTTGAGTACCCTCTAGGGATGAAGTTAGCAAATTCCACCAACCTGGGGCAATTAAGTCGAGAGTCAATCTCTCCAAGGTCAGCCAAATTTGGGGAATTCCCTTAAAGCTATCAATCATAGGCTATCACGTCGATAAATCTCTTCATGCTAATATCAATCAGAGGCTATCACGTCTATAAATATATCCAAGTTGTCGTCCATCAGGGGCTATCACATTGATAAATCTATTCATAATTCATTCAGCCTGAGGAAGTTTTGTCGAGATTCAATAAATCTCTCAAAGAAAGCTGTAATCAAGAGCAGTTTATTTTGTGACTCAAGATATTGGGGCAGGCCACCTCATATCATATTGTGGCACGAATATTTCGGTCTTCTATTCAGCATAGATCTACTCAAAGATTCTCTAGGCAGGGGCATTCCGTATCCGTGCTTGCAAAGTTGTTTAAGCCAATTTTGTTGCACGAGACGACTACAATCGAGATAAAAGAGTCATAACGGTCACCCTGACCTAGCTAGCGCACGAAGTTTCCTTCATCTTCTACAGACATTTCAAACATGATTCCCCGAGTGAATTCAGAAAGTTTGGAGTTATCGTTTAACTTGGAACACGCAAGTGCACCCCAGTGGAGTAAAACGAGGCATCCCCATTGGAGTAAACTGGGGCATTCACATATCCATTACCATCTTTTTATCCCCAAATAATTCAAGAGGTAATTCCCCAGTGTGGCGTAAACTTGGGGCATGTATTCGAAGAGATCCATATGGTGTTCAATACCCATTCCTAGGTATATTCAGTTCTACCATTCTCTTAATGGTTCAGGATGTAAAGAAGTATGGCCAAATTATATCTTCCCTAGAAACGCAATTCAGAATTCAGCAACGTACCTAAACACTCGCTTCATCAACAATTCAATCTTCAGTAGAGTCATCAATAATCTGCGGTATCGTGAGCTCTCCAGTGCAAATTCTTATCAGTATCCCCAGTGATCTTTGGTACTGTAGGTTTCTAGTGCCGATATGTATTGGAATCTCCAATGATGAGAAACAGCTCCCAATGATCCTTTGCTTATCCCATGAAGTCTATTTCTTTGCATTTGCATAGTTATCATTACATAACATTGCATCCTCAAAAGCGCATAGCCGATCCATCAGAATGGATTTTTGCGTCAAAAGAAATTCAAACATGCATGTGAAGCATAAGCCAGATTAGGTACCTTATACAAAAGATCTGAATCTTTCAACAACCAGAGGATATCACTCCCAAAGACTTAGTTGATGTCCTTCACCTTCACAATGCCCAGCTAGCGGTGCCAGTACTTTGTACACCTGAATTCCAAATAAAATTAATACACCTTGTCATTCTAAACCTAGTTCTCGTCTGGTAGCCGGTTCTTGTATGACAAATAATTTAGTCTTCCAACACTCGTCGTGTCACCTTTTAAACAATTGTCGCGTCAATCTCTAAACACTCGTCATGTCATAACCCATGTTTTCATCTTAGAACCTGAGATCGCCCGTTGGCTAGGTTCTTCCTCAGATCATCTTAGAACCTAAGATATCCCGTAGGCTAGGTTCTTCCTTAGATCGTCTTTGAACTTGAGATCGTCCATTGGCTAGGTTCTTCTTATAGATGGTCTTAGAACCTGAGATCGCCCGTTAGATAGGTTCTTCCTATAGATTATCTTAGAACCTGAGATCACCCGTAGGCTAGGTTCTTCCTCAGATCATCTTAGAACCTGAGATCACCTGTAGGCTAGGTTCTTCCTCAGATTGTCTTAGAACCTGAAATATCCCATAGGCTAGGTTCTTCCTCAAATCGTCTTAGAACCTGAGATCGTCCGTTAGCTAGGTTCTTCCTATAGATCATCTTAGAACCTGAGATCAGCCGTTGGCTAGGTTCTTCCTATAGATTATCTTAGAAACTGAGATTTTCCGTTGGCTAGGTTCTTCCTCAGATCATCTTAGAACCTAAGATCACCCGTAGGCTAGGTTCTTCCTAAGATCATCTTAGAACCTGAGATCGCTTGTTGGCTAGGTTCTTCCTATAGATCGTCTTAGAACTTGAGATCACCCGCAGGCTGGGTTCTTCCTCATATCATCTTAGAACCTGAGATCACCATTTGGCTAGGTTCTTCCTATAGATCATCTTAGAACCTGATATCTCCCCTAGGCTAGGTTCTTCTCCAAATCACCGTAGAACCTGAGATCTCCCGTAGGCTAGGTTCTTCCTCAAATCATCGTAGAACCAGAGATCGCCTGTAGGCTAGGTTCTTCCTCAAATCATCGTAGAACCTGAGATCGCCCGTAGGCTAGGTTCTTCCTCAAATCATCTTAGAACCTGAGATCGCCCATAGGCTAGGTTCTTCCTCAGATCATCTTAGAACCTGAGATCGCCCGTAGGCTAGGTTCTTCCTCAAATCATCATAGAAACTGAGATCGCCCGTTGTCTAGGTTCTTCCTATATATCTTGTCTTGGAACCTGAGATCGCCCATAGGCTAGGTTCTCTGACAAATCATTTTCATGTTTCACCTTAGGATCGTAGGTCGCTCGTAGACCTTACCTTCCATCCTTTCATACAAACCTTATCTTGTATTGGCATCACGCCACGTTACAAGTCCAATCCCTGCCTCTTCACTGGAAAACGAAAAATTCTTTCCCCAACAAATATCGCAAAGATAAATAAACACTTACACTCTCTCTCAAGGAAATTTTTTCGCATTGGTATTTAATCATCTTCAACCTTGAACTTCCGAAAGGCACACGCCAATCGTACTTTCAGGTCTAAGATGATTAATAGGAGCAGCTGTAATACCCTAAATTTGTCCTCCTCTTTAATCGAATCCTGGCTTATGCATTCCATTCTCATTTCATCTGCATACCCTCCATTAGGTCAATTAACACCTCATGCATAATTAACCAATAAATTTAGCACGGGATCAAGGATATTGAAGAATTAGGTTTGTTGTGTGGCTTTAAGGTTCTCATCCTTACTCAAGCTTGAACCAACTGATCCTTTCATCAATCAGAGTTTGTTTAAAGCTAGGGTTTTAACTCATGAACCCATTTATCACCCAGCTACAAGGACATCTTCATCATGAGATTTTAAGCCATAAAGGTTCATATCAAAGGAGCGTAGGGTCTTGTGATCACTATCATTCATATGTTTCTAATAAAGGTACATTTATTTCGAGATCATTAGCCATCGAAATGAGGCGCCTTTGTGAAGTAAATTGCAAGATTCAAATCATGGTACGAAGGTGATATTATGGACATGTAATGTGACCAAGGCATTGTTATTATTTGTTGCTTCAATTACAAGAGGTGGGGCTAAAAGGGAAATTAAGAGTTTTTGCAAAGAGGCGAGATTCACTTGGTTTGGCTTTATGGGTTTGTTATTTAGAATCATTTGAAGTACAGCCTAATGTCATGGATTATATTTGTTTGGAGTTTGAAAATTAAGAAGTGCATTTGGGTTTCTTGAAGAACAAGCGAAATTATGAAAAAGCATTAACAAAGTATGGTCATGATATTAAGCTAGGTTCAAGTTGAATTCAATATGGGACATAATCAAACAAGGTTTATTCAAAAGTCACCCATGATTCTCAAGACAAGTTTGTAAAATCAAATAACTTGGTTCAAATGTGCATGAAAGGTTTTAAACAAATTTATTCAAGTTTCCAAGGCATTACAAAGTTCAAGAAAACTCATTCAAGTTCTATTTAACTTCACACAATCATTATTCATTTTTACAAAATCATTACAAGAAAAGAGATTACAAAAAATGATAGCTTGCATAGGTTAACCAAGAAGCTAATTTTAACTGTGATCCCTATTTCCCTAAGCCTTTTCAAATAATCTTCTTCATCGATCTCTTTGCACTGCATTTCAAGATTCAGTCCAAACCTCACTTTTCCCTCTCGAATGAATAAAACTCCAAGCTCCCTTGCAACTCATGAAGAAAACCGAAGCCAATTGACATATTGGGTCACTACTTTAACTGAGCCCTACATCAAGTACCAAATCAGCTGCTGTCTGAGGAATATAAAATTAGAAAAAACACATGAAGAGGAAAATGTGCAAGCCGTGAATTACCAGAAATCATGAAAATCAGTTCACTACAGGAAAACTGAATCTCCAAAACAATTAACCATTTCTCCACATCAATTAAAAAAACACAACAGATGTTCAAAATTAAGCACATAATAAAGGCCCTGTTAAATTTCTCATAAAAAACACAAAACAAACAAAAACATGTGAGCCAAACTACGGTAGCTCTGATTCCTCAAAAAGGATACGTATGCATTTGGGTAGGGCCCAAGTGAGTACAACTTTATTTTCCCTACATTAATTTCTCATTTCTTTTGCATTGCATTCCTCCTCGGTAGTAAACAGTAAGCATATATTAGATACACCCATAAGATAGATAACAAGAGTGGATATTATAGAGTACTACGGGCGTGTGGGGTGCTAATACCTTTCCCTCACGTAACAGACTCCTTTACCTGATCTCTCAGTCACAAGACCGTGACTTCTCCCTTTTTAGGTTTTCTCGATATTTACCTTTCCCTCCATGTGGGATAAAAGACGTTCGATGGCGACTTTATTGTTTGATTATTTTCAGCCGGTTATTTCAAACTTCACTACTTGATCTTTCTTTAATAACTTGAAGATTGGCTCACAAGTAGCCGTCAGATGGGAGATAAATTGGGAAATGTAGTTCAAACTTCCCAAGAAACCTTCGACTCCCTTCTCAGTATGGGGAGCTGGATTTAACCTTGGCATGATCAACTTCAATACCTTTACCTCTGACAACAAAATCTAGGAGTTTAACGGATCTTACCCTGAAGGTGCACTTGTTTGGATTCAACCTCAGCTTGTATTTCTTCAACCTCTCAAACAACTTATGCAGGTGGTCAAGATGTTCTTCTTTAGTCTGGGATCTGGCTATCGTGTCATTGACATAAACCTCTATCTCGTGATGGATTATATCCTAAAACAAATGTACCATAGCGCACTGATATGTCACACCCGCGTTCTTAAAACCGAAAGGCATGACTTTGTAACATGAATTACCCCATTGTGTGACAAAAGTAGTCTTCTCCATTTCCTCAGGCGCCATCTTGATTTGATTATAACCATAGAAACCATCCATGAAGGAAAATACTTTATGATGAGCGGTGTTGTCAACCAGAACATCAATATGTGGAAGCGGAAAGTCATCTTTGGGGCTCGCGCTATTCAAATCCTTATATTCTACACACATACGCACCTTACCATCTTTCTTGGGAACTGGCACTACATTTTTGACTCACTGAGGATAGGATGTAACAGCTAAGAATCCTGCATTGAATTTCTTCATAACCTCAGCCTTGATCTATTCTGAAATCTCAGGACGCATACGAAGAACCTTCTACTTTATAAGGAGACAAACTTCCTTCATTGATAAATGGTGAACAACAATATTAGTATCAAGCCCTGGCATGTCTTTATATGACCAAGCAAATATCTCAACATAGTCATGCAACACCTGAATTAACCTCTTTTTGACACTGTCTTTTAGCTTGGCACCTATCTTGACTTCTTTCTTGTCTTTTTAAGTACCCAAGTTTTGTACCCCAAAATTTTCTCTCCAATTTTCGTCCAAACATTCTTCTAAGGTTCTCAAATGCTCAAGGATTATCAAGAGTTGATCAAATAAATTCTCCTCCTAAGAAATGGGTCCACAACTAGGGTTTTGTGTTTTTCAAGGAAGTTTGGGTTGCAAAGTGTTGTACCCCAAAATTTTCCATCTCATATTATCAAGATTTTCCTCACAAGACTTCTTGGACTTCAAACAGGATTAGAGTTTGCTCAGCTCAAGACATCTCCTTGCACTGATGACCCGAAATTAGGGTTTGAGTTTGCAAAAGGATTTTTGGACTATCAATGCTTAATGTGACTTTCATACACCATCTTGGATCCCTAAGATTGCCCATACCAAGTTTCAAGCCTTGAATCACATTTTTGCCCAGTCAATTGGACAGTTGACCTAAAAATCAGCTGTATTAGGGAAAAAGTCAACCATGGACAATTTACAGTCAAACTTCATAATGTTTTATCCAAAACAATATTCTAGGATCCTATGTACCATTTGTTCAAGTTTGGACCACAACTCCTCAAGAAATTTGATCAAATCATCAAAAGGGCAAAATGGTCAAAATTAGGATTTTTGACTGGGAAAGGGCAATTTCTGATTTCTAACTTAGCCTATGACCAATTGGGTTCAAGCATGATTTCAAGGACTCAATAGCATCATCTTGACCTAATCACATAGTTCAAAAGATCTCAAATGCATATGTTTGACAGATGAATTTTCCAGTCAACTGATCAAAAGTCAACTGTACACTGAAAAGTCAAACTTTGACTTTTTGGTCAAAATGAAGTGCCAAGGGTCATAATTTATCAAGATATGTCAAAATGTGAAACTTGTTGACCAAGAAAACTAATTTTTCAAATTAGGGTTTTAATTTGAAATTTTTCATAGCTTAGAATTTTTCTAAGTTATGGAAAATTTCTTATTTTCCCCCAACTTTCCACAACTTTTTCACCATGATGCAATTGGATTCAAAGAAAACTTCCAACATGAAAGTTGTATTCCTCCATGAAATATACAACTTTGACTCACAAATATTTCCCAAAAGATGCTTGGATCTCAAGTTATGATTTTGTGAATAGGGGTCCATAAACTTTTTAACTTAGTGAAATTTTGCCCTAGTTTAGGCAGATTTTTGACCTAACTTCATCGCAATTTTTCACCTAGTTCCAATAGGTATCTCAAAATTCATTTCAAATATGGATTGTAGAGCATGTAAAAATCTTTCCAAAATTTCCAAGAACTCTCCAAGATCATTTATGGTTAGGGAGAATCGAAGAAATGAAAATGGCAATTTATCACTTTTATGCAAGGCATTTTCACAATGTTACAAGTTGCAAATCAGTTTCAAAAATGCTTGTACTTGGTATTACAGGTCCTAATCCCTTCTATACTCCATAATTGAATGCTAACACATTGGATATTGGCTTTATTCCGACCTATTGAGCTTTGCACAAAGAATTAATCCATTTATGGCATAAAGTTCTCAATACCATTTTCATAAAGCTTGCTTTTTCCAACTTTGCATTCCTTGAGCATTGAACCTATTTCTTTGTCACAAGAAAGGTCCACAATTATCAGGCATGTTTACCAACTCTTATCAGCTAAGGAACTAGCAAGTACAAGCTTTTGGGCTTTGTCACTTCACCTTTTCTTTAAAAGCAAGCAAACTTGCAAAAGTCAAGTAAGCTTGTGTATCTGATAAAGGCAAGACTTTGTATAATTTTCAAATAACCTCAGAACCTTGTAACAAGCCTAAGACGAATTTCTAACATCTCAAACACTCTCAAACACCAAAATCCCATTTTTCTTCCCAAACAGGGCATCTTCTGCAAAACTCAAGCCAAATCATATTTTGCTCGTGAGTTTTTTGTTTCAAGGCTTCAAACAAATTCCATACCTCCTACCTAAACTATCCAGGCCTTTGTCTTGCAACTGTAACCCCTGTTTCAAGGATCACCATTTTCATTTTGAAGGTTTGCAGGTTGACATCTACAGGGAGTTTCAGGCAACTTCAAGGCAAGCTGAGCATTGGGATAGCTTGAGGGGACTTCAAGGAAGCTCACACGATCCTCTTGCCTCACTCAAAGTTCCCACATTGCCATATCTAAACTCAACTGAACAAGGTATTTTTCAAGTTTCTATCTCTCTATTTAGGCATCCTTAGGTCACGATTTGTGAAGCAAAGATGTAGTCCTTAACATGCTTGAGCTGTACATATGCATACTTTCCATTTATATTAACTGAGCTAAGAGTATTTGGTTGTTGAACATGCTGAAAAAACTAGGTCAGAATTTAGGGCCATTAAAATTCTCCATGATCTTTGAGAGTTAGGTCATGAATTTTATATCATTGGAATAGTGAGTTAACAAGCTACACTTTTTATGTTATGAGTTTTTGATTTTATGCAAGCATGAGCAAGAACAGGATTTGAACACAGATGCGCGCGTGTTGGAGAAGGCTGGAGGACAGGGATGAAGTCCTGGGCCTGGCAGGCCTTGGGCCTCCTTTCCTGACTTTTTGCACCCCCTTGTTTCCTTTTTGCACCCCCTTGGCCTATTTTTTATATTTTGCATATTTTTTATTTTCTTTTGTGATTATTGACTTTATTATTTTTTTTTCTGAATATTAAAAATCCCAAAAATATTTTCTTAATTTTTTGTATTTTTTGTTATTATTTTTATTATTTTTTTGGCATAAAAATAAGTTATTAGGTTAATATACTTTATTTTCTTAAATAAACTTGTAAATAATAAAAAATTACTTAATATTTTTTATTTTATATTTTATATACATTAAATATTTATTTTTCATACATATTTAATTTTTAATATTTATACATAATATTATTATTTTTCTTAAACAAAAATGGACAAATAAATAATATAGAAAACAATATTTTCTTTTAAAACAAAAACTAGGGTTTCCCCTTTCAAAAATAATAACATTATTTTTCTTATTTTTAGGACTTTGATAATTTTATTTTCTCATACATAAAACAATAAATACAAAAACATTTTTGCATATTTACATTTTATTGCATATTTAAATAATTGTTTATTTATTTATTGTACAATGAATTCAATTGGGTTGTAATAGTGAATTAGGGTTTTATTTTGTGCAAATATCCCCATTCAAAACTTGAATCCCCCTCCCATAATATTGTTGTAATAGCTTAGTTTTACTTTACGCAATTTATCGCATTATATGCATGTTTAGTAAAAACTAGGGTTTGTATGATAAGACAAAAATCAAACAAATAGCATGACCTAATGCAAGACAAAAATGCATGAAAAATGACAAAACATTGCACACAAGAACCTCTAGGGTTTCATCCACTTGGTTGCCTTACGAAATGGCCATGGTATGCATGCTAGGTATCTTGGCAAAACAAAAACAAAAACAAAATATCATAGCCCCTCGATGACGCTATCTTGGTTGCCTAAAAGACAAATGATCTTAGTCCCTCAAAAATTGCTAAAGATACTTGGCAATATTGCTATCATGGTCATACGATGACCCATGCCCGTCCTGTTTAACATCCAAAGATAGGGTTATCTACCAAAACAATGGTAGGTTAACAATGTCAAAGGAATGAAAATGTATAAGAAAGACTTTTGAGTAGGTAGATGCTTCTAGTTACTTGATCAATTTGAAAACAATCCTTGCTATTTTCAAATAAACACACACATATTTCAAAACATTTCCAAACAACTTTCAAAACGTTGAAACATTTTTCAAAATACAAACATCTTTGTATACATTCTTACGAACGAGAATCATTACAAAGATTGCCTAAACAATGGCCTCTTTTCAAAATACTTTCAAAACCACACAAAGCATCATTTCAAACAATTGAAAAAACGCAAAGCAAGTGATCTAAAACAAGTAACTAAGAGCCCATGGAAAACCATGGATGAAAAGGGTGCTAGCACCTTCCCTTTTCATAATCTACCCCCTGAACCCAAAAAAAATCTCAAAGGTCTTTCCTGTGCTTTTTTACCTTTCCTTTTGGATAAAATAAAAGTTGGTGGCGACTCTTGCTAAACCGCAACATTTGCAAACACAAACGCAAAACCTCAAGTCAATTCTCCCACCGCATCACAGAACTGGCGACTCTGCTGGGGATCATTTTAAAAGTGGGGTTACCTTAGGGTTTTAGATCACCTTTACATGCTTATCTTACTTGACTTGTTTGCTTTACACTTTGGTTCTATTGTTTGGGTTTGAATCCTCTACCTGGATTTGGGAAACATTCATAGGTAAATAGCAATACATTATGGAAACTGTGCGGAGTATACCGACATGGTCTAAGTAATAACTATATTAGTGCGACATATTTATGGGTACCGGTAGCCTTTGAGTCAATCAAAGAGAATACGGGGCCGCTGAGTGATGTCATGAAGCACTAATGGACTTTTAGAACTTTTACTTGACCAACTTGGCCTTTTAGGATGTAGTGAGATGAACGGCTTTGGTGCAGTCCGAAGTTGGTAGATACTCGATACTACACTCATTGAGGGTTGGTTCCTTGGAATATTTCGGTCGCTAGTAAAGAGGCTGAATTGAAACAATGAACAAGGAAACAATCCAGTGATATTGAGCTCCTTAGAACCTGGTTACTATTTCTAGGACAGGTTGAGCCAACTAAACATCAAGAGGGTACTTACCTATGAAACCCCATGCAAGCCTAAACTAGGAACTTGTGTGTTTTGCTTGTACATATATACTTGTGCATAACATCATGGACATCATGAAGCATCATATGCATCGACTAACCATTTCAAGGATTTTGGATTTTCATCTTTGTTCCTGTTTTGTAGGTTATGGATTCACTTCGCAGGAAAACTGTCCAAATCAACCTTGTAAGAATTCCTCCACAACTAAAGCAACTTGCTTCAAGGATTCTTAAGAATTCTCCATTCACCGAGAGGCATGATCGTCTACTTAACTTGGTCACCACCAACACTGAGGAGGATATGATGAAAGTTCTCTTCCAGTTCTTTGACCCTTTGCATCATTGCTTCACATTTCCTGACTACCAACTTGTGCCTACTTTGGAGGAATTTTCTCAAATCTTGAGGATTCCTATTCTCAATCAACTACCTTTCAGCGGTACGAAAAAAGATCCAAAGCCAGAAGAGATTGCTCAAGCCTTACACTTGCACTCCTCTGATGTCACAACACATTGGGAAACTAGAAGTGGTGTCAAAGGCTTCTTGTCAAAGTTTCTATTTGAGAAGGCCCAAAGCTGTTGGACTTCTCTGGACTTACAAGCTTTTGAGGAGATTATAGCTCTTCTCATCTATGGGATGGTCTTGTTCCCTAACCCTGACCAACTTATAGATGTGAGTGCTGTCAAAATCTTCATGACTTGCAACGCGATGCCTACATTGCTTGGGGATATCCTCCACTCTTTTCACACTCGTACAATGAGGAAAAGATGTGTTCTCATGTGTTGCACTCCTCTACTGGAAAGATGGTTTATTTCTCATCTTCCCTAATCAGTTTTGAAGAATGATCAAGGTTTGAGGTGGTCACAGCGATTGATGACTCTTACCCAGACATTCATTGGTGTTCTCGATCAAAAGAGAATGTCATCATCATTGACCATTGTGGGGAATTCCCTAATGTCCCTCTACTAGGCATTAGGGGAGGCATCACCTACAACCCTTGCTTGGCTCTGAGATAGTTTGGGTATGCCCGAAGGGATGGCCCACATGACATGCTGATTCAAGGATTGGTTTTCGAATTCGACAACGACGATCAAAGGCTCCGAAAAAGGTTCATCCGAGCTTGGAGGATGCCCAACAAGGTGGACAGTAAGACCTTGGGACACAAGAATTCCATCCCTCTTGAGCCTTACCTCAAGTGGGTACGAACCCACGCCCAAATTCTTATGATGCCTTACCCCTACACTCTCCCTGTGATTATAGAGCCTGTTAAGGAAGGAGAGGTTCCATACACCCTTCTACATCCTGACATGCCAACATCACTCGAAGATATACAAAGGAGTTGGATACAGCTTAAGGGAGAATGCGATACTTTTGAAGCCCAATTCTACGTAAGTGAGAAGAAGGTTTTGGAACTCACTCGGTTACTTCACGAAGAGCAGGCTCTCAACACCTACATTGCACCAAAGAGAATGCGCAACGTCTTTTTACCTTAGAATTTTGTATTATTTTGTCCATGGGGCATTGATGTACTAACAAATTCTATCTTATTAATATGACGTGTGTTTCTTTTTTGTTTAAAACAAATTTGAATTTCTGAATCCTTGAATGCATTACATGAATACATATCATTCATCATATGCATAAACATGTCTTCACACCAAGTTTCCTCATCTCTCTGCAGTTTATTTCAGCAAGATGGATATTGAACAAACGGTCAAAGACTTACAAGCTCAGAATTCACAATTTCAACAGCTACTCTTGACCCTAGCCAAGGGGAATGAGGAGCTCAAGACTCTACTAGAGAAGGAAAAAGAGAAAAAGAAGAAGAAGAGAGCTGGTGTGGCTATCTTGGGAAGAAGGTTTGAAGGACAAGCCAGACGGACTTTGGAATTCCCATCAACATCTAAAGAGGGGGGAGGAAAAGGTAAAGGAACGGCAGTGCCATCTAACTCTGAAGCAGAAGAAGAGGAGGATGAAGA
The DNA here is from genome assembly GCA_948472305.1 of Vicia faba. Taxonomy (NCBI): domain Eukaryota; kingdom Viridiplantae; phylum Streptophyta; class Magnoliopsida; order Fabales; family Fabaceae; genus Vicia; species Vicia faba. The sequence continues at coordinate 1,351,084,189 of OX451740.1, forward strand.
CTATTCTGAACAGCAGTATCCTTCGGCCGATGACAAATACAAGAACTTGGAAGAAAGTCTAGCTGCTATGGAAATACAAAGAGTGCCTGGGCTGGACTTTGAAGAGTTAGGGCTGGTTTCTGGAATTGTAATCCCTCATAAGTTTAAAGTACCTCTGTTTTCTAAGTAAGATGGGGTGTCTTTTCCCAAGATGCACCTACGATCTTATGTCAGGAAAATTCAACCACATTCTTCTGACAAAGACCTGTGGGTCCACTTCTTCCAGGACAGTTTATCGGGGACGCAGTTGGATTGGTTTTACCAGTTGGAGAGGTCTGATGTGCATAATTGGGAAGATTTGGCAGCCGCCTTCTATAAATAGTATCAATACAATGCCGACTTGGCGCCAACCCGTACTCAGCTACAGAGTATGGCCATGGCTACCAACGAGGGCTTCAAAGACTACACCCAAAAATGGAGGGATTTGGCCAGAAGGGTGCATCCACCTTTATCTAAAAGAGAGCTTGTGGACATGTTCTTGGGGACTCTGTTAGGTCCTTTCTTTAATCACCTAATTGGAATCTCCTCTGCAGGTTTCAGTGAGTTGATTCTAACTGGCGAAAGGGTGGAAGCCTGTATTAGAAGCGGGAAAATTCAGAAAGATGCATCTACCTCTGCTGTTGCAAAAAAGCCATTCACAGGAAAGAAGGAGGTGTCTGCTATCTATGCCCAGAGAAATCAGGGAAGAACCGAAAGACGACCAACTGTGGGGACTGTTATGATTCAAAAGTCTACATCAGACCAACCAAGAAACAGTCAGCCAAGAAATGATCAGCCGAGGAATAACTAGCAAAGGGTGGAAAGGCCTGTAAGGCAATTCACCAGGATATACATGACTCCTACTCAAGTCTTACCACATCTCTTGAAGTTGAACCTGGCCATGCTAAAGGAGGCCCCTAAAAATCCTAACACTTCATCTCCACATTACTATCCCAACGCCAGATGCGCGTACCACTCGGAAAGTCCAGGGCATGACACCAACAACTGTTGGGCCCTGAAGAATAAGATTCAAGATCTAATTGACACCAAGGAAGTTGAATTTGAAGCTCCTGAAAAGCTGAACGTTATCTCCGCCCCAATGTTGAGGCATGGGCACAATGCCAATGCTGTGGAAGAAGATCTGTTTGTTTCTACTGTGGATGATTTGCCAACTCATCTCTTAACCATCAAGTTGAATTTGTTGAAGGCTGGGGTGTTCCCAGGTTGTGACCAAGATTTCCATTCTTGCCTGTCCTCCCCATTTGACTGTCCTCTTTTGATGAAAGGAATCCAACAACTGATTGATAACAAGGAAATTTTGTTTGAGAAAGCTCCCATCTCACCCATTCCATTTTCAGAAGTTTCAATAATAACCATATACGCCAATTCTTCCAGGGTTCCTAAAAAACCCGTTAGGATTACATCTGCTCCAATGACTACTCCTTTGAAGATAACAATGCCCGGGCCAACCCCTTACAAAACCGATAAAATGGTACCATGGAACTATGGTGGAGAAATCTACTACCATGGTGTCAAACAGATTGAACAAACCATTGAAGAAGAAATCTCTGAGGAAGATAATCTCGACATCAGTAACATTGCCAGAAAAAGCAAAATTACTCGTAGTGGAAGAATCTTTTCTCCAGAGATTTCTCCTCCAACAACAATCTTTGAACCCGCGACCATCCTAAAGATTACACCTATACCAGTAACTGTATCTGCAAGTGTACCCGCCAACAATGACAATACAATTCCCGTCCCTATTTCCGATGCTGAGAAAAAAGGAAAGAATGTTCAAGAGGAGCCTGTCTTGACGAAGGCTCAGTCATTCCTGAAACATCCCAAAAAGAGATGGAAGAGATTCTGAGGATCATTAAGAAAATTGATTACAATGTTGTTGAACAAATGGGGAAGACCCCCTCCAAAATATCTATGTTAGCACTGTTGCTGTGCTCTGAGGCACATGCCAAAGCTTTGGTCAAGTTTTTGAAGACGGCCAACGTGCCACAAGAAACCTCCGCTGATCAATTCCAGGAATGTGTGGCCAGCTTAACAGCTAACAATGGCCTGGGATTCTCCGATGCAGACTTGACCTCCAAAGGGAGAAAACATAATGACGCGCTACATGTCTCGGTGGAGTGTAGGGGAACCACCCTAGCTCATGTTTTGGTTGATACTGGGTCGTCTCTAAATGTCTTGCCAAAGAAATCTTGGATAGGTTAGATTGTGAAGGCCTAACCCTGAAACCCAGCAACATCATTGTCAGAGCCTTTAATGGTTCTAAGAGGATGGTCCATGAAGAGGTGGACATCCCGATCAAGGTAGGTACCCAAACGTTCAATTCAATATTCTACGTGATGGACATCCGTCCTTCCTATTCTTGCCTGTTGGAAAGACCTTGGATCCACCATGTGGGAGCTGTCACTTCTACTCTGCATCAAAAGCTCAAGTACCCTGTCCAGGGAAAAATCATAACTGTTCATGGCGAAGAGGAATACATGATCAGTCATCTTAATTCTTTCCGTTATGTAGAATTGGATGGCGAATTCATAGAGACCCATTTTCCAGCATTTCGAAGAGGTAGCTCAAGAGATAGCGGTAACCAAGACAGTGTCCTCAGCTCCTGCGATTACCAGACCTCCGCCTCAAATGTCGTCTCTCAAGGATGCTATGGAAGTTGTGGAAGAAGGCGGATCCATAATCTGGGGGCAGCTTCCCGACTTTCCCTTCAAAGCAGATAAATTTGGCTTGGGATTCACTTCGACTAGTCAGAAGGTCGTGCGCCGCTCCCGTGCCGGAGGGCCACCTGTGAAGATCAGCCACCGAGGGGTTAATGCACTAGAGGACAGTGAAGAAGAGGGCAACTTGGAAGACTGGATTTTCCCTACTGTTGACGGAGGACTGTGCAACTGGGAAGCAAAATACTTTGTTCCGATTACTTTCACAAATCAGTAATTTATCTTTTCCATTTCTATTGGACTGTAATAATTCACAAAACAATTCATACTTTTCAACCGTGTGTCTTACCCGAGGCACATAGGTCCATTTGTAAGGGTTATTATTTCATTTCATATGTCATTTTAATGAATCATGGATGCTTTTCATATATAAACCTTTTTGCTCATTGTCTTTCTTTTACATTTTATTGTTTTAAGATGGCTATGCCCTTACTGTGGCGGTAGAAATGTGCAAGACTAAGCCATTGGATTGACTAGACTTTATACAAATCAAAATAAAAATCGCCACCGCGCTTTATTGTTTCCAAAGGAATGGGAAAAGAGCGAATAACCCAAAAAGAGGGGGAAAGATTCAAGGTAAGGGGGTTGGTTATGCAAAGGGAAGGTATTAGCACCCTAAACATCTACGGTACTCCGCAGGAACCTCTATGAAAAATCTGTATATTTTGGCTATAAAAATGTGTTATATAAAAAATGGATAGTGGAGGTGAGAAAAGAAATATTTTTATGATTTTTTCACCCGCCGCGGTTGCAAACCTTTAGCGCCTACGTACCACCTTTCGTGCAATAGGGGATGAGGGTACACGTAGTTCCTCTTTTAAAAATTTGAAACACAAGTGTGTTGGTTGATTTTATGAGATAATACATCATCGCAATTGTCCGTGTGAAAAACATACTTACTACCCACAATCATGAGAAAGCAGAATTTGCATCATCTCAAAGTGGAGGATATGGCTTGGATTTTAAAATCAACAATGTCTCACTCAACACCCAAGTGGAAAATATCTCACTTCACTACATATTGTAGAAGTATAGTTGTTTTCATCACTACAAGGATTGACAAGAGTCTAATCTTTTGAGGAAAGTTTAAAGATAAAAGCCAAAGTGGAAAAATGGTTTGAAATGAGATTGATTTACTTTTAGTCTTCTCACAAAAAAAGGTCAAGGTATTATTAAATTGATTGAAATTTATTTATGAAAATGTTTCGAAGATGCATGGACCTAAGTCCAAGTTTATTATGAAAATGTTTCAAGTTTCAAAACAAGAAGAGTTTTTTTTAAAAGGAGGGAGAAGATTTTTGAAATTAAAGAAGATGGGAGGAGACGAAGAGGCTATCCTAAAGCATAAGGTAAAAGCTAGGGATAAGAACCATCTAACCAACAAGAATCCAATACTTGACATTATGAGTCAATATAGAATTCCCATTCTTTGGATTGAAACCAAGCAAGCAAATATACTAGACCTCTTGAAAGAACCAAACTTCAAGTGTTTTAAGTCTTCGCAAAAATTGGGCAGAGTAACGACTGTATACGGGTGAATTCCAGATTACAAACAAAGATCGTAATCTCAATAACCTGCACACAAAACAAACAAACAACCCAATGTCTTGAGGTAAACCTCAAGAACTCCAGACAAAATATTAAATAAAGTCACAAAGTCTCCAAGATAGGCCAAGGTCTCTAATCCTAAGTCCAAGAAGTCCATCACTCCATAATGAAAAGGATATTAACCATGTAGTCCAAGTATTATTAATGATTTTTATGGTTCATGTTGATTATTAGGTGTCTTTAAAAAGAAAGAAAAGCTCAAGTGAGCAAAATAAAAATGACATAAAAGTAAATGCTCAAGTGAGCAAAGATGAAAATAGCATGAAATGTAAAATGCTAAAAGTAAATGGTACATACAGCATGAAAATAAAAGCGTAAAGTAAAGTTAATTGTTAGTAATTAGTGGTTAGTTGGATGACCATCTTGAAACTTGAATTTGGAACTCATTAGAGGATTGGTAGAACCAAAGCCTCCACACAACAAGTTGCATTTACTTTTTGTCAAGTATATCATCCATTTTGGAATTCTCAAAAGGCAACATGTAATGATCAACGATGTTTAAGTGATCTGCGTTGAACAAATGTATTGTAGATCTATTAGAGGATTGGTAGAACCAAAGCCTCCACACAATGAATCTCAAGGTTATTGGATCAAAGAGATCAAATTAACATACTTGGGCTTGCAATCATAAGTTTGGGCCACAAATGATCATTTATTCGAATCGGGACAAAATTTAGCACTATGTTAAGCAATCGTAAGTGGACTTATGTAGAAGTCACACCTATTTTGAGGTCGGTCAATAGCAATCTATGTACTTCATGTTTGGATAAATGATATAGAGATCACCATCCCTTAACATGTAGCACAATTAAAAAAAGAAAGGGATAAGATGAAGAGGGAGGGAAATGATAAGCTAATTTGGATCACCATTTCAAAATTCTTTCATGTTTAAATTCAACCACTCCTCTAGATGGATTAAAGAACTAAACATATCATTAATCCAAAGCACCAAAAATGAATTAAATAATTCACTCTTAGGTAGATTTGAATTGATGAACATTTATCCAACTTCATCTACATCACAAAGTCCATTGAGTTTAAAGACAAATTGGACATTTAAAATTGCAATCCAAACCAACAACCAAAAAGGAGTCAGTAGGAAAAGCATTTTGGATCAAAGCTGCCCCAAAACAAGGCAAAGAAGTGCATTCTTTTCTAGTGTAAATCGATTGCACTATTGTGTAAATCGATTTACACAGTACAATTTTCTAAAAATTATGCAAAATTGCTTCTGTGCAATCGATTGCACTACAGTGCAAATCGATTGCACACAGTTACAGTAGCAAAAACAGCATTTTAAAAGGGCAATTTCTTGTTCAAACTTTCCATCAAACACCTTATGATCATGGATCCACTTGAGCACGAAAATTCCATCAAATTATGAGAAAATAACACCATTGAAATCACAAAATAATGCTCAAAGAATCAATCCTAAAGATCACCAAGAGATCACATTGTGAAAGATGAATTATCCAACTTACCAAAGGTAGATCTAGAGAATTATCAAAACAACTTCAAGAATTTGCTTCAATTCAACCACAAGAATCAATTGACCAAGCTTGGATGTAGAGAATTGACTGAGAAAAAGTGTTTGGATGAAGGTTTAGCTCAAAGATTAGTAAGATTCTATGCAAAGCTTACTAACTTTTTGAAAATGGAGCTTTGAGTGAATTTGGTAGATGGAGAGAATTGAGAGATTTTTTAGCAAGGTGGATTTGTCTATCAAAAGCTTGAAATTTGAATGAAATGAGAGCTCTATTTATAGTGTTTTGGGATTGGGATTAGTGGTAATTTGGTAATTGATTCTTGGAGCCAAAATTTGAATTAATGATAACTCTTTCAAAAATTAGAGCCAAAATTTGAATTAATGATAATTATTTCAAATATTAGAGCCAAAATTTGAATTAATGATAATTCTTTTTTTTAAAAATGAAAGATTGGCACTAAAATTTGAATTAATGATACATCTTTCAAAAGTGAAGGAAAATTGGAGCCAAATTTGACAAGTTTAAAATGCTGATTTTTTTTAATTTTCACGCTGTGCAATCGATTACACTACAGTGCAAATCGATTGCACAGTGTATTTTTTTCAAAAATGGCGCAAAATACACTATGTGTAATCGATTGCACTTTAAGAGCAATCGATTACATCAGTGAAAAAAATGAAAATTTTTTATTCTTTTTTTTTGCAAATAGAGATTTTAGGAAAATAATACCAGAAATCCTTATTTGTCAGATGCTTCGACTTGGTACCTACAAAACAAAAATATACAAAGACAAAGACAAATATTTTTTGTATTTTGATTAGAAGTTAGTCAACAACACATATACAAAATACACAACCAAGGTGCTTGGAGATTCCTCAAGAGCAAACTTAAAGATAGGAAAAAAGAGGAAGAACCAACCCTAATGTGATCTTGTTATGATCGAGTTGATATGATATGATAGAGGAATATTAGGAGAAAAAATTGGGGTACAACAGCTGCCCTTATTTAAGTGTCTTCTATCCGGAGATACGAAGGTTACAAATCTTCGTGTCGACGCGATTGAAGATACTTAAATATAAAACAAGCCCTATTTTTGTCTCCAAAATGCCATGCAATGCTTATGATTATGGATGCATATGAACAGAACAAAAGAGACGCAAAGTAACACTGGGGATGCCAAAAAAATGAAGAAACAAAGGAGCAACCCCACCAGGAAAATAAATCACTGTTGGACCAAAAGAATAGAACCAGAGAGGAGGATAACAAGCATTGACGTTCACTGCCGATGTCTACCAACATTCACTGAAGGTAGAGAGAAGAAGATATACCGACTCACAGATGACGGTAAACTACCAACTCAATAGTTGAAGGTAGAAGAGAAAATATATCATGCCATCACCGTTCACTAACGAGGAACTATCACCGTTCACTGATGATAGCAAAAAGATAAGAAACACCGACGTTCACTGCCGATGCACTACCAACGTTCACTGAAGGTAGATTTTGAAAATATCATACCATCGCTGTTCACTGACGAGGAACTATCACCGCTCACTGATGATAGAAAAAAGATAAGAAACAACAACGTTCACTGCCGATGCACTACCAACGTTCACTGAAGGTAGATTTTGAAAATATCATACCATCGTCGTTCACTGATGAGGAACCACCACCGTTCACTGATGATAGAAAAAAGATAAGAAACACCGACGTTCACTGCCGATGCACTACCAACGTTCACTGAAGGTAGATTTTGAAAATATCATACCATCGCCGTTCACTAACGAGGAACCACCACCGTTCACTGATGATAGCAAAAAGATAAGAAACACCGACGTTCACTGCCGATGCACTACCAACGTTCACTGAAGGTAGATTTTGAAAATATCATACCATCGCCGTTCACTGACGAGGAACCACCACCATTCACTGATGATAGAAAAAAGATAAGAAACACAGACGTTCACTGCCGATGCACTACCAACGTTCACTGAAGGTAGATTTTTAAAATATCATACCATCGCCGTTCACTGACGAGGAACCACCACCGTTCACTAATGATAGCAAAAAGATAAGAAACACCGACGTTCACTGCCGATGCACTACCAACGTTCACTGAAGGTAGATTTTGAAAATATCATACCATCGCCGTTCACTGACGAGGAACCACCACCGTTCACTGATGATAACAAAAAGATAAGAAACACCGACGTTCACTACCGATGCACTACCAACGTTCACTGAAGGTAGATTTTGAAAATATCATACCATCGCCGTTCACTGACGAGGAACCACCACCGTTCACTGATGATAGCAAAAAGATAAGAAACACCTACGTTCACTGCCGATGCACTACCAACATTCACTGAAGGTAGATTTTGAAAATATCATATGTTCCCCAAACTTCTGGTGTTTCACCTAGAACGGGTCTCAACTTCTTCCTTAACCAAGGAATTCTGCCTGGAAAGGGTAATATGTAAGCTGTCTCAAATAAAGAGATTTCCACTTGCAAAGATTTCACAACGAGCAATTTCTATGAATTTGAAAGTCTTTCCATCCACTGGCGTAAACTGACGACGGACTGCAAGCTAACCACTCATAGAGGAAATAGCAAAAAAAGTTACATCGACTTGTACAGGGAAGCACGAGTTTCTCAAACAAAGATACCTGTTGCTTGTTATCATGGAGGATTGCAAAAAGAAACGACTTTCTGGGGATAGAAATGTGGCTTCCCGGGGAAAGAGATATGACTTCCTGGGGAAATGAGATATGACTTCCTGGGGAAATGCCACATTATTCCTGCTGAAGAGATAAAGTCTTCTCGTGCAAAAAAAAAAAGCACAAATCAAAGCTCAAAGTCCTCATAAATCCAGATTAAATAATATTGTCATGCAACCACGAATCCAATTAGAAACAAACTGGAGCAAGACGGCCAAAGAAGATACATCCTTTAAGAAATAAACTCAAGAGGGAAAACCAAATCCAACTAAGCAAGGAGCGCTGCAGGAAGGTTTGAACACAATGTCAATAAAAAATGATTTGTAACAATGCATGATGCATGTATGAATGTATGAGTGATATCGTGCATATGCTGGTAAAAGGATACATAATCGAACAAAATTGCCTCAGGTACTAACAACATTGGTCTAAACTTCAACCAGAAAGATCAATCCAAGAAAGGTAAAAGCAATTGCGGAAACCAAACCTATTGTCTGTCCTAACTTCACTGAGGAGAAACATAATCCGGATGTAGCTAAATCAAACAGATACTGAGATAGAACATCTTTCTTCCGTTTTCATCAGAGAAACCAGTTTTCCAAAAATAACGTGCCTACTGAGATTGCAAAACTAGTCTCAAATAAAGTAGACTGACGCCGAGACAACCAAACCTCACTGAGGAATTCAAACCCACTTCCCTGGAGAAAAAAAAACTGAGGATTGAAAACTTTTCATCATGAATACTCATTCCAACAAGAGATGCCCTGGGATAACCTTCCCATGGAATAACACACAAACTTCCATGGGGAAAACAAATGTTTCACAGTCCGTACTCCTACTGGGGATTTCAATACTGATTGTGAATAAGGACAATGGAAACCAAATTGTCAAAACATTCACTGGGGAAATCAGGCCCACTTTGAAGGAAGAAAAACATACGGACTTCACTAAGGGAGACAATACTTCATCATCGAGACCTCTACCGGGGACCTCATGCTGACTTCATTGGGGAGGTCGACACCACATCATCGAGGGGAAACCAAGATACGTTCTTCACTGGGGAAAAAGGACTTCTATCAAATAAACAAGGACTTCACTGGAAAATACTGGATTGAGTCTTCATATCAACCAAACCTATTCCAACAAAAGATGCCCTGGGATAACCTTCCCAGGGAATGACACACAAACTTCCATGGGGAAAACAAATGTTTCACAGTCCGTACTCCTACTGGGGATTTCGATACTGATTGTGAATAAGGCAAATGAAAACCAACTTGTCAAAACATTCACTGGGGAAATCAGGCCCACTTTGAAGGAAGAAAAACATAAGGAATTCACTAAGGGAGACAATACTTCATCATCGAGACCTCTACCGGGGACTTCATGCTGACTTCATTGGGGAGGTCGACACCACATCATCGAGGGGAAACCAAGATACGTTCTTCACTGGGGAAAAAGGACCTCTATCAAATAAACAAGGCCTTCACTGGAAAATACTGGATTGAGTCTTCATATCAACCAAACCTATTCCAACAAAAGATGCCCTGGTGTAGTCTTCCTGGGAAATCAAGAAGTCAACACTAATGCCAATACTGCAAAAAGAGCGATATCTTAGCACACAAAGGGAATAAAACCTTTCATCATATGAGGGAAAACTTCGCTGGGGAACCTGGGACAGAGGCTTCTGACCATGCAAACCCAAAATCAAAAGCGAACCAAGACTTGGTCGGGGATCATGGGATCACAAACCTAATACTGTACCTTACGCCAACTGGTATCGTCTTTAATTATCTGAGAAACACACAAAGACTGTGCATATACCAACAAGATGACCTGAGAAAAACCTTCACGAAGGAAGTAAATATTCTTAAAACAACCGGAGTTTATTCATTCCAGGGATCGCCATTTTTGTTGTCATTGTTTCATCATAAATCCCAAAGTAAATTGAATTGTAAAGATGTATTTCTTTTTGAAAAGTCAATTTTGTTTTGTTAATCTTTTTGCTTTGAAAGTTATTATCAGTAATAAATGAAGTCTTTGCAAGCTAAATAAAAATAAGAACACAAAGAATTGGGCAAATGCTCGAATTTTATTAATAGAATGGTAGTCTGCGAATGGCGAGACTCCATGGATGATTACAAAGTTTGGGAAATGGTAATATATAATGGAAAAGATACATTGAGATACAATGACCACCATTCCACTAACAACTTTTGAAGTCCTGAGCAGCAGCTTTTGTTGAAGTATGGTGAGGATCCGAGAAGATTGTTGCTTCAATGATCAAGTCTTGTCTGACGTAGTTACTTGCCAAGAAAAATCCCTAACTTTTGCCTAAGCTGCCCTTGCGGGTTTTCAACTTAGTGGGAAATTTATTCTGTTTATGTCTCTAATTTTTGCCTAGATCGCCCTTTCGGGTTTTCAGCCTACCGAGACGCTCCTTTTTGCATAAGCCGCCCTTTTGGGTTTTCAACTTAGCGAGCTGTTTTTTTATTTCTTTAGGAAAAGTACTTCTTGACTGCGTCAACATTCATGGGACGTGGGAACTCCTCACCATCCATAGTTTCAAGAATTAATGCACCACCAGAGAAGGCTTTCTTGATAACATACGGGCCTTCAAAATTGGGAGTCCACTTGCCCCTAGAATCAGTGTTAAAAGACATGATCTTCCTGAGCACGAGGTCGCCTTCTCTGAATTCACGAGGTTTTACCTTTTTATCAAATGCTTTCTTCATTCTTTTCTGATATAACTGCCCATGACATAAAGCTGTCATCCTCTTCTCTTCAATCAAATTCAATTGGTCAAACCTGTTCTTGACCCATTCAGCCTCTTTCAACTTGGCTTCCATTATCACACGCAACGAGGGAATCTCTACCTTAACAGGGAGTACAACTTCCATTCCATATACCAGGGAGAACAGGGTTGCTCCTGTTGAAGTGCGGACAGATGTTCGATATCCATGCAGAGCAAAAGGGAGAATTTCATGCCAATCCTTATAAGTAATAACCATTTTCTGGATAATTCTCTTGATATTCTTATTAGCAGCCTCAACAGCCCCATTCATCTTTGGCCTGTTGTTGGCTCCTAAATTCGACACCCTTGTTTTTATTAATATCAGCCATTAAAGCTGAAGGATGTTTTCGACCAGCTGGGTCTGTCGAAATGCCCATCAGAAGATGGCAATGTACTTAGAGGATTTCTTCCAAGGGAGAATTTGGTTGCCTTCGACGTCGAAGGTGTGGCTCGTCGAAGATGCCTCTCGACGAAGGTGTTCGATTGTTCAGAGTGGAACGGTTTGAAATTCAAGCGTTTGGAGGGAAAACGGTTTCCAGCGGTTACCAAGTGCAACGTGCAAAGATCTAGAGCGTCGAACGCTGAGAACGTGCCAAGTGGAGTCATCTCGAAGCAGTGTAACTTCCCGACGGTTACTTGGGATGTTTTAGTATAAATATTAGTAGTTCACGCAGTTTTTCGCGTGTGTTCACAATTATATACAAAGTCACTCATATAGATTCGAGTACCCAGCGTGTGAGAAAGAATTGTTGAGAATGTATGTGTGAAACACCACTTTTATTAATCAAAGTCATTTACTTTCCAGAAACTTTACTTGCTTTCTCCTTTACTTTTCCTGTCGAAAACCTTTATTTCAAGCCTTCCTGTATTTTATCAAGTTCCCTTCTTCATGCAATTTACATAAAGCTTCTTTATTTCCTTGTCATTTAACCATAGTCAAACTTAATCAAAACCCCAAAATCAACCATGTCTTAGGATCAATCTGATCGATCCTGCGAGTCACCAAATAAGTAACCATTTGGAAGATCAACGGTTGTTTACCAAAACCAACGGTAAACAAATTGGCACACCTGGTGGGATCAACGAAATCAACGAAATCCCACAAACGAATGTGGGATCAACGGTTATCCCAACCGTAAGTGAAGCGATAACCGCTGGTTCAACACCAGCAGTAACGGTCACAACGACGGGGCCATTACCTCCGTTCACTGGCCCCAGAGTGCCTTTGGGAACCCCCCCACCAAGGGGAAATTTGGGCACAAGGTCTTATGTTCCCCCAGGATTTATGACAGGCGGTCATAATCGAGAACCACTCTACGGCATGCCAACGTCTGACTTGGCTAGCCTAACGAACGCTGCGTCCACTTTTTCAGACCCTTTAGTGAGTGCCTCTTCGCCACTCCAAGGTTCTGGAGTAGGTATGGCGAATAGAAATAGGACCCAACTCTTAGGAGGAACGTCCCAAGTAGCACATGGCCTTACAAATGCCTCGACAGCAGTCTTGAGGCAACAAATGGACGAAAGCAACCATGATATGGTTCAAATGTTGGCACAAACTTTAAGTACAGTGCTGAATCCTCTAATACAAAACACCACCCAATTGAATCAGCAGATGACAACGCAAATGACGCGTTTGGCTGATTTCTTTGGAGTACCCCAACCTATTCGACAGCCCCAAAGGGCGCAGATAAGGGGAAACCAAGGTATATTCTTAGAGGAAGAAACCACTATCAACCAAGGCCAGCAGCCTGTCGAAGAAAACCTTAGGGCACAATTGGAACAGCCTGTCGAAGAACCTAGGGTTATAACCCCAGAGGTAAGGTTAGTTAACAGAAACCAAAATGCTGACGAAGTAGTTCAGCATATCCAATACCAAAATATGGGTTTGGAAAATAATCTGGCAACCATGATCGAAAGAATCATGACGCAAAATGGGATGAACATGGGCTTTCGTAGGCCCAACTTCACATCCCCACTGTCAGAATACGTGTTACAGACAGACTTACCTCCTAGATGTAAAGTCCCTAAGTTCACTAAATTCTTTGGGGACACGACTGAATCTACTGTCGAACACGTGGCGAGATACTTGATCGAAGCAGGAGATATTTCAAACAACGAAAACCTGAGGATTAAGTACTTCCCAAGTTCTTTAACAAAGAACGCTTTTACTTGGTTTACAACTCTCCCTCCCAATTCGATCCATCATTGGACCCAGTTGGAGAGATTGTTCCATGAGCAATTCTACATGGGATAAACCAAGATAAGCCTGAAAGAATTGGCCAGTGTAAAGAGACGTTTCACTGAACCTATAGACGAATATCTAAATAGGTTTAGGTTGCTCAAAGCGAGATGTTTTACACAAGTGCCAGAACATGAGTTAGTCGAAATAGCCGCAGGAGGCTTAGATTATTCCATTAGGAAGAAGTTAGACACTCAATACCTGAGAGACATGGCCCAACTGGCCGATAGAGTTCGACAGGTCGAACGCCTTAAAGCTGAGAAAGCCAAGGCAACGAAAACTCATAAGAGAGAGAGGATATCGTATGTTGAGATGGATGACGAAGATCCAGAAGCCTTCGACGAAACTATAACTGTCGAAGAAGGCGAAGTCGATTTAGCGGAACTAAAACAAGGACCACCATATTCTTGCAAGCTGTTAGTCCCCTCAAGTGGAAAAAATCCCACTGGTCCAGAAAGGACCAACGATAGGTTCCCCAAAAAGACTTATAGTTTTGATATTACGAAATGTGATGAAATCTTTGACTTGCTTGTAAAAGATGGCCAAATGATAATACCCCCAGGGGTAAAAGTGCCTCCTCTTGATCAAAGAAAGAAGAGAGGCTTTTGTAAATATCATAATTTTCTGGGCCATAAAATGTCTCAATGTTTTCTTTTCAGGAATCTTGTGCAAGACGCTATCGAAGAAGGGAGGTTGAAGTTTGCTGACAAGACCCCCATGAATGTGGACTCTAACCCGTTGCAGGCTGAAGCCCATTATGCTGAACCTTCAGAGGTGAACGTGATCGAGGCATCCAGAAGCCAGTCGAAGAGGCCAGGAATCACAATGGTCGAAGTCTCAAAGGACCATGTCAACATGCCAATCTTTGGCAGTTTTTCTGGGAATCTATCCAGAAAGACAATTGAAGCGGTTCAGAAAGCGGTCGAAAGCCCAAAGCTGGAGACAGTTGGAGCCCAAAAATCTGGAACAAAACCCAGTTCTCACTTGGCCGCAGTTCAAGGCCAGACATAGGGCTTGGAGATTCAAATGAAGCAGTTGACTCTTGCCAACAAAGATACCATGAATGTCAACATGGTCGAAGTCTCTGAACCAAAAGCATCAGAGGAGGCCATGAGGCAAGAACAAGCTAACAAAACTGCTTTCCCTCGGGAAAATGAAAATCTGGCAGATTTTCTGCAAAGATGCCAGAAAAAGAAGTCAGAAGTGATGCTGTGTCCCAGATGCAGTTCGATCTTCGACAAAAAAGCTGCTGAACATATTCAAGGTGTAAGAGAACCAAATAAAAGAAGGGAAAATGTTGATCTTCGACATGATCCCAGAAGAGCCTCCCAAAGAGGTTCAAACCAAGAAAAGAGGCCACTGACTTTCAGGCCTCCAACTAATGTGCCAGTAGATACATGGTACAAAAAATCTGGTCGAAAGAGGCCAAGCGAAGAAAGATGGCACTCCTTCGATGTGCCAAGAGGTTCGTCTTTAGCACATAAGAAAGAGCCTCAGGTTGCTGCCCTTAAAGTGACACAGGTGTCAAGCAACTACAAAGGGAAAAATCCCATGTCTCGATCTCAATGGAGGAGATACCAGAGGCGACGAAAAGCTGAGAGGGAGGCTGCTAATGAACCAAAAGCAGAAACCAGTTCAAATGTTCCTCAAAGAAAGCAAAGGAAACCTCTGGAAAGAGAACCAGTAACCAATAGGCTAGTTTGGCCTAACCAAGGTGAAGTTGAAGACGAAGATGGTTCTGAGTCTGATGACACTTTGGACATCATGGTGAATATAGTCTCAGTGCTGCCCAGAGAGTTCAACCGCCAGGTGGAGGTCGAAACAAGTGATTGGGAAGTGGAGCAAGAAATGGCCAAACATAGGCCAGTGTGCTATTTCGTCATGGATAATGGCACCACTGAGGAGCAGAATGGGTTCTTCGAACCACCTACAGAGGCGATGAAGAATCACCTCAAGCCTTTGTTTATAAGGGCTAAACTCGAAGAAACCACAGTAAATAAAATCTTGGTGGATTGTGGGGAAACCATCAACATTATTCCTCACTTTATGCTAAGGAAAATAGGCAAAAGTGATGAGAACATCAAGCCTCACAACATGGTCCTGTCGAATTATGAGGGCGGCATAGGGACCACAATGGGTGTGATCCAACTGGATATCAAGGTGGGATCTATCCTTCGACCAACTATGTTCATGGTCATATCGGCCAAACCTAACTATAACCTTTTGTTGGGCCGTGAATGGATTCATGGTGTTGGAGCTGTACCATGGGATGGTCGAAATCATAGAAGCAGACCAAAGCTATTACCTGGGCGAAGTGAATCACCTAGGGCTGGCAGACTTCAACAAGAACTTGGCTCACATAGGGCCATGCCCAACACCAGACTTCAACTTGGCGCCAGCGCCAAATACTTTTTGTTCCCTATCCCTGCACCCTGAGCATGGTTTTCAATGGGACAGAGAAGACTTGTCCCACATAGACTTCAGTGGGTTAACTGACATCCAACCAACTGGTTGGGGAAGTGAATTCAGTGATAATGACTGAGTCACAATCATTGAAGCAAATTTCGGCTTACGTAGCCGAAACAAAGATGATAACGGCTCTCGAAGCCGAAGTAAAGTACATGGCCACACAGGCCAATGATCAACAGTTATCTGCTACAGGTCCTGGAAAGGACTTTGATCCAGAACCTCCTGATATCAAGCCAGAAGGGATGCATGAACAGAGGCTCGACGCCATCTATGACGATGAGCCTTTGGGCTTCAAAAAGGACCCCTTGGCGAACAACATCAAAATGTTAGCGCAAGATCCTTTAGAAGAAATCAACTTGGGCGAAGGGTCAGAGAAAAAGCCAACTTACATCAGCACAAAAATTGACCCAGAACTTAGGTTGGAAGTAATCCAATTGCTAAAGGAGTTCAAGGACAGTTTTGCATGGGATTACGACTAAATTCCTGGTCTCGACAAAGGATTGGTGGAACTTCAGTTGCCAATCAAACCTGGGAAGAAGCCAATCAAGCAAAGTCCAAGACGCTTCGCTCCAGAAATACTGTCGAAGATCAAAACGGAAGTCGAAAGACTGCTGAAGTGCAAATTCATACGCGTTACGAGGTACGTCGAATGGATTGCAAACATTGTGCCAGTAATTAAGAAAAATGGTACATTGAGGGTGTGCATAGATTTCAGAGATTTGAATGCTGCTACACCCAAAGATGAATATCCTATGCCTGTGGCGGAAATGCTAGTCGATTCTGCCGCTGGCTATGAATACCTGAGTATGCTCGATGGTTATTCAGGATATAATCAAATATTCATTGCTGAAGAGGATGTGTCGAAAACAGCTTTTCGATGCCCTGGGGCTTTAGGCACTTACGAATGGGTAGTGATGCCTTTTGGCCTAAAGAACGCTGGGGCAACATACCAGCGGGCAATGAATTCTATCTTCCATGATTTTATTAACACCTTTATGCAAGTATATATTGATGACATTGTTATAAAATCTGTTTCCAGGAAGAACCATATAGACCACCTTCGACAATCATTCGAAAGAATGAGAGAACATGGTCTCAAGATGAACCCTTTGAAGTGTGCATTCTGTGTGAAAGCTGGAGATTTCTTGGGCTTCGTTGTCCACAAGAAAGGAATCGAAATCAACCAGAACAAGACGAAGGCAATTCTGGAAGCGAAAGCGCCATCGAATAAAAAGGAACTGCAATCTCTGTTAGGCAAGATAAATTTCTTAAGGAGATTCATATCTAACCTAAGTGGGAAAGCTCAAGCCTTTTCACCCTTGCTTCGACTGAACAAAGAGGGATTCGAATGGGGGCAGGAGCAACAAGAAGCCTTCGACAAAATCAAAGGGTACCTCACAAAGCCACCTATTTTGGTGCCTCCTTGTAGCAACAGGAGTATGAGATTGTACATAGCTGCATCCGACAAAACTTTGGGAAGCATGTTAGCCCAAGAAGATGAAAGTGGAGTCGAAAGACCCATTTACTATCTTAGTAGAGTTTTGAACGATGCAGAAACTAGATATAGCGAAGTTGAAAAATTGTGTCTATGTATGTATTTCTCTTGTACAAAACTCAAGCAATATATAAAACCAGTTGATGTGTATGTTTCGTCTCATTTTGATGTTTTGAAGTACATGTTGTCGAAACCCATCTTGCACAGTCGAATTGGCAAGTGGGCACTAGCATTAACTGAATACTCCTTGACCTTTATGCCTCTTAAGGCAGTAAAAGGACAAGTGGTTGCAGACTTTATAGTCGACCACTCAATTCAAGTTGAGAGTATTGATTATGTGGAGATAGAACCTTGGAAATTCTACTTCGATGGTTCCAGCCATAAAGATGGAACAGGAGTATGAGTCTTGATTATTTCTCCAGAGAAAATTCCAACAACATTCAAGTACAAGATATCAGGTTCTTGTTCGAACAATGAGGCTGAGTATGAAGCTCTAATTACTGGCCTTGAGATATTGTTGGAATTGGGGGCAACTCGAGTCGAAATAATGGGAGACTCAGAGTTAGTCATTAAGCAGGTCACAAAAGAATATAAATGCATAAGAGAAAATCTCATTATGTACTTTGTGATAGCAAATCGTTTGTTGAAAAAATTTGAAACGGTCAATATTCGACACATACCCAGGTTGGAAAATCAAATAGCCAACGATTTGGCACAAATTGCATCTGGGTACAAAATTTCAAAAACGAGATTACAAAGAGCAATCGAAGTTCGAGAAAAGATAAAAGCAACCTGTTTGTCACCAACAGACTTGGAATCGACAAGACTAGGGTATGCTGATCAAACTAACTTCGAGATTTCGTTCATAGACAATTTGTCAGAGCAAGATTGGAGAAAACCCATTGTGGATTATCTTCAAAATCCAGTAGCTTCGACAGAACGAAAAACAAAGTATAGGGCGTTGAGTTACGTACTCATGGGTAATGAGTTATTTAAAAAGACGCCTGAAGGGGTATTGCTAAAATGCTTAAGTGAAACTGAAGCATACATAGCCCTTTCGACTATGCACGCTGGAGCATGTGGGGATCACCAAGTAGGCCATAAGATGAAATGGTTGTTGTTTCGACAAGGACTATACTGGCCCACCATGTTGAAAGATTGTGTCGAGTTCGCCAAGGGTTGTCAAGAATGTCAGATCCATACAGGCATCCAACATGTACCAGCAAGAGAACTTCACTCGATAGTGAAACCTTGGCCCTTTAGAGGATGGGCATTGGACCTTATTGGAGAGATTCGACCAACATCATCAAAGAGCCAGAAGTATATATTGGTAGGCATTGATTATTTCACTAAGTGGATCGAAGCCACTCCTTTAGTCAATGTAGACCAAGAAAATGTTATTGAATTTATTCAAAAGAACATTATCTTTAGATATGGAATCCCTGAGACTATAACTACTGATCAAGGATCAGTTTTCACCGGTCGAAAGATGCAGGAATTCGCTCAGGAAACAGGCTTTAAATTTCTAACATCAATGCCTTATTATGCACAGGAAAATGGTCAAGTCGAAGCAGCGAACAAAGTAGTGATTGGCTTGATAAAGAAGCATGTTGGGAAGAAGCCAAAAAATTGGCATAAGACGTTAGACCAGATCTTGTGGGCCTGTCGAACGTCCCCAAAAGAAGCCACAGGTACAACACCATATAGGCTAACTTTTGGTCATGACGCAGTGTTGCCAGCAGAAATTTGTCTTCAGTCTGCAAGGGTTCAGAGACACCATGATATTCCCTCTGAAGTTTATTGGGATATGATATTAGACGAACTAGTAGATTTAGACGAAGAAAGATTGCACGCTCTCGACCTACTAAGGCTTCAGAAGAAAAGAGTGGAAGACTCTTACAATAAAAAAGTGAAACCTAAGGCATTCTCGCCTGGAGAATTAGTTTGGAAGGTGATTCTTCCCATGGATCGAAGGGATCGAAGCATGGGAAAATGGTCACCCAAATGGGAGGGACCATTCAGAACTATCCAGACTTTTTCTGGTGGAGCTTATGAAGTCGAAGAGTTAGGTGACGATAAAAGGCTTTTGAGAGTAAATGGCAAATATTTGAAAAAGTATAAGCCTATACTCCAAGAGATAAAAATAAATAACAAGTAACGACTAAATTAACCATAAATAAGCCAAAATGGAAAATTTTATAAATTAGCCAAAATGGCAATATTGTCAAATACACGTTACAATACATGGTTAAAGAGCTGAATCAATCAGAAGGGGATGGAATCCTTGAGTCGAAGGTATTTAGCTTGCTGCAGCTCCAATCTTTTGTTGCACAAGGCATTCTCCTGGACAAGCTTGGCAATTTGATCGTCGAAGGCTTGAGCTTTCTCAGCAAATTCTAAGCCTTGTGTGATTTCAGCTTGACTTTCGGTGTCTGGAACAGTCGAGAGAAGTTCCTCCTTGCGCTTAGTATTGGCATTCATCTTGGCCTCTAGCTCTTCGATTTGCGCCTTTAGGGAAGCATTCTCTCGATCTATGGCATCAATTTCTTCCTGCTTAGACGCCTTTTGCTTCGACAACTCTGCAATTCGAGAAGTCGTCTCTGATACAGCAGTCCATGCAGAAGAACTTTTTCCATATAACACTTCAAGCTGGCTGTTAAAGCCCCTTTGTCGCCGATAATCTGCTGAGACTTGATCAATAATGGAGTGTAACTCCATGATAAAGCCTGAAATCTCCGGAGTCACAGCTAGCAAGTCTACGGCATTCAAAACAGTCCCCAAATATGATGGAGCAGTAGGGTCCCCCTCCAAAGCTTTCATCAAATCTCTCTTGAAGAACTGAGCCTTGACCTTCGTCAAAGCCTCATCGAGAGGAGAAGTTTCAGTGGACTTCCCCGACTGAGTAGAAGCCCGCTGACTAATATCAGACGAACTTCCCTTGCTCTCGATAATGGCATTCAGATAGCCAATAGGATCAGTTTGCTTCAAGAGTTCTAAGTCTTCTTTCGACCTATGCTTTATTGAGGTGATAACCTTTGCAACAGCGTTGTCTTGGATTTAAGGCTGTTGAGTAGCATTTGCCTCGACTTGACTCTTTTCGACTTGAACTTCAGCAGTACCAGCGTCACCATGATCCCCTTCGCCAGCGTCACCGTGATCCCCTTTGTCACGATGTTCCTCCGACAGATCAACCACCTGAATCTCTTTTGGTTGTTGCTCTTCTGTTTATGGATCTTCTGTTTTTTGTTCTGCTGTCTCAACATTGGCTTCATTTGTTTCAGTATTGGCTTCATCGTTCGCCAAGCCTTTCTCTTGTGGCCTACTGAGTTCAGCAGAGTCCAATGTTTCAGAAGTCCTTGGCGCTGAGCTTTCAGTGGTTTCCTGAAAAAAGAAGAAGAAGGATCTTCTAAGTTAGAAAGAGATATTATCGAATGTGGGTATCGACACCTGAGTTAAAAAAGGGTCAAAGAGATTACCTGCAGAGGAACTTCAGCCCCAGGGCTGGAATTGTCGCTTTCGACAGGTTTATTGAGAAGAACATTTAGTTCCTCCTCCGTTGGCTCTTCAATAATTACTGGAGGTGGCCTGGGCTTTCTCCCAGCAACCTTTATTCTGATTGTTCGAGTCTCAGGAGAAGGAACGTCCTTCTTTAGCTTTCGCCTTTTAAGAGGGGCAGGGGGAGAATCATCTTCTTCGTCACTCCCAGACTCGACCGTCAGTGCTGGTCGTTTCTTGGGTGAAGGTGCCTAAAAAACCAATTGGAGTTCGATTTAGAAGCTGCATCGAAAGTCAGAATGTTAAAGCCAGAAGAAAATAATAAAAGTCTGGTTACCGGTGCAGAAGGCTTTCTCGAAGGACCTTCCCCCTGCTGGCTTGTTGTAGTCTTCGCCGGCGCTATAGTCTTCGCCGGTGGTGGAGGTTTTGTCAAGGGACCTCCTCCCTGTTGGCCTTCTGCAGCTTTCTTGGCTGCAGGATTTCGAACAACTGAAAGAAGACAAAATAATTAACAGGCTACCAGTCGAAAGGGAAAGACAAAATAATTTGGAAGGATGAACTTACATTTCTTTATTTTGTCCAAGACAAGAACAAAAGACTTCTGAAGTTCGTCCACGAAGTCCTTCTCGTCGAAAAACTCCTCAGCGTAGTAACTTTTCCACCACTCTTCGAAGGATGGTGAGCAGAGTAAATTAAGCTGATAGTCGAACAACGAAAGGACTGTTCGACCAGCATATCTGCCGATATGCTTAGTGGCAGCGTCTTCAGTGTAGTCGTTGCAAAAGTATAACATAGACTTCTCCCTGGGAAAAATAGGAGAAGGAAGTGTTTGAATGATACCAAACTGGAGAGAAACCAAGTTTGGTTGATACGCGATCAGACTCAAGTGAGTCTTGGAGCTCTTGAATCGCAGGGGCATTATTCTTGGTGTGAAAAATGCTTCCCACACTGTTGTATGTTCTTCGACCTGAGGGCCACTTGACAACTTAGGATGGGGCCTCGTGAACCACTATGGACCAACCTTTCGTCGAGCAAAGGGAGCCATGGTCGAAACAAACTCTTTCCTTTTGGCAAACATCAAGACGAAGTTTGTAAAGGTTTGTTGAAGCTCCAGCCCATCTTTAGTTGGGGTCAGCAGAGCCAATCTGGTGCCTTCGATGCACCTATTTGCTATCTACGGAGCTTTCTCATTTATTTGAGTCTTCTGAGGTAAGAAAGACTCGAAGGTGGCATTGAGCCACAACTGAAGCAGCCAAAAAGGTCCTGCAAGCAGCAGACTGGCTCTATTATCGATGATCTTCAAAAGAGTGGCTCCACTGCTAATCGACTCGTACAGATTCGCCAAAATCAATTCTGCCAAACAGATATTTTGGCCATGGTGGAGTTGGGTGGCGAGGGTAACCATCTTCTTGGTCACCTGTAAAGACTTTGTGCAGAACACAAAGCATGACAACCATAAGGCTAGAAACGCGATATGCTCTACATCCGACACAATGGCCGTCGACTTATCGTGATAATGATTGATATAGGTGGTGTAGGTTGGTTTTGTGGCAGAGAATCCAATCCGATCCTCCGACATTTCCTCTGGGTCGAAATAGTCCCCAGTGGGTCGAAGGCCAGTGATGGCAGCCACGTCGAACAGCGTGGGTGTCAGCATTCCGCAGGGAAGGTGGAAGGTGAAATGGGTGTAATCCCAGAAGAGTAAGGAAGCTATCAACATTTCTGGGAATAGTTGAGACCCGTTTTCGACAACATAACCAGGTCGAATATCCCCAGATCTTTCCAGATCGAAGCCTGGCTTTTCTCCATTTTTTCCAGCCAAGCACTGTAGTCAGGAGTGAGGCTAGGGCTAGACCTGAAAGTCCTAACACCCCGATTGAGGAAGCGAAGATCGATTTTCTCCTTAGCGGGATCTTCGTTATCCTCGACATCTTTCTTAGAGCATCCAACAGGTTTGATCCTCTCGAGCACTGGAAAGTAGCTTTTGATCTTCATGGCTTCAGTGATGCTTGGGTATAGCGGGCCAGACATGGCGAAGATTTGGTTGGAGTATCCAACCGGAATCATGAGTTGGCGTGAATAAGCGTCACGTACAGCAATGTCTAGGGGTTCAGGAACCCTTTGTTGGCCTGTAGGAGAAACTACAGGAGCAGTGGAGAAAATATTGGGTTTAGCATTTCCTGAGGGGATGTTAGAACTAGGAGCGGTGGAAGAACCGGACGCCATTGTTGATGTTAAGGTTGAAGATGAAGTGAAGAACAAAGTTGTTTGCAAAGTTTGCAGAGAGTTTTTGTTCAAAGAAGTTTGAAGGCAAGGTAGCGTGAAAAAGTCCCACAATGGGTACTTGGCGCTATTTATAGTAGTTGGGGAAATCCCCAAATTCGAGGACATTTAATGCCATTTAATGTTGCAGAGGGTAGTGGGACACGTGGCGTCCCCCTGTTAACACAGCCGTTCTGCAGAAATGAAAGGGTGCAGCGTGCGCCCTCGTTTTTGGGAATTGTCATGATGACAATTTTTGAAAAGACATTTGGCACGTTGTACGCTGTACTGAGGTGACGTCTTAGGTACGGATGAAATGATGGCTTTTTCTTGGGATTGTCAGTGGTTGGTAGAAGACAAAAAGTGCACAATTTAATTTGTGACTAAGAGTGAGAAGATAGGTGTCGAATGGAATTTCAAAGAATGCCTTTTTCATTTTCAGAGTCGAAATAAGGCATTCTTGGGGGGCAATTTGTTGGCTCCTAAATTCGACACCCTTGTTTTTATTAATATCAGCCATTAAAGCTGAAGGATGTTTTTGACCAGCTGGGTCTGTCGAAATGCCCATCAGAAGATGGCAATGTACTTAGAGGATTTCTTCCAAGGGAGAATTTGGTTGCCTTCGACGTCGAAGGTGTGGCTCGTCGAAGATGCCTCTCGACGAAGGTGTTCGATTGTTCAGAGTGGAACGGTTTGAAATTCAAGCGTTTGGAGGGAAAACGGTTTCCAGCGGTTACCAAGTGCAACGTGCAAAGATCTGGAGCGTCGAACGCTGAGAACGTGCCAAGTGGAGTCATCTCGAAGCAGTGTAACTGCCCGACGGTTACTTGGGATGTTTTAGTATAAATATTAGTAGTTCACGCAGTTTTTCGCGTGTGTTCACAATTATATACAAAGTCACTCATATAGATTCGAGTACCCAGCGTGTGAGAAAGAATTGTTGAGAATGTATGTGTGAAACACCACTTTTATTAATCAAAGTCATTTACTTTCCAGAAACTTTATTTGCTTTCTCCTTTACTTTTCCTGTCGAAAACCTTTATTTCAAGCCTTCCTGTATTTTATCAAGTTCTCTTCTTCATGCAATTTACATAAAGCTTCATTATTTCCTTGTCATTTAACCATAGTCAAACTTAATCAAAACCCCAAAATCAACCATGTCTTAGGATCAATCTGATCGATCCTGCGAGTCACCAAATAAGTAACCATTTGGAAGATCAGCGGTTGTTTACTAAAACCAACGGTAAACACCTGTATGGAGACGAATTGTGATGGACAATCTTGAATTCTTCACACAGTTCTGTCATCATTTTGTTGTTCAAATTTGAGCCATTGTCAATGATGATTCTACTCGGCACACCATACCGGCATATCAGATTATTTTTGATGAAACGCACAACCACTTGTTTGGTAACATTGGCATAAGAAGCAGCCTCTACCCATTTGGTAAAGTTATCAATCGCTACCAAAATGAAACGGTGTCCATTCAAAGCTTTGGGTTCTATCATCCCGATCATGTCAATACCCCACATAGAGAAAGGCCATGGGGAGGAAATTACATTGAGAAGTGTCGGAGGCACATGGATCTTATCTGCATAAATCTGGCATTTATGGCACTTCTTTGCAAATTTTCAACAATCAGATTCCATTGTCAACCAATAGTAACTTGTCCTTAGCATCTTTTTAGCCATCGAATGTCCATTAGCATGAGTGCCAAATGACCCTTCATGAATCTCATGCATCAACATGTCTGCTTCGTGTCTATCCACGCATCTGAGCAAGACCATGTCATAATTTCTCTTCTATAGCACGTTTTCACTGAGGAAGAAACTGCCTGCCAATCTTCTCAATGTCTTTCTATCTTTCCTCGATGCACCAATCGGGTATTCCTGAGTCTGAAGAAAATGCTTGATATCATAATACTAAGGTTTTTCATCTGCTACCTCCTCTGTCACAAACACATGAGTGGGCCTATCCAGCCGTCGAACTGTAATACAGGGTATATCATTCCAAGAATTCACTTGATACATGGAAGCCAGAGTTGCCAGAGCATCCGCCATTTGATTTTCATCTCTAGGGATGTGATGGAATTTAACTTTATTGAAGAAGGGTAGCAATCTTCTAGCATAATCTTTGTAAGGGATTAAGCCAGGGTGACGAGTATCCCATTCTCCTTTAATATGATTTATTACCAAAGCTGAATCACCATACACATCTAGAATTTTGACTCTGAGATCAATAGCTTCCTCAAGACCCATGATGCAAGCCTCATATTCCGCCATATTATTAGTGCAATCAAATGTTAGCCTCACAGTAAAAGGAATGTGCGATCCATGAGGAGTGACAATGACAACACCAATTCCTTTACCATAAGCATTCACCGCTCCATCAAAAATCATACTCCAATGAGATTCAGGGTCAGGGCCTTCCTCAGGCAATGGTTCATCACAATCTTTCACTTTCAAGAACATCACATCCTCATAAGGGAATTCAAATTCTACAGACTGATGATCTTCCACCGGTTGGTGAGCAAGGTAATCTGACAACACACTACTTTCAATAGCTTTTTGAGTGCGGTACTCAATATCATATTCAGACAACAACATCTGCCAACGGGCAATTCTCCCTGTAAGAGCAGGCTTCTCAAAAATATACTTGATTGGATCCATTTTGGAGATCAACCAAGTGGTATAATTCAACATATATTTCCGCAAATGCTTTGCCGCCCAGGCCAAAGCACAACATGTCTTTTCTAGCGTGGAATACCGCAACTCACAATCAGTGAACTTTTTGCTGAGATAATAAATGGCGAACTCTTTCTTTCCCGTTTCATCCTGTTGTCCCAGAATACAACCCATGGATTTATCTAACACCGTTAGATACATAATCAGCGGTCTTCCTTCTACGGGAGGGAGCAAGATAGGAGGTTCATGCAGATACTCTTTAATACTCTCAAATGCCCTTTGGAAGTCATCCGTCCACACACAACCTTGATCTTTCTTTAGCAACTTAAAGATCGGTTCACACTTTACAGTCATGTGGGAAATGAATCTGGAAATATAATTCAAACGCCCGAGGAAACCCCTGACTTGCTTTTCAGTTCTTGGTGCTGGAATTTCTTAAATTGCTCTGACTTTATCAGGATCAACTTCAATTCCTTTCTGGCTAACAATAAAACCCAACAATTTCCCTGATCTAACTCCGAAGGTGCATTTATTTGGATTCAAGCGGAGACGAAACTTCCTTAAACGCTGAAACAACTTCAACAAATCTTTTATATGCCCTTCTTCAGTTTTGGATTTGGCAATCATACCATCAACATATACTTCAATTTCCTTGTGCATCAGATCATGGAATAGGGTTGTTATAGCCCTCTGGTACGTTGCACCAGTGTTCTTCAACCCGAAGGGCATCACTCTGTAACAGAATGTTCCCCAGGGTGTGATAAATGTTGTTTTTTCCATGTCCCCTGGAGCCATTCTTATTTGATTATACCCATAAAATCCGTCCATGAACGAGAATACTTTGAATTTTGTTGTGCTATCCACTAACATATCAATGTGAGGCAATGGAAAATCATCTTTTGGACTAGCTTTATTTAGATCTCTATAATCTACGCACATGCAGACTTTTCCGTCTTTTTTCGGTACTAGGACAATATTGGAAATCCATTGAGGATACACTGACGTCACAAGAAAACCAGCATTAATCTGCTTTAGGACCTCCTCTTTGATCTTTACTGGCATATCTGGGTGGGTTCTTCTCAACATTTGTTTAACTGGCGGACACTCTGGCTTCAATGGAAAATGATGCTCACCAATGTCTGTATCTAGACCAGGCATGTCTTGATAAGACCAAGCAAAAATATCCACATACTCTTTCAACAGCTCAATCAACCCGCTCTTCACATCAAGATGCAACTATGCTCCAATCTTAATCTCTTTCAGATCTTCTTCTGAACCCAAATTAATCACTTCCAAAGGCTCCTTATATGGCTGAATGGTATTATCCTCGTGCTCAAGCAACCGTGATACCTCTTCTGGAATCTCATCATAATCTTCTTCTTCAGCCCCAAACACAGGACATTCAAAGTTGGGAGAGGGTGCAGGGTCATTGTATTCAACGGTTTTTTAATTAATCTACACATATGATTTATGATTGCTTTTAGAAACTGACACATATAACAAGTGATCATGCAGATTAATTTTCAGTTATCATTTATTTTGAAAGGGTTTTTTATTTGATTACCATTTCCCAAGAAAAAGCAGAAAATAAAGACATATTTTTGGAAGCAAAGACAACTTTTATTAATGATCTTAAAAATCAAAGAAAACGGATAAGCCCATACAATACTTTCACCTTGGACAGAGTGAAAGCTTTTCAAAGAAAGAAACAGCTTAACAAAACAAATTACTTTGAAATATGTATGCAAGAAGGAACATCAATGGTGACCCAGTTCTGAACTCGGACTCCATGCGTCATAAAATTCGGTACTTCCTGCTCTGCTTCATCTTCTTCAACAACATTGATTCCAGAACCAATTGGATGGAGGTAGCCTCCGCTGCGGAAAACATCATGATAACTGTTCACAGGAGACTTTGACTTCAAACTTTCGCCTTTGCCATTCTTCGAAGAAAAACCCAAACCAGTTCTGTTCTTGTTCACGGGTGGATCCACCAGTCGTCCCCAAACTGCATTATGACCATTGCGCACAACCTGCTGCGCGTCCTTCAGGGAAACTACAGAATTCTCATTCCTCCTTATGTTGTCAATGGATAGGGCTTGGAACTGGGTTCCAATAGCAGCCTCATCAGCTTCTACAATACTGAAAGAGGATAGATGGGACATCAACGACGCCTGCTCCCCATTTATGATCACTACCTTCCCTTCACGCACAAATTTTAGCTTCTGATGCAGAGTTGAAGTGATAGCCCCTGCTTCGTGTATCCATGGTCGTCCAAGCAAACAACTATATGCAGGAATAATATCCATAACCTGGAAGGTTATCAAGGACAAATGTGGTCCTATATGGATGGGCAGGTCCACTTCACCGATGACAGATTTCCTTGACCCATCAAAAGCCTTCACAGTGATGCCACTCGGGCGCATAAATGTTCCTTGATACTTTAACTTCAAGAGGGTACTTCTCAGTATGACATTCAGCGCGGATCCGTTATCAATTAGCACATTGGACAATGAATCATTCTTACAGTTCATGGATATGTGGAGGGTCAGGTTGTGATTCCTCCCTTCATCTAGTAACTCATCATCACAAAAGTTCAAATTGTTACATGACGTAATGTTTCCAATTACGCTGCTGAATTGATCTAATGGCATGTCATTCTCTACAAAAGCTTTGTCTAGTACTCTCATCAGCGATTCTCTATGAGTAGAGGAATTCATCAATAAGGCTAGAATAGATATCTTTGAAGGAGTCTGCAATATCTGATCTACAATTCTGTAATCGCTCATCTTAATTATCTTCAAGATATCATCCACTTCTTTCTCTAATGTAGCTCCACTAGTCCCTCCTGCAGACTTCTTAGGCTCATCATCTCCAGCAATCTTCTTTCTAGCAACAACATCTCTTCGAATGACCGGCGCAAATACACGACCACTACGGGTCACTCTGCTATTATCAGCTATATTTCCAACATCTGGCATCGGCCGATGGGAATCTCCACCCCATCTTCTAAGATTGTAGCATTGTATTTGTAAGGCACAACCTTATCTGATTCATAGGGAACAGGACCTGGAAGACTAATTACCAATGGGGAAACAGCTAGTTTGCTATGGTACGCCACCTTAATATGAGTGGGTGAACCAAAACAAGGTACAATGACATTCACCCCTTCCTCAACACAATCAGCCATCAAAAATTCATTTCCGGCTAACAAATCTTCGTCTGAAGAGAAATACTTATCTGCGGAGGCATACTCTTCTTCTGACTCTTCCATCAAACAGACTTCAACTATATCAATCTCATGATAATCATCTCTCTGACCTATGATCTTGATGGTTCCATTGTCTAACAGCAACTGAACACCTTCCCTCACAACAGAACATCCTCGGGGATTTCGACAACAAATTATGCAAGATCCATATTGGTGTTCCATCTGACCAACAGTATGGCTGAAGGTAGCATGTAACTGCACTAGATCCTCATTCAAATGATCCACATCAAAAATTCTGAATTCACCCGGACATCCAGAAACCATATTCACTTCCTCTTCATATTCCACCCTAGGCCTGATTATATGGATTAAACCTTCATCCATCATCTCCTGTAAATCAGCCTTTATCTTCTCGCAACCTTGTTGTTTGTACTGCAAATAGCACAATCGGCGTGGTCATGCGTATAATAACTAAATTTACAGAGATATGCGTGCATCTTCACCAAATCCCCTCTAACCAAATTAATGTCAAAAATTAGAAAGTCGCCTGGACAACCGGCCACCATATTCACAGCATTCACTCCCCCGTGCTTGGGTAGAGGATTGTCTTTCACATTAGGTCCCACATCTTTGAAAGATAAAATTCCAGACTTCAACAACCTTTGCACTTCAGTCCTCAAAGGATAACAACTCTCAACACTATGCCCTGGTGCTCCTTGATGAAAAGCACACGTCTGGTCTGCTTTGTAATACCACGACCATGGTGATGGTACAACGGGAGATGGTCGTGTCTGGACCAACTTCTTCTGAACCAATGCTGGTAATAGCTCTGCATAGCTCATGGGGATAGGATCATAGTTCTCCCTTCTCTGATTATACCCTTGATTCCCCTGCTGGGATGGTCTCTGATACGCAACGGTAGTTGGAGCGGCATTCATAACAGGAGTAACTGAGGCGACTTGTTGATGACGCTGATAATTCCTTCTAGGAGCGTTTACCTTTCTCTCTTGCATAACATCATTTGTATCCCCCTCTTTCTTCTTTGTAAACCCGTAAGATGGCTTCTTCACACCTCCAGATCCTTCACCCTTTGTCAAACAGCCTTCTCTTACTGACTCTTATAGGCGGACACCCATTCCTACCATCTCTGTAAAATCACTTGGGGCACTTGCTACCATTCTTTCGTAGTAGAAAGCTCCTAGCGTCTTTAGAAAAATCTTGGTCATTTCTTTCTCTTCCATGGACGGAATCACTTATGCAGCCACTTCGTGCCATCTCTGCGCATACTCTTTGAATGATTCTCTGTCTTTCTGAACCATGGCCCTAAGCTGGTCACAGTAAGGCGCCATGTCCACATTGTACTTGTATTGTTTAATGAATGCTTCTCCCAAATCATTAAAAGTATGGATGTTGATGATGTCTAAACTCATGTACCATTTCAACGCAGCACCGGTCAGACTATCCTGGAAAAAATGAATCAGCAGACACTGTTCATCAGTAGGGGTAGACATCCTTCTCACATACATCACCAAATGAGCACGAGGGCAAGTGTTGCCCTTGTACTTCTCAAATTCTGGGACCTTGAACTTAGCAGGCACTTTAACATTCGGGACCAAACACAACTCATTCACATTCTGCACGAACAACTCTTTTCCCCTAAGAGCCTTCATCTCTCTTTGCATTCTATCAAACTGCTCTTGGAAATCATCCATTCTGTCATAAAGACCCAAGTCTTCACTCGGCGGAGGGAAAGGACGACACACATCTTCAGTAACAAACAGAACCAAATTCACTGAAGGAGGTGCAGCAGGAATAGTATGCACCACATGAGGTGCAGGAGTAACAACATTCAGAACCACTGGAGCATCTTGAGGACCCAAATTGAAACCTTCAAGTGCGAAATTCTCTGGCATTCCCCATGGATAACCCTGAGGCATACGGTTTTGAACAACAGCCGGAGTAGCGGATACAGGAACAGTCAGAACTTCAGTACTTGCCCTTGTTGGTTGAGGTTGAACACTCGGTGGCTGATTCTTAGCAACTACCAGAGCTTCCATCAGAGTAGTCAAGTTGGCCAAGCCAGCCTTCAAAGCAAAAACTTCTTCGCGTAGCTCGCGATTCTCTTGTTCTAAGTTGTCCATCTTCTTTTTGAAATTAGCCCGAGTGTTGTAGTGATGAGTCAGCCTGCTGAATGAAGTAAAGAAGCTGGGTAAGGCACTTGGATATGCATAACAAATGCAAAAACATGTGCAATATGATGCATGATATGCAATGTATATGATTATTATTATTTTATCATTTAATATTTCAAGGGATTTAAGATTTACAGACATATTGCAAACATCAAAATAACAACGCATTTGAAATACTGAAAATTTTTATTATAATAACTTCGAAATGGGTTACAAGTTTAAATGATCCCAAGTACAAGATGAAAATACAATCTAAAATCCTGAGAAAAGGAACTGATAAAGATCAATCTGTACGAATGCGCTTCCCTGTGAGCCTGGAAATATGAGCTCTCAACCTCTGGTTTTCTTCCACATGTCTGATGGCAACCTCCTTCCAATCATCTGAATCAGGAAGTGAACAAACAGCACCTGTTTGAGGCTTAGGAGAAAATAAATCTCCTTGCCTCTTCATAGACTCTACTGCTCGACTCTCAAGGATCTCGATCAAATCATCTCTCTCCTTCAGGTCTGCTCTTTACGAACTCTCTAAAGTCTGGAACTTGTTCTTCCAAGCATCCCTTTCCTGTTGCATCCTAACCAAAGCAAGCTGCAACTCTTCTAGATCATCTAATAAGGGAGGAGTGGTCTTCACAAAAAAATCAGGCATGGGTGTCTCCCGAATATACGACATCTTCAACTGAATGGCTCTCGATCGGACCCACTGAAGATATGGCTCCAAAGAAACAACACCCCTAGGTCCAAAATCCTTCCTACTCTTCTTATGAATGTGACTCCAGGCCTTCGCAATCTGCTCCCTAGCTTCCCTGTGGTCTTCTCCTTCCTTCAGAAAGAAACTACTCAGATGAATATTGTTCGGTTTATCCCTCATCGGATAACCAAGTTGTCGCCGTGCAAGAACATGGTTATAATTAATTCCTCCCTTTGTACCAAGAAGAGGCACATTGGGGAAACTACCACAACTGTCAATAATCTCCGCATCCTAGTAAGCTCGATGATACCAATCAATATCCGAGTGAGTAAGTGCCATGATCTTAGGAGCCCAACGGGGTTCCTTCTTGACATCCCAAAAAGCGTCAGACTGAGGCATATGAGAGGTAAACCACCGATACAACAAAGGCGTGGAACATATAATCATTCCCCCATGATAAGAATTCCGAAGATGAACAAAATAATAAGCATCACCCAAAAGTGTAGGAACCGGGTTTCCAATCATGAAAATCTTGATAGCCTTAATGTGGACAAACTTGTCCACATTAAGAAATAAGAATAATCCATAGGCGAGTAAAGCAAAGATGGCCTCAAAAGAAACCGTACTCTTCATCCTGGCAAAGTAACGAGCTTTCTCCAATAAGAACTGAGCTGGTATTCCTCTAATCCCTCCTTTGGTAGTCATATGAGCTTCCACCTCAGACTTCCCCAGATGAATCAAAGCAGCAATCTCATGTGGTTTTAGCTCACCCTCTAAACCAGTAAAAGGAACGTGGTCGGTAACAGGTAAATCCAATAGATAGGAATACTCTTCCAGTGTTGGCATCAACTGATAATCGGGAAAAGTAAAGCAGTGATACACCGGATCATAGAACTGGACCAAAGTTGAGAGAAAACCCTCCTTCATCTTCAGCTTCATGATAGGAATAATGGATCCATACTTCTTCCGAAAGTCTGCAGAACACTCGATCTCGGGAATTAGACTGATCAACTCACCTATCTTAGGATCCTTGAAACTGTATTTCCCGGTCTTTCTCTTTCCAGAATCCATGGTTTAAAGATATTCACAAATAGTCAACCTTTAAATGCCTTGAAATATTGTTTTTTCAACAGATGCTTATGAGTGCATGGATGCATGATGCAACAATCACACACAAGATCACACATATAGGGTTTATAGGTTCAACGTCACGAGCATGAGGTCAAAGGTACTACCCATAAGGTATTGGTCTAAAAAGTTATCACCTGCCGAACAAGGTTCTAGAGGTTCTCAGAGTCTACATCCTTCCTTCGGATATTACCAACTTCCCGATTAATCGGTAATTAGTAATATTCTCAAGAAAGACTCGTCCGAGCGTAGTATCGCGTGACAACTACTTCCGAATTACTCCGTTATAGCTTCCGCACAACACCTAAAAGGCCAAGAGGGGTTAGGTAATCTACGGTCCTCAGCTTCAGCAGGCTCCTAGGTCGAAAGCAGTACGTCTTCCCGATAAATCGGTAAACGATAGTACAGTCAAAGGGGCCTCCACTAAGTGGGGGATCTCATGCCTCCTTTTTCGGGATTACTCCCTTAAAGTTAACATGACTATACCGCCCGTCCTATCTTAAAGTTTGCCCAAGTCCGGGTATAGGACTTATGAGTAATCACCAAGAACCCTGTAAACCAGGAAAATCTAGACAAACATATATACAAAATATAACACATAAACAACAATAGCACATATACAGATATAAACAAAGATAGGTTTAACCTACTTAGGGCTGGACCAGCAAGAGGTCAATCTTTCCCTAGTGAAGTCGCCATTTTTTATGTGGTGGTAGAAATGTGCAAGACTAAGCCATTGGATTGACTAGACTTTATACAAATCAAAATAAAAATCGCCATCACGCTTTATTGTTTCCAAAGGAATGGGAAAAGAGCGAATAACCCAAAAAGAGGGGGAAAGATTCAAGGTAAGGGGGTTGGTTATGCAAAGGGAAGGTATTAGCACCCTAAACATCTACGGTACTCCGCAAGAACCTCTTTGAAAAATCTGTATATTTTGGCTATAAAAATGTGTTATATATAAAATGGATAGTGGAGGTGAGAAAAGAAATATTTTTATGATTTTTGCACCCGCCGCGGTTGCGAACCTTTACTGCCTACGTACCACCTTTCGTGCAATAGGGGATCAGGTTACACGTAGTTCCTCTTTTAAAAATTTGAAACACAAGTGTGTTGGTTGATTTTATGAGATAAGACATCATCGCAATTGTCCATGTGAAAAACATACTTACTACCCACAATCATGAGAAATGAGAATTTGCATCATCTCAAAGTGGAGGATATGGCTTGGATTTTAAAATCAACAATGCCTCACTCAACACCCAAGTGGAAAATATCTCACTTCACTACATATTGTAGAAGTATAGTTGTTTGCATCACTACAAGGATTGACAAGAGTCTAATCTTTTGAGGAAAGTTTAAAGATAAAATCCAAAGTGGCAAAATGGTTTGAAATGAGATTGATTGACTTTTAGTCTTCTCACAAAAAAAGGTCAAGGTATTATTAAATTGATTGAAATTTATTTATGAAAATGTTTCGAAGATGCATGGACCTAAGTCCAAGTTTATTATGAAAATGTTTCAAGTTTCAAAACAAGAAGAGTTTTTTTTTAAAAGGAGGGAGAAGACTTTGGAAATTAAAGAAGATGGGAGGATAAGAAGAGGCTATCCTAAAGCATAAGGTAAAATTTAGGGCTAAGAACCATCTAACCAACAAGAAGCCAATACTTGACATTATGAGTCAATATAGAATTCCCATTCTTCTGATTGAAACCAAGCAAGCAAAGATACTAGACCTCTTGAAAGAACCAAACTTCAAGTGTTTTAAGTCTTCACAAAAATTGGGCAGAGTAACGGCTGTATACGGGTGAATTCCAGATTACAAACAAAGATCGTAATCTCAATAACCTGCACATAAAACAAACAAACAACCTAATGTCTTGAGGTAAACCTCAAGAACTCCAGACAAAATACCAAATAAAGTCACAAAGTCTCCAAGATAGGCCAAGGTCTCTAATCCTAAGTCCAAGAAGTCCATCACTCCATAATGCAAAGGATAGTAACCATGTAGTCCAAGTATTATTAATGATTTTTATGGTTCATGTTGATTATTAGGTGTCTTTAAAAAGAAAGAAAAGCTCAAGTGAGCAAAATAAAAATGACATAAAAGTAAATGCTCAAGTGAGCAAAGATGAAAATAACATGAAATGTAAAATGCTAAAAGTAAATGGTACATAAAGCATGAAAATAAAAGCGTAAAGTAAAGCTAATTGTTAGTAATTAGTGGTTAGTTGGATGACCATCTTGAAACTTACATTTGGAACTCATTAGAGGATTGGTAGAACCAAAGCCTCCACACAACAAGTTGCATTTGCTTTTTGTCAAGTATATCATCCATTTTGGAATTCTCACAAGGCAACATGTAATGATCAACGATGTTTAAGTGATCCGCGTTGACCAAAGGTGTTGTAGATCCATTAGAGGATTGGTAGAACCAAAGCCTCCACACAATGAATCTCAAGGTTATTGGATCAAAGAGATCAAATTAACATACTTGGGCTTGCAATCATAAGTTTGGGCCACGAATTATCATTTATTCGAATCGGGACAAAATTTAGCGCTATGTTAAGCAATCGTAAGTGGACTTATGTAGAAGTCACACCTATTTTGAGGTCGGTCAATAACAATCTATGTACTTCGTGTTTGGATAAATGATATAGAGATCACCATCCCTGAACATGTAGCACAATTAAAAAAAGAAAGGGATAAGATGAAGAGGGAGGGAAATTATAAGCTAATTTGGATCACCATTTCAAAATTCTTTCATCTTTAAATTCAACCACTCCTCTAGATGGATTAAAGCACTAAACATATCATTAATCCAAAGCACCGAAAATGAATTAAATAATTCACTCTTAGGTAGATTTTAATTGATGAACATTTATCCAACTTCATCTACATCACAAAGTCCATTGAGTTTAAAGACAAATTGGACATTTAAAATTGCAATCCAAACAAACAATCAAAAAGGAGTGAGTAGAAAAAGCATTTTGGATCAAAGCTGCCCCAAAACAAGGCAAAAAAGTGCATTCTGTTCCTGTGTAAATCGATTGCACTATTGTGTAAATCGATTTACACAGTACAATTTTCTAAAAATTGTGCAAAATTGCTTCTGTGCAATCGATTGCACTACAGTACAAATCGATTGCACACAGTTACAGTAGCAAAAACAACATTTTAAAAGGGCAATTTCTTGTTCAAACTTTCCATCAAACACCTTATGATCATGGATCTACTTGAGCACGAAAATTCCATCAAATTATGAGAAAATAACACCATTGAAATCACAAAATAATGCTCAAAGAATCAATCCCAAAGATCACCAAGAGATCACATTGTGAAAGATGAATTATCCAGCTTACCAAAGATAGATCTAGAGAATTATCAAAACAACTTCAAGAATTTGCTTCAATTCAACCACAAGAATCAATTGACCAAGCTTGGATGTAGAGAATTGATGGAGAAAAAGTGTTTGGATGAAGGTTTAGCTCAAATAATAGTAAGCTTCAATGCAAAGCTTACTAACTTTTTGAAAATGGAGCTTTGAGTGAATTTGGTAGATGAAGAGAATTGAGACATTTTTTACCAAGGTGGATTTGGCTATCAAAAGCTTGAAATTTGAATGAAATGAGAGCTCTATTTATAGAGTTTTAGGATTGGGATTAGTGGTAATTTGGTAATTGATTCTTGGAGCCAAAATTTGAATTAATGATAACTCTTTCAAAAATTAGAGCCAAAATTTGAATTAATGATAACTCTTTCAAATATTAGAGCTAAAATTTGAATTAATGATAATTCTTTTTTAAAAAAATGAAAGATTGGCACTAAAATTTGAATTAATGATACATCTTTCAAAAGTGAAGGAAAATTGGAGCCAAAATTTGACAAGTTTAAAATGCTGATTTTTTAAATAATTTTCACGCTGTGCAATCGATTGCACAGTGTATTTTTTTCAAAAATGGCGCAAAATACACTATGTGAAATCGATTGCACTTTAAGAGCAATCGATTGCATCAGTGAAAAAAAATGAAAATTTTTAATTCTTTTTTTTTGCAAATAGAGATTTTAGGAAAATAATACCAGAAATCCTTATTTGTCAGATGCTTCGACTTGGTACCTACAAAACAAAAATATACAAAGACAAAGACAAATATTATTTGTATTTTGATTAGAAGTTAGTCAACAACACATATACAAAATACATAACCAAGGTGCTTGGATATTCCTCAAGAGCAAACTTAAAGATAGGAAAAAAGAGGAAGAACCAACCCTAATGTGATCTTGTTATGATCGAGTTGATATGATATGATAGAGGAATCTTAGGAGAAAAAATTGGGGTACAACACTTACACACACCCACACTCACAAATGCAGGTACCCTTCCATTTCGGAACCCATGGGTAACAATACTGCTATAGCCTTTAGTGACTCCGAAGATCTGATCAACCAAGCCGAATACGAAGGTGGGGAAGATTGTGAGGTGCCAGGGGAATTGGCCAGATTACTACAGCAAGAAGAAAGAGAAATTCAGCCTCATGAAGAGCAGTTGGATACAGTCAACTTGGGAACTGAGGAAGACAAAAAGGAAATCAAGATAGGTGCCAACCTAGAGCCGAGTGTCAAGGAACGCCTAATTCAGCTACTACATGATTATATTGAAATCTTCGCCTGGTCATACGAAGACATGCCGGGACTCGATAAAGGCATTGTGGTACACCGTCTCCCCACTAGAAAAGACTGTCCACCAGTTAAACAAAAGGTCCGCCGCATGAGACCTGACATGTCAGAGAAGATCAAAGAAGAAGTTGTGAAGCAGTTCAATGCTGAATTTCTGGCTGTTACTTCCTATCCATAATGGGTTGCTAACATTGTGCCCATGCCTAAGAAGGACGGCAAGGTCAGAATGTGCGTGGATTATAGAGACTTAAACAGGGCCAGCCCTAAAGATGACTTCTCACTTCCGCACATTGACATCCTGGTTGACCACACAGCTCAACACAAAGTATTTTCTTTCATGGATGGATTCTCATGCTATAACCAGATCAAAATGGAACTTGAGGACATGGAGAAAACTACTTATGTTACACAGTGGGGTACGTTCTACTACAAAGTGATGCCATTCGGACTGAAGAATGTCGGGGCAACCTATCAACGCGCCATGGTAGCTTTGTTTCATGATATGATACATCATGAGATATAGGTCTACGTAGATGACATGATAGCCCAATCACAAACTGAAGAAGAACACCTTGATCACTTGCAAAAGCTGTTTGTCAGGTTGAAGGAGTACAAGCTCAGACCGAATCCAAACAAGTGTACATTCGGAGTCAGGTCCGGTAAGCTCTTAGGTTTCATTTTCAGCAACAAAGGCATCGAGGTTGATCCTGCCAAAGTCAAAGCTATACAAGAAATTCCCGCTCCTCGCACTGAGAAGGAGGTCAGAGGTTTCTTGGGACGCCTAAACTACATTGCAAGGTTCATTTCTCACCTAACATCTACCTGTGAACCATCTTCAAGCTGTTGAAGAAAGATCAGATAGTTAAGTGGAATGATGACTGTCAAATTGCTTTCGATAGAATCAAAGAGTATTTGCTAGAACCTCCTATCTTGATGCCACCCGTCGAAGGAAGATCACTAATCATGTATCTGACTGTCTTATAAAATTCAATGGGATGCGTGCTGGGCCAACATGACGAGTCTGGCCGAAAAGAGCATGCCATTTATTACCTTAGCGAAAAGTTTACCAACTGTGAGACCCGATACTCACTGCTCAATAAAACTTGCTGCGCTTTGGTATGAGCGGCTCGCCGGCTAAGGAAGTACATGTTGACTCATACCACTTTGCTGATATCTAAGATGGATCCCATCAAGTACATCTTTGAGAAGCCTGCTTTGTCTGGAAGGATAGCTAGATGGCAGATGATCCTAACGAAATACGACATACAGTACACGACCCAAAAAGCTATAAAGGGGAGTGTGCTAGCTGACCATCTAGCTCATCAAGCTGTCGAAGATTACCAATCCATGAGGTTTGACTTCCCTGACGAAGACATCATGATGTTGGATAACATTGAAGAGAACGGACTATATGACGGACCTGAACAAGGATCCTGATGGATCCTGTACTTTGATGGTGCCTCCAATGCACTTGGCAACGGTATCGGCGTAGTACTCATCTCTCCAGAAGGTTGCCATACACCTTTCACTGCCAGACTTTGCTTCAACTGTACGAACAACATGGCAGAATATAAAGCTTGCATCTTTGGACTCAAGGCTGCCATAGACTTGGGAATCAAATCTTTGATTGTGTTTGGGGACTCAGCTTTGGTCATCAGTCAGATCAAAGGAGAGTGGGATACTAAACATCCAAACCTCATCCCTTACAAAGAACATGTCTTGACATTGTTACCATATTTCGAGCAGATTACCTTCGAGCACTTCCCGCGAGAAGAGAATCAGCTAGCAGATGCTCTAGCTACAATGTCATCCATGTTTAAACTTAACTGGGATAATGAGGCTCCCCAAATCACCATTGAACGGATGGTCGAACCTGAACATTGTCACGAGATTAATACTGAAGAAGTAGTTGACCAACCGTGGTTTCATGAAGTCAAAAGGTATCTCGAGGCTCAAGAATATCCTGAAGGAGCTTCAGTCAATGACAAAAAGTTCTTAAGGAGGTTCTCAGCAAAGTTCTTCTTGATCAATGGCATCCTGTACAAGCGCAATCATGATTCTATTCGGCTCCGTTGTGTGGACAAAGTTGAAGCTGAAAGAATTATGGCTGAATTGCATGAGGGTACCTTTGGCACTCACTCTAGCGGGCATACGATGACTAAGAAGATTCTAAGGGAAGGCTATTACTGGTCTACCATGGAAGATGATTGCTATCAACACTCCCGTACATGCCATAAATGTTAAATCTATGCGGATAAGGTACACGTGCCTCATGTTCCTCTAAATGTCCTAACAGCTCCTTGGCCATTCGCTATGTGGGGAATCGACATGATTGGAGAGATCAAGCCTACAACATCCAATGGACATCTCTTCATTCTGGTTGCCATTGACTACTTCACCAAGTGGGTCAAAGCAGCTTCCTTCGCATACGTTACAAAGAATGTGGCTGTCCGCTTCATCAAGAAGAACCTTATTTGCCGGTACGGTATCCCCGAAAGGATCATCACTGATAGCGGTACAAACCTTAACAATACTATGATCACCGCTTTGTGCGAGCAGTTCAAGATTCAACATCACAATTCATCCCCCTATCGGCCAAAGATGAATGGTGCAGTTGAAGCTGCTAAAAAAATATCAAGAAGATCATACAAAAGATGACAGTCACCTACAAGGACTGGCATGAAATGCTACCGTTTGCTCTTCACGGGTACCGTACCACAACATGCACATCAACTGGGGCAACACCCTATTCCTTGGTATATGGCATGGAGGCTGTTTTACCTATCGAGGTTCAGATTCCCTCCTTGAGAATCA
The DNA here is from genome assembly GCA_948472305.1 of Vicia faba. Taxonomy (NCBI): domain Eukaryota; kingdom Viridiplantae; phylum Streptophyta; class Magnoliopsida; order Fabales; family Fabaceae; genus Vicia; species Vicia faba. The sequence goes on from OX451740.1 coordinate 1,351,124,902, forward strand.
TGAAGGATGCTGGTTTGAGTGAAGATGATTGGATTCAGACACGGCTTGATCAGCTAAACTTGATTGATGAAAAGAGACTTACTATTGTTGGCCATGGTCAGACGTATCAAAAACGGATGATCAAGGCTTTCAACAAGAAAGTCAGACGCCAGGTATATCAAGTTGGGGATCTGGTAATCAAGCGCATCATCTTGCCGCAAAGTGATCCCAAGGGAAAATGGACTCCTACCTACGAAGGACCATTTATGATGAAGAACATCTTTTCTGGTGGGGCAATGATCTTAACCACCATGGACGGCGATGAACTTCCGCACCCTGCGAATGCAGACATAGTCAAAAGATACTACGCATAAATGACCCGCTAAGTTGACACACCTAGGCAAAAAAAGGGCATCCCGGTGAATTGAAAACCCGAAAGGGCAGTTTAGGCAAAAATTAGGGATAAAACAAAAAAATTTGTACACCCGGCAAGTTGAAAACCCAAAAGGGCGACTTGGGCAAAAAAGGGTTTCCCGGTGGACTGAAAACCCGAAAGGGCGGTCCAGGCAAAAGTTATGGAATTGAAGCGTATGACTATGTCTCGTCGGATCACTTTAAGGATAATCTCTTCATAGACAAACTCTGAGCTTCTGATCAATCTAATCATCTTTGGACGAAGCAACAGAAGGACAAGATATTCGGAGTTACGAAGGCTATAGCGGAATGGAAACCCCATGGGATTTTTACACACATAGCTATCTTTCTTTGAATAAAATTTTTCTTACTTTTATGACACCATCCTCTTACTAGGATGACTGTCTCCTTTGTACAAAACACTTATTCAAAGTAAATACAAAGATACCTCTTTCAAAGTACAAAAAATTATTCGCCTTTTTCTTTTACACTTGTGTTTTTATTTGCAAAAACGTCCAATGATTCATTGATGAACATATGCATTTGAATAGAATTATTGTTTACAAATAAACAGGACGGGAAAGAACAATTACTGACAGACTGAAAGGATAGGAAAATTTCTTTAGGCTATTCCATGAGCAATCCTTGCAGAACATCCTCTAGATCCCCATCAGAGCTAAAACCTTGAAATACATATCCCCAACGGAGCTAAATTTCAAACCCTTAATTCCCATCAGAGTTAAAACTTCAAACTCCCAATCCCCAGCGGAACCAAAGCTTGGAGTTACAGATCCCCAGCGGAGCTGAAACCTTCTTCCCCAGTCGAGTCAAGACTTCTAATCCCCCAACAGAAACCATCCATCTTCCCCAACAAGTTATCTTGAAGCCTGGAAGTCAACCAGATAACAGTTAACTTTTGTCTCTCCCCGACCTAGGGAACTCCCCAGTAGAGTGGCAGACGATCGAAACTCCTGAACCTACTCCCAGCAGTAAACTCTTCCCCACAGAGTCTTCATTACTCCCCAGCATGAATTTGTTAGAATTTTTACTCCCCTGCAGATTGAAGATTCTCATTCTCATTTCCCCAGTGAAGTCACCAAAGTTTTCATTACTCCTCAACAGAATGAAGATTCTCATTCTTAATTCCCTGCAGAAATCATCGGAGTTTTCCCTATTCCCCAGCCGAGTAAGGATTCCCATTGTGTAAACCCCCAGTAGAAGTCATCAAAGTTCTCTAGATTTCCCAAGCAAATTTCTCCAGAAGTTTGGCACTACTCTCACAACAGAATTTTTTGTGTCAAATACTCCAACTTCAAGATATGAAGGATCCTCACATCTGCACAGAAGTTGTTAAGGATTTATTGTCTCCAACAGTCGCCCAGGATTTTCTTATCCTCAGCAGTCAAGGATTTATTTTCCTCGGCAGCAGTCAAGGGTTTCATTATCCCCAGCCGTCAAGGATTTATTTTCCTCAGCAATACAGCTAATCAGCTTACATGCGCATACAATACAACCATATATCATAAACATTGATAAAGCACATAAATTACATCATACATTTCATGCAACATAACTTTGTGTTTCAGCTAACATTTTACCCTTTTCAGGATAAGATTAATAAGCTATCATTAACAATGTTCAAAGATTTCAGATATAGTTCAGATACGCTCCAGACACGGATTCCATTCTGGTACTTATTCAGATTTCAACTATCAGATGTCGATTAGATACGCTCCTAAGATGGATGCCATTCTGGTACTTATTCAGATTTCAACTATCAGATACATATTAGATACGCTCCAGACACGGAAGCCATTCTATTTCTCATTCAGATTCAACTATCAATTTCAAGTACAGATACACTCCAGACACAGAAGTCATTCTGTCACTTAGTCATATTCTAGTTCAGATACGCTCCAGACGCGGATGCCATTCTGGCCATTATTTAGTTTTCCGATACAGTACAGATACACTCTAGACACGGAAGTCATTCTATTACTCATTCAGATTCAACTTTCAGACTCCAGTCCAGATACGCTCCAGACACGGTTGCCATTCTGTCACCTATTCTAATTTTCCCCAGCTTAGAGACGCTCCAGACACGGATTCTATTCCTTTGCTCATTCATATTCAGTCTCCAGATACAGTTCAGATACGTTTCAGACGCGGATACCATTCTGATACTTATTCTTCTGACTTACAACTCAGCAAACATTCTTGGATGGCATCTTTAAGCCCATCTGCAACAATATTCTATCATATCTCCAAGTGGAATCTTTAAGCCCATTCCCTCAACTACATTTTGATGAGTGCAAATTTACGGGCACTCTAGTGTCCAATCATCTTTTACCTTCGAGTCACGAACGACAAACTCGCCAATCTAACTCTTCAGGTTCAAGAAGATTGAACAGGGGCAGCTGTTGTACCCCAAAATTTTCCCACTCATATTATCAAGATTTTTCTCACAAGACTTCTTGGACTCCAGACATGATTAGAGTTTGCTCAGCTCAAGACATCTCCTTGCATTGATGACCTGAAATTAGGGTTTGAGTTTGCACAAGGATTTTTGGACCATCAATGCTTAATGTGACTTTCATACACCATCTTGGATCCCTAAGATTTCCCATACCAAGTTTCAAGCTTTGAATCACATTTTTGCCCAGTCAATTGGACAGTTGACCTAAAAATCAACTGTATTGGGGAAAAAGTCAACCATGGACAATTTACAGTCAAACTTCATAATTTTTTATCCATAATAACATTCTAGGATCCTATTTACCATTTGATCAAGTTTGGACCACAACTCCTCAAGAAATTTGATCAAATCATCAAAAGGGCAAAATGGTCAAAATTAGGGTTTTTGATTGGGAAAGGGAAATTTTTGATTTCTAACCTAGCCAATGACCAATTGGTTTCAAACATGATTTTAAGGACTCAATAGCATCATGTTGACCTAATCACATAGTTCAAAAGATCTCAAATGCATAGGATTGACAGATGAATTTTCCAGTAAACTGATCAAAAGTCAACTGTACACTGAAAAGTCAAACTTTGACTTTTTGGTCAAAATCAAGTGCCAAGGGTCATAATTCATCAAGATATGTCAAAATGTGAAACTTTTTGACCAAGAAACCTAATTTTGCAAATTAGGGTTTTAATTTGAAAATTTTCATAACTTAGAATTTTTCTAAGTTATGGAAAATTTCTTATTTTTTCCCAACTTTCCACAACTTTTTCACCATGATGCAGTTGGATTCAAAGAAAACTTCCAACATGAAAGCTGTAGTACTCCATGAAATCTACAACTTTTATTCACAAAGTTTTCCCAAAAGATGCCTGGATCTCAAGTTATGATTTTGTGAATAGGGGTCCATAAACTTTTTAACTTAGTGAAATTTTGCCCTAGTTTAGGCAGATTTTTGACCTAAATTCATGGAAATTTTTCACCTATTTACAAGAGGTATCTCAAAATTCATTTCAAAGATGGATTATAGATCATGTTACAAGCTTTCCAAAATGTCCAAGAACTCTCCAAGATCATTTATGGTTAGGGAGAATCGAAGAAATGAAAAATGGAAATTTATCACTTTTGTGCAAGGCATTTTCACAATGTTACAAGTTGCAAATCCGTTTCAAACATGCTTGTACTTGGTATTACAGGTCCTAATCCATTCTAAACTCCATAATTGAATGCTAACACATTGGATATTGGCTTTATTCTGACCTATGGAGCTTTGCACAAAGAATTAATCCATTTATGGCATAAAGTTCTCAATACCATTTTCATAAAGCTTGCTTTTTGCAACTTTGCATTCCTTGAGCATTGAACCTGTTTCTTTGTCACAAGCAAGGTCCACAGTTATCAGGCATGTTTACCAACTCTTATCAGCTAAGGAACTAGCAAGTACAAGCTTTTGGGCTTTGTCACTTCACCTTTTCTTCAAACGCAAGCAAACTTGCAAAAGTCAAGTAAGCTTGTGTATCTGATAAAGGCAAGACTTTGTATCATTTTCAAACAACCTCAGAACCTTGTAATAATCCTAAGCAAGAATTGCTAACATCTCAAACACTCTCAAACACCAAAATCCCATTTTTCTTCCCAAACAGGGCATCTTCTGCAAAACTCAAGCCAAATAATATTTTGCTCGTGCGTTTTTTGTTTCAAGGCTTCAAACACATTCCACACCTCTTACCTAAAATATCCAGGCCTTTGTCTTGCAAATGTAACCCTTGTTTCAAGGATCACCATTTTCATTTTGAAGGTTTGCAGGTTGACTTCTACAGGGAGTTTCAGGCAACTTCAAGGCAAGCTGAGCATTGGGATAGCTTGAGGGGACTTCAAGGAAACTCACACGATCCTCGGGCCTCACTCAAAGTTCCCACATTGCCATATCCAAACTCAACTGAACAAGGTATTTTTCAAGTTTCTATCTCTCTATTTAGGCATCCTTAGGTAACGATTTGTGAAGCAAAGATGTAGTCCTTAACATGCTTGAGTTGTACATATGCATACTTCCCATTTATATTAACTGAGCTAAGAGTATTTGGTTGTTGAACATGCTGAAAAAACTAAGTCAGAATTTAGGGCCATTAAAATTCTCCCTGATCTTTGAGAGTTAGGTCATGAATTTTATATCATTGGAATCGTGAGTTAACAAGCTACACTTTTTATGTTATGAGTTTTTGATTTTATGCAAGCATGAGCAAGAACAGGATTTGAACACAGATGCGCGCGTGTTGGAGAAGGCTGGAGGACAGGGATGAAGTCCTGGGCCTGGCGCGCCTTGGGCCTCCTTTCCTGACTTTTTGCACCCCCCTGTTTCCTTTTTGCACCCCCTTGGCCCATTTTTTATATTTTGCATATTTTTTATTTTCTTTTGTGATTATTGACTTTATTATTTTTTTCTGGATATTAAAAATCCCAAAAATATTTTCTTAATTTTTTGCATTTTATTTTATTATTTTTATTATTTTTTTGGCATAAAAATAAGTTATTAGGTTAATATACTTTATTTTCTTAAATAAACTTGTAAATAATAAAAAATTACTTAATATTTTTTATTTTATATTTTATATACATTAAATATTTATTTTTCATACATATTTAATTTTTAATATTTATACATAATATTATTATTTTTCTTAAATAAAAATGGACAAATAAATAATATAGAAAACAATATTTTCTTTTAAAACAAAAACTAGGGTTTCCTCTTTAAAAAATAATACCATTATTTTTCTTATTTTTAGGACTTTGATAATTTTATTTTCTCATAAATAAAATAATAAATACAAAAACATTTTTGCATATTTACATTTTATTGCATATTTAAATAATTGTTTATTTATTTATTGTACAATGAATTCAATTGGGTTGTAATAGTGAATTAGGGTTTTATTTTGTGCAAATATCCCCATTCGAAACTTGTATCCCCCCTCCCATAATATTGTTGTAATAACTTAGTTTTACTTTACGCAATTTATCGCATTATATGCATGTTTAGTAAAAACTAGGGTTTGTATGATAAGACAAAAATCAAACAAATAGCATAACCTAATGCAAGACAAAAATGCATGAAAAATGACAACACATTGCACACAAGCACCTCTAGGGTTTCACCCACTTGGTTGCCTTACAAAATGGCCATGGTATGCATGCTAGGTATCTTGGCAAAACAAAAACAAAAACAAAAGATCATAGTCCCTCGATGATGCTATCTTGGTTGCCTAAAAAACAAATGATCTTAATCCCTCAATACTTGCTAAAGATACTTGGCAATATTGCTATCATGGTCATACGATGACCCATGCCCGTCCCATTTAACATCCAAAGATAGGGTTATCTACCAAAACAATGGTAGGTTAACAATGTCAAATGAATGAAAATGTACAAGAAAGACTTTTGAGTAGGTAGATGCTTCTAGTTACTTGATCAATTTGCAAACAATCCTTGCTATTTTCAAACAAACACACACACACATTTCAAAACATTTCCAAACAACTTTCAAAATATTGAAACATTTTTCAAAAGACAAACATCTTTGTATACATTCTTACGAACGAGAATCATTACAATGATTGCCTAAACAATGGCCTCTTTTCAAAATACTTTCAAAACCACACAAAGCACCATTTCAAACAATTGAAAAAAGCAAAGCAAGTGATCTAAAACAAGTAACTAAGAGCCCATGGAAAACCATGGATGAAAAGGGTGCTAGCACCTTCCCTTTTCATAATCTACCCCCCGAACCCAAAAACAATATCAAAGGTCTTTCCTGTGCTTTTTTACCTTTCCTTTTGGATAAAATAAAAGTCGGTGGCGACTCTTGCTAAACCGCAACATTTGTGAACACAATCGCAAAACCTCAAGTCAGTTCTCCCACCACGTCACACAAAGGTCTCAAGCGGTTCCCATGCTCCTCCATAGGTCTTCAACAATGTTCATGTCAAGTTTTAAAGCCTTGCATCACAAGCTTGCTCAATCAATAGCTCAGATGATTGAAAATAAAATGTATTGGGTAAAAAGTCAACTATGGCCAATCTACAGTCAAACTTCAAAAAATTTGGTCAACATCAACATTTTGAAGTTATATTCATAATTTGATCAATGGTTGATCACGATTCTTCAAGGAAATCCCTCAAATCATCAAAAGTCAAAAGTTTCCAAATTAGGGTTTCCATAGGAGAAGTCAGTTGAACTTTGACCAAGCAAAACTTTCAAACGCTTCATCAAATTATCCCTAACCAAAGCCTATTTTGAAGGAAATTCAATTCTCTACAACTTTGTAACTGTATGCTCAAGTCCAAAAAGTGCTTCATTTGATAGATATGAGCCCATTCATTATAGGTCATTTCAAAAGTCAACAAAAAAACACTTTTTGTGAAGGCAACTTACATCAAGATAAAGTATCCAAATGAAAAAATGATCAAACAAGAAATTGTAGAAGACATATTGAGCTTTCCAAAAATTCCAAAAGCACCTTCAAGAGATTAAAATTGAGAGAGTTATGACCAGTGCAAGTTGGGAAATTTTGAGAAAATGCATGAAGTGCAAAGTGAGAAAACTTGAAATTTTGAACTAGTGGACCTAACTTTTGTTGTTCAAACATGTTCACAATGTGTTAAAGGACCTCTAAATCCATTCACATATTTTTATGATTTTTATTTCTTTTATTTGAATTTTTATTCATTTAAAATGCAAATTAAATAAAATAAAATATGAAATAATGATATAAGGCGCATGGGCTTTTTGTTTCAATCCCATGGAGGCCCAAGAATCATTTGATAACCATGCAAAACCGTGTGAACTTGAAAATGGCATAGAATATCTCAAAATGGAAGTTTCTAAATGTGTTTTATTCTTGTCTCATTTGGACATGATTGCATTTGTTCCTTCCCATATTTGTGTACCTTAATCATACCTCTATATAAACACAAGAAGATCAGACCAAGAGATCATGCATCCTTGCCTCAAGAATTACAAAAAATCATCCAAACTTTCTTAAAACCCTCGAGTTTCAAAATTCACCTTGCAAGCCCTATCATTGTGAGATCTTCATTCCAATCATTTCCAAGAACATTGAAGGGTAAGTTTGGATAAGTTACCAGGATCTAAAATGCATAATGTTGTGATCTTCATACCATGCATCTCCGATCGCTTAATGTTGTGAAATTCATATCTTAAGTTTTGAATCGTTTTAAACCTTATTGTTATTACTAATGTGCTTCTGAGTTTCCTCCAAACAGGTTTTGATCACTATTATGATCCCTTGCAGTCAAAATTGCACTACACCATGCTTGCTCCGATCTGTACTATTTGTGCAATAGTGGCCAAACCATGGAATTTTAGCCTTAAAAAACATTTCCATTGAATATGCAACCCTCTATTTAGGGGGGTAGGGTATAATTTTCTGCCTAACAATGTTTATTTCGTAGGATAGAAAAAAGGACAGCCGGAGAAGACGACCACATCTAGGGCTCTGGCGCCTCTCAGGCCATTAGCATCAAGCTTTATATTTAATGTTATGAGTTAGTTTATATAACCAGATGTAAAGTCCACCCCAGCAGTAGGAGCGTGTATTGCAAAGGCATTAGTATACCAGGGTATGGGTTCGATCCTGCCCCTGGTATTTTGACATTTTTTATTTGTTATGTTTCCTTGTTCACAGACCCAATACAAGCCAGGCTAGCGCGTGCATCATAGACCCTCTCATCACTCTTCTTGGATATCAACAAAGTCAGATATAATGGACCCAGAGAAAGTCCTCACAATGCACATCCTAGAACTGCCTCCCACTGGATTCAACGCTGGTGTTTGGGCCTAATGATTCATGTCTTTCAGCACCCCCCAATTTCCTTCTGCAAGCCCATCATCACTTTTTTTATTTATTTTTGTTTCAATTTCTTTTTTTCATTTATTTAACATAATTAATTTTTTTCTAAATTAATTAAAATCAAAATTAACTTGAATTTTTTTAAATTAAATTAATTAAATTAACCTTTTTTTAAATTAAATTAATTGAAAATAATTAACTTAGTTTCTTTAGGGTTTTTGTCATTAAATATTTTTCAAATATTCAATTTATTATTTTTTTTAAACCTAAAAACAATTAGATTAAGTTAAGTCATCAAATTTTCTTTATCAAAATGATAACAAAAAGAAAACATTTTCTCCATTTCTCTTTTACTTTTACAATCTCCGCGCGCTCTTTTATTTTTGCATCAGTTGTTTTATAAATTATGTAATTGTTGATGGTTTGTAATAAATTAAACTAGGGTTTACTATTTCTTCCCACATTTTTTTATGGTTTGTACCCCCTTCCCTAAAGCCCTATAATAGTTTAGATTTATTTTCCATATTTTACTGCTTTCCTTATAATTTCTAGATGTATGCTAATAGGGTATGTATGACAAGATTTAAAACAAAACACTAGAAAACCTGATCAAGACAAATTAATTGAAAACAAATCACTTTTCACACAAGAACCTCTAGGGTTACTCCACTTGTTGCCTTCAAAAAACAATCATGTCCCTCGAACGTAGAGATACTGTTAGCAAAGACTCCCGGTTAAAAAATTATCATAAAGATATTGTCCCTCGATGTTGCCTATGAATACATGATGATAGTCCCTTCAAATTGCTAAAGGTATCCTTATATGTTGCCTTTATGACTGTACGATGACCCGCGCTTGTCCCTCAAACATCTAACAATAAGGCTTCCTACTAACTAATGGTAGGATATCACTATCTAAAGGAAGATGAAAAGAACAAAAGACTTTTGAGTAAGTAGATAGTTCTTAATCGCTTGCTCGCGAACATTTCAAAACATTTTTTACACAAACACTTTTCTGAAATCTTTTCAAAATAAACACTTTGAATGCGTTCTCAACGATATGAGAATCATTAAAAAGTTTCCGAACTTAGGAATTTTCAAGCATACACATTCACAAAGCATTTTTCAAAAGTGAGCTAGCGATTAAGAGCCCATAGAAAACTATGGATGAAAAGGGTGCTAATACCTTCCCTTTTCATAACCTACCCCCCTTAATCAAAAAATTCTCGAAGGTCTTTCCTATTCTTTTCACCCTTTCCTTTATTGGATAAAAGAAAAGTCGGTGGCGACTCTTGCTATCCGCAACATTTGTGATAAAACGCAAAAACCAAAAGTCAGTTCTCCCACCGTATTAAATAACTGGAGACTGTACTGGGGTAAATATAAAATTGGGGTTACCTTAGAGCTAGATCATATTTAAAAATTCTTTACTTGCTTGATTTGTATGCTTTAAATTTCTGGGATTTGCTAGGGTTTATTTTTGTAAAGATCCTATACCCGAATCTGGGGGAATTTTTAGGTAAGTAGCAATAGATCGTGAAAATTGTACAACGTATACTGATATGGTTGAAGCGATGGCTACGTTAGTGTGATACATTGGTTGGTGTCGGTGTCCCTTGAGTCATTCAAGGAGAATGCTGGGTTGCGGCGTGGTGTCATAAAGCACTAACTAACCGTAGAACCTTAGTTGACACAACTTAGCCATTAGAAAGTACTGAGATGTCCGACTTTGGTGCAGACTGAAGTTGGTTGATACTCGATACTATACTCATTGAGATCAGACTCTCGATATATTTCGATCGCAAATTAGATGTTGTACTGAAACAATGCCTGAGAGAAAGATCGATGATATTGAGACTCCTAGAACCTGATTACTTCTTTTATGACAGGTTGATCCAACTAAAACTCAAAGAGGGTGTAACACGGTGGGAGAACCGACTTGGTTGTTTTTCATTTGTATTCGCAAATGTTACAGTTAGCAAGAGTCTCCACCGACTTTTCTTTTATCCAAAAGGAAAGGCTGAAAAGAACAAGAAAGACCTTTAGAGATGTTTTCTTGAGTTCGGGGGGTTTATTATGAAAAGGGAAGGTGTTATCACCCTTTTCATCCATGGTTTTCCATGGGCTCTTAGTTACTTGCTAGAGCACTTTCTTTTTTTTGAAAATGTGCTTTGTGTTGTGGGTTTGAATATATTTTGAAAATTTCTTTGTAATGGTTCTCGTTTCTATAAGAACGTGTACAAAGTGTTGTTTCAAAAATAGTTCAAAGAGGTGTTTTTGAAATTGTTCTTGAACAGATGTTTTTGTAATGGTTCTCGTCTCTATAAGAACGTATACAAAAATCTTTTGTCTTTTGAAAAAAAAAGGTTTTAATATGAAAGTGTTAGTGTAAAATGTTTGGTTGTGAGCAAGCGAGCAACTAGGAGTGAATCTACCTACTCAAAAGGTCTTAAATGTTTCATTTCCTCCTCCTTTAGATGTTTCTATCTTACCATTGATTTGGTAAGAAGCCCCATCATTGGATATGAAGGGACAAACGCGGGTCAATTGTACAGTCATAGGAGGCAACTTATGAGATGCTTTAGCAATTTTTCGTAAGGGACTAGATTGTTTTATCGAAGGAAACATCGAGGGACATCGAGGGACTACGATCTTTTTATCGAAGGGTCTTTTCTAAAGCATCCCATATTCGAGGGACATGACTGTTTTCTAAAAGCTATCTATTTGTTGATTTTATCTTGCCATACATCCTAATTACTAGAAATATATGAAAGCAAAATATAATATGGAAAATAAAATCCTAAGCTATTACATCATTAGGGGGATGGGGGTACAATTTGCAAATAGGGATGAAAGAAATTTCTAATTATTACAACCACATCGAACAAATGGGTGATAGTGAAAAATATATGTATAAACAGTGTAGAAAATGGGAGAAACTGCCTTTTGAACCATTATATGTCGACACATGTTGTAATGCATCGACACATAACTTTTCCTTACTCCTGTAAAGAAAAAACAGCTCAGTATGAGTCGACACATAATGGGATGTGTCGACTTATACACCTTCTTCGTGTCGACACATATGCATTCCGTGTCGACTCATGGACTTTTCAACCTTCTGTTTTGGGATCTGGAGTCAGTATGAGCCGATGCATGGGGTTTATGTGTCGATTCATATCCTGTTTTTTTACTAGGATGAGTCGACACATGTGTATATGTGTCGATCCATACTGCATTTTTCTGCCTTAAACATTGTTTTATTGTCCATGCATGTCAGTTTACAGCATATGATTGATAAACATAAACAACAAGCAAACGGTTAGCTAAAAGGGGCAATGGTTACTACATCTTATCTTCAAAACTAAATCATTAATAATGAAAAAATACCAAGTCAAGAAGACTTACCTTGAAACTACACTTGGTGTTTGAAGTCTGAATACTTTCTGAGATGCTGTGATGGCTTCAATGAATCTCCAGGAAGCTTGTCCCAAGCTATTGAAACCCAGTCAAGTTATACAGTATTGTTGTTATGTTTGGAGGGTGAGGATAATGGCACTAGCACAAACTGTTTTAGTGTTTTTACAGTCTCTATATGCTAAGGTGTTTGGTTTATGGGAGAGTTTGTAAGATGGAATAATGGATTGAAGTCCTATTTTTGAATGAGATTAGAGCTGGGTTTTTTTCTTGAATGAGACAAGGTTACAAAGAATACTATTTTTTCTATTCAAAAACTCCCTCTCCTCTCCAAAAATTCCAACCCTTATGTCTTATGAAACAGTTCCTTTTGTAGACCCTTGACTGAGGTTTAAGGGGGAAACAAAATAAGTCATTTTAAACTGTTTTTGCCTACTGCTTTGATACTTTATTTACATAATTTTCTTTTGCCATTTTGGTGCAATTTTGGGGTTATTATTGTAAGTGTTTTGTTATTGGCATGTTTTTTGGTAAAACCAGTTATGTGAATGTCATGACTGATGTCATAACATTCTGGGACACAAGGTATATTCTACAGAAAAAGAATGTCTTACAGAAGCTGCTCAATATGAGTGTTTAGCTGATCATTATGCAATGATCATATTTATTGCATTCTACCAAAATCCGTAAACAGGATTCTTGTTGTCATAACCAATGCTAAGACATCCTGTACTAAACTAACATCTGTGCAAATTTATTATTTCTGAGATTTTTCAGGAATCTGGTTTATTCAGTCCAGATCAAATTCTCACGTGGACTTAGGTTAACTTTGCTTAACCCTAATCTGGTTGTTAAAGTCCTATGACCAAGTCTTGAGGTTAACCCTAATTAACCCTAGCTATTTTCGTGGAAGCCCTAACAGAAGAATAGCTGGCTATATATTCATCATGAAGACTGTTGGTGAAAGACACTATTTGACAGAAGATCAACAAGGGACTGTATAGTTGTAACTACTGTAATCCAAGCAATTATCATTGTGATAAGTGACTTGGAGTAGAATTTGATTGTAAGGGTTGTGTATCACTCAAATCTTTGAAGCACGAGTGTTTGTGTCACTTGATTAAAGCTTTGAAGCAAAGTTAAGTTAGGGTTGTGTATCACTCAAAGCTTTGAAGCACGAGTGTTTGTGTTACTTGATTAAAAGCTGTGAAGAAAAATCAAGTGTATGTTCGGAAGAGTGTCTTCATAATTTCATTAGTCAATTGTTTAGTATCACTGCTGTGATTGAGGGGGAGTTAGTAGGAACTCAGGTTTAAGTTAAAATTATATTGAAGTTGCATTGGGTAGGTCTTAAGTGAAGGAGATAAACTGGTTGGTTTATTCCTGAATTAATATCTCTTATAGTGAATTTCCTCCCTGGCTTGGTAGCCCCCAGAGTAGGTGTTGTTACACACTGAACTGGGTAAACAATTGACTGTGTTCTTTACTGCTTTTAGATTTACTGTCTTGAAGAAAGTCAGATACGGTGTTATAACATTCACTGTGACATTAAGTATCTGCTGTCAGAATTTCAATTGGCATCAGAGCAGGCACCCTGCCTGTCTTACTGGGTGAGATCTAGGGATATTATTTTCTGGCGCTATGGAAAAAGAAGGAGGTTTTGGAAACAGACCACCCATTCTGGATGGATCAAATTATGACTACTGGAAACCTCGTATGATTGCCTTCTTAAAATCACTGGACAAAAAGGCTTGGAGAGCTGCTGACAAAGGATGGATCCATCCCACCATAACTGGGAAAGATGGGTCAACCAGTCCGAAACCTGAGGAAGAATGGAGCAAAGAAGAAGATGAGTTATCCCTGGGTAACTCCAAAGCATTAAATTCCTTGTTCAATGGAATTGATAGAAACATATTCAGACTAGTACATCAATGTGAACTGGCCAAGGAGGTTTGGGACACTCTCAAAACTACCCATGAGGGCACATCCAAAGTAAAAATGTCAAGGCTTCAGATGCTGACTACCAAATTTGAGAACCTAAGGATGATGGAAGATGCGACCATTCATGATTTTCACATGAACATCTTGGAAATTGCCAACACCTCAGGAGCATTGGGAGAAAAGATGTCAGAAGAAAAGCTGGTGAGAAAGATTCTCAGATCCTTGCCTAAAAGATTTGCAATGAAGGTGACTGCTATAGAGGAAGCTCATGATATCTGCAACTTGAAGGTGGATGAACTCATTGGGTCTCTTTAGACCTTTGAGATGGGGATCAGTGACAATGTTGACAAGAAAAACAAGAGCATAACACTTGTATCTAATACTGAAGATGAAAAAAATGAGGATGAAGAAGAAAATATTTCAGAAGCTATAGCCATGCTTGGAAGACAGTTCAACAAACTCATCAAGAGAATGGACCCAAAGTCAAGGTCAAATGTTAAGAACATTCCTTCTGACATTAACATATCCTATGACTCCAGCAGAAGACCAAAGTCTGAAGAGAAGGGAAATCAAAGCAAAGGAATTCAATGCCATGGATGTGAAGGATATGGGCACATTCGAGCTGAATGTCCAACCTTTCTTAAGAAACAAAAGAAAGGAATGTCTGTTACTTGGTCTGACTGTGACTTAGAAAGTAATTCTGAAGAAGAATCTGCCAAACTAGTTACTGCGCTAACTGGTATTTGTGACTCTGATAGTGACTCTAGTGATGAGGAAGTGACATTTGAAGAACTGGCTGACTCCTACAAGAAGTTATGTATCAGAAGTGCTGAAGTATGTCAGCAAAATGAGAGACAAACAAAACTCATAGTAAAGCTGGAGGCAGAGAAGAAGGCAGGCATTGATACTATAAGTCATCTAGAACGGGAAGTTCAAATGCTAAACTCAAAACTTGACCAGATGACCAAATCTGTCAAAATGTTGACAAATGGAACTGACAAATTAGAAGAAATCCTTCAGGTTGGACAAAATGTGGGAAACAAGTCTGGTCTAGGATTTGTGGCAGCAAAGAAATCTATTGTAGACAAGAAGAAGATCAGGCTTGATAAACAAATGTCAAAGCAGATGTCACAACACAGCACTCAACATCGAGAACAGAGAAACATGAAGAAAAAGTATCAAAGATGGAGATGTCATCATTGTGGGAGATTTGGTCACATAAAGCCATTCTGCTTCAGATTATATGGATATCCTAATCAGACCCCAGTTGTCAAACCTAAGTCTAACAAAGCACCATATACTCAACAATGGAAGAAAAAGGCTACTGCCCTGATAGCTCACACCTCCCTTAGAGTCTCTGCAAAGGAAGACTGGTACTTTGACAGTGGATGCTCTAAACACATGACTGGAATCAAGAATCTTCTCAATAATGTTAAACCTCACACTACTAGCTATGTGACTTTTGGAGATGGTGCTAGAGGAGAAATCAAAGGAGTTGGAAACTTGGACTGCCCTGGAGTTCCAAACCTAAATGAAGTATTACTGGTAAAAGGCTTGACTGCTAATCTTATAAGTATCAGTCAATTATGTGATCTAGGATTCAAGGTCAACTTCACCAAGTCTGAATGTCTTGTAACAAATGAAAAACAAGAAGTTGTAATGAGAGGAGTCAGATCTAAAGACAACTGCTACTTATGGGAGTCTCAGAACACTAATTATTCTTCTGTGTGCTCTATTGCCAAAGAAGAAAAAGAATTGAAACTGTGGCACCAAAAACTTGGTCATTTACATCTAAGAGGAATGAAAAGGATTATATCCATGGAAGCAGTCAGAGGGATTCCAAGGCTGCAAATTGATGAAGGGAGAGTCTGTGGTGAATGTCAGGTTGGAAAGCAGACTAGAATGTCACATCCAAAGTCAAGACATCTGACCACCTCTAAGGTGTTAGAACTTCTACATATGGATCTGATGGGACCAATGCAGGTAGAAAGTCTTGGTGGAAAAAGATATGCCTATGTTGTTGTGGATGATTTTTCCAGATTCACCTGGATTAACTTCATTAAAGAAAAGTCTGATGTATTTGAAGTATTTAAGGAACTGTGCAAAAGAATTCAAAGAGAAAAAGAAGGATGCATTGTCAGAATCAGAAGTGATCATGGCAAGGAATTTGAAAATAGTAAGTTTGATGAGTTCTGCTCCTCAGAAGGAATTAATCATGAATTCTCTTCACCCATAACTCCTTAACAAAATGGAGTTGTGGAAAGGAAAAACAGGACTATACAGGAATCTGCCAGAGCAATGATACGTGCCAAAAGACTTCCTATTCATTTTTGGGCTGAAGCTATGAATACAGCCTGTTATGTCCATAACATGGTCACCTTGAGAAAGGGAACATCATCCACCATTTATGAACATTGGAAAGGAAGAAAGCCTACAGTGAAGTACTTCCATGTATTTGGAATCAAATGCTATATTCTGACAGATCGTGAACAAAGGAGAAAGATGGACCCTAAAAGTGATGAAGGAATATTCCTAGGATACTCTACCAACAGCAGAGCTTATAGGGTATTCAATTCCAGGACCAAAGTTATGATGGAATCTATAAATGTCATAGTTGATGATTACCATTAGGAAACAAATGTCCCATATGATGTTGAGACATTCTTTGAGACTTCAACTCAAAAGGATGATATTCCTAAAACTACTTCATCAGAATCTGAATCAAAGGAAGCTAACAAAGACCCTTCCATCAGAATTCAGAAAGATCATCCTAAAGAACTCATCATAGGAGATCCTAATAGTGGAATCATTACAAGATCTAGAGAAATCATCTCAAACTCTTGCTTTGTATCTAAAATTGAACCAAGAAATGTTAAGGAGGCTTTAATAGATGAATACTGGATTGGAGCAATGCAAGATGAATTGAACCAATTCAAGCAACATGAAGTATGGGAGTTAGTTCCTAGACCAGAAGGAACAAACATCATTGGCACAAAATGGATCTACAAGAACAAATCAGATGCTGAAGGAGTTGTCACCAGAAATAAAGCAAGACTTGTTGCTCAAGGATACACTCAAGTTGAAGGGGTTGATTTTGATGAGACTTTTGCTCCTGTAGCCAGACTGGAATCAATCAGACTCCTATTGGGAATTGCTTGTCTCCTTAAGTTCAAGTTATTTCAGATGGATGTAAAAAGTGCCTTCCTAAATGGGTACTTAAATGAGGAAGTTTATATGGAACAACCTAAAGGATATGTGGATCCAAACTACCCTGATCATGTCTACAAATTGAGGAAAGCTTTATATGGCCTGAAATAAGCTCCTAGAGCATGGTATGACAGGTTGACAAAATTCCTCTCTGACAAAGGATACAGGAAATGAGGCTTGGATAAAACTCTTTTTGTCAAAAATGAAGGAGGAAAGATAATGGTAGCTCAAATCTATGTTGATGACATAGTGTTTGGGGGAATGTCAGATAAAATGGTTAAACATTTTGCTGACCAGATGCAAGCTGAATTTGAAATGAGCCTCATGGGAGAATTGACCTACTTTCTTGGACTGCAAGTCACACAGATGGAAGACTCAATTTTTCTGTCTCAAAGCAAGTATGCAAAGAACATTGTCAAGAAGTTTGGAATGGAGAATGCCAGTCACAAAAGGACTCCTGCACCTACTCACTTAAAGTTGTCCAAAGATTCAAGTGGAGTCAACGTGGACCAAAGCTTATACAGAAGCATGATAGGAAGTCTGCTATACTTAACAGCCAGCAGACCTGACATTACGTTTGCAGTTGGAGTATGTGCAAGATACCAGGCTGAACCCAAAGTAAGTCATATCAACCAAGTGAAGAGAATTCTGAAGTATGTGAGTGGAACCCACAACTATGGCTTGCTGTACTCTCATGGATGTGAACCAACTTTGACTAGGTACTGTGATGCTGATTGGGCTGGAAGTTCTGATGATAGAAAGAGCACCTCTGGAGGATGTTTCTTCTTAGGAAATAATCTTGTCTCCTGGTTCAGCAAGAAACAGAATTGTGTGTCTCTATCTACTGCTGAAGCTGAATACATAGCAGCTGGTAGTAGTTGTTCTCAAATGATCTGGATGAAACAGATGCTTACTGAGTATAATGTCACACAAGATGTTATGACATTGTACTGTGACAATCTGAGCACTATCAACATTTCCAAGAATCCTATTCAGCATAGCAGGACCAATCATATTGACATTAGACATCACTTCATCAGAGATCTTGTAGAGGAGAAGACGATTAAATTGGAACATGTTGCCACAGAACTACAAATGGCTGACATTTTTACCAAGGCACTTGATGCAAATCAATTTGAAAATTTGAGGGGCAAGCTGGGTATTTGCCAACATGAAGATATGTAGCAATTAATTTTGCTTAAAACAAGGGATGAGAGAGATTTTTTTGTTAAGTCTACTCTGATTGGGATAATCATCTACTTCTCTATTTCTTTCCAAGATTTTAAGAAGTTGAATAGACATTCATATATCTCACTCCTCTCGCGTTTCTGCAACAATCTTCAATCTCTCAAACGAAGACTGCACTATTACTGCTACCTGTTTTTTAAAACTCTCAAAATGTCTCAACTATCCATGACATCATCCTCTTCAAAGGCGACTGCTTCTTCCGCATCCTCTGATCGAGAACCTAGGGCAATCACAAACTGCATAGATTCTGATGTTCTGGAGATAACTCCTCTTCATGAACTGACAGCTGACCCCACTAAGGTTAAGAAGCTGAGAACCAGACATGCAAGAAGGTCACAAGCTTCTTCATCTGGTAAACCCTCTCAACCATCATCTTCTGTACCTTCAGAAATAGCAAATAGGGAAGGCTCAGTTTATGTTCATCAAGCTATAGCTAGACTTTTCACTAGGATTCTAAATGAGAATCACTCTGTACCTGGCATTTCTGTACCTTTGAATCAAGAATCTGCTAGTCCAAATGTTGAAATGAATCCAGATGTCACTCAGAATGTTGAGACACCGGATGACAACATTAGGAAATCTTCTGAAAATCTTGATGATCACCAGAACCCTACTGAGAAGGATGTTGAACCCCCGGTTATTGATGTTGATGAAGAATACTCTGACAATGACTTAATTGCAAATATCAACCCTAGCATAGCTAGAAGGATGATGAACAGAAAAGGAAAGCAGGATGCTGCCAAAAGCCTCTCCAAAGAGAAGACTGCTGATGTTGTTCATAAGAAAACCAGGTCTGAGAACAAGACTGGAGTAGAAATTGTGAAGGCTGGATTGTCAAAAGGGAAGGTGAAAACTCGAGTACCTGCTGGTAGTCTCTCAAAGCCTGTGAGACAACCAATAGAAAAGAAAAGGAAAGAGCCTGAACCCTCTGAATCTGATGAGGAATCAGAATTTGAATTTGATGTTGAAGACATTCCTCTTAAAAGGAAACTCTCCTCAAGCAAAATGCCTAAAGTCCCTGAAGTTCCCATTGACAACATTTCCTTTCACCATCCCGAGAATGCAAACAGGTGGAAGTATGTATGTTTGAAAAGGATAGCCTTGGAAAGAGAACTAAACAACAGTGCCATGGAATGTAAGGAGATCATGGATCTAATCAAAACTGTTGGTCTAATAAATACTGTGGTAAAGTTTACCAATTGCTATGAAGTTCTTGTCAAATAATTCATAGTGAATTTATCTGATGGGTGTGCTGATGGAAAGTCAGCTGATTTTAAATGTGTATATGTGAGAGGAAGGAAGGTAAATTTCTCTCCCTCTGAAATAAACAAATTCCTAGGAAGACCAGATGATGCTTTCCCTGAGCTAGAGGTTACTGACAACCAAGTGTGTCAAACCATCATTGCAAATCAAGTCAAGACCTGGCCCTTAAAAGGGAAGCTGAATGCAAGCAAGCTGAGCATGAAATTTTCCATTCTGCACAAAATTGGTGCAACTAACTGGGTTCCCACCAACCATAAATCAACCATCTCCACAGGCTTGGGAAGATTCATTTATGCTGTTGGAACCAGGAAAAACTTTGACTATGGCAAGTATATCTTTGATCAAACATTAAAACATGCTGGAAGCTATGCTATTAAAGGCCCTATTGCCTTTCCCTCTCTCCTATGTGGTATAGTCCTTGCTCAGTATCCTGACATTCTAGTTGAAAAAGACACTGTATGCAAAAGAGCCCCTGCTCTTGGGTTGCACTATAAGCTATTTAAGGGAACACATGTTCCTGACATTGTCATAACATCAGCTGAGACATCAACTATCAAGTCTCATTCCAAGAAAACTGATGTTATAGCTGTGCTGAAGGAAACCTGCAAAGAGCTTGATACAAGGAAAAGGACTCTTGAGGACCTAATTGCTAGACTATAACAGGAGGAGATTGAAGGACAAAGAAGGGAAGAGGATGCTGCTGAAGACCAGCTCAATGCTGAAGATAGTGCCTCCTCTGAAGATGACAGTGCTTGAAGATCAGTGCAGTTGAAAAGTTTGCTGCTGGTACCTGATGCTGCAAATGACTTTTGATTTTTTTTCCCTGTGTTTTTATTATTCCTTTTGGATGACTGTATAACCTAAAAGTACAATTATCTTTGGCCTATTTATGGCTAAAGAGGGGGAGAAGATTTTGTGATAATTTTGGTAGAATTAGACTTGGTAGATATTATTAATTCTGCTGCTTGATAAATCTCTGATTGTTTAGGGGTTTTAGCCAAAAATTTGCCAAAGGGGGAGTTTGTAAGTGTTTGGTTATTGGCATGTTTTTTGGTAAAACCAGTTATGTGAATGTCATGACTGATGTCATAACATTCTGGGACACAAGGTACATTCTGCAGAAAAAGAATGTCTTACAGGAGCTGCTCAATATGAGTGTTTAGCTGATCATTATGCAATGATCATATTTATTGCATTCTACCAAAATCAGTAAACAGGATTCTTGTTGTCATAACCAATGTTAAGACATCCTGTACTGAACTAACATCTGTGCAGATTTATTATTTCTGAGATTTTTCAGGAATCTGGTTTATTCAGTCCAGATCAGATTCTCACGTGGACTTAGGTTAACTTTGCTTAACCCTAATCTGGTTGTTAAAGTCCTATGACCAAGTCTTGAGGTTAACCCTAATTAACCCTAGTTATTTTCGTGGAAGCCCTAACAGAAGAATAGCTGGCTATATATTCATCATGAAGACTGTTGGTGAAAGAAACTTTTTGACAGAAGATCAACAAGGGACTGTATAGTTGTAACTACTGTAATCCAAGCAATTATCATTGTGATAAGTGACTTGGAGTAGGATTTGATTGTAAGGGTTATGTATCACTCAAATCTTTGAAGCACGAGTGTTTGTGTCACTTGATTAAAGCTTTGAAGCAAAGTCAAGTTAGGGTATTGTATCACTCAAAGCTTTGAAGCACGAGTGTTTGTGTTACTTGATTAAAAGCTGTGAAGAAAAATCAAGTGTATGTTCTGAAGAGTGTCTTCATAATTTCATTAGTCAATTGTTTAGTATCACTGCTGTGATTGAGGGGGAGTGAGTAGGAACTCAGGTTTAAGTTAAAATTAGATTGAAGTTGCATTGGGTAGGTCTTAAGTGAAGGAGATAAACTGGTTGGTTTATTCCTGAATTAATATCTCTTATAGTGAATTTCCTCCCTGGCTTGGTAGCCCCCAGAGTAGGTGTTGTTACACACTGAACTGGGTAAACAATTGACTGTGTTCTTTACTGCTTTTAGATTTACTGTCTTGAAGAAAGTCAGATACGGTGTCATAACATTCACTGTGACATTAAGTATCTGATGCCAGAATTTCAATTATGATACAGGTTGGTGCAGACTGCATAGAGCAGTTTTGGACTGTATAGGACAGCATATGCAGATTTGTGATGCAGCATAGCACATGGTTTTTTGTAGGACAACAATGGAGCAGGTTTTTGGGGTGTTGGGGCAATTCAGCATATCATGCTTTGTTCAACTTGGACAGCAAAATTTGTAGCATAAAACAAATTTGGTATTGTGGAGTATTTTATGCATATTGTATCAAGGACAAAACATTGTGGCAAGGTTTTTGAGTTAAATAGAAAAAATCCAAACAAGACATACTTTTAGAATTTGTAAATTTGCAAAAATGTCACTTGGTAACAACTTGAATTATTTTCCTCATTTTAAATTATTTGGAATTGTAGTAAAAATGTCATGAAGCAGATGAAATTAACAAGTATAGAAAATACTTAGAAAAATTTCAAAGTCTTGCAAAAGTTAGATTTTTGATTCTCTTGATTTTTTTGATGATCAAATTCCACCTTTTGGATGTCTTGACGCAACGTGATTTTTGGGACTCAAATTTGGTCAAAAAGTCAAAGTTTGACTTTTTAGTGTGATTTTGACCATTTTGCCCTTGTGAATGATTTTCTTGAAAAGTTGTAATTCCAGCCATGAAACCTGATAGAAGCAAACCTGAGGGTCCAGGATGATCTTTTGAGAAATGAGAGGGCAAATTTTGGGGTATAACAGCTGGCCCTGTTCTATCTTCTTAAGCCTGAGGATGTAGATTGGCTGGTCTGCCTTTCGTGATCTGAAGGTAGAAGATGATTGAACACTAGAGTGCCCAGAAATTTGCACT
This sequence comes from Vicia faba, assembly GCA_948472305.1. Taxonomy (NCBI): domain Eukaryota; kingdom Viridiplantae; phylum Streptophyta; class Magnoliopsida; order Fabales; family Fabaceae; genus Vicia; species Vicia faba. The sequence goes on from OX451740.1 coordinate 1,351,147,608, forward strand.
CACATAAAGTAATACTCATTAGTGATATCGGGAATGGGCTTATAGATGCCATTTGGAAGGAGACAGAGAATTGTCAGAGATGGGCTTAAAGATGCTATCCAGAAAAGATCAGTTGCATAAGAGATTCCTTGGAGAGAATTCCTGTACCTGTTGTTGAGGAGGACTTCGCCAGGGAATGTTAATTTATGCCCTGGGAAGTAGAGTATAGGAGATTCAGTTGTCCATTACTCTGCCGGGGAATTAACTCTTGATTGAGGAGGTGAAAGTAGAATGCATATTTGGTCAGGGTCTAGGCTGTACAGGGAATTACTGAGGAAATGTGAAATCGACCGTATCTGGTCGACTCCTTACCTTACAGTGTTGTAGACTATTGTCTGGAGGTAAGGGAGAAGGAACCTGGATAGTAGGGTTACTTCGAGATGAAAGCCTGGATAGTAGGGCTATGAGAAGGAACCTGGATAGTAGGGTTACTTCGAGATGAAAGCCTGGATAGTAGGTCTATGAGAAGGAACCTGGATAGTAGGGTTACTTCGAGATGAAAGCCTGTATAGTATGGTTATGATAAGGAACCTGGATAGTAGGGCTATGAGAAGGAACTTGGATAGTAGGGTTACTTCGAGATGAAAGCCTGGATAGTAGGGCTATGAGAAGGAACTTGGGTAGTAGGGTTACTTTGAGATGAAAGCCTGGATAGTAGGGCTATGAGAAGGAACCCGAATAGTAGGGTTACTTCGAGATGAAAGCCTGGATAGTAGAGCTATGAGAAGGAACCTGGGTCGTAGGGTTACTTCGAGATGAAAGCCTGGATAGTAGGGCTATGAGAAGGAACCTGGTTAGTAGGGTTACTTTGAGATGAAAGCCTGGATAGTAGGGCCATGAGAAGGAACCTGGGTTGTAGGGTTACCTCAAGATGAAAGCCTGGATAGTAGGGCCATGAGAAGGAACCTGGATAGTAGGGTTACTTCGAGATAAAAGCCTGGATAGTAGGGCCATGAGAAGGAACCTGGGTTGTAGGGTTACTTTGAGATGAAAGCCTGGATAGTAGGGCTATGAGAAGGAACCTGGGTCGTAGGGTTACTTCGAGATGAAAGCCTAGATAGTAGGATCGTGAGAAGGAACCTGGGTCGTAGGGTTACTTCGAGATGAAATCTGGGATAGTAGGACTATGAGAAGGAACCTGGATAGTAGGGTTACTTCGAGATGAAAGCTTAGATAGTAGGGCTTATGGGAAGGAACCTGGGTCGTAGGGTTGCTTCGAGATGAAAGCCTAGATAGTAGGGCTTATGGGAAGGAACCTGGGTCGTAGGGTTGCTTCAATTGATCATGTAGATTAGTTGACCCGTTTGGTTTTGAGAACTGATTTTTTTTGTTAGCTATCTGCAAATATGACATGTATAACTACTGAATCGTTTGTGATAATTGTCTTTCCTGAAAAGATAACAGGGTTAATTATGTGCGATGCATGAAATACATTGTGTGATGATGTTCTCAGAATAAATGAGATTATGCTATATGCAATATGTATGTGCACGTCATGATGTATGAACATGAAATGCTATTGGGACATGTCCGAGGCTGGGAAAATAAATCCCTGACTGCTGCTGGAGAGTATAGCATTCTTGACTATTGTAGAGAATTGTGATTCTTCTACTTCCGTTGGGGATGGTGAACAGAAATGACTGTGCCGGAGATTTTCTCTTTGTTGTTTGTGAATATTCTGCCAGGGAGAGACTCTGTTTGAGAAAAATTCTACGGGAGAATAACTCTGTTGGAAGGTGAACTTCTGTAGCTGAAGTAATAAGCTCTGTTGGGGTTTAAACTTTTGTATTCAGGGAAATTGATTTTTCTTGGGAGGCAAATTTTTATGACCCGCTCGCGGTTATGAGATTCAGTTGGGGTATATAGATGTCAGATTCTTGAAAGAGCCTTACTGGGGAGATTACTTCCTATTTTGGGAAAGCTGATGTCAATGCTTTGATTGCTTTCACTTTGTGGGAAGTGTAGATGTCACTAGGTCGTGGGTACTGATGATTATGTTTCAAAGCTGTCTATGCCTCGGTACCTGCTGGATGGAGTAACTGTCGGGTTTTGACATTTCTTGTTTTTGCCCCTGTTTCTTAAGCTCCGAGCAATTATCTTTTTGTTTCTTATGAAAACATTTATGAGTAGCAATCATATTCAAAGGCATATGTCAAGAATAAACCATTGGACGTTCTTTCAAAACAAAACAGAAAAGGAAAAACACATAGTTTTTTTTTGTAAAAATGATTTGTATTGATTTTCGAAGTTCGCCTATAATAGGCGTTTTGTACAAGGAGGCTGACGCTCTAGTAATATAACACCGCCGTAAGAATAGAATTTATACAATATTGTGTAAAAAGAACATATATGTACAACAATCCCATTGGGTTCCAATTCTTGTATTGCCGCTATATCTTCGAGCGTCTCATCACTTTGCTGCTTGTCCGAAGCTGACTAGATTGATTGGTGTTGTTCGAGCTTAACAATTGATACTGAGGTCTGATTGCAAGGTGATCCAATCGGACATAGTCATACGCTTTACATCCCTAACTTTTTCTTGGACTGCCCTTTCGGGTTTTCAGTCCACCGGGATACCCTTTTTTACCCAAGCCGCCTTTTTAGGTTTTTGACTCGCCGGGTGTACATATTTTTCGTTTTCATCCCTTATTTTTGCCCGAACCCTTTTGGTTCGTCAGGAAGCCCTTATTTTTTCCTAGGCCAGTCAACCTAGCGCGTCTTTTATCATGCGTAGTATCTTTTCACTATGTCTGTATTGACAGGGTGAGGGAGGTCGTCACCGTCCATGGTGGTCAGAATCATGGCTCCACCCGAGAAAATGTTTTTAATTACAAATGGCCCTTCGTAGGTAGGAGTCCATTTGCCCCTGGGATCACCTTGCGGCAGTATGATGCACTTGATTACCAGATCCCCGACTTGATACTCTTGATGTCTGACTTTTTTGTTGAAAGCCTTGATCATCCGCTTTTGATATGTCTAACCATGACAGACAACAGTAAGTCTCTTCTCGTCGATCAGATTTAGTTGATCAAGTCGAGTTTGGATCCAGTCGTCTTTGTTCAAACCCACATCTTTTAAAATCCTTAAAGAAGGAATCTGGACCTTAATGGGTAGGACTGCCTCCATGCCATATACCAGAGAGTAAGGTGTTGCCCCTATCGATGTCTGTGCTGAGGTATGGTACCCATGAAGAGCGAATGGTAGCATCTCATACCAGTTTTTGTATGTCACCGTCATCTTTTGTATAATCTTCTTGATGTTCTTGTTAGCCGCTTCGACAATGCCATTCATCTTCGGACGGTAGGGAGAAGAGTTAAGATGTTTTATCTTGAATTGCTTATAGTGTTCGGTGATCATAGTATTATTGAGTTTCGTACCATTATCTGTGATAATTCTCTCTGGTGCACCATACTGATAAATCAGGCTATGTCTGATAAACCGCGCCACCACGTTCTTTGTCACAGTAGCAAAAGAGGCAGCTTCAACCCACTTTGTGAAGTAATCAATAACTACCAGGATAAAGCAATGCCCATTGGAAGCGGTAGGCCTGATTTCTCCGATCATGTCAATGCCCTATATTGCAAAGGGCCACGGAGTTGTCAAGACATTTAAGGGAACCAGAGGCACATGTACCTTATCAGCATAGATGTGGCACTTATGACAGGTTCTGGAGTGCTGATGACAATCTGCTTCCATAGTGGACCAGTAGTATCCTTCCCGTAGGATCTTCTTAGCCATGGTATGTCCACTGGAATGGGTTCCGAAGGTACCTTCATGTAGATCTGTCATAATCCTCTCTACTTCGCTCTTGTCTACACACCGCAGTAAGGTAGAGTCATGGTTGCGCTTGTAGAGGATTCCATTACTGAGGAAGAATTTCGCAGCGAACCTTCTCAGAAACTTCTTATCGTTGACAGATGCCCATTCAGGATAATTTTGAGTCTCGAGGTACTTATTCACTTCATGAAACCAGGGTTTATCTGCTACCTCTTTGGTATCAATCTCGCAGCAGTGCGCTGGTTCATCCAACCTCTGAATGGTGATTCGGGGAGCTTCATTTTCCCACCTGACTTTGAACATAGAAGACATGGTAGCTAGCGCTTCTGCTAACTGATTCTCCTCTCGCGGGAAATGTTCGAAGGTTACTTCCTCAAAGTGTGGGAGCAATTTCAATACGTGCTCTCTGTATGGGATGAGATTCAGATGTTTTGTATTGTATTCGCCTTTGATCCGACTTATCACTAAAGTTGAATCCCCGAAGACATTTAAGAACTTGATCCTGAGGTCGATAGCAGCTTTGAGACCCACGATGCAGGCTTCATACTCTGCCATATTGTTAGTGCATTTGAAACATAGTCGGACAGTGAAAGGAGTATGACATCCCTCAGGAGATATGATTACGTCGCCAATGCCATTACCGAGTGCGTTCGAAGCTCCGTCAAAAACCATAGTCCATCGGGATCCCTCCCCGGGTCCTTCATCTGGTCCAGGTTCTTCATAGTCAGTCACCAGCATGATATTCTCGTTCGGGAACTCAAAATTCATGGACTGGTAGTCATCCACGGCCTGATTAGCCAAATGATTAGCCAATACACTTCCTTTGATTGCTTTTTGGGTTATATATTGTATATAGTATTCATTTAAGATCACCTTCCATCTCGCTATTCTTTCAGAGAGAGCGGGCTTCTCGAAGATGTATTTGATTGGATCCATCTTAGATATCAACAGTGTAGTCTAGGTCAGCATATACTGTCTTTGTCGGCGAGCAGCCCATGCCAAAGCGCATCAAGTTTTCTCGAGAAGTGAGTATCGTGTCTTACAGTCGGTAAACTTTTTGCTAAGGTAGTATATTGCGTGCTCTTTTCGACCAGAATCGTCATGCTGCCCCAACACACACCCTATTGAATTGTCTAGCACTATTAAGTACAATATCAAAGGTCTTCCTTTAGCTGGAGGCATCAGAATTGGTGATTCCTGAAGGTATTCCTTGATTCTTTTGAAAGCAGTATGGCATTCGTCATTCCACTTTACCGCTTGATCTTTCTTCAGAAGCTTGAAGATGGGCTCACAAGTAGTAGTTAGATGTGAAATGAACCTGGCGATATAATTCAAGTGTCCCAAGAAACCTCTAACTTCCTTCTCTGTACGGGGAGCCGGCATCTCTTGTATGGCCTTTACCTTTGCAGGGTTTACCTGAATACCCTTGTCACTAACGATGAAACCCAGAAGCTTACCATACCTTACCCCGAAGGTGCACTTGTTCAGATTCAACCTCAACTTGTATATCTTCAACCTGTAGAACAACTTTTGTAGATGATCCATGTGTTCCTCTTCAGTTTGAGACCTGGCTATCATGTCATCAACATAAACCTCGATCTCATCGTGAATCATATCGTGGAACAAAGCGACCATGGCTCGTTGATAGGTTGCCCCAACATTCTTCAACTCAAAAGGCATCACCATGTAACAGAAGGTCCCCCACTGTGTGACGAAGGTTGTCTTCTCCATGTCTTGGGAGCCATCTTGATCTGGTTTAGCCAAAGAAACCATCCATGAAGGAGAAAATTTTTAGCTGTGCGGTGTTGTCAACCAGAACATCAATGTGAGGAAGCGGAAAGTCATCCTTGGGGCTTGCCCTGTTCAGGTCTCTGTAGTCTACACACATCTGTACCTTACCATCCTTTTTAGGTACCGGAACAACGTTGGTAGACCACTATGGATAGGAGGTGACGGCCAAGAACCCAGTGTTGAACTGTTTCATAACATCTGCTTTGATCTTCTCTAACATTTCAGGGTGCATACGGTGAACCTTCTTTTTAACCGGAGGACAATCCTCTTTAGTCGGAAGACGGTGTACCACGACGTCAGTGTCTAAACCAGGCATGTCTTCATATGACCAGGAAAAGATCTCAATGTAGTCGTGCAACATCAGTATTAACCACTGTTTGATCTTAGCTTCCAGATTTGCGCCGATCTTGACTTCTTTTCTATCCATCTCCATGCCCATGTTTATTGTATCAACTGGTTCTTCATGAGGCTGTATAGCCCTCTCTTCCCGTTGTAACAGCCTAGCCAGTTCTCCAGGCACCTCACAATTGTTCTTGACTTCGTTCTCGGCTTGGTTGATATGATTTTCGAAATCATAACTGATAGTAGTAGAATTGTAATCAATGGGATCCAAAGTGGATATGGATCTGCAGTTTGATACGTGAGTGTGTGTAAGAGCATAGCTGTATTGATAATGTAAAAACAGAAAAGAAAAACAGAGAGCGTAAAATTTGTATGCAAGGAACGTCCAATGCTTTATTGATGACATATGAAATGACATATAATAACTGTTGTACCCCAAAATTTTCCCTCCCATATTCTTCAAGATTTGCAAAAAAGCATGCTTCAAAGTATCTCAAGGGTTGCACAGTTCAAGGGCCTCCTAACAGTCAAAAACTAGGGTTTTGGTTCTGGCAAAGAAGTTGAAGTTTTCAAGGGTCCAATCAAGTCCCACATGCCTACAAACATGGTCAAGTATCCTCATACCAAGTTTCAAGACTTACAGCATAAAATTGCACATTCAAAAACCCTAATTGCACTACAGTCAACTGCAAGGGCAAAATGGTCATTTGACAGTCAAAAGTTCAAATTTTTGGTCAACATCTCATTTTGAAGCCACAAACATCATTTGATCAATGCTTGATCATGATTCTCAAATCTTGGCTCAAAAAGTCTCAAGATACAAAAGTTTCCATATTTGGACAGTTGAAAAAAGTCAACTGTAGCTTGACCAAGGCATAACTTCCACATGGTTTATCAGAAAAATTCCATCCAAAGCTCATTTTGAAGAGAAAGACATTTCCTACAACTCCTCTTCACACTTCAAGTCCAGGAAATGCTCTCACAAAAAGTTATCAATTTCAACATTATAGGTCATTTTCAAAAGTCAACAAAAAGGGACTTTAAGTCAAAGGCCACAACCTGAGATTGATAAATCAAAATGACATGGGACCAAAGGCATTGGTTAGAGGACTTCAAGACCTTTCCAAAATGTCCAAGAACATGAGCAAAGCTTAAACATTGAGCAAGATATGCCTTGTGGAAGTTGGGAAATTTTTGGATATTTTGAAAAGTCAACTTTGCTTCAAATGTCTTAAAATTGCTAATGGGCCACATTTTCTTCCAAGAATCATCATCCAAAGCATGTGCACGACCATTTGGCCCAAAGGGAAGTTATTCATCATTTTTATTTATTTATTTGAATTTTTTAATTGCTATTAATTCATTTAATAAAATAAATATGTGAAAAATACCAAAGCAAACTTTTTAAATCTTTTTATGCATGAAATATCTCCAAGATTTCGTGCAAATCAGATAGGGAAAGAATCAATGTGATTTGGACATGATTGGTATCAAATAGGCATGGAAAAGATTGAAAAATTATGCCATGAAAATCAAATATTCTCTACATCAATGCTTTGATCCTTTGGCTCAGAATTTAACCCTAATACACTCCATACATAAGCCACAAGTTAGACCTAAAGACCAAGACCAAAAAGCTGCGCCAAAAAACAATAAACAAGTTTGCATTTTTTGGCTAAAATTTCAAAACTGAAATCACGATTCTAAGGCTTTTCAAGATCAAATAATCATTCCATTGCCTTCCTGAGACTTCAAGGAAGGTTTTCAGATCAAAACCATCCATTATAACGCAAAGAAACGGTAGAACGATCGTGTCCTGTACAGGATTTTTTCCATATGCCTGCATCATGATTCATGCGTTTTTTGTAGTTTTTAATATTTGATTTATGTTCATTGGACCATTCTAAAGCTAACTGTAGGTTTTAATTGAGTTTTCACGCATCGTAAGAATCACCATGGAAGATGGTTAGGGTTACAAAACTGTGAAATTGGGCGTTTACGTATATGGTAAAATCAAGACATCTCAGTGCCATGGTTAAAATCAGGACGTTGGGACGAACTCAATACACTAATCGTGCCTAATTTATATGGCCCCATAAGCTAATCGCTATTTTGGAAAAGGTTGTATTTTGGGGGGGGGGGGGTTCAAAACCCCCGCTAATTCTTTTTATGTTTCAGGAAAAATGCAAACAAGGAAGAAGAAGACTAGGTGGCGAGCGATGGTTGGATGATTTGAATTCAACGCACGTTTTTTTATTTTCCATGTCACTAACCAAGTTTTCTCTTATATTATTTATTTGCCATTATATATTCAAAGCGCGTTCATAGCTCCATTGGCAAGGCGTTGGGTTGGTAATCTCTGGGATCTGGGTTCGAACCCCAGGTCCCCCTTCTTATTTCCATATTTTTCATCTAAACGCGTTTCTATGTAGTTCGTTCCCTGAAGACCACTATGCAGCAACAATTCAAGCGTGCCACATGGCCACCAAGATCAAACCAATGGCCAGGATCTGAGGTCTATGGAACGCTGCAGTCAACGCATACACATGCTCCCATGAAAAGTCAGAAAGGGCCTTAAATCACTGGGCCTAATTGCCACAACATGACCTCCAAACTGGGGTCAGCACCCCCAAGGGTTTGCTCTCTTTCAAATTTCTTCTTTATTTTTATTTATTTTGTTTAGTTTTAATTTAATTCTTTAAATCAATATTTTAATAAAACATAAAAATAATAAAAATCAGAAAGTCATAAAAAATAAATATATTTGATTTAATATTTTTTGTAAATAAATCTCATTAATTAGTTTAGTTTTCAATTCTAGGTTAATTTTAATATTTTTCAATAAACTTAAAAATTGGTAGAATTAGGGTTTTAAGCATTTTTATCTTTTTTTCCTTTTGTCACCATATTAATTATTAATTATTAATTATTATTTTCTTGTAAATAAAATTGCATTAATTAATTAGGTTTAATTTTAGGTTCAATTTTAATATTTTTTCTTAATAAATAAAAATTGTAGAATTAGGGTTAATTGATTAATTTCTTAATTTCATTTAATTCTCTTATTAAAAATTCATAAATACAAAAAACCTCAAGAATCTTTTCTTTTTTTTCTTTAATTTAATTAATTTGTTAATAATAATTTAATTTCATTAAAAAGGGTCCAACGCCCTCGCTTTCAATTTTAATTCAATTCGCGCATTTATTTCCTTTCTTATAATTTTTTATGTAATTCTCCTAAAGCCATGTAAATTCGACGTTTATATTTTTCGCACTTTTCTTTATTTTATGTCAAATCGGGTCCTGGATTTAATTTGGCGATGTGGACCCGCGCCTTTGTAATAGTTTAGGAACTTTATATTTCCCGCAACTTTTTAAACTGTTAATAATTGCATGCAAGAATGAATGTCAAAATAAAAACAAAAGCGTAGATCACCCATGACATAAACAATATAAAATATCTGAAAACGACACACAAATCACACACCACCCCTAGGGTACGCCTCACTGTTGCCTTGCCTCTCGAAAGGTGATCGTCGAGTAGAGGATTTCTTAGTAAGTCCTCATGATCCGGGAACCTGGCATGAGGGTAGCTTCTAAGGTGTCTTCCTATTGCTATGGTGATCACCATGTCTCGAACCTCGAATTGACCCGAATACCTCCAACGGTGGTGCTACCTATCTCTCAATGGTGGGATGGCACTACTTTAAAGGACATTTACACAGACGAATTCCTTAGGGTAGGTAGACAACTCTAGATACTTGCTCTAATTTCGAAACAAATTCAAAAAATACTTTTCACACCGACACCTTTTCAAAAGCTTTCGAAAGCAATTTTTCAAACACTCTTGAGGACCGATACAATAGTCGAACTGGAATTTTCAAAGAAATTTTTTAAAGCCCACAGTTGAAAAGCAAACAAACCATTTTTGAAAACACAAGTGAGCAAGTATCTAAGAGCCCATGGATAACCATGGATAGAAAGGGTGCTAACACCTTCCCTTTCTATAACCTACCTCCCAAACCGAGAGCAATCTCTTTAAGGAATTTTTATGTGCTTTTGTCCTTTCCATTTGGAGAAAATAAAAGACGGTGGCGACTCTTGCTTCCGCGACATTTCGCGAACCAGCGTTAAACAGTCAGTTCCAGATCCACCAATCACAATAACCCTCGCAAATATAACCATTGTGCCTCGGGTAAGACACAAGGCCAAAAAGTTAAAAATTGTTTATTACAAATTCAGATAACAAGTAAGATAATTACTGCGGAATAAAAGAAACTGGTACAAAATCTCTAGCCGTCCAGTTATTCTGTCCACCATTGGTAGTCGGGTAGATCCAGCTATCAATGTCTGAGTCTTCCTCATTATCTTCAATAACATTAACCCCACGATTGCTGAAGCGTAGGGGAGGCCCTCCTGCTCGAGCGCGTCGAACATCCTTTTGAGCTCCTGAAGTAAAGCCCAAACCAAATTTGTCAGTTTTGTGAGTAAAATCAAGGAGCTGTCCCCAATTGGTACACCCACCTTTTTCAACCACTACTCTGGCGTCCTTGAGAGAAGCCATCTTCAGAGGAGGTTTGGTGCTGGTGGTAGTCTCGATTGACGCCAAAATCTGGGGAACCTCTTCAAAGTTTTGACAAGGAGTCTCTATGAATTCCCCGTCCATTTCTACATACCTGAAGGAGTTCAGGTGGCTCACCATGTACTCCTCTACGCCATGCACAGTGACAATCTTCCCCTTCACCAGATATTTCAGCATTTGGTGCAGTGTAGAAGTAACAGCCCCAACTTCATGGATCCAAGGATGACCCAACAAACAAGAGTATGATGGCCTGATTTCCATCACGTAGAAGGTGGACTCAAAGGTCTGAGAGCCTACCTTGATAGGGATGTCCACCTCCCCATGCACCATTCTCTTCGACCCGTCAAAAGCCCTTACCACAATGTTACTGGGCTTTAGGGTCAAGCCTTCACAATCCAGCCGATCAAGAGCCTTCTTAGGAAGAATATTTAGTGAAGACCCAATATCCACCAGCACATGAGCCATAATAGTGCCCCTGCATTCTATCGAGACATGCAGAGCATCATTGTGTTTTCTCCCTTTCGGAGTTAAGTCAACATCTGAAAAACCCGGCCCATTGTCAGCAGTCAAGCTGACCACACAATCTTTGAATTGATCGGCTGAGGTTTCTTGCAGCACATGAGCGGTCTTGAGGAATGCAATCAGAGCCTTTGCATGGGCCTCAGAACATAACAGCAAAGACAACATCGATATCTTCGAGGGGGTCTGCCCCAACTGTTCGACCACATTGCAGTCGCTCTTTTTGATTATTTTTAAGATTTCCTCTATCTCTTGCTTAGAGGATTCCACAAAAACTTTTCTAGGTGCCTCCATCCGGGCAGGCTCACCTACAGCTTCTTTGCCTCGAGTCCCAGATGACTCATCGACAGGGGTAACAACTGGAGTAAGGAAGAGAGTAGTAGCTGAAGTACTAGTAGGGACAACATATGAAATAACAATAGGCTTATTGATAGTCTTCGGGGAAATCTCGGGAGAGAAAATCCTCCCACTTCTGGTAATCTTACTGGCCCCGACAATGTTACTGACATTGGGATCAACCTCTTCATTCTTCAGGTCTTGTTTAACGCCATGATAGTAAACATCGGCACCATAATTCCAAGGGACATCTTTGTCCGAGGCGTACAGGACAGGACCAGGAAAGGTTATTATTAATAGAGAAACTCTCGGAGCGGGTGTAATCCTAATAGGTCTTCGAGGAGGCCTTGGAAGGATTGGCGGAAATGGTTATAATAGCAACATCTTCGAATGGAACAGCTGGAATCAAAGTTTTCTTGAACAAAATTTCTCTACTGTCCATCAGACGCTAGACACATGTCTTCAGCAAATAGAAACCAGAAGGCAGAGACGAACACATGTAGCAACCTTCACCATAACCCAAAAATAAACCGGCCAACAACAAATTCCTCTTAACAGTCATAAGGGGAGTAGAAACTTCATCAACTGAGGTCACGGACAAATTGGTATCAATGGCGTTAACTCCACGGTCGTTCTTAGGCATGGGAGCAGTTATGATATTGGGTTTCTCCGAGGCATCAAACTCAATCTCCTTGGCTTCAATCATATCTTGTACTTTATTTCTTAGAGCCCAACAGTCATTTGTATTGTGATCAGGACTCTCAGAATAGTAGGCACACCGAGTATTCAGATTGTACTGAGGAGAGGTTGTATTAGGATTCTTGAGAGCCTCTTTCAAGGTTGCCAAGTTGGATCTCAGCAGATGGGGTAGAACCTCTGTCAATGTCATGTTAATCCGGGTGAACTGCCTTTGTGGTCTTTCTACCCTTTGTTGATTGTTGCATTGTGGAGTAGTCATAGACCCAAGTATCATTATAGGACTTACCGTCGGATGGTGTTCAACTCTGCTATAACCTCTTGGGCTATAGATGGCACTGGCTTCCTTCTTACTAGCAACTGGCTTCTTTATTGAACTCGAGGACGTATCTTTCTGTATTTTACCGCTCCATATCCTAGCTTCTACCCTCTCTCCAGTTAATATCAGCTCAATAAAACCAGCCGATGATCTACCGATCAAATGGTTGAAGAATGGACCAGACAGCGTCCCAAGAAACATGTCGACCAACTCCCTATCAGACAAAGGGGGTTGGACTCTCCCAGCCAAATCTCTCCACTTATGCGCATAGTCCTTAAAGCCTTCACCTGCACCCATGGACATACTCTGAAGTTGAGTACGGGTATGGGAAAGGTCGGCGTTGTATTGATACTGCTTATAAAAAGCAATAGCCAAATCCTTACAGTTTCGGACATTGGTTCCCTCCAATTGGTAGAACCATTCAAGCTGAGTCCCTAACAGGATGTCTTGAAAGAAGTGAACCCACAAGTTTCTATCAGCGATGTGGGGCTGGATCTTCCTTACATAGGAACTGAGATGAAGCTTGGGACAAGACACCGCATCATACCTTGCGAAAACTGGAGCTTTAAATTTTTGTGGGATTACTACCCCAGACACCAATCCCAGCTCTTCAAAATCCAGCCCTGGTATTCTCTGGATTTCCATGGCGCTTAACCGATCCTCTAACTGCTTGTACCTATCCTCAGTGGGAGGATATTGCTCATTATTGTAGTCTGTATCATTGTCAGAGACTTCAGGACTAGGGTTCTCCTCCCTTGTTTCTCTCTCTTGATTTTCCCCTTCTTTGGACGAGGAGGTCAGATCGACTGGTTGCCTTAGTGGCCCTCCAAATCTTCTACCGATATTGAGGGCACCGACGAGCTTCTTCTTCTTCTTCTTCTTCTCTTTCGGGATGAGGGCCTTCAGATCCTCCTGCCCTTTTGCCAGAGTTATGAACATCTGTTGAAATTGGGAATTTTGTGCCTGAAGATCTTTGATGCTTTATTCAGAAGACATTTTTGCTGAAATAAACAGCGAAGAAGGTGAGAAACCTGTAATGGTACCTACTTATGCGATGTTATGGATGATATGTATATGCAATGATTTCAAGGAAATTAGAGATTCAAATTTGCTTTTAGACAAAAAAGGGAACGCACGTTATATTAATAAATCAAAACTTGAGTACATCATGCCTTTTTGGGCTTACAAAGAAATACAAAAACTCTAAGATAAAAAGGTTGTACGCATCCTCTTTGGTGCGATGTAGGCGTTTAGAGTCCGCTCCTCATGAAGTTGCTTAGTGAGTTCCAAAACCTTCTTCTCGCTGGCGTAGAATTAAGCCTCGAAAGTGTCTCGCTCCCCCTTAAACTGTATCCAATATCTTTGTAAATCTTCAAGAGAGGTGGGCATGTCAGGATATAGGATAATGTATGGAACATCTCCTTTCACCACAGGCTCTATGATCACCAGGAGAATGGAGTGGTAAGGAATCATAAGACTTTGAGCCCGAGCTCGTACCCATTTGAGGTAAGGCTCAAGAGGGATGGAATTCTTGTGCCCTAATGTCTTGCTATCTACCTTGTTAACCATCCTCCAGGTAAACATTCTTGTTAAACTTCCTCGTAGTCAAATACTAACCCTTGAATCAGCATCTCATGTGGACCATCCCTTCGGGCATAATCAAACAGTCTTAAAGCTAAGCAGGGGTTATAGGTGATACCTCCCCTAATTCCAAGTAAGGGGACATTAGGTAATTCTCCACAATGGTCAACGATAATAACATTCTCTATAGATCGGGAACACCAATGAATATCTAAATGTTTGAGTGTCATCAACCTATGTGACCACCTTGAACCTTGCTCGTTCCTCAATACAGATTGGGGAAGATGAGAAATAAACCATATTGCCAAGAGAGGAGTATAACACATAAGGATACCTCTTTTCCTCATAGTGCGAGTGTGAAAGGAATGCAGGATGTCTCCAAGATGAGTGGGCACCCAGTTACGAGACATGAAGATTTTGACGGCGTTCACATCTATGAGTTGGTCAGGATTCGGAAACAAAACCATCCCATAGATGAGGAGAGCCACAATTTCCTCAAAAGCTTGCAAATCCAAAGAGTTCCAACATTTTTGGGCTTTCTCAAACAAGAACTTTTCTAGGAAACCCTTGACACCACTCCTTGTTTTGCAATTAGTTGTGATATCAGATGGTTGCAAGTGTAGAGCTTGAGAAATCTTCTCAGGCTTTGGATCTCTTTCCGTACTATTGAAAGGTAGTTGATTGAGAATGGGAATCCTCGAGAGTTTGGAAAATTCTTCCAAAGTTGGCACAAGTTGATAATTGGGAAATGCGAAGCAATGGTGTAGAGGATCAAAGAATTGGAAGAGCACCTTTAGCATATCTTCATCAGTTTTGGAGGTAACCAAGTTTAGGAGGCGACCATGTCTTTTGGTAAATTGAGAATTCTCAGGAATCCTTGATGCTAACTCTTTAAGTTGAGGAGGGATCCTTACAATATTGACTTGAATGGTTTTTCTGCGAATAGAATCCATGTCCTACAAAACAGAAGCAAAGATAAATCCCAAAAATTCTTGAAATGGTTAGTGAGTATGAGTATGATGTTATGATGTTCATGATGTTATGTACAAGTATATATACACAAACAAAGCAAACAAGTTCTTAGGTTTAGGCTTGCATGGAGTCTCATAGGTAAGTACCCTCTTGAAGTTTAGTTGGCTCAAACCTGTCCTAGCAATAGTGATCGGGTTCTATTGGAGCTCAATATCACTGGTTTATTTTCTCGGGCATTGTTTCAGCCCAAGCCTCTTTAATGGCGACCAAAATATCCCAAAAAACCAAACCTCAATGAGTGTAGTATCGAGTATCTACCAACTTCGGACTGCACCAAAGCCGGTCATCTCACTATGTCCTAATGGCTAAGTTGGTCAAGCAAAGGTTCTAAAAGTTCATTAGTGCTTCATGACATCACCCAGCGGCCCCGTATTCTCCTTGACTACTCAAGGGCTACCGGTACCCACAAATATGTCACTTTAACGTAGCTATTGCTTAGACCGTGTCGGTATACCCCGCACAGTTTCCACAATGTATTGCTACTTACCTATAAGGTATCCCAAATCTGGGTGGAGGATTCTAACCCAAACAAAGAACCATAATGTAAAGCATACAAGTCAAACAATGAAAGCAAGTAAATGTGATCTAGCCCTAAGGTAACCTCACTTTAGAGTTTCATAATTCCCAGCAGAGTTGCCAGTTTTGTAACGCGGTGGGAGAACCGACTTGGTTGTTTTGCGTTTGTATTTGCAAATGTTGCGGTTAGCAAGAGTCGCCACCGGCTTTTCTTTTATCCAAAAGGAAAGGCTGAAAAGAACAGGAAAGACCTTTAGATATGTTTTCTTGAGTTCGGGGGGTTTATTATGAAAAGGGAAGGTGTTAGAACCCTTTTCATCCATGGTTTTCCATGGGCTCTTAATTAATTTCTATATCACTTGCTTTTGTTTTAAAATGTGCTTTGTGTTGTGGGTTTGAAAATATTTTGAAAATATCTTTGTAATGGTTCTCGTTTCTATAAGAACGTGTACAAAGTATTGTTTCGAAAATAGTTCAAAGAGGTGTTTGTGAAAGTGTTCTTGAAAATATGTTTTTGTAATGGTTCTCGTCTCTATAAGAACGTATATAAAAAGCTTTTGTCTTTTAAAAAAAAAGGTTTTAATATGAAAGTGTTGGTGTAAAATGTTTGGTTGTGACAAGCGAGCAACTAGGAGAGAATCTACCTACTCAAAAGGTCTTAAATGTTTCTTTTCCTCCTCCTTTAGATGTTGTTATCTTGCCATTGATTTGGTAAGAAGCCTCACCGTTGGATATGAAGAGACAGGCGCGGGTCAATTGTACAGTCATAGGAGGCAACTTATGAGATGCTTTAGCAATTTTTCGTAAGGGACTAGATCGTTTTATCGGAGGCAACATAGAGGGACATCGAGGGACTACGATCTTTTTATCAAAGGGTATTTGCTAAAGCGTCCCATATTCGAGGGACATGACTGTTTTCTGAAGGGCAAACAAAGTGAGATTACCCTAGAGGTGCTAGTGTGCAAGTGTGTTTGTTTGCATGCATTTTGTCTTGCATTTAAAAGTTATCTATTTGTTGATTTTGTCTTGCCATACATCCTAATTACTAGCAATATATGAAAGCAAAATAAAATACGGAAAATAAAATCCTAAGCTATTACATCATTAGGGGGATGGGGGTACACTTTGCAAATAGGGATGAAATAAATGTATAATTATAACAACAACATCGAACAAATGGGCCATAATGAAAAATATATGTATAAACAATGTAGAAAATGGGAGAAACTGCCTTTTGAACCATTATGTGTCGACACATGCTGTAATGCATCAACACATTACTTTTCCTTGTTCCTGTAAATAAAAATCAGCTCCGTATGAGTCGACACATAATGGGATGTGTCGACTCATACACCTTCTCTGTGTCGACACATACGCATTTTGTGTCGACTCATGGACTTTTCAACCTTCTGTTTTGGGACCTGGAATCAGTATAAGTCGAGGCATGGGGTTTATGTGTCGATTCATACCTTGTTTTTTTACTAGGATGAGTCGACACATGTGTATATATGTCGACCCATACTGCATTTTGATGCTTTAAACATTGTTTTATTGTCCATGCATGTCAGTTTACATCATATGATTGATAAACATAAATAGAAAGCAAACAGTTAGCTAAAAGGGGCAATGGTTACTACATCTTATCTTCAAAACTAAATCATTAATGATGTATGAAAAAATACCAAGTCAAGAAGACTTACCTTGAAACTACACTTGGTGTTTGAAGTCTGAATACTTTCCGAGATGCTGTGATGGCTCCAATGAATCTCCAGGAAGTTTGTCCCAAGCTGTTGAAACCCAGTCAAGTTGTAAAATATTGTTGTTATGTTTGGAGGGTGAGGATAATGGCACTAGCAGAAACTGTTTTAGTGTTTTTACAATCTCTATATGCTAAGGTGTTTGGTTTATGGGAGAGTTTGTAAGATGGAATAATGGATTGAAGTCCTGTTTTTGAATGAGATTAGAGCTGGGTTTTTTTCTTGAATGAGACAAAGTTACAAAGAATACTGTTTTTTCTGTTCAAAAACTCCCTCTCCTCTCCAAAAATTCCAACCCTTATGTCTTATGAAACAGTTCCTTTTGTAGACCCTTGACTGAGGTTTAGGGGGGAAATAAAATAAGTCATTTTAAACTATTTTTGCCTACTGCTTTGATACTTTATTCACACAATTTCCTTTTTCCATTTTGGTGCAATTTTGGGGCTGTTATGATGCAGGTTGGTGCAGACTGCATAGAGCAGTTTTGGACTGTATAAGACAGCATGTGCAGATTTGTGGTGCAGCATAACACAAGGTTTTTTGTAGGACAACAATGGAGCAGGTTTTTGGGGTTTTGGGGCAATGCAGCATATCATGCTTTGTTCAACTTGGACATCAAAATTTGTAGCATGAAATAAATTTGGTCTTGTGGAGTATTTTATGCACATTGTATCAAGGACAAAACATTGTGGCAAGGTTTTTGAGTTAAATAGAAAAAAAATCCAAACAAGACATAGTTTTAGAATTTGTAAATTTGCAAAAATGTCACTTGGTAACGACTTGAATTATTTTCCTCATTTTAAATTATTTGGAATTGTAGTAAAAATGTCATGAAGCAAATGGAATTAACAAGTATAGAAAATACTTAGAAAAATTTCAAAGTCTTGCAAAAGTTGGATTTTTGATTTTCTTGATTTTTTTGATGATCAAATTTCACCTTTTGGATGTCTTGACGCAACGTGATTTTTGGGACTCAAATTTGGTCAAAAAGTTAAAGTTTGACTTTTCAGTATGCTTTTGACCATTTTGTCCTTGTCAATGATTTTCTTGAAAAGTTGTAATTCCAGACTTGAAACCTGATAGAAATAAACCCGAGGGTCCAGGATGATCTTTTGAGAAATGAGAGGGCAAATTTTGGGGTACAACAGAGGGTACTTACCTACAAACTCCATGCAAGCTTACACCTAAGGCCTTATGTGTTTTGTTTGTGTATGATTAATTGTTTTAACATGACGTCATAACATCATGACATCATACCATATCATTTTCACTAACCATTTCAAGGACCAAGGGATTTATCTTTGTTCTTTTTTGTAGGTTATGGCATCCGCTCGCAGAAAAACTATTCCGATCAACTTTGTAAGGGTACCTTCTAAGCTTAAGGAGTTAGTCTCAAGGGTTCCCGAAAGTTCTTAATTTATCAAAAGATATGGTCAACTAATAAGTATGGTTACCTCAGGTTTTAAAGAAGACATGATTAGTGTTCTATTCCAGTTCTTTAACCCTCCACATCATTGTTTCACCTTTCTAGATTATCAAATGGTACCCATGATGGAAGATTTCTCTAAACTACTGGGAGTACTTGTTCTTGATCAGACACCCTTCACCGGTTTAGGGGAAGCTTCTGAAACCACCCGGCCAGAACCTGTCATCTGGATGTAATGAAACATCAATGAAATCTCCACCAAACGTCTTTTATCCCGCCGAAAGGGAAAGGTAAACATCGAGAAAACCTGGAAAGGGAGAAATCACGATCTTTCGACCGAGAGATCGGTTAAGGGAATCTGTTACGCAAGGGGAAGGTATTAGCACCCCACACGCCCGTAGTACTCTACGGTATCCACTCTTGTTGTCTAATCTAATGGGTGTGGTCAAAACCTATGTCTATGGCTTAAAACTGAAAAGGGAATGCATGTGAAAGAAAAATAAAACAATATAGGGAAAATAAAAGTTGTGCTCGATCGGACCCTACCCCAATGCCTACGTATCCCTTTTAAGGAATCAGAGCAGCCGTAGTTCAACTTATATATTTTGGTTGGTTTGTGTTTTTTAGATAAGACGACAAAAATAAACAAGATGGAAAAACATCGAATGAAACAACAAACAAATGAGATGGTCAAACATTGACTAAATAATTAACAAAGTAACATGTCAAAGATGGCGAAACATCAAATGATAAAGCATCACACCTAACAATGACATTGAGGGTCAAAGTAGGATAACAACATGTAAGATGGCGAAACATCAGCTTCAAACAAATGTGCGATGGAACAACATCGGCTAAAAGGTAATAAAGGATCATGGCAAAGATGGCGAAACATCAATAAAACGGATGATAAAACATCACTTCTGACAATGATATTTAGCATCAAAGTAGGATAACAAACATGTGCGATGGCGAAACATCAACAAACCGGGTTTAAAAACAAAACCAAGAGGCGCACAAAAGAAATAAGATTGATTTGTATCTTTTACCTTGAAGAAGGGTTTGAGTTTATTAGAGGTGTTTTATGATTTTCCAAGAAAACAATTTTTGTTTTAAGATGCAAAATGCAAAGAAAGGAAAAAGCAACTAAGGGAAACTAGCCTAGCACTACCCCTAGTGTTATCATACAATGGTTGACCCTAAGGTTGAGGATAAAGGAAATCACTATCCTATGTTAGCATACATGGAATCCTACCTTAATCAACATGTCAAAGGAAGCTTAACAAAACTATCCTATAGGGAACATGCAATGAGAGAGAAGTCATGATCTCAATTTCTAAATTGAGTAACTCATCGATCAACAGTTAAAGAAGAAAACAATAAACATCCTATAGGGAACATGCACTGAGAGCGAAGTCGTGATCTCAATTTCTAAATTGAGTGACTCATCGATCAATAATTAAAGAAGAATACAATAAATATCCTATAGGGAACATGCAATGAGAGCAAGGTCGTGATCTCAATTTCTAAATTGAGTGACTCATCGATCAACAGTTAAAGAAACAAACGCAACACATGTATCAGACAAAAACCAAAGTGCCTCCTGACATATATCAGCAATAGAGGTCCCATCATGCAACATAGAACTATGAAAGTAGAAGAAAGTAAATAGTGCAATACCAAACGAATAACTATCCGTAGCAACTGAGCAAGAATAAAAGAAACCCAGAGAACTTTAAGAAAGATGGCATCAGCGGACAAATCAAGTCAGAAATTACGCCATCAGGATGTAAGTAATGGGATTATCAGATATGAACAGATCCCATAGGAAATGTATGGAATTCATAATCACATATACATATATCCTGCATAAACTATCAAACATGCCAAGCACAAGAGTAGTGCCAATATAATAAATTGTGTTCCACAAATAAAGTGAAACACAGTAGCCTCAAACCAAAAATAGAAACTTTCCTCAAAGTTCCTCGCACATTTAACAACCAAGTTAGTATTCCCATAAATAGAATGATGATTCACATAAGGGATGGATGATGACACCATGATGAAATGAGAAAACATGATAGCAACTATCAAACATTAGTCATGATAGACAAAAGGAAACAGGCATATGCACAATTTGGTCAAAAGAATCAGAGGAATGTTGCTCCTTTCTATCACCATATTGATTTGATAATTGAATATTAATCAAGGATCATGGGAGCTTGAGAATAATAAAATCAAAGACCATGAAGGTCAGTAGCAACCACAATTCAATCATGCTCAATTAATTCATCACAGCTCACAAGCATAATAGGAGAGAAATTCCACAGTGCATAAAAAAGGTTCAAACATTCAAACATGGGGCATTTAGTGAAATGACTTGAATTTATTTGGATGAAAATATCCAACATGATCATTAGGTGCCCAATTGTAGGCCTCACTCAAGTTCATTGGCCATCAAACATATTGCAAAAAGATATGCAACATTAATTGGGTACTTTCATTTCAAAAATATATCAAAAATAGAAAAAGATATCAATAATTCAAACCAAAAATCTATTAGCATCTTTGAAGTGTGTAGAAGTCAGAAAGCAATCCTTAAGTTCATGAATTGTTGGGGAGGAGATCAAATGAGGCCCAAAGTTCAAAACTAGTTGGCCAAACTAACAAAACTAGACAAGTTTTCAAAATAATTCCTGGAAAATATCAAACCAACTCAAATAATTCAAGAAAAATGGTTTTCAGATCCTTAATGCATTCATGAACCATAATCAAGACCTAAGTTCCATTGAAAATCCAGGGCATAGTGGTTTTGAAAAAGAAACTTGCACAATAAGCAACAAAACCCTAATTTTTGACTTTTAATCTTAAATATTGATTAGATAAGATCAAAATTTATATAATTCAAACCAAGATCATGCAAATCACAAGGAAACCCTAAATGTCAGAATACATATTTTTTCCACATTTTTTGAATTAAAGAAAAGTCAAAAATAAAATCAAATTCAAACAATTAATCAATTAAACAAATAATCACATCTCAAAATGAAATTCTAATCAAAACTCAGAGAAAACATCCAACCAAAATTATATTCAAATATTAGAATTAAAAACACACAGCCCTGATTTTTTTTGGAATTTTTGAATTAAAGTTAATATTAAAATAAAAAATCAAACAAACAATTAACAATTAAACTATTATTTAAGGGCAAAAATGAAAACCCTAGCCAAAAGTCACAAAAAGGTCAAAATAAAAATATATTCAGATTCTATGATTAAAAACAAGCTTGCATGATTTTTTTGATGATTTTTGAATTAATGGAAGTATAAAAATAAAAATTATAAAGCAAAAATTCAAAATAAACTTCTCAAATTAAATTCATAATCAAAAATAGAAAAAATGCTAAAAAAAATTCAGAATCAAATTCTACATTATTTTATGAGTCCAAAATATTTTTTTTGTGGAATTTTTAGATCAAAGAACTATTAAAATAAAAATAAACTTTAAATAAACAATTAATTAAACTCATTAATTTATAAACCAATCAAAACATTTTTAAAAATTCCAATAAAATTACACAAGATAGTAGAAATTGTTTTGAACTTGTGATAATTTTTTTCAGAATTTTTCAAATTGTTTTGATCAAGTAACAAAAATCAGAAAATCAATGAAAATTAAATAACAAAAACAAGAACAAGGCCAATGAGATGATGCCACGCATCATCTTCAACCTCCAGCCAAGGCAAAACACTTGCTTCCATCAGTTCCAACATGGTCACTTCAGATCCATGAAACAAACACGATTCTCAACCAAAATCCATGAGATTAAGCTCAAATTAAAGCTAATATATCATACTACATCATGCAATTCGAATCAAACTCAGAGATCAAGCATAGATCAAGAAATCAAATCTCAAAAACTGGAAAAACACACTGCAAACATCAAAACCAGAAACACGATTTCACCAAATTTGCTTGAATCGGAGCTCAAATATACATTAATCCTAATGATTGGCCAGCTATAAACACAATGCACACCACAAAACACTTCAATTCATGCTCAAATCAAGATTCAGATTCAGTGATCATACCTGCAAAAGTGAAATAAATTCACTTGGTGCCTCTGAAATCTAACAAGAAACCCTTCTAAATAGCTTGCTTGTGCTCCAATGAAGGTGTTTGAGTAGAGAAGTGAGGAATGGATCAAGAGAATTGAGCTGCTCAATTCAAGTTGCAGAGCACGAAAAATGATAAAATTATGAGGAGCTTCTTCCAATGCAGTGCCCCCTCATGAAAGGAGAGCTTGAGCAGCTTATATAGAGTGTTTGGAGTGAGGTTAGAGTGGTAATTCAAGATGAGAGTCGTTGGATGGAGAAAAGTGAATTTTCTATCAAACCAAAACAAGTGTCACGGCCATTTGGGTTTTGCTTGGTATTCAGGCAATGCTTGCAGTCGTTTTGAGCAACAAAAGGAGAGTGTGAGTGAGTGAAAAAAGAGTGATGAGGTGAGTTGTCCTCTATTGCACATGGTACTGATTTTCTTGAGAGAGAAGTTTCCCATTTTGTCAAAAATGTGAAAATGAGAGAGGCACGAGGTATGCACCTGGTTTGGCCTTTTTTTGGCGAGCACATGAGGTGTCCAATTCGTGCCAAGCATGTGCAAGTGGACTCTGAAATGATTTAATCAAAACTGAACCAAAACTTGAAAATTGCCATGGCCAAGCATACACCAAAAATAAGCTGACTTCCAACTGAGGCCATTTCAAATTGGCTCGTGAATTTTCCAAATTACTTTGAGCCAATTAAAATTCATATGATGAGCTTCACAATGATCTTTGATTCAACAAAAATGGTGGAGAAATGAAAGAGATGTGGACATTATGATTCCTGGGCAAATCAAGCCAACTTGCCCAAGACTGCGTGCGTTGGCCTGCCCATGTGGCTTCAAAAATCTGGTTTTACCACCCAACTTCCTCAAACCACAACTTCCTCAATTTTAATCCAATTTGAGTGATTCCAAGTTTAATGAGAAGCTTTCATGAAAGACAACAAAATGCTCTTTTTAATTGTTCAAATTGATGCTTGAGTCACAAGAAATTGATTCCTCAAAATGGCATGCCAAGTGTTTGATGAAATTACGCGCGTGACTTGCCCAAGAGAAGTCATCTTGACACTTAGAATTTTTTAAATTTTTTAAGTTACTTCTTGAACAAGTTACACTAAAATTCACAATTTCTCATGATTCAAAGATGAATTTGGGTATGGAATATGAAAAGAGGATGCTTAAATTGATGGTTGACCAAAAGTCCACTTGGTCAACTCCTGATTTTACTGACTTTGATCAAAATGACCAATTTGGCCCTTTTGATAAATTGAATCATTTCTAATCCAAATTGAACCTCAAATTTTCAATCATCAATGCTTAATAACATGGGGTGAATCATGGAAACAAGTTTGGGTGAAAAAGTCAGAGAAGACCTGATTAAATCCAAAACCCTAGTTTTGTACCATGTACTAGGAGATAGCTGATCAAGCTTCAAAACCCTAATTCCACTGGGCATCATGAGAGACTCTTTAATCAAATTTGATTCTAATGATGATAAGATAGTGATGCTTCATGAATTAACTCATCCAGACCCCAATTACTTCAACTTAGACCAAACCCTAATTTTGACTGGTGAATCAAAAGAGAGATTCCTCTTACAAACAAACACAAACTTCAATCCTCTGATGATCCAAAGGGATGGATAAAGCATCTTGATATATGCAATAACTTTTGAGCTTGAAAGATCCAGAGGTTTATATGATAAGGTTCTACTTGAGCCACTTGTCAATGCAATCAACCTTCAAGGCTTGAGGAAGACTTGATGACCAAAGTACTTTGATTCCATCACAATGTATGAATGCAATGCAATATGATATTCATGATGAAACATAAACCTAAATCAAGAGGGTAAATTTTGGGGTACAACAGCTGCCCCTATTCAAATATCTTCAACATGATAAGTGAAAAGTGACAACTTTCGAGCGTACAAGGTTGAAGATGTTTGATTCCGAAAGAACCCGAAAATTTACACTCTTGAAGAAGAAAGAAATAGAAATAGAAAACTCCCAAGACATGTGTCATAATGAAGCTGTAAAACATGTTGAAACATAACAAAAACAAAGAAGAGTAGACGCAACTAAACTTCTAGACAGATGTGCCAGGGTGCAACTGGTCTTCAAAAATGGGTGAGATAAAACTCAAACCAAAGAGTATAGGAGAAACTAAGCTCTGGAAAATAAAACGTACGTGTTGTACCCCAAATTTTGACCTAAGATACCATTTCCCATCTGCATCATTCGCATTGCAAGGGTTTTGACCTATTTTTATCAAATTTTTAAAGCAGTGTAAAAATTCATAACTGCTTCGAGTCGAGAGCTATTTATTTGTTGAACGCTAAATTTATCAACTGATCAAGACTTAAGTGACGTTTATTAATTATTTATTATCTTAAATTTAAATAATTGAAATCTATTTTCAATTATTATATAATTTAAAGACTTATGAATAATGAAATAAACATTTTGAGAATGAGTTTATTAATTGGTCAACAATGATTATTTAATTCTTTATCATTCTAGGTTAAATAATTAAAATTCTATTTTTTAATTATTATAATTTAGAATATTATGAATAATGAATTAGATAATTAAAATTGTTAATTGGCCAATGATGTTTATTTATTTGTTTATCATTCTGAATTTAAATGATTGGATTTGATTTTCAGTTATTATATAATTTAAAGAATTATAAACAATAAATAAATAATTGGAAAGAAAAAAGCATTAATTGGGAAATAATAGAATTTTATTCACTTTATTCTATTTATTACAATTATCATTTAAATATTGTGTTATTACAAAATATTTATAATGGCAATTACATAAATGCTTAAAGTAAAATAAAAAAACTATTTTCCTAAATTCTAAATCTTCATCTTCTATCCAATGCCTTTTTGTCTGCTCATTTAATTTTACCTGCAAAAACAATTAAAAGAAAAGTCAGATTTGAATAAATAATTAAAAGCAGAAAATAAATTTAATGTTCATCATTAAAGGGAAACGGCTGGAATCAGTTTACCCTTTTTTGCAAATCACGGGATTTCTCCCGGTTCACAAAAAAGGGAGGAATTTTATTTCATAAATGAATGCACAATTTTGAAATATGCACAAATTCATTTCTATTTTTCAAAACTAAATATGCATAATTTCTTTGTCACAATGTATATTTCAAATTATACACAGCATACAAATACAACATATGCCATTTCCCACAAGTAATGCAACGTAAACCTATGCAACTTAAGAAGAAGCCAAATAACATAGGCTCCCATGCAAGACAAAAAGAGGATTATGCAGTTTCAAAACAATGTGCAAGCAACATATACTCCCTCATTCATCATATTTCAGCCTATGCCTTTTCAGAACATTAGTACATTATATCATTTTTATATATCAAATGTACCCATGAGAGAGAAGAGAGCAAGAAATTGGTTTTGCAGGTTTTGGTTTAGGCAGAAAGAATTATAAGACAAAGCTACTGTAATTTTACAGTAAAAGGAGAAACACAAGAGTAGAATACAAACAAAACTGCTGTAACAGTGTGATGCAGAAGGCCAAGAAGATTGTAAAAATCTTCAAATCTCCAGCCTGTAACGTAAACAAAGGAAGAAGTGGATATAACATATTGGAATCACTTCAAACATAGATATCAATCAATCTCCAAGCTTTCCACACAAAAAAGAAAACTGTCAAAACCCTCCTAACACATAAAACCAGTAGAACCAAATCAAAAACAGTTCCTACTGTAAGAAACCAAAACACCAAAAACCATTAACCTGCTACTGCACTAAACCATTTCAAAACCAGTAGAACCATTTCAAAACAAAAACAATATGGCCTAAACCTCAGTACCCTGATTGAGCCATCAAGCCAATATCACAAGAATCATTCCAAAACCATAAATATGACCTAAAAAACCATTCAATCTGCATTTACATAAACCACAAACCTGCATTTACCGAAACCTGCTACTGTCAAACTAGTAAACACGGCCAAACCTGCAAAAACCTACTGCAATACTTAAACCAATATCACATAAAACACTTCCTACTGTCTGAACCATCAAACCTCTACACCATTTCAAAACACTTATTGCATCGAACCGTTTCCAAATCTACTGCATAAACCATCAAACCACATAACCAAGTCATAAACATTATGGCTTAAAAGCATAAAACCTGTAATGGCCTAAACTCAAGCGATGCAACCACATTCAAACATCCAAATGAAGGCAGGGTCAAGCATACGAAAGCCTCAGAGTCCATCATAGGCAAATTCCACGAAGCATACAAAAATCAGAAAAGAAGAAGAAAAAAGCGTCAACAACATCAATGGTGTCAAAGTAAGCATTTCAACAGTAGCAAAGGAAGCATTCGGAGGCAACAATAGGAAGCATCAAAGGAAGCATTCAAGGCGACATAATGTTCAAAGCAACAGTTTAGAAGAAAGAGGAAAAGAATCATACACGCCCAAAACCTCAGAAGTCATCATCACAGGCCAACACTAAGAAACGTACAGCAAGCTAGTAAGAAGAGAGGAAATCAGGATACCAGGCAACCGAAGCAAGCTCGCGCCGTCAACGTTCTCCTCGCCGTCCCGGCCTCCTAAGCTCACCCCACCTTCCTTCCTCCTTCTCCAGGTAGTTTCACCCTTTCCTTTCTTTCAAGTATCTCAATAATAACATAGTAAAACGAAATCAGAGTCAATGAGTATAAGAATCACAAACATGCAGTAGCAAAACCCTTAACGAAATAGAAAACAAATCGTACCGTAAATCCGTCGTTTGCCTTAGCTCGCTTTGGAGGGAAGAGGAAGATTGGGTTGCTGGTGGCCTTTGGGCAAGGGACGCTCAAGAGGGTTCAGAACTCAAGCGAAGAAGATAACGCGCGAAGACGGAGAAGATGAAGCGAGAGTGTGTGAGCGCCGTTTCGGCCAAGATCAAAACCCTAATCCCATTCAGCTAAGCACATGTTTAACCCTAAAACCAATTATCATGTTTTGGACCAAAACTTGTTTTCCTGCCTTAAAGCCCAAACGAAATTGCTTTTACACCCCCCCTGCTTCAGTTATTGATTGGGCCTCTTTGACACCTTTTAGCCCATACAATACTTTGTCTATCTACCCTTTAATTCTATTAGATTTTTTTAGAATGTTATTAGTTTAATTAATTAGTGAACCTAATAAATAAAGGATGTAATTTAATCAAACAATTTTTAATATTTTACCCAACCTTCTTTAGTTTAAGTTTAGGTTTATTTTTAATAATCTTAGTCTTCTTTATTTCTAATTAGATTAAATTAATGACTTTAAGCTTTAATATAGTTTAATTATTTAATAAACTCTTAAAATAAATACCTTTTTATTGATATTAAAAAAAAACATATACAACATAGGAAAACTTAAAAAATATTTTATTTCCCTTAATTAATTTCCTCGCTTTAATATTAGATAAAAATCTAAAAATGCACGTTCACATACTTAGTCTCTTATTAAATTTGTCATATATCATTTATCTCTCATAATTTTCTGTTTAAATATTTCATCTTTTATTTGATTACTCTGTTTGCGCCAATCCAAAGGAAAAACGATAAATTTGTTGACTTCATGTCCTCAAATCTAATCGCACGAATATTTGCATTTTCATTAAAACTTAGGATAATTTGCCTTCAAGTATTTAATCTTTTCAAAATTTATGCCCCTTTAAACAAAAACTTCGACGTTAGGTCGTCGTATCTTCAAAAACCTATCTGTATCCCTTTTCGGCCAAAACGATTTATTTTTATCAAGCAATCAAATTTTAAATAAACAGATATTTCAAAAGGTTCCTATAGAGTACTATAGATGCATTGGGTGCTAATACCTTCCCATTGTATAACCAACCCCCGAACCATAAGATCTCTTTTCGAAAACGCTTTGTATTTTTATTATTATTTACATTGCATATTTAGGGTTTTATTTCGCTCTTTTCCCTTTTCCTTTGGAAACAATAAAGCGCGGTGGCGACTCTTGCTTTTGTGAGACGAATTAATCAATAGTTCGATCTCTGATTTACCCCGCTACATTTTTTATCGCTACAGAATTGGCGACTCTGCTGGGGAAAGATTGACCTCTTGCTGGTCCATCCCTAAGTGGGTTAAGCCTAATTTGTCTTATCTATTTACTATTATTTGTTTTGTTTGATTATGTGTTTAAATTGGGGTTGTTTGGGTTTTTTTGCAAAGGACGAATCCTATACCCGGATTAAGTAACACTTAAGGAATAGGACGGGCGGTATAGTCATGTTAACTTTGAGGGAGTAATCCCGAAGAAGGAGGCATGAGATCCCCCACTCAATGGAAGGCCCTCTTGAACTTAATATTTGTTTACCGAGTAATCGGGAAGACATTATTATTTTCGACCTAGGAGCCCGAATAGTTGAGGACCGTAGAACCCTAACCCATCTTGGCCTTTTTAGGTGTAGCGCGGAGACTATAACGGAGTAATTCAGAAGTAGTTGTTACGCGATGCTACACTCGGACGAGTTTCTCTTGAGAATATTGCTAATTATTGAGTAATCAAGACGTTGGTAATATCCGAAGGAGGAATGTAGACTCTGGGAACTCTTAGAACCATGTCTTACAGGTGTGATTGAACCGTTAGTACATACCTTTGGGTGGGCTTTACCCTCGACTCCGTGCTGAATGTTGAACCCTTGAACCCCATGTTTGCAAGTTTGTGTGTGACTGTTGCATCATCATTCATTCATGCATTCATCAACATCTTTGTAAAAAAAAAAACTTGTTTTTCAAGGAACTTCGGAATGATTTTTGCAGACATCTTAGGTTATTATGGAACTTGGAAGGAGAAATACTCGAAGCTTTAGTTTCAAGGAGTCTGAGATTGAAGAACTGAAGAGTTTGATTCCGAAGATCGAGAGTCCGACGGATTTTCAGAAGAAATATGGGTCCATCGTACCGCTCATGAAGCGCAAGATGAAGAAAGGCATCCTCAACACGTTGGTTCAGTTCTATGATCCCTTGTACCGATGTTTCACCTTTCCGGATTACCAGTTGATGCCCACTTTAGAGGAGTACTCTTATATTCTTGGTTTGCCGATTGCCGACCATGTTCCCTTCTCTGGATTAGAAGAAGAGCCCAAGTCTCACGAGATAGCAGCTATCACCCACTTAAGGAAGTCAGAGGTAGAGGAGAACATGACTACGAAAGGGGGAATCCGGGGTTTGCCGGCGCAGTTTTTGTTGAAGAAAGCTCGCCATTTTGCTGAGACAAAGGATACTGTTGCCTTCGAAGACGTGTTTGCTTTACTCGCATATGGTCTTTTCTTATTCCCTAACGTTGATAAGTTTGTGGATATCAATGCCATCAGAATTTTCCTGATTGGAAATCCGGTCCCTACGCTGCTAGGGGATACATATTACTCCATCCACCTTCGAAACTCTTATCAAGGAGGGATGATTATTTGTTGTGTACTGTTGCTGTATCAGTGGTACGTCTCGCATCTACCTGGGTCTGATGCTTTATGGGATCTCGAGAAGGAACCGCGTTGGGCGCCAAAGATTATGGCTCTCACTCATTTCGACATTGACTGGTATAATCGAGTTTACCACAATGTGGAGATCATTGATAGCTGTGGGGCTTTTCCTAACGTACCTCTTCTCGGTACGAGGGGTGGAATCAACTACAACCCTGTTCTAGCACGCCGTCAGTTCGGGTACCCGATGAGAGATAAACCAAACAACATCCATGTGAGTGGTTTCTTTCTTCAGGAAGGACAAGATCATCAAGCTGCTAAGAAGGAGATTGAAGGAGCTTGGCGCCATATCCACAGGAAAGGGAGAGATATGCTGGGACATAGAGGTGCCGTTTCTTTGGAGCCTTACCTACAGTGGGTCCGTGCTAGGGCTTGTGCTCTCAAGATGCCATATAAACTTGAGAAACCTTTATTCCCTGCCATTGCACCATCATCTATTGTTATCCCTATCGCGGATGTAGGAGAATATCAAGGAAATATGGCTAGGATGAAGTCTGAGAGGGATGCTTGGAAGGAAAAGTACCATATGTCTGAGTATGAGAATCGAGTCCTGACTCGACAGTTAAAAGAGAAGGAGGAGTTACTGCTTATTCAAGACGGCCTGTTCGTTGACCATGATGAGAAGCTTCGTCAAAAGGATGCCTTGCTGAAGAAGTATGCGAGTGAAAGGAAGAGAAAAAGGGAAGGTTCAGTAAGCGTGGCTCTCGTTCCTAATCCGCAGGAAGAAATCATCGATCGACTGATAGCTGAGAAGAAAGTGATGGAAGACTTTTACGAAGAAAGGATCAGGAAGCTCCGGTTACAGGTGGTGTTTGGTCCTTCATCTGAGGATTCCGAGTGACCTTTAGCTTTTAGTTTGTTTTATTGATGTCATTTTGTAAAACTATGTAAAGGGCTTCATGCTCCGAAGTTGTAATTTATTGTTTTATTATGGGCTTCATGCTCCGAAGTTGTAATTTATTGCGTTATTTTAGATTTCATGTTGTAAAATTGTAACTTATCACTTCATTATGGATTCCACGTTTCGAAGTTGTAATTTATTTCTTTCATTATTGGATTTGTTATCCCAAATTTGTAATTTACTATTTTGATATTCCAAATTGTAAGTTGTAATTTATCGCTTTCGATTAATGGATTGAGTTTTTGTTGTTCCAAATTCCTTTACCATTGATGTGTGCAAAATTATCAAAGTTCCTTGAAAATTTTTTAAAATGAGTCATCATTTGCATCGCCGTCATGCATCATTCCACATTCCACTTCACATGTTTTCTAGAGTCTCATCCTTGTTCTTTTTCCACCGAAGGTTGTCAAGCTGTCTCACCGATACGACACTCGGGCCAATCGTCAAAAGAAAATGGAAGATTTGGAACAGGAAAATCATGAGCTTCGTGGGGAAGTTGCTACACTTCGTGTCGAGATGGAAAAGTTAACTGCGTTAGTAGAAAGTTTGGTGGCTGTTCAGAATCAGCCATCGACTACAGCTGCCGAGATTCAGACTTCAACTCCCGTGGTTTCCGAGATTGTCACAGTTCCTGCCTCCGTGACTCAAATCAACTCTCCGCTTCAACATCAGATGCCGAAAGGTTTTCCGTGGGGAATGCCTTACAATTTTGTGCCAGAGGGGTATCAGCCTGCCGTACAACCTTTATTGCAACCTGCGTTGTCTCTTCCTCAGCCAGAGACAACTGCCATGCCGCCAGTAATTCCGTCTGTAACACCTTTTCCGCAACCGATTATGACGACCGTTGCTCCTGTGGTCCACTCCGTGCCTTACTTGAATGAACCTATTTATCCTGCCGAGCCTGCTAAAAGTTTGGGTCTCTTTGATAGAATGGAAGAATTTCAGAATCAGTTCCAGGAAATGCAGAAGGAGCTTAGAGCATTGAAAGGAAAGGATTTGTTTGGGAAGAATACGCATGACCTTTGTTTAGTTCCGAATGTCAAGATTCCGGCAAAATTCAAAGTGCCAGACTTTGAGAGATATAAAGGTGATTCGTGTCCTAGAAGTCATTTGACAATGTACGTAAGGAAGATGTATACGTATTCCGATGATCATGACTTGTTGATTCATTATTTTTAAGATAGTTTGACGGGTGCTGCTCTAAAGTGGTATATGGGTTTAGACAATATTCGGATCCGTAACTTTAACAATCTTAATGAAGCCTTTGTCCATTAGTATAAGTACAACATTGACATGGCGCCGGACCGGGATCAACTCCGGGCGATGTCACAAAGAGACCGGGAATCTTTTAAGGAGTACGCCCAGAGGTGGCGTGAAATCGCTGCTCAAATCTACCCACCTCTTGAGGAGAAAGAGATGACTAAGATATTTTTGAAGACTTTAGGATCCTTTTACTATGAAAGAATGATAGCCAGCGCACCCAGTGACTTCACCGAAATGGTAAGCATGGGCATGCAATTAGAGGAAGGGATTCGTGAAGGGCGTTTGGTTAAAGAAGGGAGTCCGTCTAGCAGTGCGAATAAGTTTGGAAGTGTTTTCCCGAAAAGAAAAGAGCAGGATGTTAGCGCTTTGTTTCCAGGTAGGCCTAGGAGAGGTTACTCTCACGTTGCGGCAGTCACTCCGGCTGTCCGCCCAACTTTGATGACCCCAGCTCATCAAACTCTACCAACTCAACAACGGCCTTTTCAGCAGCAGCCTCGACAACAGGCTTATCCGTTCAACAATTAGAACCGTTCACCCAGAAAACCGCAGTTCGATGCCATTCCTATGACTTATACTGAATTGTTCCCTGCTCTCATCAGAAAGAATCTCATCACGACAAAGCCTCCTCCTGTCGCACCGAACAGTGCTTCTCCGTGGTACAAGGCGGATCAGTTTTGTGAATATCATCAAGGGTCGCCGGGGCATAACCTTGAGAATTGCTTTGCTCTGAAGGCGGACGTACAGAGATTAATTAAGAATGGTATCTTGTCTTTTAAGGATGTTAATCCAAATGTCAGAGATAATCCTTTGCCTCGACATGGGGCAGCTTCAGTGAATATGGTGGAAGGTTGTCCGGGGAAGTTTCGAGTTTTTCAAGTCGAACACATAAGAGAGTCGTTGATCAGGTTACATCAGAGTTTGAGAAGACTTGCCTTTGTTAGGCACCAGCATGATTATGATGTTTGTGAGTTTTGTTCAAGAGAGGATGATTGTCCTATCGTGAAGGAGGATATTCAGAAGTTGCTAGATCAGAGAGTTATTACTATTACCTATGACCGAAATCCGAAGGATGAAGTGAATGTTATCATACCACAATTCAATTTGCCTGAATCAGTAGAGATTGCTTACAACAGTCAGACTGCGCCTGTTGATCCTTTGATTATTTACCCACCTGGCCCTGTGCCTTACAGCTCAGACCAAGTTGTGCCGTACAAGTATAATGCCACGATGATGGAGAATGGGGTAGAAGTCCCCATACCAACAAGACCGTCTTTTGTTAACATTGCTGACGTGAGTAGAGTTACGAGAAGTGGGCGTGTTTTTGCAGCGGTACCTTTGAAGAGACCGGAAGTTCAAGTTAGGAGGCCCATGCCGGCGGAGATTCCGGTAAGAAATGTTGAACCAAGGGTTGAGATAGGCCAACCCAGTGAACCTATCCCTCACCTCGAGGATGATGAGATTTTGAAACTTATCAAGAGAAGTGAATATAAGATTGTGGACCAACTTTTGCAAACACCTTCCAAGATTTCCTTACTTGCCTTATTGAGAGATTCTGGTGCGCATAGAGAAGCCTTGATGAAGGTCTTGGACCAGGCGTTCGTGGACCATGATGTGACGGTCGACCAGTTCGATGGAATTGTGGGAAATATAACTTCGTGTAACAATCTTGGTTTCAGTGATGAAGAACTCCCGGAGGAGGGGAGAAACCATAATATGGCTTTGCACATCTCAGTAAGTTGTGGAAACGATACCTTATCAAGCGTGTTGGTGGATACAGGCTCATCGTTGAATGTGATGCCCAAGACTACGTTATCTCGGCTTTCATATCCAGGTACTCCTATGAGGCCTAGTGGAGTAATTGTTAAAGCGTTTGATGGTTCTAGGAAGACAGTTATTGGTGAAGTGGATCTTCCTATAGTGATTGGTCCCCATACTTTTCAAATCACTTTCCAAGTGATGGATATCCGTGCTGCATACAGCTGTTTATTGGGTCGTCCCTAGATCCATGATGCCGGGGCAGTCACCTCTACGCTTCATCAGAGACTAAAGTTTGTAAGGAATGGGAAGCTAGTGATGATTGGGGGAGAGCAGGCTATGGTGGTAAGCCATTTATCATCATTTTCTTTTATTGATGCTGACGAGGATGTGGGGACCCAGTTCCAGGGTCTATCTGTTGCTAAGAATACAGTTAAGAAGCAAGGGGCATCCATATCTTCTTTTGAGGATGCGCGGCGAGTGGTGGAAAGTGGTTCGGCCGAAGGATGGGGCCAGGTGTTGACGTTACCCGAGAACAAGTCTGGGGAAGGTCTGGGTTTTCATCCAGTATCTGCAAGGGTCAAGAAAGAGGTGGTTGTTCGTCTGATTCAAGAGGTTTTCCGAAGTGCAGGGTTTGTACATCCTGAGGTTGATGCTATCATAGATGATGATTCCGAGGAGGATTTGCCCGTGTTTGTGACGCCTGGATTGGCTTGCCAAAACTGGATAGCTGTTGATGTTCTTGTGGTTATGCACATTTCCGAGTAATGTTTTGTTTATTTTCCTTTGAAAAAATTGGCTCTGCCCAAGGCGAAACGTATTTTGTGTCGGGCTATGAAAAATAATTCCTTTTGCTCTGCCCAAGGCAAAAGAGAGATGTCTGGGCTCTTTGTTTCAAGTATTTCCCTTTAATGAATAAAAATGTTATTTTGTCCACTACTGTTTTATTTTTCACTTTTTCGGGAAATAGTAATGAAAATTAATTAATAACCTTTTGTTTTATTTACACAAATCGATTTCTAAAATAAAGCATAATCATATGTGCAGATTAATCCATGACTTAACCATCGAAAACAATGATCCTATGCCCTCTCCCAACTTTGAATTCCCTGTGTTCAGAGCCGAAGAAGAGGATGATGAAGAGATTCCTGTTGAGATTTCCCGTTTGCTTGAGCATGATGAGAAGGTCATTCAACCATTTGAAGAACCTTTAGAGTTGGTCAACTTGGGTGATGAAGAAGATAGAAAGGAAGTCAAAGTCGGAGCATTGCTTATCCCGGAGGTTAAAGAGAAAATGTTGGAGCTTCTCAAAGAGTATGTTGACGTGTTTGCTTGGTCCTACCAAGATATGCCAGGTTTGGACAATGACATTGTGGAGCATCGTTTACCGTTGAGACCTGAGTGTCCACCGATCAAGCAAAAGTTGAGAAGGACTCGTCCCGACATGGCTGACAAGATCAAAGAGGAGGTTCAGAAGCAGATCAATGCAGGTTTCCTTGTTACATCGGTCTATCCTCAATGATTAGCCAATATAGTGCCTGTTGCAAAGAAAGATGGTAAAGTTCGGATGTGTGTAGACTACAGAGATCTGAATAGAGCTAGTCCGAAGGATGACTTCCCATTACCTCACATTGACGTACTGGTCGACAGTACCGCCAAGTTCAAAGTCTTCTCTTTCATGGACGGTTTCTCTGGTTACAATCAAATCAAGATGGCGCCAGAAGATATGGAGAAGACCGCTTTCATTACACCGTGGGGAACATTTTGTTATCGGGTTATGCCGTTTGGTTTGAGGAATGCTGGCGCAA
The DNA here is from genome assembly GCA_948472305.1 of Vicia faba. Lineage (NCBI taxonomy): Eukaryota > Viridiplantae > Streptophyta > Magnoliopsida > Fabales > Fabaceae > Vicia > Vicia faba. Next base: position 1,351,183,683 of record OX451740.1, read on the forward strand.
CATACCAAAGGGCCATGACTGCTTTGTTCCATGACATGATGCATAAAGAGATCGAAGTGTATGTGGATGACATGATTGCCAAATCACAGACTGAGGAAGATCACTTGGAACATTTGTTGAAGTTGTTCCAGCGTTTGAGGAAGTACAAACTCCGTCTGAATCCCAACAAGTGCACTTTTGGCGTTCGTTCTGGAAGACTTCTGGGTTTCATCGTCAGCCAGAAAGGTATTGAAGTAGATCCTGATAAAGTCAAAGCTATTCGAGAAATGCCCGCACCCAAGACGGAAAAACAAGTAAGAGGATTCCTTGGGAGACTGAACTATATTTCTAGATTTATATCTCATATGACTGCTACCTGTGGGCCAATTTTCAAGCTTCTCCGAAAGAACCAAGGATGTGAGTGGACAGAAGATTGTCAGAGAGCTTTTGACAGCATCAAAGAATATTTGCTTGAACCTCCCATTTTGATTCCTCCGGTGGAAGGAAGACCTTTGATTATGTACCTGAGTATATTGGAAGACTCCATGGGATGTGTGCTTGGTCAGCAAGATGAGACCGACAGGAAAGAACATGCTGTATATTATTTGAGTAAGAAATTCACAGACTGTGAGTCTCGATACTCATTGCTTGAGAAAACCTGTTGTGCTTTAGCTTGGGCTGCTCGCCGTCTGCTCCAGTATATGATTAATCACACTACTTGGTTGATCTCCAAAATGGACCCGATCAAGTATATCTTTGAGAAGCCCGCCTTATCTGGAAGGATAGCCCGTTGGCAGATGTTGTTATCTGAATATGACATTGAGTACCACACTCAGAAAGCGATCAAAGGGAGTATTTTAGCCGATCATTTGGCTCACCAACCAATTGACGATTATCAATCCATCAAGTTTGATTTCCCAGATGAAGATGTTATGTACTTGAAAGCTAAAGATTGTGAAGAGCCGTTACCTGAAGAAGGACCTGATCCTGAATCCCGTTGGGGTTTGATATTTGACGGAGCTGTGAACTCGTATGGAAATGGAATTAGGGCAATCATCGTCACTCCCCGAGGTACTCATATCCCGTTCACGACAAGATTGAAATTTGACTGCACGAACAACATGGCGGAGTATGAGGCATGTATTATGGGTCTCAAAGAAGCAGTGGACCTAAGGATTAAGATTATTGATATTTACGGAGATTCGGCACTGGTGATTAATCAAATCAAAGGAGAATGGGAGACTCGTCATCCTGGTTTGATCCCTTACATAGACTATGCTAGAAGGTTGTTAACTTTCTTCAACAAGGTGGAATTACATCACATCCCTAGAGATGAGAATCAAATGGCTGATGCTTTAGCTACTTTGTCTTCGATGTATCAAGTGAATGATTGGAACGACGTGCCTACAATCCGAGTTATGCGCCTTGACAGACCTGCTCATGTGTTCTCAGTAGAAGAGGTTACCGACGACAAACCGTGGTTCTACGACATTAAACGTGTTCTTCAAACTCAAGAGTACCCGCCTGGGGCATCCAGTAAAGATAGGAAGACGTTGAGAAGATTAGCAAGCAGTTTCTTTCTCAGCGAAGAAGTTTTGTATAAGAGGAATTATGACATGGTCTTGCTCAGATGTGTAGACAGACGTGAAGCAGACATGTTGATGCAAGAAGTACATGAAGGATCCTTTGGCACTCATGCCAATGGACATGCAATGGCTAGAAAGATGTTGAGAGCTGGTTACTATTGGATGACAATGGAATCCGACTGCTGCAAATATGTGAAGAAGTGTCATAAATGCCAGATTTATGCGGACAGGATGCACGTGCCGCCGACCCTCCTCAATGTTATATCTTCACCTTGGCCTTTCTCTATGTGGGGAATTGATATGATTGGAATGATTGAACCCAAAGCTTCAAATGGTCATCGTTTCATCTTGGTAGCGATTGATTATTTTACTAAATGGGTGGAAGCAGCATCTTATGCTAATGTAACCAGACAGGTGGTAGTCAGATTTATCAAGAATCAGATCATTTGTCGATACGGTATCCCGAGCAAGATCATCACTGATAATGGTTAAAATTTGAATAACAAGATGATGAGAGAGCTTTGTGAAGAGTTCAAGATCGAACATCATAATTCTTCTCCTTACAGACCGAAGATGAATGGGGCTGTTGAAGCTGCTAACAAGAACATCAAGAAGATTGTCCAGAAGATGGTGGTAACTTATAAGGATTGGCATGAAATGCTTCCGTTTGCCCTGCATGGGTACCGTACCTCAGTTCGAACTTCAACAGGCGCGACCCCATTTTCCCTAGTTTATGGTATGGAAGCTGTACTCCCCGTGGAGGTTGAGATTCCATCTCTGAGAGTGTTGATGGAAGCCAAACTTTCTGAGGCTGAATGGTGTCAAAGTAGATATGATCAGTTGAATTTAATCGAAGAGAAGAGATTGACAGTGTTATGTCACGGTCAATTGTATCAGCAGAGAATGAAGAAGGCTTTTGATAAGAAGGTTCGACCACGCGAGTTCAGAGAAGGTGACCTTGTGCTCAAGAAGATATTATCTTTCCAACCTGATTCTAGGGGAAAGTGGGCTCCGAATTATGAAGGACCGTATGTTGTTAAGAAAGTTTTCTCTGGAGGTGCCATGATTCTCACCAATATGGACGGTGAAGATCTTCCGCGTCCCATGAACGACGATGCAGTCAAGAAGTATTTCGCTTAGGCAAACTTCTGGTCAAATCAGTCTTGGCATCTGAGCACATCCTGGAATTCAAAGTTTTTAGGGAGAACAGTGATCATTGTTTTGTGTAACCTTTTATTTCATGTACTATTTCCCACATTTTTGTAAATCGTTGGAGTCGCGTTGTTAGCGAACGACCATCTTATTAATGAAATTTGAGCATTTACCTTCTGTGGGCAAGATTTTAATTTTTACGGCAATATTTGAAACGAAGTATTTAAAATATTCTTATTTTCTAGAAAAGTGTCGTGAACAACAAAAGGAATATTAACAGTCGTTCCGAAGATGGTCAAGCCATGAAATGAAAAATAGTGCAGTAATTTATACTCGCGTGATGAACCTGTTTTCTTTCGAATCGTCATGAAGTGTTGGCTGTGTGCACGCTTGGTTATAGTGGTGCTAAGTTGGTGACTCCCCGGGCGTTCCAGTTAAGCGTTGTTTTGGCTACCTTTGTTTGGGAGATCCTGAAGTGCGGTACACTTCGTCTCATGCCAGTGGTTTATTGGTATTGTAAGTCTGGATTTGGATGTTTTTCTCCTCAGAAGACTCGAGCTTTGTAGTGTTACGCTCCGACATTGCTCTGTGTTTCCAGTTCCGGGTATATTCCGTCTTTTCAAGATTGGCCGAGTATCTATTTTGCTGTGATAGCATATTATCTTCAAGATATTCCATCTGTCTGTTTTGTCAGTATAACATTCATTTACTCATTTACACTCATATCAGCATGCATACCACGTTTGCCATTGATTTTGGGTCGTACTTTGTTTATTCGAACAACGTACATTTTTGTCCTTCCAAGTAGAAGGTTGGCTTAGGCAGAAAATGTGCTTCTTTTCTAAATTCCCCAACTGAGCTAATCCTCGTGGATGATTTTTGATTCAGCTTACCTTGTCCATTTCTGGATAGGATAAATTCCCCCAATCGAGTTATTTTCTCATTGGATGGAGTCTTGTTTGACTGTGTTCTCTCTGGTTTATTCCTAGATGAAGTTGTTGCCTCTTGTATAGGCTATCTCTTTAACTTTCCCCAGTGAGTTTGCGACCTAGACGGTTGGTGCATTTATTTTGCACATTTAAGTATATGATCTCCTCGGGAAGGATTGATTCGGGGTTCTCTTTGGCGAAGATTTTTATTCTCTGCCAATATCATCGCAGTTTCCTTCTGAATTATTTTGGGAAGACGACAAGCGGCAGCTCTTCATGAGCAACTTGTACGTTATAGACACCATTGGAAAACGACAAGCGGCTGCTCTTCATGAGCAACTTGTACGTTACTTCTTGAAAGCGCCGAGCAGCAGCTCTTCACGAGCTACTAGTGCGTCATTTACTTTTTTGAAAGCGCCGAGCAGCAGCTCTTCACGAGCTACTAGTGCGTCATTTACTTTTCGAAAGCGCCGAGCAGCAGCTCTTCACGAGCTACTAGTGCGTCATTTACTTTTCGAAAGCGCCAAGCAGCAGCTCTTCACGAGCTACTAGTGCGTCATTTACTTTTTGAAAGCGTCGAGTAGCAGCTCTTCACGAGCTACTAGTGCGTCATTTACTTTTTTGAAAATGACAAGCGGCGGTCTCTTCACGAGTAACTTGTACGTTATTATTCTTTGGAAAACGGCATGCGGCGGTCTCTTTATTTGAGAAACTTGTACGTTATTACTTTTCTGGAATACAGCAAGTGGCAGTCTCTTTATTTGAGCAGCTTGTATGTTACCGGTATTTTCTTTGGACGACAGCAAGTGGCAGCCTCTTTATTTGAGCAGCTTGTATGTTATCGGTATTTTCTTTGGACGACAGCAAGTGGCAGCCTCCTTATTTGAGCAACTTGTATGTTATTGGTATTTTCTTTGGACGACACCAAGCGGCAGCTTCTTTATTTGAACAACCTGCGTATCTACAATCTTATTACTTCAGCATTAATTGGTATCTCTCCGAAAATCCCGCGGAGAAAGTTTGTTATGAATTTTACCTTCAGAAGTCGGTAACCCATCATCAGCAAATTCGATACTTTTTGTCTATCTTCGACCTTTGGTTGTGAACTCACTGTTTTGGGTCAATAATCTTTTACGGCCTATGCAAGACGCCTTCTTTGTTAGGGTCAGAGGTCGTATCCCCTCAATATTATTCGCTGTCAGGAGTCTGTCCTTTGAAGTCGATAGCTCGTTTCCCCAGTAGCGTATAATTCATGTCTCTGTGTTTTGTTGGTGTTCGATTCCTCCAGCATTGTCTTGTTTCGCACAATATCTTTCTCTGTGAATTCAAGCACTACATTCATATCACTGCATGATGATGGCATCTTAGGACAAAATTTGCGTAATTATGTATTTAAGTACCTTCAATCTCGTCGAAACGAAGATTTTGATCTTCATATCTCCGGATAGAAGGAACTTAAATAGGGGCAGTTGTTGTACCCCAAATTTTGACCTAAGATACCATCTCCCATCTGCATCATTCGCATTGCAAGGGTTTTGACCTATTTTTATCAAATTTTTAAAGCAGTGTAAAAATTCATAACTGCTTCGAGTCGAGAGCTATTTATTTGTTGAACGCTAAATTTATCAACTGATCAAGACTTAAATGACGTTTATTAATTATTTATTATCTTAAATTTAAATAATTGAAATCTATTTTAAATTATTATATAATTTAAAGACTTATGAATAATGAAATAAACATTTTGAGAATGGGTTTATTAATTGGTCAACAATGATTATTTAATTCTTTATCATTCTAGGTTAAATAATTAAAATTCTATTTTTTAATTATTATAATTTAGAATATTATGAATAATGAATTAGATAATTAAAATTGTTAATTGGCCAATGATGTTTATTTATTTGTTTATCATTCTGAATTTAAATGATTGGATTTGATTTTCAGTTATTATATAACTTAAAGAATTATAAACAATAAATAAATAATTGGAAAGAAAAAAGCATTAATTGGGAAATAATAGAATTTTATTCACTTTATTCTATTTATTACAATTATCATTTAAATATTGTGTTATTACAAAATATTTATAATGGCAATTACATAAATGCTTAAAGTAAAATAAAAAAACTATTTTCCTAAATTCTAAATCTTCATCTTCTATCCAATGCCTTTTTGTCTGCTCATTTAATTTTACCTGCAAAAACAATTAAAAGAAAAGTCAGATTTGAATAAATAATTAAAAGCAGAAAATAAATTTAATGTTCATCATTAAAGGCAAACGGCTGGAATCAGTTTACGCTTTTTTGCAAATCACGGGATTTCTCCCGGTTCACAAAAAAGGGAGGAATTTTATTTCATAAATGAATGCACAATTTTGAAATATGCACAAATTCATTTCTATTTTTCAAAACTAAATATGCATAATTTCTTTGTCACAATGTATATTTCAAATTATACAGAGCATACAAATACAGCATATGCCATTTCCCACAAGTAATGCAACGTAAACCTATGCAACTTAAGAAGAAGCCAAATAACATAGGCTCCCATGCAAGACAAAAAGAGGATTATGCAGTTTCAAAACAATGTGCAAGCAACATATACTCCCTCATTCATCATATTTCAGCCTATGCCTTTTCAGAACAGTAGTACATTATATCATTTTTATATATCAAATGTACCCATGAGAGAGAAGAGAGCAAGAAATTGGTTTTGCAGGTTTTGGTTTAGGCAGAAAGAATTATAAGACAAAGCTACTGCAATTTTACAGTAAAAGGAGAAACACAAGAGTAGAATACAAACAAAACTGCTGTAACAGTGTGATGCAGAAGGCCAAGAAGATTGTAAAAATCTTCAAATCTCCAGCCTGTAACGTAAACAAAGGAAGAAGTGGATATAACATATTGGAATCACTTCAAACATAAATATCAATCAATCTCCAAGCTTTCCACACAAAAAAGAAAACTGTCAAAACCCTCCTAACACATAAAACCAGTAGAACCAAATCAAAAACAGTTCCTACTGTAAGAAACCAAAACACCAAAAACCATTAATCTGCTACTGCACTAAACCATTTCAAAACCAGTAGAACCATTTCAAAACAAAAACAATATGGCCTAAACCTCAGTACCCTGATTGAGCCATCAAGCCAATATCACAAGAATCATTCCAAAACCATAAATATGACCTAAAAAACCATTCAATCTGCATTTACATAAACCACAAACCTGCATTTACCGAAACCTGCTACTGTCAAACCAGTAAACACGGCCAAACCTGCAAAAACCTACTGCAATACTTAAACCAATATCACATAAAACACTTCCTACTGTCTGAACCATCAAACCTCTACACCATTTCAAAACACTTATTGCATCGAACCGTTTCCAAATCTACTGCATAAACCATCAAACCACATAACCAAGTCATAAACATTATGGCTTAAAAGCATAAAACCTGTAATGGCCTAAACTCAAGCGATGCAACCACATTCAAACATCCAAATGAAGGCAGGGTCAAGCATACGAAAGCCTCAGAGTCCATCATAGGCAAATTCCACGAAGCATACAGAAATCAGAAAAGAAGAAGAAAAAAGCGTCAACAGCATCAATGGTGTCAAAGTAAGCATTTCAACAGTAGCAAAGGAAGCATTCAGAGGCAACAATAGGAAGCATCAAAGGAAGCATTCAAGGCGACATAATGTTCAAAGCAACAGTTTAGAAGAAAGAGGAAAAGAATCATACACGCCCAAAACCTCAGAAGTCATCATCACAGGCCAACACTAAGAAACGTACAGGAAGCTAGTAAGAAGAGAGGAAATCAGGATACCAGGCAATCGAAGCAAGCTCGCGCCGTCAACGTTCTCCTCGCCGTCCCGGCCTCCTAAGCTCACCCCACCTTCCTTCCTCCTTCTCCAGGTAGTTTCACCCTTTCCTTTCTTTCAAGTATCTCAATAATAACATAGTAAAACGAAATCAGAGTCAATGAGTATAAGAATCACAAACATGCAGTAGCAAAACCCTTAACGAAATAGAAAACAAATCGTACCGTAAATCCGTCGTTTGCCTTAGCTCGCTTTGGAGGGAAGAGGAAGATTGGGTTGCTGGTGGCCTTTGGGCAAGGGACGCTCAAGAGGGTTCAGAACTCAAGCGAAGAAGATAACGCGCGAAGACGGAGAAGATGAAGCGAGAGTGTGTGAGCGCCGTTTCGGCCAAGATCAAAACCCTAATCCCATTCAGCTAAGCACATGTTTAACCCTAAAACCAATTATCATGTTTTGGACCAAAACTTGTTTTCCTGCCTTAAAGCCCAAACGAAATTGCTTTTACACCCCCCCATGCTTCAGTTATTGATTGGGCCTCTTTGACACCTTTTAGCCCATACAATACTTTGTCTATCTACCCTTTAATTATATTAGCTTTTTTTAGAATGTTATTAGTTTAATTAATTAGTGAACCTAATAAATAAAGGATGTAATTTAATCAAACAATTTTTAATATTTTACCCAACCTTCTTTAGTTTAAGTTTAGGTTTATTTTTAATAATCTTAGTCTTCTTTATTTCTAATTAGATTAAATTAATGACTTTAAGCTTTAATATAGTTTAATTATTTAATAAACTCTTAAAATAAATACCTTTTTATTGATATTAAAAAAAAACATATACAACATAGGAAAACTTAAAAAATATTTTATTTCCCTTAATTAATTTCCTCGCTTTAATATTAGATAAAAATCTAAAAATGCACGTTCACATACTTAGTCTCTTATTAAATTTGTCATATATCATTTATCTCTCATAATTTTCTGTTTAAATATTTCATCTTTTATTTGATTACTCTGTTTGCGCCAATCCAAAGGAAAAACGATAAATTTGTTGACTTCATGTCCTCAAATCTAATCGCACGAATATTTGCATTTTTCATTAAAACTTAGGATAATTTGCCTTCAAGTATTCAATCTTTTCAAAATTTATGCCCCTTTAAACAAAAACTTCGACGTTAGGTCGTCGTATCTTCAAAAACCTATCCGTATCCCTTTTCGGCCAAAACGATTTATTTTTATCAAGCAATCAAATTTTAAATAAACAGATATTTCAAAAGGTTCCTATAGATTACTATAGATGCATTGGGTGCTAATACCTTCCCATTGTATAACCAACCCCCGAACCATAAGATCTCTTTTCGAAAACGCTTTGTATTTTTATTATTATTTACATTGCATATTTAGGGTTTTATTTCGCTCTTTTCCCTTTTCCTTTGGAAACAATAAAGCGCGGTGGCGACTCTTGATTTTGTGAGACGAATTAATCAATAGTTCGATCTCCGATTTACCCCGCTACATTTTTTATCGCTACAGTACGCGGGTGAGGAGGCGAAACTCTGAGCTCGACCCAAAGCAAAATGGCTAGAGTGCGTGATTCTAGGAGCACTTGCTAATCTCAACTAAGATAGACAGTATGAAGGAACTGAAAGAATCCCAGAAAAGAGGAACAAAAGAGAGACGAAAATCGACTCAATAACCAGTTAGACGAAACTAAACTAGATGAGTACCAGGACGAAACTGGATTTCATGCACGGGTAATGAGGCGAAACTCAACCCATAGCAAAGTGATGAGAGTGCATGTTTCTCAGGGCACCTGCTAGTCTCAGATCAATGGATAAACAGTGACGAAAACTGATAAAAGAATCCAAGGAACAAAAGAGACTGATTTCAATCCAGGGACGCAGTACGAACACTACACTCGGTAAATGAACACCATCAAAGGGTCCAAGGTATGAAAGTAAAAACGAGATGAAACTCAACTCAATAACTAATTAGACGAAACTAAACTAGATGAGTACCAGGAAGAAACTGGATTTCACGCGCAAGGTGAGGAGACGAAACTCTGAGCTCAACCCAAAGCAAGGGGATTAGGGTGTACACCCGAAAACCGGCTGAAAACGAATATCAGGACGAAACTGGTATTCGAAAGGTGCATCAATAGACATTGTAATGAATCGGAGAGGGTAGTGAAGACTAAACCCGAGAAGACCGCGACAGGGTAAAACTGAACTACAGTCAAGAGTAGACACTCAAACAAACAAATGATTGACGTCAAAAGGATATTGGTATGAGGAGGAAACCGAGATAATGAGGATGAAGACCTCGCTAGGGATTTAATCCGAAGTATTAGCAAATTCATTGGGGACAACAGAAACAATAATGGCTTATGTTCTGATGCATGTTTGAATTCTTTTTATATAGCACAATGCTTCATATAATGAAAATGCTACGCGTTTTGGTAGATGCAATGTAATGATGCATGTTTAAAAGTTCCACCGGGGAATGGCCAATTGAGAAGCCAATAACCAAGAAGTCAGAATCTGACATGACTTGCAAAAATAAATTGCAAAATCCAAAGGAGATGAGAAAATATGGGGAACCACTAGAGAGGAAACCTCGAAGAGATGAAGCTTCGCAGGTAATAATAACCGAGCAACCAGTAGAAATGGTCCACAAACATTTGAGAGGAGCTACAAAAATAAATTGCAAACGCCTAGGGAAGATCAGATCGACACTGTAGCTTCTGGAGAAGATTAGACATTGAGGGAGAAGATTAGGGCAAAACTGTAATCTCTGGAAAATACAGTGCGTGGCCGTGTTGAGGATGACACCAAGACAACAAACCCGGCGTGAGAGGTGAAAACCTTTGCCAGGGAACAAAACTATGCTAAGGAGACGGGACTTCACCAGGGAGACAAAACTTCGTTGAAGATTTTTAATGGAGAGATATTTCTTTGGAATGCAACCAATGGATGGATCATGCAGATAGTCACACAGTATCGACCTTACTGGGGATAAAGAAAAAATCTTAACATAAGGATGCCCCAGTCAGCAGATCGACTGGGAAATGAGAGGTTATGGCGAGGGATCTCTGTTGGCAACTCTGTTAGAGAATTGAAAATTCTTTAGAATGTGAGTTCCCCTTTAAACAACTCCACTAGGGATGTGCGACATATCCAAACTTGAAGTATCAGAATGAAGCCTTTAAAAGAAGATTCTTGGGGCAACAAAACCTTGTTGTGGAAACAGAACTTCACTGGGGATAGGTAAAGTCCTATTCATGCCTAGGCTCGGTCTAACAGAAGAAAGCCAAATTTCCCTTCCTGACAATCATTAAGCTCTTTACAGGTGTTCAACATGTAAACTCTTTTTGATGTCAAACAAATGTTTTTCATGCAGGAAGATGTTTATTTTAGGAATGACAGACCTGATGCGATGATTATTTAAGCCTTAGAGTTAAAAAACCTTAACAAGTGTCGCATCTCTATTGTGAATGAACCACTGGCTAGAGTGCAAAATTTTTCAAAACTTTTCTTCCCTTTCTCCTTTTTTAGAAAAATGAGTCAAGATGCGGGTGATAAGATACCAACATGGATATGCAACACATATTTGGGAATTTAGGAAACATTATCCTGTTGTAGTATGCTTTCTAGTTAAACCCTTGTTTCAGTTAGGACTTCTAAAGGCTGTAACGTGGCCTGGTTCGAGGTTTTTAGAAAAAAAAAGTTTTTCAAGGCTCAAGTTATTTGGTGCTCACCCCCTTCATGATATTCTCATATCCTAAGTTCAGTTGACTTATCACAAGCATTCCTCTTTCAAAAGGATTTATAACGGTTGAGTGATCACGACAAATTCCCCAACATGATTGTTACTTAGCTTCTGCTGCTTTTGTTTTTGATATTATTGTTCCTCTTCTTTTGATGAAAATTTTATTGAATAATCTTCTCTCTCTCTTTTTTTTCTGGCCTTTTAGGCTCGCTTTTCCCTAACTTTTGCCTGGACAAAATCTTTTGAATTTCAATTTTGGAAGTCCAGCGGGATGCCCTAACTTTTGCCTAAGCGACTTGTTTTCAAGTTCCGACTTAACGGGGCTTTTAGTTTCTTTCTTATTCATACTTTCCCCTTCGAACAAGTCAATGTGACTTTAGGTATTTGAACTTTTTATTTCTTTCTCTTTCTCTTTTTGAAAACAAATGCCTCATTCCTTGGTCGGCGAGGGATAGCCATTATTGTATCGATTTGATCTCTACCTCAGGACTCTGTGAGGAAATGAACATCGTGTTTTAGACAATTTTCCTGATCTCATGATGCGAAAGATAGAATGTGGTGATCCTCAGATGGGACATTCCTTCTGAAATTTGAATGCTTGGTCAAATTATCTGAACATCTACCCTGCCCCTGGAAAAAAAAGGTTTTTTTTTCCGAACAGAAAAGAAACTCCTACTTCGAAGGATCAAAGGGGTTAACGAGGGTCTAACTCCCTTATATCTCCGGTGTTTGGGGATTAAAACAATGCTTGTACGTCGTCAACGGGATTCTACTCAAAAGCATACCACTACAGTCATTATTTTTTAGCTAAACTCCCTCCTCCGAACACTTGGCTAAGCAAAAGAATTGGCACAGTTGGTATCAAAATGCCCGAAAAATCAATTAAAGAGTGATACTGGATGGATTAAGTAAAATGAAACAATTTTTTTTCCAAGGCAAAAATATTCAACGCATCAAGACTGACATTTGGTTATAAACAAAATCCTATGTGCAGACAATGCTAAAACAAACAATCAAGATAACACATGAAAATTCAGCAAAGAAACGTAATAAAAGCCATTATGGGGAAGAAAAGTATCCAACTAGGTTCGCCGATATCTCCGACCTGCCGTAATCTTGATATTACCCTGACCCAAGACTTACCAACAACACGGAGCTGTGAAACAAATTGGCAAGGCATCCACCAGCAAAGTGAATGAGAATCCTATCCATCATAGAACCAAACATGCTCCTTGCACAGTAGTAGTTATGTTTGTTATCCGTATTTCAAGCGATCAACTGACCATGACTTAGATTACCATTTTCGTGTAAGGCCCACGAAGTTTATATGCATATGCTTATCAAAAATTGGACGTTTTTTTGCAAACAAAATAATAAAAAGGGAGAAAAGAAACGTATATGTATACTTGAAAGGAGATGCTTTATTGATTTTAAGAAATCGGCCTGTGAAAAAGGCGTTTACATTTGGAAGCAAGTAATTTACAAAATCAAAGCAAACCAGTGTTTACAAATGGAAATGTGAATGTGAATCATCTATCAAGTCCCGACTCTGCTATGACTCTTATGACTCTTATCTTCCTGCTTTCAGACAGATCAATCTTGGATTAGCTTCGAGCTTATGCCAGATGACGGAACGAAAGAAAGAAACAAAGGGTCCCATGCTGAGCGTAGTCATTTGCTTTAAGTCCCTAACTTTTTCCTGAATCGCCCTTTCGGGTTTTCGATTCACCAGGACCAAATATTTGTTCCTAAACCGCCCTTTCGGGTTTTCAGTTTAGTGGGTTTTTATTTTTTTATGCAAAGTATTTTATAACTACGTCAGCATTCACAGGGAGAGGGAAGTACTCTCCATCCATTGTCGTAAGCATCACCGCTCCTCCGGAGAAAACTTTTCTAACCACGAAAGGACCTTCATAAGTGGGAGTCCACTTGCCCCTGGGATCTCCCTGGGGGAGAATTATCCTTTTTAGCACAAGGTCACCTGGCTTGTAACACTGAGGATGCACCCTCTTATCAAAAGCTTTCCTCATCCTTTGCTGATATACCTGACCATGACATACAACCGTCAATCTCTTCTCATTAATAAGTTCCAACTGATCCAGCCGATTTTGTACCCATTCACTTTCATCCAGCTCAACATCCCTCGTGATCCTAAGAGAAGGAATCTCGACTTCTACGGCAATACTGCTTCCATGCCATAAACCAATGAAAATGGGGTTTCCCTAGTCGAAGTATGCACAATGGTGCGATAACCATGCAAAGCGAAAGGCAACAATCTCATGCCAATCTTTATAGGTTACTACCATCTTCTGCATAATTTTCTTGATATTCTTATTGGCCGCTTCGACATCACCGTTCATCTTTGGTCGGTATGGGGAAGAGTTATGATACTTGATTTTGAAGGACTCACAAAGCTCCTTCATCATTTTGTTGTTCAAATTAGACCTATTATCAGTAATGATCTTTTCATGCACTCCATAGCGACAAATAATATTGTGCTTAATGAACCGAGTTACCACCTGCTTGGTGACATTGGCATAGGATGCAGCTTTGACCCATTTTGTAAAATAATCGATGGAAACCAGAATGAAACGGTTCCCATTGGATGTAGTCAGTTTAATTTTACTGATTATATCAATTCCCCACATCGCAAACGGCCAAGGGGAAGTCAAGACATTCAAAGTTACTGGTGGCACATGCACCTTGTTAGCATAGACTTGACATTTATGGTAAACCCGTGCATGATTGTAACAGTCAGTCTCCATGGTGGACCAATAATAACCCGCTCACAAGATCTTTTTGGCCATGGTATGCCCGTTGGAATGGGTCCCGAAATCACCTTCATGCATCTCCTCAATTATTCTAGCTGCTTCTTTCTTGTCAACACATCTGAGCAGTAAACCGTCATGATGCCTTCTATACAACACACCACCACTGAGAAAGAACTTGGCTGAAAATCTTCTCAAGAACTTCTTATCTGTGAAGGATGCCTCTTCAAGGTACTCTTGTGTTTCAAGATATCGTTTAACATCATAAAACCAAGGATTACCATCTGATTCCAAACTGGCCTCAAAACAGAAAGCTGGCTCACTCAAACTTCTGATGGTAATGGAAGGTGCCTCATTAGCCCACTTAACCTTGAACATGGAGGACAAAGTTTCCAGTGCATCAGCTAAATTGTTTTCTTCACTGGGAATGTGTTCAAACGTGATCTCTTCGAAGTACGGAATCAACTTCATAACATGCTCACGATAGGGAATTAGGTTCTGATGGCGAGTCTCCCAATCTTCATTAATCGGCTTAACAAGATTGGAATCCCCGTAAACTTTCAAAAATTTGATGCGTAGGTCGATCGCTGCTTCAATGCCATAAATGCAAGCCTCATACTCGGCCATGTTGTTAGTACAATCGAAACAAATACGAGCCGTGAAAGGAATATGGTATCCCTCAGGGGAAGTGATAATAGCTCCGACACTGTTTCCCATGGCATTGGAGGCACCATAAAAAACAAGTGTCCAACGTGATCCTGGCTCGGGTCCTTCGTCTGGGTCTGGCATATTACAATCCCGAATGTACACAATTTCATCATCTGGAAAATCAAACTTCATCGGTTAATAATCGTTCACGGGCTGATGAGCAAGATGGTCGGCCAGTACACTACCCTTAATTACTTTTTGAGTAGTGTATTGGATATCATATTCAATGAGTATCATCTGTTAACGGGCTACCCTGCCTGTAAGAGCTGGCTTCTCAAAAATGTACTTGATTGGATCCATTTTGGATATCAAGTAGGTGGTATGAGTTAACATGTACTGCCTCAAATGTTTGGTGGCCCAGGAAAGCGCACAACAAGTCTTTTCCAGCAATGAGTATCTCGACTCGCATTCCGTAAACTTCTTACTCAAGTAGTAAATAGCCTGCTCTTTCTTCCCTGTCTTGTCGTGCTGACCGAGGACACAACCAATTAAGCTCTCCAACACATTTAGATACATGATTAGTGGCCTTCCTTCCACTGGCGGCATGAGTATAGGAGGTTCCTGAAAATAATCCTTTATTTTGTCAAAGGCCTTCTGACAATCCTCATTCCATTTCACTGTCTGACTTTTCTTCAACAACTTGAACAAAGGTTCACAGGTGGCTGTGAGATGAGAAATAAATATAGAAATGTAGTTTAACCTTCCCAAGAAACCACATACTTCCTTCTCTGTCCTTGGTTCAGGCATTTCCTGTATCACTTTTACTTTGGCCGGGTCCACCTCGATACCTTTTTCACTTATAATAAAACCCAACAGCTTGTCGGATCTCACCCCGAAGGTGCACTTATTCGAATTCAACTTCAGTAAGAACTGCCTCAGTCTCTCGAACAATTTTTCCAGATGAACAAGATGTTCCTCTTCCATGTCAGACTTAGCAATCAAATCGTCCATATAAACCTTAATCTCTTTGTGAATCAAATCATGAAAGAGAGTGACCATGGTGCGCTGATATTTTGCTCAGGTGTTTTTCAAACCAAACGACATCACTTTATAATAGAAATTTCCCTAAGGCGTGATAAATTTTGTCTTCTCCATATCATCCGGAGCCATCTTAATTTGATTGTAATCCGAAAAAACATCCATGAACGAGAACACTTTGGAATGAGCAGTATTATCGACCAACACATCAATATGCGGAAGAGGGAAATCATCTTTATGGTTGGCCCTGTTCAAATCCCTATAATCCACGCACATCCTGACCTTACCATCCTTCTTGGGCACAACCACAATATTTGCAATCCATGGCGGATGATTGATGACCTTTAAGAAATTCACGTCCAACTGCTGATGGACCTCCTCTTTGATCTTCTTGGACATCTTAGGATGAGTTCTTCAGAGCTTTTTCTTGACAGGAAAATAACCTTCTTTGAGTGGTACTCGATGCACCACTATGTCTGTATTCAGCCTGAGCATATCCTTATAAGACCAAGCGAAGATATCAGAATACTCGCGGAGTAGTTCAATCAATCTGACCTTTATACTTTCTTCGAGATCGGCCCCTATCTTGACTTCTCTTATTACCTCTTATGTGCCAATATTCACCACCTCAATCGAATCCTGGTTCGGCTGGATAACCTTCTCCTCTTGTTTTAACAATCTTGCTAATTCCTCAGGAAGATCACAATCCTCATATGCTTCTTCTTCTTCAACTTGATAAAAAGGAGTATCAAAGTCATAATGAGTCATAGCAGAGTCGTTATCAATATGATCGGTGGTGGAAGTGCATCTGCATGAATGACATTTTGGCGTTTTTTAGTGACAGTGTGTGAAAAGAGAAACATTGCCATTTAAATAAAAAGAAATGGAGCAAAATTTTGAATGCAAAAAACGTCCTTTATTTCATGATAAACTTTTGAAAATAAACATGGTGGCCCTACACAAATGATCCACTACGCCTTGGGCAGAGCGTAGGAATTATGATATGATAATAAAAGAAACAAGAAAATTACTCCTCAGCGCTTGAAACTTGGATAACATCCACAAAAGTCCAATTGTTGAGTGTCTGGCCTGGAATACTCAGACGAATCCAATCTTCGATATTGTATCCATCAACCCTATTATCGCCAACTGCATTGACGTGTCCTTCTTGAGTAGCACAAGGATGGGAAAACTTCACAGGAGTAGATAAACTAGATGCTCTGGGAGTTGTACTCTGCTGACCTGGGCTAAAACCAAGACCAAATTTATCAAATTTTAGAGTAACGTCCAGCACCTGACCCCAACCATCAGGGTTACCATTTTTCACCACAGCTCTCGCATCCTTGAGAGAAGACATAACGGTTTTCGGTTTCCTTTTCTGCTCTGGAGGGGGAAAATTGACAGCATGAATTGTTTCAAACGCCTTAAACGGAGTCTCATGTATCTCACCTTCAACTTCAACATAACGGAATGATGTCAAATGACTCACGATGTACTCTTCCTCGCCGCAGACAGTTATCACCTTTCCCTCTGCATGATACTTGAGTTTCTGATGAAGAGTAAAAGTGACTGCCCCTGCTCTATGATTCCACGGACGCTGCAACAAAAAAAAATACGATAGCTGTATATCCATCATAAAAAATGTAGCTGTGAAGGTGTGAGGAACGACCTTGATTGGTAACTCCAACTCCCCAAACACTGACCTTCGAGACCCATCAAACACCTTCACCATCAAATCACTAGGGCGCAGCTCCAGTCCAGAATAATCAGTCTTCATCAATGCTGACTTAGGAAATACATTCAAGGACGACCCTGCGTCCACCAAATCTCGGGATTAAGTAGTGCCCCTGCACTCTATTGAAATATGCAACGCTTTATTATGGTCTGGCCCCTCCGGAGGAAGATCAAAATCTGTGAAGCCCAGACCGTTCCCGGCAGATATGTTAGCACAAACATTCTCAAACTGATTGACTGTTATTTCATGTGACACGAACGCGTTCTTTAACAATTTCATCAAAGCATTTCTGTGAGGTTCTGAATAAATCAACAGAGACAAGATAGACATCTTAGAAGGAGTATGGCTCAGATGATCAATTATGCTATAATCACTCTTTTTTGATAATCCGCATTAACTCTTCAACCTCATCGGGAACTGAAGAAGCTTCTGGTATCGGAATGGGTTGAGTCACATTGGCTGGCGTAACCCTTAGATTACCAATCTCGCCTGCTGTTTTCCTTTTTCTCTTGCAGAAGCATCTGCCGCATCTTGCACATTGGAAGGACCAAATACTCTCCCACTTCTAGTCATTCGACCCACACCAAAAAAATTATGAACTTCCTCTTCATTACCTTCAACACGTTCTTCCTCAAACAAACGAGTACTTACCTCCTGCTTCACCCCATGGTAATAAACATCGGCACTGTAATTCCATGGGATGGCCTTCTCACTGGTATACGGCATGGGACCAGGTACCCTAATCATCAAAGGAGGCGCCCTAGATGGGGTAGGAATACGCACAGGGGTGTAAGGAATATATACCACAACAACATCTTCTTCAGCAACCTTATGATAGCTCAGTTTTCTATTGAACTGTAGGGAACCTTCTTTCATTAACCACTGGATACCGGCTTTTAAATCATCACAACTTTTCGGTTTCTCTCTACACTTGGCACACTCTGAAGTACAACCCGGGAAAATAGACTTGTCAAAAAAACACCTCTTAACATAGCACAACGGAGTAGTTACTTGTTCCACATTCATGATTAAATTCAACACCTCAACATTATCATCAATCATATTAACAACACCCCCTCCATGCCTAGGCATTGGGTTCTGAGTAAAATTCGGACCAGTCACTGGAGTAAACTCAATTGCCTCAACAAATCTTGTATTTTACACTTCAATGCAAAGCAATTGTCAGTAGAATGACCAACTCCACCTGAATGGAATTCACATCTTGCGTTAGCATCATAGTTAGGAGGAAGTCTTGCAGGGGGGGTGGCGGCATATTTCTCAAACTGATCAACTTTAAATCGAGCAAATGGTGGAGTGCTTCAGTAAGAGATACCGGCAAGGGATCAAATTTTCTCAGTTGTCTCTGCTGTTGATTATTATACTAACGGGGAGCACCTTGCTGGCTTTGTTGTTGAGGCACTGTATTCGGTCTCTGCTGCTGAGGAGCATTAATAGGAATAGAAACAACATTGATTTGTTGGTGCTGACGATCCTCTCTTCTTCCTCTATGAGAGTAAACCGCGCTTGTGTCACCTTCCCTTTTCTTAGGGTAAGTGTTGAATGGTTTCATACTGCCTCCTAATGAGCCACTAGAACCTCCAATCTGAATTTTCCCCAATTTCAAACCTACTTCAATTCTTTCACCAGCCATAACCAAGTCTGCAAATCCTGCCAAAGTACTTCCTATCATGTGCTCATAGAATGGCCCTTGCAGGGTACTCATAAAAATATCGATGAGTTCTCTCTCCATGAGTGGAGGTTGAACCCTCGCAGCTAACTCACGCCACCTTTGAGCGTATTCCTTGAAAGATTCTCTTGGTCCTTGTGACAAATTCTGTAACTGAGTGCGATTAGGCGCCATATCCACATTGTACTGATAATGTTTGACAAAATCCCAAGCAAGATCATTCCAGCAACGAATATGAGCTTTCTCCAACTTCATGTACCACACCAAGGATGCCCCAGATAGGCTATCCTGGAAAAAGTGAATCAAAAGCCCCTGATCCTCAGTATGTACCAACATCTTTCGGAAATAAGCAGTTGCATGAGTAATAGGACATGACGTTCCGTTGTACTTTTCAAATACAGGAGGCTTGAACTTTGGAGGAACTTTGACCCCAGACACCAACCCAAGATCATTAGCATCCATACCAAGGGCTCCTTGCCCTTCCACAACCTTCAAACGTTCTTCCAACAACCGATACTTCCTATCCTCAACTTGAACTTTCGGCTCTGAATGCCGAACAGAAAAATAATCTTCATCCTAGTTAAAGTCATTATCCTGCTCCTGATAGTTCCTTACACCACCCTGATTATCTCTTCTGTTCCCCACAAGTCGAGGTTCCAAAGACGGGGGAAACTTCCTTATGTTTCGCACAAAAGGGTTTCTAGGCATCCCGTGAAAATTTCCAGCAGGCTGATCTTACACATCCCCAAATCCTATAGAAATGTCCTGATAGAGCCCTTGATTTCCACCATTCCCTGGATAGCAGCGCTGGTTGTTGACAATGGCAACCAGTTCCTCCTGTCGGCGATTCGCATTGGTGATGACCTCCATGAACTGGGTCATTTGAGTAGCCATCTGGGCCCTCATTTCAGCGAGTTCAGCTTGAACTTGTTCCATCTGTCTTGGAAAATTGTTTCTGGTGGAATACCGATGAGTAGTCGTCTTGAATTCTGAATAAGAAAAGTAGAAGAATAAGAATATCGTCTTGAGATAACCTGTAATGTTATGAAATGCATGATGTGTATGATATGTTTGTCATTTCCCGGTATTCAAGAGTCCTTTTATTCATCAATCACGACGTGAAACCAAAGATCAAACATAAAATCAAGGGGAAAAAAAGGACAATAAGACAAACACTTCAATTGTTTACAAACAACAAAAACGATGTTCAAGTGACTTCGGAAATTTAAGAGTGTAGCGATAAACAACAAAATACAAAAAACTGAATAATAAAAACAAACAATGGTCCCTTCCAACAATCCTGGGGGTGACCAAATACACCAAAGGTAAGTAACAAAAACTAAATCTCCGGAACAAGACACGCTTCAAGGTGTTGACAATACTCTTCGAGTCTGGCTTTCTCCTTCAAAAGTTGTGATGTGATTACTTCACTTTCTTGAAATCGATCCTCTGCGACATGCCTCTAGGCTACCTCCTTCTTAAGCTGAGCATATTTGTCTTTGAGCTGTTTCTCCAGGTTGTGAATCTTCTTCATGCAGCTATTCTCAGATGCCTGAAGCTTCTGGAATTCTTGCTGGGTCTTACTCAACTCTTCTTCAATTTCAGCATGAGACCTCTTCCTAAAATTTGTTGCATCAGAAGTTTCCCCTTGAGCTTCTTTGAGTTTGCGAGCTAAGTCGGCCCTTTCTCGATCTACCCAATAAAGTTTCATTCTTGCCTTACGGTCTTTTGCACGAAGTTAAAAGTTCTCAACATTAACCTGGGTGAACACCTCGGTAGGCACCGTGTTACTCAGAACAGTAGGAGGTTGCTCACATATGGGAGCCGACTTTGCAAATGGTAACCGTAAAATCTTAACCCTGGCTCTAATCCATTCCAAGTAAGGAACCCTAGCAATAGGAACCTTCTTGCCCAAAGTAGTTCTATCCTTCCTGTGAATTCCCTTCCAAGCACTTGTCACTCTTTTCAGCATCACAGGATCACTTCCTCTAACAAAATACACCGATTCAAACACCTCTTCAACCTTTGGCGGTCCATTCATTGCATATCCCAATTGACGATAAGCAAGCACAAGATTATAGTTGATACACCCCTTAGTTCCTATGAGGGGAACATTAGGGAAATCTCCGCAACTAGTGATAATACTTCGTACTTCCCCCATGTCATAATTCCACCAGATATCCAATGAAGAAAGGTTAATAAGTCTTGATGACCATCAGAGAGAATGTCTGGTATTCACGAAAGGACCACTTACCGGTAGGTGCAACTTAAACCAGTGATACAACATCGAATGACATAAACTTACATTACCTCCTTTTCCATGCCTGAAATGAATGGTGTAAAGAGTATCTGCCATGAGCGTCGGTACCAGGTTCTTGTTTCTAAAAACACAAATAGCCATCAAATCCACAAAATTTCTCTTGCGAGGGAATAGGATGATCCCGTATATCAGGAGAGAAAACAGGGAGCTGAAGTCATTCCAATTCCCTTTCTTTGCCCAGTCTTCAGCTTTCTTCACTAAGAAATCCAAATAAAACCCTGTAATATCCTCACTTGATTTCCAATTGTCTTTCACCTCTTTCCAACTCAAATGAAGAATTTCAGCAATAACCTCGAACTTCGACTTCTCTGGCACTTGGACAAAAGGAACTTCATCGGATAACTTGATATTAAGTAGGTACGCGTATTCTTCTAGTGTGGGAACTAGTTGATAATATTGAAAAGTAAAACACCGTAATTCCTTGTCATAGAACTGGAGGAGGGTGATCAAAGACATTGGGTCAACCAGAGTGTTAAGGATTAATAACAAATTGCCATAACTTTTATCGAAATTATCCAGAACATCACCCTTCAGATAAGAACTCAACCTCTTCAATTCGGACACATCAATAGTAGGAATCTGACAAGCGAATGTATGTCTGGTGGGCTCTTTAACATGAACTGAATCAAACTCATCTGACAGGAGGCCAGCCATTTCTGATGGAAAGAAGACTCTCGAATGTCCCTGGAAGATGACATGGGCATGCTAGTTATTTTTTTTATACATCATTTTTTAGAAATAAGTCTGCTATGATGCAACATGACAGGATCAAAGTTCCACACTAGATAAAGGCTGGACCATTACAGAACATCACCATACAAGATCAAAAGAAAATCCCAAAGTTTCAAAACTATCATGGGAACCTGAGTCACCTTCACAACACAAAGTCACCAACAGTACCTGTACCTGTAAGAAAAGTTTTCCCGCCCCTCTCACAGGTGTAGTCTAGGTCAAGGTAAGGTTAAAAGCCAAATTAGAGTACAAGAGCTCGAATGTCAGTATCATCATACGATAACACCTATCCGAACTACCTCCGAAGTCATGGGTCTCATGGTCAGGTCTACAAAGCATCCGCCTCATAGCTGCCATGGCCACTCTATTCCTAGTTCCTATGGAATTCTCTCATAGCCTGGGTATGAGGCCTTTTACCTCATGGAACAACCCACCCACCAAGAAAATCTAGAAACCAAACAGTCCAACCAAATCCAGTATGCAGAAAGTAAAGCGCACATAGAATCAAATGCAAACAGGTAAATATGCAAAGCAGTAAAAATAAACACCCAAGAAGAAGACAAACAAGAGCTAGGATCGACTCCGGGATGGACCAGCAAAAGGTCAATTTGTCCCCAGTGAAGTCGCCAACTGAAACCACCCGGCCGGAACCTATCATCTGGATGTAATGAAACATCAATGAAGTCGCCACCGAACGTCTTTTATCCCGCCGAAAGGGAAAGGTAAACATCAAGAAAACCTGGAAAGGGAGAAATCACGATCTTTTGACCGAGAGATCGGGTAAGGGAGTTTGTTACGCGAGGGGAAGGTATTAGCACCCCACACGCCTGTAGTACTCTACGATATCCACTCTTGTTGTCTAATCTAATGGGTGTGGTCAAAACCTATGTCTATGGCTTAAAACTGAAAAGGGAACGCATGCGAATGATATTGAGCATCAAAGTAGGATAACAAACATGTGCGATGGAGAAACATCGACTTCTAACAAATGTGCGATGGCGAAACATCGACAAACCGGGTTTAAAAACAAAACCAAGAGGCGCACAAAAGAAATAAGATTGATTTGTATCTTTTACCTTGAAGAAGGGTTTGAGTTTATTAGAGGTGTTTTATGATTTTCCAAGAGAACAATTTTTGTTTTAAGATGAAAAATGCAAAGAAAGGAAAAAACAACAAAGGGAAACTAGCCTAGCACTACCCCTAGTGTTATCATACAATGCTTGACTCTAAGGTTGAGAATAAAGGAAATTCCTATCCTATGTTAGCATACATGGATTCCTACCTTAATCAACATGTCAAAGGAAGCTTAACAGAACTATCCTATAGGGAACATGCAATGAGAGTGAAGTCGTGATCACAATTTCTAAATTGAGTGACTTATCGATCAACAGTTAAAAAGGAAAACAATAAACATCCTATAGGGAACATGCACTGAGAGTGAAGTCGTGATCTCAATTTCTAAATTGAGTGAATCATCAATCAACAATCAAAGAAGAAGACAATAAATATCCTATAGGGAACATGCGATGCGAGCAAAGTCGTGATCTCAATTTCTAAATTGAGTGACTCATTTCTCAATAGTTAAAGAAACAAACACAACACATGTATCAGACAAAAACCAGAGGGCCTCCTGACATATATCAGCAACAAAGGTCCCATCATGCAACATAGAACTATGAAAGCAGAAGAAATGAAATAGTGCAATACCAAACGGATAACTATCCGTAGCAACTGAGCAAGAATAAAAGAAACCCATAAAACTTTAAGCAAGCTGGCATCAACAGACAAATCAAGTCAGAAATTATGCCATCAGGATGTAAGTAATGGGATTATCAGATATGAACAGATCCCATAGGCAATGTATGGCATTCATAATCACATATACATATATCATGCATAAACTATCAAACATGTAAAGCACAAGAGTAGTGCCAATATAATAAATTGTCTTCCACAAATAAAGTGAAACATAATAGCCTCAAACCAAAAATGGAAACTTTCCTCAAAGGACCTTGCACATTTAACAACCAAGTTAGTATTACCATAAATAGAATGATGATTCACATAAGGGATGGATGATGACACCATGATGAAATGAGAAAACATGATAGCAACTATCAAACATTAGTCATGATAGACAAAAGGAAACATACATATGCACAATTTGGTCAAAAGAATCAGAAGAATGTTGCTCCTTTCTATCACCATATTGATTTGACAATATAATATCAATCAAGGATCATGGGAGCTTGAGAAGAATACAATCAAACACCATGGAGGTCAGTAGCAACCACAATTCAATCATGCTCAATTAATTCATCACAACTCACAAGCATAATAGGAGAGAAATTCCACACAATGCATAAAAAAGGTTCAAACATTCAAACATGGGGAATTTAGTGAAATGACTTGAGTTTATTTGGATGAACATATCCAACATGATCATTCGGTGTCCAATTGTAGGCCTCACTTAAGTTCATTGGCCATCAAACAAATTGCAACAAGATATGCAACATTAATTGGGTACTTTCACTTCAAAAATAGAAAAAGATATCAATAATTCAAACCAAAAATCTCTTAGCATCTTTGAAGTGTGTAGAAGTCAGAAAGAAATCCTTAAGTTCATGAATGATTGAGGAGGAGATCAAATGAGGCCCAAAGTTCAAAACTAGTTGGCCAAACTAACAAAACTAGACAAGTTTTCAAAATAATTCCTGGAAAAATATCAAACTAAGTCAAATAATTCAAGAAAAAAGGTTTTCAGATACTCAATACATTCACGAACCATAATCAAGACCTAAGTTCCATTGAAAATCCAGGGCATAGTGGTTTTGAAAAAGAAACTTGCACAATAAGCAACAAAACCCTAATTTTTGACTTTTAATCTTAAATATTGATTAGATAAGATCAAAATTCAAACAATTCAAATCAAGATCATGAAAATCACAAGGAAACCCTAAATGTCAAAATACATATTTTTTCCACATTTTTTGAATTAAAGAAAATTCAAAAATAAAATCAAATTCAAACAATTAATCAACTAAACAAATAATCACATCTCAAAATGAAATTCTAATCAAAACTAAGAAAAAACATCCAACCAAAATTATATTCAAATATTAGAATTAAAAACACACATACCTGATTTTTTTTTGGAATTTTTAAATTTAAAGGAAATATTAAAATAAAAAATCAAACAAACAATTAACAATTAAACTATTATTTAAGGGCAAAAATGCAAACCCTAGCCAAAATTCACAAAAAGGTCAAAATAAAAATATATTCAGATTCTATGATTAAAAACAAGCTTGCATGATTTTTTTGAGGATTTTTGAATTAATGGAAGTATAAAAATAAAAATTATAAAGCAAAAATTCAAAATAAACTTCTCAAATTAAATTCATAATCAAAAGTAGAAAAAATGCTAAACAAATTTCAGAATCAAATTCAACATTATTTTAAGTCCAAAATATTTTTTTGTGGAATTTTTAGATCAAAGAACTATTACAATAAAAATAAACTTTAAACAGACAATTAATTAAACTCATTAATTTATAAACGAATCAAAACATTTTTAAAAATTCCATAAAATTACACAAGATAGTAGAAATTATTTTGAACTTGTGATAATTTTTTCAGAATTTTTCAAATTGTTTTGATCAAGTAACAAAAATTAGAAAATCAATGAAAATTAAATAACAAAAACAAGAACAAGGCCAATGAGATGATGCCATGCATCATCTTCAACCTCCAGCCAAGGAAAAACACTTGCTTCTATCAGTTCCAACATGCTCACTTCAGATCCATCAAACAAACACGATTCTCAACCAAAATCCATGAGATTAAGCTCAAATTAAAGCTAATATATCATACTACATCATGCGATTCGAATCAAACTCAGAGATCAAGCATAAATCAAGAAATCAAATCTCAAAAATTGGAAAAACACACTGTAAACATCAAAACCAGAAACACGATTTCACCAAATCTGCTTGAATCAGAGCTCAAATATACATCAATCCTAATGATTGGCCAGCTATAAACACAATGCACACCACAAAACACTTCAATTTATGCTCAAGTCAAGGTTCAGATTCACTGAGCATACCTGCAAAAGTGAAAAATAAATTCACTTGGTGCCTCTGAAATCTAACAAGAAACCCTTATAAATAGCTTCCTTGTGCTCCAACGAAGGTGTTTGAGTAGAGAAATGAGGACTGGATCAAGAGAATTGAGCTTCTCAATTCAAGTTGCAGAGCACGAAAAATGAGAAAAATTCTGAGGAGCTTCTTCCAATGCAGTGCCCCCTCGTGAAAGGAGAGCTTGAGCAGCTTATATAGAGTATTTGGAGTGAGGTTAGAGTGGTAATTCAAGCTGAGAGTCGTTGGATGGAAAAAAGTGAATTTTATATCAAACCAAAACAAGTGTCATGGCCATTTGCGTTTTGCTTGGTATTCAGGAAATGCTTGCAGTCGTTTTGAACAACAAAAGGAGAGTGTGAGTGAGTGAAAAAAGCATGATGAGGTGAGTTGTCCTCTCTTGCACATGGGACTTATTTTCTTGAGTGAGAAGTTTCCCATTTTGTCAAAAATGTGAAAATGAGAGAGGCACGAGGTATGCACCTGGTTTGGCCTTTTTTGGCGAACACATGAGGTGTCCAATTCGTGCCAAGCATGTGCAAGTGGACTCTGAAATGATTTAATCAAAACTGAACCAAAACTTGAAAATTTCCATGGCCAAGCATACACCAAAAAGCAGCTGACTTCCAACTGAGGCCATTACAAATTGGCTCGTGAATTTTCCAAATTTCTTTGATCCAATTAAAATTCATATGATGAGATTTACAAAGATCTTTGATTCAACAAAAATGGTGGAGAAATGAAATATATGTGGACATTAGGATTCCTGGGCAAGTCAAGCCAACTTTCCCAAGACTGCGCGTGCGCTGGCCTGCCCATGTGCCTTCAAAAATCCGATTTTACCACCCAACTTCCTCAAACCACAACTTCCTCAATTTTAATCCAATTTGAGTGATTCAAAGTTTAATGAGAAGCTTTCATGGAAGACAACAAAATGCTCTTTTTAATTTTTCAAATTGAGGCTTGAGTCACAAGAAATTGATTCCTCAAAATGGCATGCCAAGTGTTTGATGAAATTATACGCGTGACTTGCCCAAGAGAAGTCATCTTGACACTTATAATTTTTTTAATTTTTTAAAGTTACTTCTTGAACAAGTTACACTCAAATTCACCATTTCTCATGATTCAAAGATGAATTTTGGTATGGAATATGAAAAGAGGATGCTTAAATTGATGGTTGACCAAAAGTCCACTTGATCAATTGAATCATTTCCAATCCAAATTGAACCTCAATTTTTCAATCATCAATGCTTAATAACATGTGGTGAATCATGGAAACAAGTTTGGGTGAAAAAGTCAGAGAAATCCTAATTAAATCCAAAACCCTAATTTTGTACCATGTACTAGGAGATAACTGATCAAGCTTCAAAACCCTAATTCCACTG
Organism: Vicia faba; assembly: GCA_948472305.1. Lineage (NCBI taxonomy): Eukaryota > Viridiplantae > Streptophyta > Magnoliopsida > Fabales > Fabaceae > Vicia > Vicia faba. The sequence continues at coordinate 1,351,211,376 of OX451740.1, forward strand.
GGCATCATGAGAGAATCTTTGATCAAATTTGATTCTAATGATGATAAGATAGTGATGCTTCATGAATTGGCTCATCCAGACCCCAATTACTTCAACTTGGACCAAACCCTAATTTTGACTGGTGAATCAAAAGAGAGATTCCTCTTATAAACAAACACAAACTTCAATCCTCTGATGATCCAAAGGGATGGATAAAACATCTTGAGATATGCAATAACTTTTGAGCTTGAAAGATCGAGAGGTTTAGATGATAAGGTTCTACTTGAGCAACTTGTCAATGCAATCAACCTTCAAGGTTTGAGGAAGACTTGATGACCAAAGTACTTTGATTCCATCACAATGTATAAATGCAATGCAATATGATATTCATGATGAAACATAAACCTAAATCAATAGGGTAAATTTTGGGGTACAACAGCTCCAAAACAGAAGATATTGCAGCAACCTTACATCTGAAGTGGTCCGACATTGTATCTAATTGGTAAACAAGAAGTGGAGAAAAAGGCTTTCTTGAGAAATTTATGATAGAGAAGGCTCAACTATTTCTGGATGCTATAAGTTTTCAGGCTTTCAAGGAGATCTTGGTTCTGTTAATCTATGGATTTGTATTACTCCTTAATCCATACCAACTCGTATATATGAACACCATCAAAATATTTCTTGCTCGTAATCCTGTGCCTACCTTGCTTGGAGATATTTTGCATTCTATTCACACTCGCACTACGAATAGGATAGGAACTCTCATGTGTTGTATACCTCTACTATCCAGGTGGTTTATTTCGCACCTTCCCCGCTCGATAATAAAGAATGAACAAGGTTTGAGGTGGTCTCAGAGAATAATGTCACTCTCTCATACATACATCTATTGGTATTCCAGATCTCATGAGTGTTGTACCCCAAAATTTGTCCTCCCATATTTCTCAAAACATCTCAAGAAAGATCCCCAAGTTGCTCAAGGAAGTCCAAGGGTTGACTAGACAAGCTCTCTCCTAAGGCAGTCTACCTCAAATTAGGGTTTCATGTTGCATCAAGATGCTTGAGTCCAAGGGATCCCAAATTCTCTCTGGTGTCCTAATATGTTCTCAAGATCATCCATGTCAAGTTTCAAGCCCTACAGAGAAAGTTTGCTCAGTCAATTGCTCAAAGGCCTGAAAATCGATTGTGCTAGGGAAAAAGTCAATTGTGGCCTACATACAGTCAAACTTCAATATTTTTGGTAAACATCCTCATTTTGAAGTATCATTCATCATTTGATCAAGGGTTGATCATGATTCATCAAGGATTGCTCATAATTCATCAAGAACCAAAAGTTGCTAAATTAGGGTTTTGTAGGAAAAGTCAACTCAACTTTGACCAAGCACAACTTTCTCATACTTTATGAGAAATGACCCATCAAAAGCTCATTTTGAAGAGGATGAAATTACATACAATTCATCTTCAGCTCCCAAGTTCAAAATATTCACTCACAAGAAGTTATGAATTTGGACATTATAGGTCATTTTGAAAAGTCAACAAAAACACCTTTTTTGTCAAAGCTTCGTACATGAGCATGGAATATCAAATTGAGATGATACCAAAAGGGTTGCTTATAGGACATCTCAAGCTTTCTAAAAAGTCCAAGAACACCTTCAAAGAGTCAAAATTGAGGAAGTTGTGCATTGGTGAAGTTGGCCCTTTTTGCAAAATTGTCAAAAGTCAACTATGCCTAAAAGTGCAATTTTTGCCAAACGGCCCCAATCTTTTTCACTTGTTTTGAGTTGGAAACATGGTCCACGAGCCCTAGCCTTTTCCACTTGTCATTATCTTGTTTTTATTATTTATTTTGATTTTGATTTGAATTAAATCAATTTAAATCAAAACAAATCATAGAAAATCCAAAACGTTGAAATTCAAAGATTTGGTACATGTTTCAGGTCTTAATATCCAGCTAGCATGTGATTGAATTCGTGTAAAAGTTTGGTTTGCACAAAAATATTGGATTAGGACTATTTTTGGAAGGATATTCAAAGGAATCAAATCAAAATCAAAAGCTATGATGGAGGAAGATTGAGCTTATTCTTTCAACCCTAATTCATTCCTCGGTACATAAGGAGTATTTGCAGACCTAAAGCAAGGCTAGAAGGAGGCGCAACAACAAGAACAAAACTTGAAAAAATCACAACAAAAGTGTTGAATCGAATTCCTAGTTCCAGGCAATTTCAAAGCTTCCTAACCATCCCAATCGCTTCCTGGGATCCCCAGCAAGCAAAACCAACCAAGAACAAGCATTTCCAGGCCCTGAAACTCGCTGTAAGGAATTCACAATACTGAACTTTTCTTGAATTCGGTTTGCATAATTTTGGCACTTATAGCATGATATGATCATATATTCTTGTTCACCATCACATTTGCAAACTATCTATAATATTCAATTGCATTTTTATGGGCTGTATCAAGATTTTCCATTGTTAGGTTTTCTGGGTTTGTTTTAGGGTTTTCTCATGCAGGTGAAATTGGCCTAAATGGAAGAAACCATTGTGATCAGCAGATCAAACCCACCTGATCCATGGTCTTGATTTTAATTTACATTGTTTATATGTGATTTCTGAGATGTACAGGGTTACAGCTACAACGCCATGTCCGTAGGTAAAAGTTATGAGTTTTAAACGACGGATCCAGGGAAGAAGACGATAGCGTCTCACCACTTTACTGGTTGGTTTAAATTCTGGCGCGTTTATTTTGGCCAGAAACCCATAGTTCTGATCTGTTTGTTTGTTTTGTTGTATTGTTAAACTAACACCCTGATGCAGTAGTCCAGAAGGAGGAAGTCAGAAATTCATTATTCTGGGTTTGATCCCAGGCGTGATCCTCTGGCACCCTTCCCCTTTGTTTTCACCAGATCCAACGCTTACATTTGCTGGAGGTTATCCTATGATTTCATCAAACAGGACTAGACCGAGCGTCCCCTGGGGTTATCCTCTGGATCCATTAGTCTCAGCCAGATCCAGCGCATCTCATCTTCTGACAGTCACAATCTGCTGGATCCACTACCCGGGATTAGGCCCAGTACCATCATCCTCTGGACCTTCATCTTTTGGACCTTCATCCTCTGGACTACTATCATCTTCTGGATCATTATTCTCTGATCAGAGCCGCTGGTAGTGGGCCCTTGGGTTATTTCTTTTACTTTTTATTATTATTGTCCTTTTTCAATATTAAATTAATTTCCTTTTTAACCAATAAAAATCAACTTTTCACCAAATTAGGTTTAGATTTTATTTTTTATCAAAAATTAAATTAATTTAATTAGGTTGTTAATTTTAGATAACTTTAATTCTTTTTGTAAATAAATTTAAAAATAATTAGAACAATTAGGGTTTTATTCCTAACTTAACTATATTTTCTTTTCCTAAAAATAACCAAAAACACAAGATTAGGTTAAATATTTATTTTCATTAATTAATTTAATTAGCTAATTAATTTAGTATTTAATTTAAAACCTAATTCTTTTCTTAAAAAATAAACAAAAACATTTTTTTTCAATTAGGTTAGAACGGGGTCAAAACCCTAATTTTTCTTATCATTCTAATTTCATCGCGCGCTTTATTATTTTTACCATATTGATGTAATTGCCCACAAGTTGTAATAGTTTAATTAGGTCTTTTGCTTTCATTTATTGCTTTATTTTTTAAGGGTTTGTTTTTTTCTATATAAATACCCGAAGACTTGTAATAGCGTAGCTTACTTTCCGCACTTTAATTCCCGCAAAATATTAAACTGTTAGATGTATGATATTAGAGATGCATGACAAGAATGTATGTAAACTTTAAAACAGTTAGCAAACCCTAAATGTGCAAAGATAAATAATCTGAAATTGAATTACTTGCACATTCGCACTCCTAGGGTATACTCTCACTTGGTTGCCTTCGGTAAACGATCATTAAGTATAGGATGCTTTAGTGGTCGCTCTTTTGTCTAAACAAAGATCAAAGTCCCGTTCGGAAAAGTTGCTTCGGAAAAATTACCTCGGAATGGTTGCCTCGGAATTGTTGCCTCGAATAATTGATCTAAGACATTAGGGTTATTACTAAGACGTCCTAACATTGCTTTAGTGACTGTACGTCCCTTTCGAATTGACCCTCAAAACTCCAACGACGATGCTACCTACTCACTAATAGTGGGGTAGCATTGTCTAAAAGAAACGAACATAGAATAATTCTTTTTTTCGAGTAGGTAGATTAGTTCTTAAGTACTTGCTCAATCCAAACAAACTTTTTCACACTTACACTCCTTTACAAACAAAGCTTTCAAAAAACACTTCGTAACACTCTTGAAGACAGAAGAAAGAGTTAAATCGAAGTCAAAAACTTTTCAAATCACACAAACACACAAAGAAGCAATTTTGAAAATGATGAGCAAGTACCTAAGAGCCCGTAGATAACTACAGATAGAAAGGGTGCTAATACCTTCCCTTTCTATAATCTACCCCCCGTACTTAGAAAATCTTGAAAAAAGGAATTTTTCTGTGCTTGTTTCCTTTCCTTGTTGGATAAAATAAAATTCGGTGGCGACTCTTGCTTACCACGACATTTTCAAACACAAACGCAAAATTCAAACCAGCAATTCCTAAAAGAAACGGTGTCGGTTCTGGCCACTGTATCACAATGAGGATATCACTATCATTGACCGTTGTGGGGAATTCCCTAATATTCTACTCCTTGGCATTATGGGAGGTATTACTTACAACCCTTCTCTAGCTCTCAGTCAATTTGGTTATGCTTTAAGAGACGGTCCTCATGACATGCTTATCCAGAGTATTATATTCGATTCGAGAATGATCCTCAAGGTTATCGTCAAAGGTTTATACATGCTTGAGGCATATTGAACAAGATTGATAGCAAGACTTTAGGACAGAAGATTTCCATCCCTCTGGAGCTATATCTCAAATGGGTACGAGCTCATGCTCAAAACCTTATGATACCATATCCTGCTATCCTACCAGTAATGATGAAGCCTGTTATCGAAGGAGATGCTTCTCGCACCATCCTTCATCAAGACATGCCTACTGGCCTTGAAAAATTGTAAAAATCCTGGATTCAACTCAAGGAAGAACAGGACACCTTTGAGACTCAATTCTATGCAAGTGAGAAGAAAGCATTGGAGCTCACGAAGCAACTTCACGAGGAGCAGAGTCTTAATGCATATATCAACATGAAGAAGAGGCGTTTATGAGAAACTTAAAGCTTTAGGAGTTTTTTTAATTTATTCCTTTGTATTATTTGTTTCTATTTCCTTTTGGTTAACAAATTTAAATCCCATAAGGTCCTTGAAAACATTGCATATACATATCATGCACATCACTACATGACATGTGTTTCAAGAAAGGTTTCTTATCTTTTTGCTATTTATTTCAGCAGAAAGAATGGCTCTTGAACAAACAGTTAAGGATCTCCAGGCTCAGAACACCCAGTTCCAGCAAATGTTCTTGAGTCTAGCCAAGGAGAAGGAAGAGCAGAAAGCCCTCATCACTAAAGAGAAGAAAGAGAAAGTCAAGAAACCAGTTGGTGTCCTCAACATGGGTAAGAGGTTCAAAGGTCATGTCAAGCGAGCTTTAGAATTTGAAAAATAAAATGATAACCAAGAGGAAGATGATAAAAGTATGAAGGCTGACAACCAGAGTTCTGATGAAGAAGAATAAAACTATTCAGATGAACAATATCCTCCAACTGACGACAAATACAAGCAGATGGAAGATCGACTCAATGCTATGGAGATCCAGAGAGTTCATGGGCTAGATTTTGAAGAGCTAAGTCTTATCTCGGGGGTTATCATCCCTCACAAGTTCAAGGCCCACGTCTTTGCCAAATATGACGGTGTGTCTTGTCCTAAGCTTCATCTGTGGTCTTATGTCCGAAAAATCCAACCCCATACAACTGATAGAAAACTATGGGTGCATTTATTCCAAGAAAGCCTGTCGGGGACGCAATTAGAATGGTTCTATCAGCTGGAAGGAACCAACATTAAAACTTGGGAAGACTTGGCTACTGCTTTTTACAAGTAATATCAATATAATGCTGACCTTGCACCGACTCAAGTGCAATTACAATACATGTTTATAGGCTCAAATAAGGGTTTAAAAGAATATGCCCATAAGTGGAGAGACTTGGCTGGAAGGGTGCAACCTCCCTTGTCTGATCGGGAGATAACTAGTATGTTCATGAGCACTCTGACAGGTCCATTCTTTAATATGCTAATCGGGAGTTCTTCATCTGGGTTTACTGAGTTAATCCTGACAATGGAACGAGTTGAAAATGGTATCAAGAGAAGGAAGATTATAGTGGCTACGTCTTCTAATGCTATAAAGAAGACATTCAATAATAAGAAGGAAACCAATGTTGTTTATGGCCAGAAGGGCCATAGTAAGAATGATTACCATCAGTCTGTGGGAGCAGTGTTGATTTCTAACCATGCACTTGTTCAACAATAACAACAACATGGGAATCAACGTAGGTCAGACGTTACGAGGAGACAATTCACCAATATCAGCATGCCTTTGTCTCAGGAATTACATCATCTGTTAAAAGCAGAATTGATAACACTGGAGGATCCTCCTCAGAATCCCAACACCTCCTCTCCTAAGTACAACCCTTCTAACAGTTCTGGGTACGACACCAACAATTGTTGGTCCCTGAAGAACAAAATCCAAGATATGATCGACGCGAAAGAGATTGAATTTGATCCTCCCGAGACCCCTAATGTGATCACTACGCCTATGCCCATTCATGGTAAAGGTGTTAATGCTATTGAAAATGTTTCCTATATCTCCACCATAAGTGACTTGACTACTCCCTTGATAATCGTTAAGAAGAATCTATTGCGAGCCGGTTTATTTCTGGATTGCCTTGAAAGTTGTTACCATTGTGCGTCCTGAGCTGATGGTTGTATGTGGTTGAAGAAGGGTATTCAACATTTGATTGATAGCCATGAAATTCTGTTTGAGAAGACTCTGACCATGAAGAGTTTGCATGAAAGTATGTTTCAAGAGCTGAGACTTGAAGATGTTTTTGTAATCACAATTTCCAATACTCCTGTAAGGATCTCCTCTAAAGGTCCTATAAGAATTCTTGTCGAGCCTAGGATGGCTCCCATGATCATTACTACATCGGGGCCAGTCCCCTATTCCTCTAACAAGGTTATCCCCTGTAATTATGGAGCTAAAGTTTATTACCATGGTGTTAGGAATGAACCATGGTTACTAAAGATGAAGATACCGAAGTTACCAACCTCAATGTCAAAAATATTGTCAGAACTAGTAAAGTTACCAGAACAGGAAGTGTCTTCTCTCCAGAGATCTCTCCTCCAAAGATTACCACTCCACCAGTACATATCCCTGCTACTGGGTCAACTGCTGACACTTGGGGCAAAGAGATGGTGACCGAGCTTGCCCAGACAGAGGCGCCATCAAAAGATGTTACTATTGAAGATTCCTCCAAGCAAGAGATGGATAAAATACTGAAAATCATCCGCAAAAGTGACTACAATATCAATGAATAGTTGGGGCAGACGCCCTCCAAGATATCCATGTTATCCTTGTTATTGTGCTCTGAAGCCCATGCTCAGGATTTGGTAAAAAATTTTAAGACTGCTCATGTACCACAAGAGACCTTTGCCGATCAGTTTGTGAATTGTGTTTCAAGCCTATCAACTGATATTGGATTAGGCTTTTTTGATGCCGACTTAACTCCGATAGGAAAGAATCATAACAAGGCCATGCATGTCTCTATTGAGTGTAGGGGCACTACCATGACACATGTGTTGGTAGATACAGGTTCCTCATTAAATGTATTACCAAAAGGGGCTCTAAATAGACTAGACTGTGAAGGGGTTGTGCTGAAACCCAGTGATATTGTGGTAAGAGCCTTTGATGGGTCAAGGAGAATGGTACACTGAGAGGTTTATCTTCTGATCAAGGTGGGATCTCAGGTCTTTGACTCCACCTTCTATGTAATGGATATTCGTCTGGCCTGTTCCTATTTTCTTGGACTCCCCTAGATTCATGGGGCAGGCGCTGTTACCTCTACCTTGCATCAAAAATTAAAGTATCCTGTGAAAGGGGAGACTGTTACGGTTTGTGGAGAAGAAGAGTATATGGTCAGCCATTTGAATTCTTTCAAATATGTTGAGATGGATGGTGAATTCATTGAAACTCCCAGCCAGACCTTTGAAGTAATCCCTCTGATGATTGTCGTTGCTAAAGCTACTCCTGCTACTCGTAGGATCACCAAGAATCCACCAAGAATGGCTTCTCTAAAGGATGCTAGGGCTGTGGTAGAAGAAGGTGGTTGTACTATTTTGGGTTAGCTTCCTGACATTCCTTATAAGTCTAACAAATTTGGTTTGGGTTTCACCTCAGAGGCTCAAAAGGCGGTTCGTTGTGCTCGTGCTGAGAGACCACCTTTTCGTATCAGTAATAATGAAGTCAATGTTGTAGAAGACACTAATAGTGATTGTGAATTGGACAACTAGATATTCCATACTACTGGCGGTAGACTTAAAAACTGGAAGGCCATAGACTTTATATCAATCTCCTTTAGTCAGGAGTAATTGCTATTTTCTATTTTATTGATTTCAATTTTTTTGGGATATGTAATTTTAAAACAATAAATTTAAGCCTTGTGCATTACCCGAGGCCCAACGGTCCACTTGTTAGGGTTGTTATCTTTTCATCCACATATGCTCATCTAATAAAATGTTGGACGTTCTTGCATTCAAATTTTGCACTCTCTATCTTTTCATTACTTTATTTCCTTCAAATATAGCTTTGTGTTTCTTAAACACACCTACACACTACATTGTAGATCCACATCCACTCTGGATCTCATCGATATTGATTCTGCTATTGCCACTCATTACTCTGAGAATCCAATCTACCAAGCCAAGGACGAAGGTGAGGAAGATTGTGAAATACCTTGAGAACTTGCCAGACTCTTAATACAAGAAGAAAAGGCTATACAACTACACGAAGAGCCAATCGAAGTTGTAAACCTCGGTACCAAGACAAATTGGTAAGAAGTCAAGATAGGTGCAAATTTAGAGACCAGTATCAAGAACATGTTGATTCAGATGTTGCATGACTATGTTGCAATCTTTCCTTGGTTGTACCAAGACATGACAGGGCTCGATATTGATATTATGGTCCATCGTCTGCCAATGAAAGAGGGTTGTTCTCTGATTAAACAGAAGGTCTGTCGCTTGCGTCCCGAGATGTCAGAGAAGATCAAATCCAAGGTTATAAAGCAATTCAACGCATGCTTCTTAGCAGTGATGTCATATCCTTAATGGGTTGCCAATATTGTTTCGGTACCAAAGAAAGACGGCAAAGTACGTATGTGTGTAGATTACAGGAATCTGAACAGGGCGAGCCCAAAAGATGACTCCCCGCTTCCGCATATTGATATTTTGGTCGACAACACCGCTCATCATAAGGTATTCTCCTTCATGGATGGTTTCTCGAGTTATAATCAGATCAAAATGGCACCTGAAGATATGTAGAAAACTACCTATGTCACACAGTGGGGCACTTTCTACTACAAAGTTATGCCTTTTGGGTTGAAGAACACCGGCGTAACTTATCAGCGTGCCATGGTAGCTTTGTTCCATGACATGATTCATCACGATATAGAGGTCTACATCGACGACGTGATAGCAAGATCACAGACTGAAGGAGGGCATCTTGATCATATACATAAGCTATTTAAAAGAATGAGGAAGTATAAGCTAAGGTTAAATCCGAACAAGTGCACCTTTGGGGTGAGATCTGGTAAACTCTTGGGTTACGTCATTAGTGGTAAGGGTATTGAAGTTGATCCCGCCAAGGTTAAAGCCATTCAATAAATTGTGTCTCCTCATACTGAGAAGGAAGTCAGAGGTTTCTTAGGACGACTGAATTACATTACCCGATTTATCTCTCATTTAACTTCTACTTATGAGCCAATTTTCAAGTTGCTGAAGAAAGATCAAGTAGTAAAATGGAACGATGACTGCCAAATAGCCTTTGATAAAATTAAGGAGTACCTACAAGAACCTCCGAACCTGATGCCACCAGTTGATGTAAGACCTCTAATCATGTACCTGACTGTGCTAGAGAACTCAATGGGGTGTGTATTGGGAAAACATGCCGAGTTTGGTCGAAAAGAGCATGCAATATAATACCTTGGCAAAAATTTTACCGACTGTGAAACAAGATATTCATTGCTCGAGAAAACTTGCTGCACTTTGGCATGGGCTGCTCGCCGACTAAGACAGTATATGTTGACTCATACTACTCTATTAATTTCTAAAATGGATCTCGTTGTACCCCAAAATTTGTCCTCTCATTTTTCAAGACATTTCTCATAAGGATTCTCAAGTTTTAAACTTTCACAAGTACATTGGGATTTTCCAGTACCAAGATTAAAAGGAAAACTATCAAAAAGGAAGAAAACAGATAAAAATACTCTTTTGACAAAATTGGAGAAATATAAGTCCTCTCGTTTCAGTTCCTTCGATTGGCCTTTTGGCCTCTTTAGATGCAAGCTTGGCTTGCATCCTTCGACTGAGCATGGGCCTCTGGTGCGTTGGTTTTGGTTCACAAGGCAGGAGCTTCCTGCATGCCACCTTCGATTTCACCTTTGGCCTTACTGGGTTCACAATGCCATGACTTCCTATATGTCTGGGGTTGGGTAGTCTCTTTCACACAAATTGAGTTTTCTTTTTCACACAAATTGAAACCTTTAATCAAAACCTGGGGTTGGGTAGTCTCTCAGTTAATTCAAGCGCGCGTTTAGTCGCAAACTTTCACTTCGTACACAACGAATGACATCAAATCATTCCTTCTGAATCAAAAGACGGTGATGGTTCATCCCATAAGCTAGGCAGGCATTACCTCTCCAAAGGAAAAAGCCTACTAAGTCAAAACCTACGAAGGAGACTTAAGAAAAACTGGGGCATCCCGCTGATTGTAATTTCAAAACAAGAATAGTCAGGCAAAAGTCAGGGATAACAAATCAAAAAGAGGTCACTACAAATACTCGACAACATGGAAATATGTTGTAAAATTACTGCCTTCCAACAAACTTAACTTGTCTGAACCATCACCAAAACTTCATTTCAAACTCAATTGGAATTCGAACGCATAATTAACTGAGTTTAGGGTCCAAAGAACACCACGAAGAACAGGCGGGTACAAATACACTTTGAGCCTTATCCTTTGTTTCTTAAACCATAATACAACCTTTCAAAGTCCTAATTGAAGCATGGGTTAGTTCGAAAGCATATTGTTACAAAAGGTATCCTGACTCCTGTAAGGCTTACTCTAAATCCTGATTTGAATTCACATACTTGCAAAATTCTTTTATCTGCTAAAATGCATTTTCAAAACTTCAAGACAAGCATAAAATTTGCATCATTTGAATACCGCTATTTTCATATAGTTGTTTGTTTGGCAATAGATAAATTCACACGACGAATATCCAACAACAGAAAGGTCTCTCAGTGGACAAAATCACTTCAAATGGGATGACACTTCCAATGAGAGATCTCCTGTAAGCAAGGGGGCATCATCATGACCACTGTCCAAACATATATGGGGCAGTCAAGTAAAGATTCCAAGAAATCTCTCAAGAAGTGCTGAGTAACCAGGGGCAGATCTACATCTGAATCACTTGGGGCATTGAGCGTAAATTCCGGCAAAGGGTTACGTATGGTCAAGCAAACATTTTTATGGCAGTACTATAACACTTAATACTTGGGGCAATGACAAATATCCATAAAGTCCTTTTCATAAAGTGATCCCCAGTCATCTCTATAAGGTTATCCCCACAAAATAATCTTCACGGATAAGGGTATAAACCCTCAAGGCCAAATTCAGGGATATCCCCACAAAGTTGGATTCGGGAAATTCCCGGTCAGAGTTTCAATCTCTAGAAAACCTTTCTTCCCAGCTAAGTTTGGTCTCAAGAAGAATCCTCGAGGAGTTCTGCCAAAGGAAAATACCTCTCCAGAAGATTGGCAATGAGGTTTATTTCCCCAACAAACTGCAAATCCCCCCGTTTGAATTTGCCTTTCAGACTATCATAATTCAAGGGACCATAACCCGTCTTCCCCAATAGACTTCCCTACAATCCCCAATATGTTGTTGCAAAGCCTGGAAGCCAAACCAGATAACAGTTAACCTCTTTATCCTAAACAATTTGATAATTTCCTTTCTCTTCCATCAAGAGATAACTCTCTAACAGAGCAATGAACAGCTAAAACTCCTGAACTCGTCTCCCCAAGCAGGAAACAACACTCTCCATAGAGTTTTCTTCTCAAGATCAACATTCCCCAACATAGTTCTCCTCAAACAACAAAACAGGAATCCCCAGTGGAAACATTCTAAAGATAAAGGTCTAGAAAGGTGTGCATACCTTTCATCCCCAATGGCCATTTGTATTTCAACTTCCCAAGGCTCCCCAACATCTGTCAAGGATTTATTTTCTAAGATAAAATTACATTCCGACAATATTGCATGCATCATATCTACATACATGATAAATGCACATAGAACAATCTCATTTATTTTGAGAAACATCATTATGCCATGCATTTCATACATCATGACATTGCATGCAGCTGACTCTTTACCTTTTTAGGAAAGATCAAACAGCAGATAACTATCGTCAACAATCTCCAACATTTCCAGATTAATACATGTAACAAGAAATGATAAGTTTCTGTGGACGACTGATTATAGATTAATACATGTAACAAGCCAGGAAAGTTATCTATATGAACAGATTGAAGGTTAATACCTGTAACAAGACAGGAAAACTATCTTTCTTTCTAAGGTCAAAGATCAATACCTGAAACAAGCCATGATAATTATCTACACGACCAGATGAAGCAACCCTACTCAGGTTCCTTCTCATTTCTAGACGCAGTTTTACCTGGACACATCATGAAGCAATCCTACCCAGGTTCCTTCTCAGACATTTCCAGATGAATTTTAACACGGACTCATCATGAAGAAATCCTACCCAAGTTCCTTCTCATTTCCAGACACATATTTACACGGACTCGTCCTGAAGAAACCTTACCCAGGTTCCTTCTCTTAAAATCCTAGATAAATTTCACATGGATTCATCCTGAAGCAGCCCTACCCGGGCCTCCCTCTCATATGTCTCCTATAGCAGCCCTACATAGGCCCATCATAAATTAAAGAATATTTAAGACCTCTATTGGTTCAGTTTAAATCTCTCAACGGTTTATCCTGATTCTTTCCCTTAGACATTTTCTCTGGTTCAGATAAATCGCTCCAAGATTTATTCTGATTCTTTCTAGTTAAAGAATATTCAAGACCTCTGATGGCTCAGTTTAAATCTCTCAATGGTTTATCCTGATTCTTTCCTGTAGACATTTTCTCTGGTTTAGATAAATCGCTCAAAGATGTATTCTGATTCTTTCCAATTAAAGAATATTCAAGACCTCTACTGGTTCAGTTTAAATCTCTCAATGGTTTATCCAGATTCTTTCTTGTAGACATTTTCTCTGGTTCAGATAAATCGCTCCAAGATTTATTCTAATTCTTTCCAGTTAAAGAATATTCAAGACCTCTGTTGGTTCAGTTTAAATCTCTCAATGGTTTATCCTGATTCTTTCCCGTAGAAATTTTCTCTGGTTCAGATAAATCGCTCCAAGATTTATTCTGGTTCTTTCCAATTAAAGAATATTCAAGACCTTTGCTGGTTCAGTTTAAATCTCTCAATGGTTTATCCTGATTCTTTCCCGTAGACATTTTCTCTGGTTCAGATAAATCGCTCCAAGATTTATTCTGATTCTTTCCAGTTAAAGAATATTCAAGACCTCTGTTGGTTCAGTTTAAATATCTTAATGGTTTATCCTGATTCTTTCCCGTAGACATTTTCTCTGGTTCAGATAAACGCTCCAAGATTTATTCTGATTCTTTCCAAACCTCTACTAGTTCAGTTTAAATCTCACAATGGTTTATCCAGATTCTTTCACGTAGACATTTTCTCTGGTTCAGATAAATAGCTCCAAGATTTATTATGATTCTTTCAAGACCTCTGCTGGTTCAGTTTTAAATCTCTCAATGGTTTATCCTGATTTCTTTCTGGTAGACATTTTCTCTGGTTCAAATAAATCACTCCAAGATTAATTCTGATTCTTTCCAGTTAAAGAATATTCAATACCTCTGCTGGTTCAGTTTAAATCTCTCAACGGTTTATCCTGATTCTTTCCCATAGACATTTACTCTGGTTCAGATAAATTTATCCAAGATTTATTCTAATTCTTTCCAGTTAAAGAATATTCAAGACCTCTGTTGGTTAAATTTAAATCGATCAATGGTTTATCCTGATTCTTTCTTGTAGACATTGTCTCTGGTTTAGATAAATCGCTCCAAGATTTGTTCTGATTCTTTCCAGACCTCTGCTGGTTTAGTTTTAAATCTCTCAATCGTTTATTCTGATTCCTTTCCGGTAGAAATTTTCTCTGGTTCAGATAAATCTCTCTATATTTATTCTGATCCTTTTCTAGTTGAAGTCAATATTAGACTTAGTCTAATTTCTGCCAACAATCACTTTTGGATGGAATCTGTAAGCCCATCTCCAACAAATTTCCATCATATCTCCAAATGGCATCTTTAAGCCCATTCCATACACAAACAACCACCACATCATCGAGTGCAAATTTCTGGGCACTCTAGTGTTCAATCATCTTCCACCTTCAAGTCACGAATGACAGACTCGCCAATCTAACTCTTCAGGTTTAAGAAGATTGAACAAGGGAGCTGTTGTACCCCAAAATCTTCCCTCTCATTTTTCAAGGAATTTCTCACAAGGATTATCAAGGTTCAAGCTTGCACATGTACATTGGGATTATCCAGTACCAAGATTAAAAGGAAAACTGTCAAAAAGGAAGAAAACAGATAAAAATAATCTTTTGGCAAAATTGGAGAAAAATAAGTCCTTTTGTTTCAGTTCCTTCGATTAGCCTTCTGGCCTCTTTCGTTGCAAGCTTGGCTAGCATCCTTCGACTGAGCATGGGCCTCTAGGGTGTTGGTTTTGGTTCACAAGGCAAGAGCTTCCTGCATGCCACCTTCGATTGCACCTTTGGCCTTATTGAGTTCACAATGCCACGACTTCCTATATGCCTATTGTGTTTGGATGTTTGATGCTTGCATGCCTATACAAACTTTCCTCCATGCTTGCCTTAACTCACAAAGTAATGACTAGTCACATACAAGCTTTCGTTTGGGCCATAACTTCTTTCTTGCGTGCAAAAGGCTTCCCCCATGCTAGCATGCACAAAGTACAAAGCCTTTTATACCTTCCTTCGATTCAAAGGTAAAAAGCTCCCTTTTGGCATCCTTTGATTGCTCAAATTTTCCTCCTGCATATCTCTTTCATTTGGACATCTTTGCAAGCCTAGCGTACCTCTTTTGTTTGGGAACTTGACTCTCTTCATGCTTTCTTTGTTTGGGCATATGAATCCTTCAGTACAAGCTTTTGGTCACATCTTTCGTTTGGGCATGTGGTTCTCTTCATGCAAGTATTCATTTGAACAAAGATCTTTTGCATGTTTGCATGAAGTCACAAAGCAGGGACTCCCTATGTACACTCCTTTGTTTGGCCACATGGACCTTTGGTTGGCAAGCCTTCAACTGGACAGAACCACCTTCACAAGGTT
Organism: Vicia faba; assembly: GCA_948472305.1. Classification (NCBI taxonomy): domain Eukaryota; kingdom Viridiplantae; phylum Streptophyta; class Magnoliopsida; order Fabales; family Fabaceae; genus Vicia; species Vicia faba. Next base: position 1,351,227,081 of record OX451740.1, read on the forward strand.
TCGTTTGTAACTTTGATACCCTTCGAATCAACATTTTTCGAACCCAACTATGGGCATCCCATTTGAAGGACATGCTTGTTGGTCCATTCGAAGGATTTACAAAGCCCACTTTAAGGCATGTTTTGGTGACCCATCCAAGGGTCACACTTTTGGCTCCTTGGAAGGATGCACAAAAGTGACTTATTCGATAGGCACTTGTTGGAGGAAAATCAAATAATATTGTTGGGAGAAGAGTCTGGTCAAAGAAGGGTCAAAACAAAAGGGTGAAATATTCAAAGATGCTTGCTGCCAAGTTCAGGCCTAGTACACTGGCCAAAACTGCTGCACAACAGTCCTAAAACACTGCCCCATTCATGCACCAAAATAGCATACAAGGCAATGTCTCTCGAATGCTACAAAGAGCAGGTTACTCAAATTGTTCAAACCTTTTGTTTTCCCTCCAAAAGATTCAGGCAGATTTGCATATAAATAAAAGGCTTCACAATATGTTTAAGGAGGACTTTTTGGTCATAGGAACGAATCTTTAAAAAATTCTCAAACACCATAAAGCTCTTAAACAATTAAACACTTAAACATTAAAACACTCATAAAACACCATCCCAGAGTCCAAACAATTGTCACCTTCGAATCTGAAACATCCATGTACCTTGTTACCCTTTGAATCCAGCAGGAAGAACCTCACACTTGTTATCCTCTTTTGAATCTAGTATCAAAGGCCTAACCCCTAGTCCCTTCCTTCTAATCCAGAAGCACACAAGCCAACCACTTAAAGGCCCAACACACGTCCCAACCTCAAGCCAGGTAAGTCATTCTTAACCTTGGGTCCTTCGTTTCCAGCATAACATGTAAATAAATTTCCTTTTCGTTTTAAACATGTACATAGTTTTGTTTCCCTTTCGTTTACACCCTTTTAGTTTGTTTTTATTTCCTTTCCTTTTGCTTTTATTCTTTGGTTTGTTACAAATGCTTTAAGAACTAACTTGGCCCTTAGGTAATGCTAGCATGTCCTTAAGCCATGTTGCTATTTAATATCTCAAACGAAAGAAACAGGAGACATGAGTATGAAACAAAGCCTCAGGCTTCCTCATTGATTCCAGGCCCAGTCTAAAGTCATTCCCTCACTACTTTCAACCCCCGGTCGAAGGAGGCAGAACGGAAGATTACATCTTGCACTGATTCCAGGTCCAGTCGAAAGGCACAACATGCTGAACTCCAGGCCCCAATCGAAAGGCACGCCTACACCGGTTCTAGACCCTAGTCGAAGGAGGAAGAAGGGCAAATCTAAGGGCATGAGTCCCCTGACTCCAGAACCCAAATTGAAGGAAGCCAGAAAATGCAGAATCGAAGGGTGTTTCTGCCCTAAATCGAAAGACCCATTTTTCTTGCTTTTATTTTATTTTTGCCTTTATATTTTCATGCTATTCAATATGGTTGTAATAATGTAGGATTTTATCTTTCTTCATTTTATTACTTTTGTATGATTACTAGTAAAAATAGGGTATGTATAGCAAGATAAAAATAACAAGTAGACAACCCCTAATCAAAGACTAAATGCATGCAAATCAAACACACTATTCACACATGCACCCTTAGGGTAATCTCACTTGTTGCCTCAGAAAAATAGTCATGTCCCTCGAATATGGGCGTTTTAGCAAAGACCCTTGATAAAAGATCGTAGTCCCTTGATGACCCTCAATATCGCCTTTGGTAAACGATCTAGTCCCTAAATGACATTGCTAAAACGTCTCATAGGTTTCCTTCTATGACTATACAAACGTCCCATGCTCGTCCCTTTACATCCAATGATGGGGCTTCTTACCAAATCAATGCTAAGATAGCAACATCTAAAGGAGGTGGAAAAGAACATTAGACCTTTTGAGTAGGTAGGATGCTCCAAGTTGCTCGCCTTCTCACAACAAAAACATTCTATACACCCACACTTTTATTTGAAACATTTTTAAAGGTTAAAACACTTTGTATGCGTTCTTATAGAAACGAGAACCATTACAAAGACACCTTTTCAAAATCACTTTCAGAAACACACTCCACAAACACCTGTTTAAATTATTTTCAAAACAACACTTTGTACGTGTTCTTATAGAAACGAGAACCATTACAAAGACGCTTTTCTAAATACTTTCAAAGCTCACACCACTAGCACATTTTCAAACAAAAGCAAGTGATCTAAAAATCAAGTAAGAGTCCGTAGATAACTACAGGTGAAAAGGGTGCTAATACCTTCCCTTTTTATAACCTACCCCCCGAACTCAAGAAATAATCTCGAAATGTATTTCATGTTCTTTTCAACCTTTCCTTTTGGATAAAAGAAAAGTCGGTGGCGACTCTTGCTATCTGCAACAATTGTGATCAAATGCAAAACATCCAAGTCAGTTCTCTCACCGTGTTACAGATCCCATCAAATACATATTCGAAAAGCCAGCTCTCTCCGGAAGAATATCCCGATGGCAAATGTCTTTACAGAATACGATATTCAGTACACCAGTCAAAAGGAAATCAAGGGAAGTGTACTGGAAGATCATTTGGCACATCAATCTGTAGATGACTATCAGTATATGACTATCAGTATATGAATTTCAAATTCCCAGACGAGAACATAATGCTAGTCACAAATTGTAAAGAACCTATACCGTATGAAGGACTTGAGCCAGGATCCCGATGGACTATGGTTTTTGATGGAGCATCCAACACACTTAGCAACAAAATTGGTGTTGTAATCATCTCTCCTCAGGGTTTCCATACACCTTTCACTGCCAGATTGTGTTTTGATTGTACCAACAACATGGCTGAATATGAAGCATGCATCATGGGTATTAAAGCAGCTATTGATCTAAGAATCAAGTTCTTAGAGGTATATAGGGACTCAACCTTGGTGACCAGTCAGATCAAGGGAGAATGAGACACGAAGCATATGAATCTCATCCCTTATAAAAAGCATGTGTTAACCTTAATCTCGTACTTTAAGGAAATCACTTTTAAGCACATCCCGCGAGAAGAGAATCAGTTGGCAGACGTATTGGCTACAATGTCATCTATGTTCAAGGTAAGATGGGACAATGAGGCTCCAAGAATCACCATTGAAAGAATGGGTGAACCATCACGCTTCTATGAAGTTGACACTGACGGAGTAGTAGAAAAACCTTGGTTTTATGAGGTGAAAAGAAACCTTAAGACTCAAGAGTACCCTGAAGGGGAATCGATCAATGAAAAGAAATTCCTATGGAGGTTCTCGGCTAAATTCTTATTGAGCAATAGAATTATATACAAGCGAAATCATGATTAGAATCTGCTTCGTTGTATGGACAAGAAAGAAGCAAAAAAGATTATGGAAGATATGCACGAAGGTATCCTTGGAACTCATTCCAGCAGGAATATTATGGCCAAGAAAATTCTAAGAGCAGGTTACTATTGGTCGACTATGGAAACCGACTGTCACCACCACTCGAGAACTTGTCATAAGTGCCAAATATACATTAATAAAGTACACATGCCTCTGGTTCCTCTGAATGTCTTGACTGCTCCTTGGCCATTTGCAATATGGGGAATTGATATGATTGGATAAATCAAGCCTACTACTTCTAATGGACATTGCTTCATCCTTGTCGCCATTGATTACTTCACCAAGTGGGTGGAAGCAGCCTCGTTCAACTTTATTACCAAGAATGTTGTGGCCCGATTCATTAAGCATAATCTTATATGTCGATATGGCATCCCCGAGAGGATTATCACAGATAATGGTACTAACACTAACAATGCTATGATCACTGAACTTTGCGCGTAGTTTAAGATTAAGCACCATAACTCTTCTCTGTATCGACCGAAGATGAATGGGGCAGTGGAAGCCACCAATAAGAACATAAAGAAGATTGTGCAAAAGATGGTTGTGACCTACAAAGACTGGCACGAGATGTTACCGTTTTCTCTTCATGACTGTCGCACTTTGGCTATAACGTCTACTGGGGAAACCATATTCTCTCTTGTCTATAGAATGGAAGTCATCCTACCTGTCGACTTTCAGATTCCCTCTCTGAGAATTATGAAAGATGCAGACTTGGACGAAGATGAGTGGATTTGGACTAGGTTGGATCAGTTGACTTTTATTCACGAGAAAAGGCTTACGGATGTCTGTCACAATCAGATGTATTAGAAGCGTTTGATTAAGGCATTCAACAAGAAAATCAAGCATCGGGTATATCAGGCTGGTGACTTGGTGATAAAACGCATCATCCTACCGCGCGGTGATCCCAGGGGAAAATGGTATCCCACTTATGAAGGACCATTTGTAGTAAAGAAGATATTTTCAGGCGGTGCCATGATACTAACCACAATGGACATTGAAGATTTCCTGTACCCTATGAACGCGGACATAGTCAAAAAATACTACACTTGAAAAGTGATCCCTAGGTTGACTGGCCTAGGCAAAAATAAGGGCATCCCGACGAACCAAAAGGGTTCGGGCAAAAATTAGGGATATATATATATAAAGTGTACACCCGGTAAGTCAAAAACCTAAAAAGGCGGCTTGAGCAAAAAAGGGTATCTTAGTGGACTAAAAACCCGAATGGGAGGTCTAGGAAAAAGTAAGGGATTAAAGCGTACGACTATGTCTCATTAGATCAATTACAACGAGCTTTATTACCAACGTCAAGTTTAAACGGTACAGATCAGTTCAGTCAACTTCTTCCGATAGCAAGGGATGAGATGCTTGAAGACATAGGGGGCGATAGCAGAATTGAAACCCAATGATATTATTTCCACATAGCTATATGTTTTGTTTTCACTTTGTACTCTTTTCATTTCACTATGATTTCCTCTTATTAGGATTTCTATCTCTTTGTACAAAACCGCCTGTTTATGGGCAAACTATCAATAGAAATACAAATTAAAAAAATCCAACTTTTGATTTACCCTTTTTCTGTTTTGTTTACAAAAATGTCCAATGAATAAATTGAATGAACATATGCATATGAATACAATAATTGTTAATAAGTATATGCATAAAAAAATAATAAGCATTTGTTTAAGACTCTAGGAGTTGGGATAATGTTCAAGTCATCCATGTATCCCCATAGAAAAATCCTCACAAGATTATCCCCGCAGAACAACTTCCATGGGATTATCCCTACAAAGTAGTCTTAACAAGCTCATCTTCAACGAAGATCTATTTCACCAGCAGATCTCCCTAGCGGATAAGGGAATATGATCTTTTCCCCGACAATGTCACCAACCTACAGAGTCCCAATCTCCATCAGAGATTATGGAATCAGTAAATTTTATGGAAATTTTCTTCCCCAGCTGAGTTTATTTCTCCAATATTGTAAAATCCCCTGCAGAATTCCCGTTCTCCAGCAAGGCTCATATTCTCCAACAGAGCTCATGTCCCTAACAAGGGTATTTCCTCAGCAGAGTATTCCTCCGTCAAGGTTTAAGGTTTATTTCCCCAACAAGGTTTATTTCCCCAAGCAGGGTTTATTTCCTCAGCAAAGTTCAGTCTCCCTAGCTCGAGTCTATTTCTCTGACTACTACAGACGATCAGTAAAATATCTCTCTCCAGTAAAGGTCATTCCAGACTACTAACCCAAGAGAGTTTCTACGGAAGGCCCATATATCGTTTAACTTTATCCTCTCTAGACGAGTCAACATCCATATCAGAAGCCCAGTTAGACAATACTTCGAGAGGTTATCCATCTCTTTTATCCCCAATCAAGTTATATAAGAATTAAATTCTCCAGTAGAGCAATGAATGACCAATGTTCTTGAACCCTTCTCTCCAAACAGAAATCAATGTTCCCCAATGGAGTTTCCTCAAACAGAAAGCAGGAATCCCTATCAAGATCGAAGATACACATGTTCTTCATCCCCAACAACAGTCAGAGATTTATTTTCTAGTTGAAGTCGGGCGTAGACATCTTCTAGTTCGGATTAAATCAGACGTAGATTTCTTTTTGATGCTCTTTTTAGAAAAGTCAGGCGTAGACTCTTTCCAGTACCTCTCGTAGTTGAAGTTGGACGTAGACATCTTCTAGTTCGGAAGAAATCAGGCATAGATTTCTTTCTGATGATCTTTTTGGAAAAAGTCAGATGTAGACTCTTTCTGGTAACTTTCCTAGTTGAATTCAGGCGTAGACATCTTCTAGTTCGGATGAAATCAGGCGTAGATTTCTTTATGATAATCTTTTTGGAAAAGTCAGGCGTAGACTCTTTTCGGTACCTCTCCTAGTTGAAGTCGGGCGTAGACATCTTTTAGTTTGGATGAAATCTGGAGTAGATTTCTTTCTGATACTCTTTTTGGAAAAGTCAAGCATAGACTATTTTCGGTACCTCTCCTTGTTGAAGTTGGGCGTAGACATCTTCTAGTTTGGATGAAATCAGGCGTACGTTTCTTTCTGATACTCTTTTTGGAAAATTCAAGCGTAGAATCTTTCCGGTATCTCTCCTAGTTGAAGTCGGGCATATACATCTTCTAGTTCGGATGAAATCAAGCGTAGATTTCTTTCTGATACTCTTTTTGGAAAATTCATGGGTAGCCTCTTTTCGGTACCTCTCCTAGTTGAAGTCGGGTGTAGACATCTTCTAGTTCAGATAAAATCAAGCGTAGATTTCTTTCTGATACTCTTTTTTGGAAAATTCAAGCCTAGACTCTTTCGGGTACCTCTTCTAGTTGATGTCGGGCGTAGACATCTTCTAGTTCAGATGAAATCAAGCATAGGTTTCTTTCTGATGCTATTTTTTGAAAAATCAGACGTAGATTCTTTCCAAATACATCTTCTAAAGACAAATTCGGGGGTAGACTTAGTATGATTTTCTTATCAACAGATGGCATCTATAAGCCCATCCTTGACGACTCTGTCACCTCTCTAAATGGAATCTCTAATCCCATTTCTGACATAATCAATCAACAGTGTTACTTGGTGCATGTGCGAGTGCAAATTTCTGGGCACTTAAGTGTTAAATCATCTTCTACCTTCAAGTCACGAATGGCAGACATACCAATTTAACTCTTCAGGTTAAAGAAGATTGAATAGGGGCAGATGTTGTACCCCAAAATTTTCCCTCCCATTTTCTTCTTAACATTCTTCTAAGGTTCTCAAATGCTCAAGGATGCTCAAGAGTTAATCAGACAAATTATCCTCCTAAGTAATGGGTCCATAAATAGGGTTTTGTGTTTTTCAAGGAAGCTTGGGTTGAAAAGGTATCAAGTGGTTTCCATGGTCCCCCATAGGTCTTCAAAAATGTTCATGTCAAGTTTTAAGCCTTGCATCACAAGCTTGCTCAGTCAATAGCTCAGATGATAGAAAATCAACTGTATTGGGTAAAAAGTCAACTATGGTCAACGTACAGTCAAACTTCAAGATTTTTGGTCAACATCCATATTTTGAAGTTATAATCATCATTTTATCAAGGGTTGATCGTGATTCCTCAAGGAAAGCCCTCAAATCATCAAAAGTCAAAAGTTTCCAAATTAGGGTTTCCTTAGGAGAAGCAAACTAAACTTTGACCAAGCATAACTTTCACATGCTTCATCAAATTTTCCCTAACCAAAGCCTATTTTGAAGGAAATTCAAATCTATACAACTTTGTAGCTGTATGCTCAAGTCCAAAAAGTGCTTCATTTGAGAGATATGAGCCCATACATTATAGGTCATTTCAAAAGCCAACAAAAAGACACTTTTTGTCAAGGCAACTTATATTAAGATAAAGTCTCCAAATACAAAAATGATCAAAATAGAAATTGTAGAAGACATTTTGAGCTTTCCAAAAAGTCTAAGAGCACCTTCAAGACATTAAAATTGAGAGCATTATGACCAGTGCAAGTTGGGAAATTTTGAGAAAATGCATGAAGTGCAAAGTGAGCAAACTTGAAATTTTGAACTATTGGACCTAACTTTTGATGTTAAAACATTTTCACAATGTGTTAAAGGACATCTAAATCCATTCACATATTTTTATGATTTTTATTTCTTTTATTTGAATTTTTATTCATTTAAAATGCAAATTAAATTAAATAAAATATGAAATAATGGTATAAGGCGCATGGTCTTATTGTTTCAATCACAAGGAGGCCCCATAATCATTTGACAACCATGCAAAACTGTGTGAACTTGAAAATGGAAAGGAATATCTCAAAATGGAAGTTTGTAAATGTGTTTGATTCGTGTCTCATTTGGCCATGATTTCATTTGTTCCTTCCCATATTTGTGTACCTTAATCCTACCATTATATAAACACAACAAGATCATACCAAGAGACCATACATCATTGCCTCAAGAATTGCAAAAAATCTTCCAAACTTTCTCAAAACCCTCTAATTTTAAAATTCACCTTGCAAGCCCTAATACGGTGAGATCTTCATTCTAATCATTTCCAGGGACATTGAAGGGTAATTTGGATCAGTTACCAGGATCAAAGCGCATAAAAATGACATACCATGCATCTACGATCGCTTAATGTTGTGAAATTCATATCTTAAGTTTTGAATCGTTTAAACGTTATTGTTATTACTAATGTGCTTCTGAGTTTCCTCTGAACAGGTTTTGATCACTATTATGATCCCATGCAGTCAAAAATGCATTACACCATGCTTTCTCCGATATGTATTATTTGTGAAATAGTGGACAAACCATGGATTTTTAGCCTTCAAAAACATTGCCATTGGATCCGCATCCCTCTATTTAGGGGGGTAGGGTATAATTTGCTGCCTAACAATGTTTATTTTGCTGGATAGAAAAAAAAGGACAGCCGGAGAAGACGACCGGAGATAGGGCTTCGGCGCCTCTCCGGCCATTAGCATCAGGCTTTATATTTAATGTTTTGATTAGGTTTATATGACCATATGTAAGGGCCTCCCCAGTGGTAGGAGTGTGTGTTATAAAGGAGTTAGTATACCAGGGCACAGGTTCGATCCTGCCCCTGGTATTTTGACATTTTTTATTTGTTATGTTTCCTTGTTCACAGATCCAATACAAGTCAGGCTAGAGCGTGTATCATACAACCTCTCATAACTCTCCTTGGATGTTAACAGATCGGGATCTAATGGATCTCGAGTAAGTCCTCATTTAATACGGTGAGAGAAATGACTTTACTGGTTTTTCATTTTATCACAAATGTTACCGTAAGCAAGAGTCGCCACCGGCTTTTCTTTTATCCAATAAAGGAAAGGGTGAAAAGAACAAGAAATACCTTTCTAGAGTTTTCTATGTAAGGGGGTAGGTTATGGAAAGGAAATGTGTTAGCACCCTTTCCATCCGTAGTTATTTACGGGCTCTAAATTGCTAGCACACAAAAAATGTTTTTTTGTGTAAGTGTATTTTAAAAATATTTTAAAAAAAGATGCCTTAGTGCGGAAAACTTTGTAATGATTCTCGTATTGTTGAGAATGCATACAAAGTGTTTTTATCTTTGAAAATATTTATAAAAGAGAGTGTATGTGTGAGAAATTTGATTTGTTGTGAGCAAGAAACTACAAGCTGTCTACCTACTCGAAAGATCTTTTTTCTTTTCCTCTTTTCCTTTAGATATTGCTATCCTACTATTAGTTAGTAGGTAGCCCTATCATTGGATGTTTTAAGAGAAAGGCGTGGATCATCGTACAGTCACGAAGGTAACTCGTAAGACATTTTAGCAATTACCCTAAGGTACTAAGATCTTTTACCGAGGCGGCATCGAAGGGTCATCGAGGGACTATGTTCTTTTAACCAAAGGGTCTTTACTATAACTTCTCACGTTCGAGAGACGTGATTGTTTGTTTTTAGAAGGAAACAAGTGGGGGTACCTTAGAGGTGCGCGTGTGTGAAGTGTGTTGTCTTTCAGTTATGTTTATCTTAGATGTTAGGTTTTCTACTGTTTGCTTTTAAGTCTTATCATACACACCTAATTAATCTGGAAGTGAACTACGCTATTACATCGCTTCAGGTATGGGGGAAATACAAACCAAAAATTGGGAAAAGGAAATGTAAAAAGACCTAGTTTAAACTTTTACATCCCTCTTGATAGTTACAATATTAAAAAAATGCGAAGAAGAAAATAAACGCACGGAAATTGAAGAGGGAAGATATCTAAAACCCTAAACAATTCTAAGTAAGAAAATATTTTTGGTATTTTTGTTTAGAAAAGCCATTTTTGTGATAATTAAAACCTAGTTCTAATTAAATTTTAATTAGTAAAATAAAAATCAAGTGATTAAATTAATTAATTTATTTGTGAAAATGAAACTAATTAATTATATCCTAAACCTATTTTTTTAATGATTTTATTAAAAAAGTGATTAAAAAGAAGAAAGAAATAAATTAAAACTAAATATAAAAACTATGGGCCTACGCTACAAGAGAATTGGAGGGGGTGTTAGAAACAAAAAAAAATTTGGCCCATTAACAAGGAGTCCAAGAGTTTACACGGGATCCAGCGTGGCTTGTACCCTGAGGTCCACCATGGGGATTTAATCAGAGGCATTGAATCTGAAAATTTTAAGATCTGAAGGTCAAAACCTCACGTCTACCATGCGTGCTGTAAACTCGCTTGCACCAGATCTGTAGTGAAAAACTTGAAAAAATAAAAACCCTCATGCCTGGATCGAACTCGGGACAAGGCGTGTGAGGTTCTTACGTGCATGTGTGTTGCCACTGGGGTGGCGTGATTCATCCGTTAGTGAAAAAATAAAAAACAAATATAATGTAAAATGTGTGCTAATTCCAGATAAGCCAAATGTGCGTACAAGTAGACCCTCTTTCATTTGAACGAGCCAATCAGGATGCTTCTTTGTTCAACGCGTTCCCTTTTCGGATTCAGCACGTCTCAGGGGCGCTGGAGATAAACTTCGGTCGTCTTCTCCAGCCACACAAAAATCCAAACCTGCAAAAACGCAACAATTAAAACGTACAAAGCATCCTACTCCCCTTAAAATTCCCCCTGGATCCAAATCTAGCATTAATTTGAGCTAAAAACTCCTGGATTATGCGCTTTGATTCAAAACCATAGATCAGAGGAAAACATGGCATCTAACCATTCTGCGTGCATGGGAATGTACTAAAGGTCAAGACTTGTTCATCAAGGACTTAGGAACACGTTAGTAGTAATCATGAGGCTCAAAACAATATAAAATAAAATATCATGAATTTTAAAAATGTTATGCGATAGGAAATGCATGCCATGCCTTTGTCATGCATTTTGGACCATGGGATCTGGTCCAAACTTACCCTTTCACATCCAGGAAGAGAATAAGACTGGATTTATGGAATGAGAAGACCTGTGGACAATGCTTTGAGGCTTGAGGGTTTTGATAAGTTTTTGATAATTTTGCTAGCTTCTGTATGCAGTGGGTTTTTTGTGTGTTATTGGCCTACCTTGCTTGAGTATATATAAAGAGAGAGTATCTTGCTGACAAATATGGCATGGAATCAAGCAATGATGGCCATGATAAATCCAAGAATCAACATTTGAAAAGTTGCCATCTTTGTAATATTTCTTCCCTTTTGGTCTTTGCACGAACTTGGACAGTTTATGGCTGGCTTGCATAAGTTTCTAATGGGCTTGCAAAGGGCTGAAATCAACAGGCCCAAACCTTTGTTCATGGTTTGTATTTTTATTTGATTTATTTATTTTTAAATGAATAAAATTAAAATAAAACTAATAAGAATCATAAAAATGTATGCATGAATTCAGAGGTCCTCTATAATCTTGTAAATATGTTTGAACATCAACAATTAGGCTCACTAGTTCAAAATTGCAAGTTTGTTCAATTTAGATTTCATGAATTTCTTCAAAATTTCCCAAGATGTCCTCTACAATCTCTATGGCGATCATTTTTCTTCTGAAGACATTATCTTGATGTAAGTTTCCTTGACAAAAAATGTCTTTTGATGACTTTTGAAAATGACCTATAATATATTAGCTCATATCTTTTAAATGAAGCATTTTTTGGACTTGAGCATATAAGCAAAGTTGTATAGAATTGAATTTTCTTCAAAATGGGCTTTGGTTGGGGAAAAGTTAATGAAGCATGTGAAAGTTATGCTTGGTCAAAGTTCAGTTGACTTCTCCTAAAGAAACCCTATTTGACAATTCTTGACTTTTGGTGATTTGAGAGCTTTCCTTGAGGAATAATGATCAACCCTTGATCAAATGATGAATATCACTTCAAGATGTTGATGTTGACCAAAAATATTTAAGTTTGACAGTATGTTGACCATAGTTGAATTTTTTACCAATACAGTTGATTTCCAATCATTTGAGCCATTGACTGAGCAAACTTGTGATGCAAGATTTGAAGCTTGACATGAACCTTGTTGAGGACCTATGATGAACCATGGAAACCACTTGATACCTTTGTGTAGTGTTATAAATTTTGAGACTAAGCCATTGGATTGACTTAACTCGCATAAATCAAATAAAAATCGCCACCGTGCTTTATTGTTTTTAGAGGAATTAGAAAAGAGCGAATAACCCTATAGCGGTAGAGATGTTAAGACTAATCCATTGGGTTGACTTGACTCGCACAGATCAAAATAAAAATCGCCACCACGCTTTTTTCTTTCCAAAGGAATGGGAAAAGAGCGAAAAACCCAAAAAAGAGGGGGAGGGAATCTAGGTAAGGGGGTTGGTTATGCAAAGGGAAGGTATTAGCACCCTAAACATCTCTAGTACTTCACAGGAACCTCTTTGAAAATTTGTGTATTTTGGCTATAAATGTTGTATAAAAATAGATTATGGAGATGAGAAAAGAATTATTTTTTATGATTTTTGCATCCGCCGTGGTTGTGAACCTTTAGTGCCTGCGTACCACCTTCCGTGCAATAGGGGATCAGGGTACTCGTAGTTCACCTTTAAAAAATTTAAAGCACAAGTGTGTTGGTTAATTTTAAGAGACGAGACATCACCGCCGTATCTGAGTGGAAGAACATAATTACTACCCACGATCATGAGAAAGGAGAACTTGCGTCATCTCAAAGTGGAGGATATAGCTTGGATTTTAAAATCAACAAAGCCTCTCTCAACACCTAAGTGGAAAATATCTCACTTTACTACATATCGTAGAAGTATAGTAGCTCGCATCACTACAAGGATTGACAAGAGTTTAATCTTTTGAGAAAAGTTTTTAAAATAAAAAGCCAAAGTGTCAAAAATGGTTCGAATGTGATTGATTTACTTTTAGTCTTCAAAAAATAAATAAAAATGTCAAAGTATTATTAAGTTGTTTAAGGTTTGATTAAGAAAGTATTTGTGAAATGCATGGTCCTAAGTCCAAGTTTATTGTGAAAGCATTTCAAGTTTGGAAAACAAGAAGAGTTTTCAAAAGGAGGGAGAAGATTTTTTGAAATTAAAGAAGATGCGAGGAGATGAAGGGACTATCCTAAAGCATAAGGTAAAATCTAGGGAAAATAACCATCTAACCAACAAGAAGTTAACACTTGACATAATGAGTCAAGGTAGAATTCCCATCCTTTGGATTGAAACAAACAAGAAAGGATGATAAACCTCTTGATAATACCAAACTTCAGATGTATTAAGTCTTCTCATTGGGCAGAGTAACGGTTGTATACAGATGAATTCCCAAACACAGACAAAACATGTAATCAAAATAACCTGAACATAAAGCAAACAAACAACCCAATGTCTTGGGGTAACCCCCAAGAACTCCAGACAAAATAATAGTTGAGGTCACAAGGTCTCAAGGTAGGTCAAGGCTTCTAGTCCTAAGTCCAAGAAGTCCATAACTACAAAATGCCAAGGATAGTAACCAAATAGTCCAAGTAAAATTAAAGCTTTTATTGTTAAAGTTGGTTATTAGGTATCTTCAAATAGAAAATGAGAAGCTCAAGTGAGCAAAGATGAAAATAGCATGAAATATAGATGCTAAAATAAGTGGTGCTTAAGCATAAGGTAGGAGCATAAAAACAAAGTTAATTGTTAGAAATTAGGAGTTAGTTGAATGACCATCTTGAAACTTGCATTTGAAACTCATTAGAAGATTGATAAAATCAAAGCCTCTCAACAACAAGTTTCATTTGCTTTTTGTCAAGTATATCATTCATTTAAAATTCTCAAGGCACGAATAAATGATCAATGATGTTTAAGTGATTCACTTTGACCAAAGCTTATGAAGATTCATTAGAGGATTGATAAGACTAAAGCCTCCTAACAATGAATCTCAAAGTTATTGGATCAAAGGATTCAAATTAACATACTTTGGCTTACAAACATGGGTTTGGGCCACAAATGATCATTTCTCGAATCGGGACAAAATTTTGCGCTATGTTAAGCAATCCTAAGTGGACTTATATGGAAGTCACACCTATTTTGAGGCCGGTCAATAGCAATCTTTGTACCATATGTTCAGAGAAATAATATGTAAATTATTCTCCAACAACATGTAGCATAAGTGAGAAGAGGATGAGATGAAGAGGGAGGAGATGAAACGAATCGATAATATACAACCCGATCAAAATTAATTAAGTTACTAAATAAACTAAATCATTTTTTAGTTAATAAAATTAATTAACCAAAATAATTAATAATTATATTTTTTTTAATTATTTATTTAAAATAAAATAAAAGTATATTTTCAATTTTTTTATTTGATATAAAAAAGTATTTAACAAAAAAACAATACAAAAGAAAATATAAAAAAAAAAAATAAAACAAATGTGAATGGGCCTAGAATCAACCATTTGGAGGGGGTGCTGAAAATAATTCGCTGGGCCCATGTACAATAAGCCCTAGTGCTGGATGAAGGTCCGTTGATTCTATGCGAGGCGCTTCAGGGGGGTGCAGCGTGGTTGCTCTCTTCTGGTGCGTTTTATCTGATTTGAAGAGATCAAGTGGTGAAGACAACAAGGGCGCACAAAGAGCCACTAAAAATTACCTGCATATGATTAGAGGACAGCCACAAGGGCGGTAAACCTTGTCACCGACAAATTAGTGAGGTTAAAAAAACAAAATTAAAAAATAAAATGCATGATTAATTAGAAAACAAATGAAACAAAGATTAACAAATCTCTATCAGCCTTTGTTCTTATTCTCTCTCGTTCTCTCTTGCCACTTTATGTGGGGCTCACCGGAGAAGAAGTGTCTGCCGCACCGAAAATCTCCTGGCGGCAGAAGCGATGGAGATGCTATGATCTCAAATTTTTTACATTTCTTTGTTCTTCTTCTTCTCCCGATTATTAATCCATGCTTCGATTTTGCAGAAACTTGATGATTTATTGTAGCTATATAAGGGGAAGATTGAAACCGTAGTGTTCCGATCGTGATATAAATTGGTGAGGACGATGAGATCGGGACTCCGGGACGGGAAATTGGACTCTCTAAAGCGTTGCGATGGTAACGGTATCTCTCTTCTTCCTTGTCTCGGCCTCGCGATGGTTATGGTATCTCTCTTCTTACTTCTCTATAACCTTACGACTGTAAGGGTATCTCTTTTTCTTTCTTCTCTCGGCCTCAAGGTTTTCAATTCTGAAGGGTTTGGTTTTTTTTGGAAAATGATGTTACTAGTTAGGGTTTGGTGCTTGCTCGGCCTTTATGGTTTTGTTGGCTTTCTCAATGATTTTGTGATAATTCTTCTTCTGATAGAAGAAAGTGATAATTGGGGTTTTTCTGTGATTTGTGAGACGCGAGTTTTTTTCTAATATTTTCTTCAATTGTCCTCATTTCTGTGCAATTTAATTATTTTTATACTGATTAGGAATTCTGTTTTTTACTGTGATATTGGAACTTCTGAGTTGATCTTTTACAAGCTTCCTCGCGAATTTTCGTGGGCTTTGATTTTGTTGCTTTTTCTTTTGGGCTGATGTGTTTGTACTTGTTACTATAATGACCGTGACTTTGTACTCCTTTGGGCTGAGCTATGATTTCTCTACTAGGTTGTACTATTGCAGTTTGTACCACTTTACTTTTTACCTCTTTTTGTGAACCAAAAACACGTTGTTGTACCCCAAAATTTGCCCTCTCATTTTCTCAAGAAATCACCCTGGATCCTCAGGTTTACTTCCATCTAATCCCGAGTTTTGAATTACAATTTTTTCAAGAAAGTCGCCTGCAATGGAAAACAGTCATTTTCACATTAAAAGGTCAAACTTTGACTTTTGGATGAAAATCAAATCTCTGAAATCATATTTCATCAAGACATGTTGGAATATGAAGTTTGTATCATCAAAATAAATTCAAAAGTCAAATTTACTATGGAAAAGCCAAATTTCTAAATACTTGGGATTTTCTCTAAGTATTTAAGAAAAAAGACACTTCAGAACTTCTGAGCCAACCTCCAGGCAGGTGCAGTCAGAAGTTGTAAACATGGTTCAACACATAGTCTTCAGTCATAACATGGCTCTTCAGCATCTACGCAAGTTCAGTCATAGTTTGCTAGGGTAATGCAAAGAAGGTAATAAAGCGTAATACAAAGCCTGAAAGCTCCTTCAGAACATGCTGGAGCCAGAAGGTAAGAGGATCAGAAGATTGGATGCTACGCTGAAGCAGAACTTCTAATCCAGAGTTTGCAAAGGTAAATTAAAGAAGTTTACAAAGCATACTGCAAGCTTACTGGAAAGTCTAGGGAATCCATCAGGACATGCTGAGGTAACTTGGTACAAAGACCAGAAGTTGGATGTTTGTCTTAGGTAGATATTCTGATCCAGGATTAAGCAATGATGCAAAATCTCACATTACAGGATTTCTAATTTTGACAAATCTCATCATCATTTAATTCTCATTAATACTCACAACCACTTTTGAATCTTTTTCCAAAGTATCTCTCCACGCATAGCATAGAAATACTTTTTTACAGAATTAGGTATAAGTCCATGCACTACTTTTTTCTTGTGGGTTCGCTTTTCCTTAATCCCTGCTTGTTAATCCAGCCTAGGCTAAAAACTGTCAACTATCACACCTTTTTGAACTTGCTTCAAGAGCAAGTTAGCATCTAGCGTATAATGTTGGTGCTACTTGACATTTCAAACCCACAAAACTTTGCCTATAAATAGAACACCATTGGTCACTGAGAAAGGGTCGAGAGAAAAGTTGCTGAAAAGAGGTGGAAAATTTGAGAAAGAAAATCCTTTAATCTCTGCCGAAATTCCAAGAGTTCCAAGATCTGTAAACACAACAGAAAAAACCTGTTAACTGTTGGATCTTTGCATTCAAACTCCACTTGTTCTCAAATATTTATTGACTAAAAAACCATTCACACAGTTTCTGATCCACACGTTGAAAACTGCCTAAACTTCTGTGTTCATACTACTACACACTTTCCATCCATCCACTCAAAGAAATCAATACATCACCTCCTTTCCATCCCCAGAAGTTGAAAACTTCCAGCTTACTGAGTAGGTGAAGAAGCTATTCAGAGCATCATCATAGTTGAGGTTAACTCCGGTTCACAGAATTTCTTCCAGCTGCAAGGTAAGTTTTTGCTGACTCTCACCATATTACTTAAGCATTACCAGATTTACATGCTCAAAAATACAATGTAGATATCATGTTTCTGATGTTGTACATATTCTGAGATTTCATGCACCTGCCTGCTTAAGTAGAGAATAAATCAGTTCAGAATTTCTTGAAGAAACTAGAACTCATAGTAAGGATTAGAAAATACATGCTTGCCTCTGATTTATAGTTCTGATATTTCTTATTTTCTGAAACACCATGACACCTGCTATAACTGTTCTGTGCATGTCTTCTGTTTTGTGGAGAAATAACCAAATTACAGATGTTCTGACTAGTATAATAGAGAGAGAGAGACCAAGTTCTGTCAGTGGCGCCAACATTTCTGGAGTCTATTTTGTTACCAATAATATCAAAACTTCTTAAAACTAATGTGTTCCCAGTGGGTTCAGAACTGCTGACCTTATACATTTTCACTAACAGGTTTCTGTTTTGCAACGTGCCAGGGTCAGAACCTCTGACTTCATTTTTATCAGCAACACGCTGATTCTTTTTTTCCTTTTTCATTATTTTTGCTATCACTCTCCATTACACTAATCAACAAACATCAAAAGTATTTCCTTCACACTTTATTTTATTTCTTAAAACAAAAGACCAAAATATTTTATTAAAACAAAACAAGTTCGTTTCACATTTTCTTGTACATTCTCATATATTTCAATATGGTTGTAATAGTAACTTAGGACTTATTTTCACTTGCGATCACCATTTGTAAATATGTACCCCATCCCCTAAATATTGTAATAGCGTAGGACTTTAAATTTCTGCAATTTATCGCTTTCAAATGAAAATGCTAGTAATTAGGCGTGTATGGCAAGATAAAACCAATAAATAGACCACCAAAAATCAAAGACAAATGCATGCAATCAAACACACTTTACACACTAGCACCCCTAGGGTTATTCCATTTGTTACCTTACAAAAATGGCCATGTTATTCATGTGGGAAGTCTTAGCACAAACAAATCGAAAAATACAATATCATAGTCCCTCGATGACGCTATCAATGTTGCCTTTCAAAATGATCTTAGTCCCTAAAAGAAAAGTTCTAAGTCATCTCACAACATTGCTATCATGGTCATACGATGAGCCAACGCCCGTCCCTTCACATCCAACGATGGGGCTTCTTACCAAATAAATGGTAAGATAGCAACATCTAAAGGAGGAGGAAAAGCACATCTAATACTTTTTGAGTAGATAGATTACTTTTAGTTGCTTTCTCAATTTCAAAACAAACATCCTTGCTATTTTCAAAAACAATCACATACACTTTCAAAACAGCTTTAAAACACTTTCCAAACATTGAAATATTTTCAAAAGCTCAACACTTTGCATACATTCTTACGAACGAGACTCATTGAAAAGTTTTCCTAGACGATGGCACCTTTTCAAAATACTTTCAAAAACCACACAAAGCACATTTTCAAACAAAAAGCAAGTGATCTAGCGAGTAACTAAGAGCCCATGGAAAACCATGGGTGAAAAGGGTGCTAATACCTTCCCTTTTCATAATCTACCCCCCCCCCCCCCCCCGAACTCAAGAAAACATCTCTAAAGGTCTTTCCTGTGCTTTTTCACCTTTCCTTTTTGGATAAAAGAAAATTCAGTGGCGACTCTTGCTAAACGGCAACATTTGCGAACACAAACGCAAAACCTCAAGTCAGTTCTCCCACCGTATCACAGAACTGGAGACTCTGCTGGGGAATTATTGAAAACGTGGGGTTACCTTAGGGATAGATCACATTTATTTGCTTACATTGTTTGACTTGTGTGATTTACAATTTGGTTCCTTGTTTGGATTTGAAATCCTCTCCCCGAATTTGGGATAAATTATAGGTAAGTAACAATACGTTGTGGAAACTGTGCGGGGTATACCGACATGGTCTAAGCAATAGCTATGTTAGTGTCACATATTTGTGGGTACCGGTAGCCTTTGAGTTAATCAAAGAGAATACGGGGCCACTGAGTAATGTCACGAAGCACTAATGAACTTCTAGAACCTTTACTTGACCAACTTGGCCTTTAGGACGTAGTGAGATGACCGACTTTGGTGCAGTCCGAAGTTGGTAGATACTTGATACTACACTCATTGAGGGTTGGTTTCTTGGGATATTTCAGTCGCCATTAAAGAGGTTTGATCTGAAACAATGATAAAGGAAACAATCCAGTGATATTGAGCTCCTTAGAACCCGGTTACTGTTACTAAGATAGGTTTAAGCCAACCAGCTTCAAGAGGGTACTTACCTGTAAAACCTCATGCAAGCCTAAACTATGGACTTGTTTGTCTTGTTTTATATATACATACTTGTACATAACATCATGGACATCATAAGCATCATATACATCCACTAACCATTTCAAGAATTTCGAGATTCATCTTTGTTCTTGTTTTGTAGGAAATGGATTCACATCGCAGGAAAACTATTCAAGTCAACAGTGTGAGAATCCCTCCACAACTGAAGGATCTAGCTTCACGGATCCCTGAGAACTCTCCTTTCACCAAGAGACATGGCCGTCTACTTAACTTGGTCACCTCCAACACCGATGAGGATATGATGAAGGTTATCTTTCAGTTCTTTGATCCCTCGCACCGTTGCTTCACCTTTCCCGACTATCAGCTTGTGCCTACTTTGGAAGAATTCTCCCAACTCTTGATAATTCCCGTTCTCAATCAACTACCTTTCAACGGTACGAAAAGAGACCCAAAGCCAGAAGATATTTCTCAAGCTCTACACTTGCAGTCATCTGATGTCACAACTCATTGGGAAACTAGAAGTGGTGTCAAAGGCTTCTTAGCAAAGTTCCTATTTGAGAAAGCCCAAAGCTGTTGGAATTCCTTGGACTTGCAAGCCTTTGAGGAAATTGTGGCTCTTATCATCTATGGGATGGTCTTGTTTCCCAATCCTGACCAACTCATAGATGTGAGCACCGTCAAAATCTTCATGTCACGTAACCCGGTGCCTACATTGCTAGGGGATATCCTACACTCTTTTCACACTCGCACAATGAGGAAAAGAGGTGTCCTTATGTGTTGCACTCCTCTCTTCGCAAGATGGTTTATTTCTCATCTTCCCCAATCAGTCTTAAAAAATGAGTAAGGTTCAAGGTGGTCACAAAGGTTAATGACGCTCAAACATTCAGACATTCATTGGTGCTCCCGATCCAAAGAGAATGTTATCATTATTGACCGTTGTGGAGAATTCCCTAATGTCCCACTACTTGGAATTAGGGGAGGCATCACCTACAATCCATGCTTAGATTTAAGACAGTCTAGTTATGCCCGAAGGGATGACCTGCACGAGATGCTAATTCAAGGTTTGGTATTCGACTACGACAACAATGATCAAGGTCTTCGCCCGAGATTTATCCGAGCTTGGAGGATGCTAAACAAGGTGGATAACAAGACTTTGGGGCACAAGAATTCCATCCCTCTTGAGCCTTACCTCAAGTGGGTACGAACCCGTGCTCAAAGTCTTATGATGCCTTACCCCTCAATTCTCCCGGTAATCGTTGAGCCTGTCAAGGAAGGAGATGTTCCATACACTATCCTACATCCTGACATGCCCACATCTCTTGAAGACCTACAAAGGGATTGGATCTAACTCAAAGGAGAGAGAGATACTTTTGAAGCCCAATTCTAAGCAAGCGAGAAGAAGGTTTTGGAACTCACTAGGCTACTTCATGAGGAGCGGACTCTAAATGCCTACATTGCACCAAAGAGGATGCACACTAATTTTTTATCTTAGAGTTTTGTATTATTTTGTCCAAAAAGGCATCGATGTACTCAAACTTTATCTTATTAATATAACGTGTGTTCCTTTTTGTCTAAAATGAACTTGAGTCTTTGAAATCCTTGAAAATATTGCATGTGCACATATCATTCATCATAACATAAACAGGTCTTTTGCAACAATTTTCCTCATCTCTCTACTGTTTATTTCAGTAAGATGGATCTCGAACAGACAATGAAAGATCTCCAAACTCAGAACACGCAGTTTCAACAGTTGCTTATGATCATGGCCAAGGGGCAAGAAGAATTGAAGACTCTGATAGCTGAAGAGAGGAAAACGAAAACAAAGAAGGGAAATGGAGTATTAAACATGGGGAGAAGATTTCATGAGCAGACGAGAAGGACTCTAAATTTTGCAACCACCTCCGGAGAAAAAGACAATCAGGAAGGGAAAGGTAAGGAAACAATGGTCCCGTCAGAATCGGAAGAAGAGGAGGAAGAAGAGGAAGACTACTCTGAGGAAAAGTATCCTCCAGCCGATGACAAGTAGAAAATCTTGAATAGCGATTTAGCGCAATGGAAGTAAAAAAGATGTCAGGCTTAGACTTCGAGGAATTAGGACTAGTGTCGGGGATTATGATTCCTCCAAAATTCAAGGCGCCTACATTTGCCAAATATGATGGAGTGTCATGCCCTAAGATGCATCTTCGCTCATATGTAATAAAAATCCAACCCCACACCGCCAATAAAGACTTATGGGTGCACTTTTTCCAGGATAGTCTGTCTGGAACACAACTCGACTGGTTTTACCAACTAGAAAGAGCCAACGTCCATAATTGGGAAGATCTTTCCGCAGCTTTCTACAAGAAATATCAATACAACGCCGACATGGTACCTACCCGTACTCAACTCCAGAGTATGGCCATGGTTTCCAATGATGGTTTCAAGGATTACGCTCAAAGATAGAGAGATATGGCTGGAAGAGTTCAACCCCCTCTGTCTGAAAGGGAATTTATGGATATGTTCTTAGGCACTTTGTCTGGTCCTTTTTTCAACCATCTAAATAGAAGCTAATCTGCAGGCTTTACTGAACTAATATTAACCAGAGAGAGGGTGGAAGCCGGTATAAAAAGTGGAAAGATTCAGAAGGATTCATCTTCTTCTACAGCTGTAAGGAAGCCTATTATTAGGAAGAAAGAGGTAGCTGATGTACACCCATAAAGAAACCGAGGGAGAGCCGAACACCGACCAATGGTAGGGGCTGTTATGATTCCAAAGCCTATGCCTAATCAACAAAGAAATAATCAACCAAGGATGGAGAGGCCAGTCAGGCAATTCACCAGAATTGACATGACTCAGTCTCATGTATTACCGCATCTTTTGAGATCCAACTTGGCAACCTTGAAAGAAGCTCCGAAAAACCCCAATACAACATCTCCTTATTATCACCCCAATGCCCGTTGCGCATATCACTCGGAAAGTCCTGGTCACGATACTAATAACTGTTGGGCCTTAAAGAACAAAATACAAGACCTCATTGAAGCAAAATAAATTGAGTTTGATGCGCCCAAGAAGCCAAACGTCATTTCCGCTCCTATGCCCAGACATGATCACATTACCAATGCTATTGAAGAAGATTTGTTTGTTTCCACAGTTGATAAACTCATGACTCCACTTCCAACCATTAAGATAAACTTGTAGAAAGCCGGTATATTCCCGGGTTGTAATGAAGACTGCCACCACTACTTATCATCACCAAATGATTGCCTTTTGTTGAAAATAGGCATTCAACGCTTGATAGACAACAAAGAGATTCTATTTGAAAGTACTACTGTTTCATCTATTCTTGTTGAAGATGTTTCAATCATTACCATCTCCGCCAATTCTTCCAGGGTCTCCACCAAAAGACCCGTTAGAATTACATCATTCCGAAAGCTACTACTCTAATAATCACAATGCCTGGGCCAGTCCCATATGAATCAGACAAAACTGTGCCGTGGAATTACGGTGGGGACATTTACTACCACGACATCAAACAAGAAGAAGATTCTGACATCAGCAATATTGCTAGAACTAGTAAAATTACCCGAAGCGGTAGGATCTTTTCTCTAGAAATTGCTCCCCCAAAATAAGTTTCTGGACCCATGGTCATCCCTGTGGTTGCTCCAAAGGTTTCCTCCATACCCATAATCATCTTTGCAAGTTCTCCTATTGACGAAGTCGTTACAACCCCTGTTGTCATTCCTACCAATACTCCTGCTGCTGAAACTTGAGGGAAAAGAATTTTGGCCGAGCTTGTCCAAACGAAGGCCTAGCCATTAACTATCCCCGAGACATCTAAAAAAGAAATAGAGGAAATCTTGAAAATTATCAAGAAGAGCGACTACGATGTAGTTGAACAATTGGGGCAGACTCCCTCCAAGATCTCCATGTTGGCATTACTGTTGTGTTCTGAGGCTCATGCGAAAGCCTTGGTGAAATTCCTAAAAACAGCCCATGTGCCTCAAGAGACGTTTGTTGATCAATTTCAAGACTGTGTGGTCAGCTTGACAACGGATAACGGCCTAGGCTTCTCGGATGCCGATCTGATACCGAGGGGAAGGAAGCACAATAAGGCGCTACACGTTTCAGTAGAGTGTAGGGGTACAACTCTGGCCCATGTCCTGGTGGACACTGGCTTATCCTTGAATGTATTACCCCAGAAAGCTCTTGACATACTTGACTGCGAAGGACTGACGCTAAAGCCAAGCAACATAGTAGTAAGGGCATTTGATGGCTCGAAGAGGATGGTACACGGGGAGGTGGATATCCCCATAAAGGTTGGGACTCAAACTTTCAACTCAACTTTCTATGTAATGGACATCCGCCCTCCGTACTCTTGTCTTCTAGGTCAGCCATGGATCAGTAACGCTGGCGTTGTCACCTCTACATTGCACCAAATGCTGAAGTATCTGGTTCAGGGAAAGATTATTATTGTCCACGGAGAGGAAGAATACATGATTAGCCATCTAAATTCCTTCATATATGTGGAATTGGACGGCGAGTTCATTGAAACTCCTTTTCAACACTTCGAAGAGGTCCCCCAAGAGGTAGCAGTGACCAAGACTGTGTCCCAAATTCCCAAGATTACCAGGCCTCCACTCTGGATGTCATCTCTGAAGGACGCCAAAGCAGTAGTAGAGGAGGGTGGATGCACCATCTGGGGGAAACTTCCGTATATCCTGTATAAATCTGACAAGTTTGGCTTAGGTTTCACTTCAAGTGCTCAAAAGGTTGTACGCCGTGCCCGTGCTAGAGGGCCACCCTTGAAGATTGGAAACCGTGAGGTTGGCGCGGTAGAAGATGGTGAAGAGGATTGCAACTTGGAGGATTGGATCTTTTCGACTATCAAAGGAGGACTCTACAATTGGGAGGCTAGAGACTTCGTCCCAATAACTTTCATCCCTCAGTAATTTATCTTTAAGTTTTGTTGGATCTGTAATATTCCAAAACAATTTGCACTCTTAAAACCTTGTATCTTGCCCGGGGCACAATGGTCCATTTGTAAGGGTTATTATTTCATCTTCATATGACATTCAATGAATCATGGACGCTTTTTGCATACAAACTTTTTTGCTCATTGTTTTTATTTTACATTTTATTTTTAAAGATGGCTATACCCTTACACACACCCACACTCACAAATACAGGTACCCATCCATTCTGGATCCCATGGATAATGATACTGCTATGGCCTATTGTGACTCTGAAGATCTAATCTACAAAGCTGAAGACAAAGGTGAGGAAGATTGTGAAGTACCGGGGGAACTTGCCAGACTGCTACAACAAGAGGAAAGGACCATCCAGCCTCACAAGGAACCTGTGGATACAATCAACCTGGGTACCAAGGAGGACAAAAAAGAGGTCAAGGTGGGTGCTAATCTAGAACCCAGCGTCAAGAAGCGTCTGATTCAGTTTCTACACGACTATGTTGAAATCTTCTCCTGGTCATACGAAGACATGCCAGGACTTGATACAGACATCGTGGTACATCGTCTGCCTACTATAGAAGATTGCCCACTAGTGAAGCAAAAGGTCCATCACATGAGGCCTGATATGTTAGAAAAGATTAAAGTAGAGGTCATGAAGCAATTCGATGCTGGATTCTTGGATGTCACTTCCTACCCTCAATGGGTTGCCAACATTGTTCCCGTACCTAAAAAATATAGCAAAGTACGAATGTGTGTGGACTACAGAGGTTTGAATAGGGCAAGCCCTCAAGATGATTTTCCACTTCCCCACATTGATATCCTAGTGGACAATACGGCACAACACAAAGTGTTTTCCTTCATGGATGGATTCTCAGGTTACAACCAATCAAAATGGCACCTGAGGACATGGAGAAAATAACATTTGCCACACAGTGGGGCACATTCTGTTATAAAGTGATGCCATTCGGACTAAAGAATACTGGGGCAACCTATCAACGTGCCATGGTAGATTTACTTCACGATATGATACATCATGAAATAGAGGTCTATGTAGACGATATGATTGCCAGATCACAAGCAGAAGACGAGCACCTTGATCACTTACAAAAGTTGTTTGAGAGACTGAAGAAGTACAAGCTGAGGTTGAATCCAAACAAGTGCAAATTTGGAGTACGGTCCGGTAAACTCCTAGGCTTTGTCGTTAGTAACAAAAGTATTGAGGTCGGTCCTGCCAAAGTTAAAGCAATACAAGAGATGCCTGCTCCTCGTATTGAGAAGGAGGTTATAGGATTCTTGGGACGCTTGAACTATATTTCCAGATTCATTTCTCACCTAACAGCTACTTGTGAGCCAATCTTCAAGCTATTGAAGAAAGATCAAGTAGTCAAGTGGAATGATGAATGCCAAGTTGCTTTTGACAAAATCAAATAATATTTACAAGAGCCTCATGTGTTGATGCCGCCATTAAAGGGAAGACCGTTGATCATGTATCTGACTATTTTAGAAAACTCAATGGGGTGTGTATTGGGGCAGCATGATGAGTCTGGCCGAAAAGAGCACGCCATTTACTACCTGAGCAAAAAGTTTACCATCTGTGAAACTAGATATTCTTTGCTCGAGAAAACTTGCTGCGCTCTGGCATGGGCTGCTCTCCGGCTAAGACAGTATATGCTGACTCATACTACCTTGTTGATATCTAAGATGGATCCGATAAAATACATCTTCGAGAAGCCTGCTCTTTCCGGGAGAATAGCGAGGTGGCAGATGATCCTAACAGAATACGACATACAGTATACTACCCAAAAAGCTATAAAGGGTAGCGTACTAGCTAATCACCTTGCTCACCAAGCTGTAGAAGACTATCAGTCCATGAAGTTTGAATTCCTGGATGAAGACATCATGACATTAGACAACTGTGAAGAATTCAGGCCATATGACGGACCTGAACAAGGATCCCTATGGACCCTGTTCTTTGATGGAGCCTCCAATGCACTCGGAAATGGAATCGGTTTTGTACTCATATCTCCATAAGGGTGTCACACTCCCTTTACCGCCAGACTTTGCTTCAATTGTACAAACAACATGGCGGAATATGAAGCATGCGTCTTTGGTCTCAAGGTTGCCATAGACTTGGGGATCAAATCCTTGGATGTATTCGGAGACTCAGCTTTGGTCATCAGCCAGATCAAGGGGGAATAGGACACTAAGCACCCAAACCTACAAAGAACTTGTTTTGACATTGCTACCACATTTTGAGAAGATTAGCTTCGAGCATTTCCCGCGAAAAGAAAATCAGCTAGCAGACGCTCTAGCCACAATGTCATCTATGTTTAAACTTAATTGGGATAGCAAGGCTCCCCAGATCACCATTGAATGAATGGATGAACCAACACACTGTCGCGAGATTAATACTGAAGAAGTAGTGGACCAGCCTTGGTTTCACGAAGTCAAGAGGTATCTCGAGGCTCAAGAATATCCAGAAGGAGCTTCAGTCAACGATAAGAAGTTCTTAAGGAGATTCTCTGCTAAATTCTTCCTTAGTAATGTCATCCTATACAAACGCAATCACGACTCTGTATTGCTTCGGTGCGTAGACAAGGTTGAAGTTGAAAGGATCATGGCTGAATTACATGAAGGTGCTTTTGGCACCCATTCCAGTGGGCATACGATGTCAAAGAAGATCCTACGGGCAGGTTATTACTGGTCTACCATGGAAGCAGATTGCTATCAACACTCTCGAACCTGCCATAAGTGTCAACTTTATACTGACAAGGTGCACGTACCTCTGGTTCCTCTGAATGTCTTGATGGCTCCTTGGCCCTTTGCTTTGTTGGGATTTGATATGATTGGGGAAATCAAACCGACAGCCTCCAATGGACACCGCTTCATCCTAGTGGCCATTGACTATTTCACAAAGTGGGTTGAAGCAGCCTCATTCGCCTCTGTAACCAAGAATGTTATTGCCCGTTTCATCAAGCAAAACCTTATTTGCCGATACGATATCCCAGAAAGGATCATCACTGACAATGGTACAAATCTCAACAACACCATGATTACTGCATTATGTGAGCAATTCAAGATTCAACATCACAATTCTTCTCCCTATCGGCCAAA
The DNA here is from genome assembly GCA_948472305.1 of Vicia faba. Lineage (NCBI taxonomy): Eukaryota > Viridiplantae > Streptophyta > Magnoliopsida > Fabales > Fabaceae > Vicia > Vicia faba. The sequence goes on from OX451740.1 coordinate 1,351,254,842, forward strand.
GATGAATGGTGATATCGAAGCTACAAATAAAAACATTAAAAAGATCATATAAAAGTTGACAGTCACATACAAAGACTGGCATGAGATTTTACCATTCGCTCTCCACAGGTACCGTACCACAACTCGCACATCAACCGGGGCCACACCTTATTCTTTGGTTTATGGAATGGAGGTTGTCTTGCCTATTGAAGTTCCAATCCCCTCTCTAAACGATAATGAAAGATGTAAGCTTGAACAAAGACGATTGGATACAGACTCGACTTGATCAATTAAATTTGAATGACGAAAAGAGACTTACTGCAGTCTGCCATAGTCAAATGTATCAAAAGCGGATGATCAAGGCTTTCAACAAGAAATTCAGACGCCAATTATATCAAGTCGGGGATCTAGTAATCAAACGTATCATCTTGCCACAAAGTGATCCCAGGGGAAAATGGACTCCTACCTACCAAGGACCGTTTGTAATCAAAAACATCTTCTCTGGTGGGGCAATGATATTAACCACCATGGATAGCGACGACCTGCCACACCCTGCGAACGTAGACATAGTCAAAAGATACTACGCATAAGAGACCCGCTAGGTCGACATACCTAGGCAAAACAAGGGCATCCCGGCGGACCAAAAGTTTGGGAAAAAATTAGGGATAAAATAAAAAAATCTGTACACCCGGCAAGTTGAAAACCCGAAAGGGCGACTTGGGCAAAAAAGGGTTTCCCGGTGGGCTGAAAACCCGAAAGGGCGGTCCAGGAAAAAATTAGGGAATTAAAGCGTGTGACTATGTCTGGTCGGATCACTTTGTGGGCAATCTTTGGCTTCCGTCGACAAGCTCAGAGGCTCTAATCAATTCAGTCATCTTCGGACAAGGCAAAAATGGAAAAGATGCTTGGAGATACAAGGGCTATATAAGAATGGGAACCCCATGGGATTTTATACACTTAGCTATCTTTTCTTTGTATCAAAAATTTCCTTTTCTACGACAGCATTCTCTTACTGGAGTGTTTGTCCCTTTGTACAAAAATACTTATTCAAAGTCAAATACAAAGATATCACTCTGAAGTTGCCAAAGTTATTTGTCTTTTGCTTCACACTTGTGTTTTATTTGTAAAAACGTCCAATTATTCATTGTTGAACATATGCATTTTAACATAATCACTGGTTACAAATAAACAAAATAAGAAAGGCAATTATTGATGGGTCGAAAGGATAAGAACATATCCCTAGACCATTCCATATTCCCCAAAAAGTTTTTGATACTCCCCAGCGGAACAAAAATCCTAGCTACTTCCCAGTGGAACAAAGCTTCCAGTTTGTCAATCCCTGGTAGAAATCATCCAATTTCTCCAGATTCCCCAAATAGAACTTGCAATCAGTACATGGCATTGCCCTCACTACAGAATTTACTTCTCTCGACAAAAGTTCATTAATACTTCAGTTTCAAGACATGAAGATTCACATATCCTCAGCAGCATTCAGGGATTTATTTTCCTCAATCCGAAAACAATACAGCAAATCATCTCACATACGCATCCATCGCATACATTTATCATAAACATTGATAAAACAAATACATTACACCATGCATTTCATACAACAAGACTTTGCATTCTAGCTAACATTTTACCCTTTTCAGGATAAGGTTAACAGCTACCATTCTACTTTTGATACAGTCCAGATACGCTCTAAGACATGGATGTCATTCTGATACTCATTCAAATATAACCTTTTGATACAGTCCAGATACGCTCCAAGACACGGAAGCCATTCTGATACTCATTCAAAGACACCTCCTTATACAGTTCGGATACGCTCCAGACACGGAAGCCATTATGATACTCATTCAGATTCAACCTCTTGATACAGTTCAAATACGCACCAGACAAGGATGCCATTCTGATACTTATTCAGACTCTACTTTTGATACAGTTCAGATACGCACCAGACCCGGAAGCCATTCTAATACTCGTTCAACTCCTTATACAATTCAGATACGCACCAAACACGGATGCCATTCTAATACTCATTCAGACTCTACTTTTGATACAGTTTAGATAAGCACCAGACCCGGAAGCCATTCTGATATTCATTCAACTCCTGATACAGTTCAAATACGCACCAAACATGGATGCCATTCTGATACTCATTCAGACTCTACTTTTGATACAGTTCAGATATGCACCAGACCCGGAAGCCATTTTGATACTCATTTAACTCCTGATACAGTTCAGATACGCACCAGACACGGATGCCATTCTGATACTCATTCAGACTCTACTTTTGATACAGTTCAGATACGCACCAGATACGGATGCCATTCTGATACTCATTCAGACTCTACTTTTGATACAGTTCAGATACGCACCAGATACGGATGCCATTCTGATACTCATTCAAAGACAACTCTTGATACAGTTCAGATATGCTCCAGACCTAGACGCCATTCTGATACTCATTCATATTCTACTTTTGATGCAGTTCAAATACGCTCCAGACACGGAAGCCATTCTGATACACATTCATACTCAACTTTTGATACAATACAGATAGGCTCCAAACACGGACGCCATTCTGATGTTTAACTTACAGATTACATCTCAACAAGCATTCTTGGATGGCATCTACAAGCCCATCTCTAACAAGATTCTATCACCTCTCCAAATGGCATCTTTAATCCCATTCCTCCTATCGCCGCCGAGTGCAAATTTCTGGGCACTCTAGTGTCCAATATTCTTCCACCTTCGTGTCACGAATGGCAAATCTCGCCAATCTATCTCTTCAGGTTAAAGAAGATTAAACAGGGGCAGCTATTGTATCCCAAAATTTGCCCTCTCATTTTCTCAAGAAATCACCCTGGATCCTCAGGTTTACTTCCATCCAATCCCGAGTTTTGAATTACAAGTTTTTCAAGAGTGTCGCCTGCATAGGAAAAAAAGTCATTTTCACATTAAAAGGTCAAACTTTGACTTTTGGATCAAAATCAAATCTCTGAAATCATATTTCATCAAGACATGTTGGAATATGAAGTTTGTATCATCAAAATAAATTCAAAAGTCAAATTTACTATGGAAAAGCCAAATTTCTAAATACTTGGGATTTTCTTTAAGTATTTAAGAAAAATGACACTTCAAAACTTCTGAGCCAGCCTCCAAGCAGGTGCAGTCAGAAGTTGTAAACATGGTTCAGCACATAGTCTTCAGTCAGAACATGGCTCTTCAGCATCTACGCAAGTTCAGTCAGAGTTTGCTAGGGTAATGCAAAAAAGGTAATAAAGCGTAATACGAAGCTTGAAAGCTCCTTCAGAACATGTTGGAGCCAGAAGGTAAGATGATCAGAAGATTGGATTCTACGCTGAAGTAGAACTTCTAATCCAGAGTTTGCAAAGGTAAATTAAAGAAGTTTACAAAGCATACTGCAAGCTTACTGGAAAGTCTGGGGAATCCTTCAGGACATGCTGAGGAAACTTGGTACAAAGACCAGAAGCTGGATGTTTATCTTAGGTAGAACATCCGATCTAGGATTAAGCAATGATGCAAAATCTCACATTACAGGATTTATGATTTTGACAAATCTCATCATCATTTAATGCTCATTAATGCTCACAACCACTTTTGAGTCTTTGTCCAAAGGATCTCTCCACGCGTAGCATAGAAATACTTTTGTACAGAATTAGGTATGAGTCTATGCGCTACTTTTTGCTTGGGGGTTCACTTTTCCTTAATCCCTTCTTGTTAATCCAGCCTAGGCTAAAAACTGTCAACTATCACACCTTTTTGAACTTGGTTCAAGAGCAAGTCAGCATCTAGCGTATGATGTTGGCGCTACTTGACATTTCAAACCCACAAAACTTTGCCTATAAATAGAACACCATTGGTCACTGAGAAAGGGTCGAGAGAAAAGTTGTTGAAAAGAGGTTGAAAATTTGAGAAAGAAAAGCCTTGAATCTCTGCCAAAATTCCAAGAGTTCCAAGAACTGTAAACACAACACACAAAACCTGTTAACTGTTGGTTCTTTGCTTTCAAACTCCACTTGTTCTCAAATATTTCTTGACTAAAAACCATTCACACAGTTTCTGATCCACACGTTGAAAACTGCCTAAACTTTTGTGTTCATACTACTACACACTTTCCATCCAACCACTCAAAGAAATCAGAAAATCACCTCCTTGCCATCCCCAGAAGTTGAAAACTTCCAGCTTACTAAGTACGTGAAGAAGTTGTTCAGAGCATCATCATAGTAGAGGTTAACTCTGGTTCACATAACTTCTTCCAGCTGTAAGATAAGTTTCTGCTGACTCTCACCACATTACTTAAGCATTACCAGATTTACATGCTCAAAAATACAATGTAGATATCATGTTTCTGATGTTGTAAATATTCTGAGATTTCATGCACCTGCCTGCTTAAGTAGAGAATAAATCAGTTTAAAACTTCTTGAAGAAACTAGAACTCAGAGTTAGGATTAGCAAATACATGCTTGCCTCTGATTTATAGTTCTTATATTTCTTATTTTTTGAAACACCATGACACCTGCTATAACTGTTCTATGCATGTCTTCTGTTTTGTGGAGATATAACCAAATTACAGATGTTCTGACTAGCATAAGAGAGAGTGACCAAGTTCTGTCAGTGGCGCCAACATTGTTGGAGTCTGTTTTATTACCAGTAATATCAGAACTTATGAAAACTACTGTGTTCCCAGTGGGTTCAGAACTTCTGACGTTATACATTTTCACTAACATGTTTCTGTTTTGCAGCATGCCAGGGTCAGAACCTCTGACTTCATTTTTATCAGCAACACGCTGATTCTTTTTTTCCTTTTTCATTATTTTTGCTATCACTTTCCATTCCACTAATCAGCAAACATCAAAAGTATTTCCCTCACACTTTATTTTATTTCTTAAAACAAAAGACTAAAATATTTTCTTAAAACAAAACAAGTTCGTTTCACATTTTCTTGTACATTCTCATATATTTCAATATGGTTGTAATAGTAACTTAGGACTTATTTTAACTTGTGATCCCCATTTGTAAATATGTACCCCCATCCCCTAAATATTGTAATAGCGTAGGACTTTACATTTATGCAATTTAGCGCTTTCAAATGTAAATGCTAGTAATTAGGCGTGTATGGCAAGATAAAACCAATAAATAGACCACCAAAAATCAAAGACAAATGCATGCAATCAAACACACTTTGCACACTAGCACACCTAGGGTTATCCCACTTGTTGCCTTACAAAAATGGCCATGTTATGCATGTGGGATGTCTTAGCACAAACAAATCGAAAAATACAAGATCATAGTCCCTCGATGTCGCTATCAATGTTGCCTTTCAAAATGATCTTAGTCCCTAAAAGAAAAGTGCTAAGTCATCTCACAACATTGTTATCATGGTCATACGATGACCCAACGCCCATCCCTTCACGTCCAACGATGGGGTTCTTGCCAAATAAATGGTAAGATAGCAACATCTAAAGGATGAGGAAAAGCACCTCTAAGACTTTTTGAGTAGGTAGATTACTTTTAGTTGCTTGCTCAATTTCAAAACAAACATCCTTGATATTTTCAAAAACAATCACATACACTTTCAAAACAGCTTTAAAACACTTTCCAAACATTGAAATATTTTTAAAAGCTCAACACTTTGCATACATTCTTACGAACAGGACTCATTGCAAAGTTTGCCTAGACGATGGCACCTTTTCAAAATACTTTCAAAAACCACACAAAGCACATTTTCAAACAAAAATCAAGTGATCAAGCGAGTAACTAAGAGCCCGTGGAAAACCATGGATGAAAAGGGTGCTAATACCTTCCCTTTTCATAATCTACCCCCCGAACTCAAGAAAACATCTATAAAGGTCTTTCCTGTGCTTTTTCACCTTTCCTTTTTGGATAAAAGAAAAGTCGGTGGCGACTCTTTCTAAACCGCAACATTTGCAAACACAAACGCAAAACCTCAAGTCAGTTCTCCCACCGTATCACGCACGCGTTTTTTTGTGATTTGAAAAAGGAGTTGTGATTTTGGTTTTGAAATGAACTAACATGAGGCTTTGAATGTTGGGCTGGGCTATTGCTATTCTGACTTTTCTTTTTTTGTGAAAATTTTCTATGATGAAGTCCTTTTATGAACCAAAACAAATGTTACTTTTCGTGATTTGCAATAGGAGAAATGGTCCATGACTTTTCACTTAGAAACTGACTTTGTATGAGGCTTTTCTTGAACATGGTGAAAATAAACCCTTAATTCTGATTCCTTCAACCAACCCTAATGATGAGATTTGCAAAACTCTTTCTTGAAAATTCCTTCTTTGCTCATATTTTGATCGTCTTACTAACTATGTCTCTTTCTTTTCTTTTTCATGTGTTGTTGAATGATGTTGGTGGACAAGATAAGAGCCATGGCTTATGCTTTGAAGAAGGTGGTGATTCCTTGAAGAAATTGTTGTGGCAAAAAGATCGATTCAAGGAACTTTGGAGTTTAGATTTAGAAGTGTTTTGAATTCTTATGACATGTAATCTTTGTAATTTGGAAAACACTTGTGACTTTCAAATGTAATGACTTAGAAATACAACCACAACTTGTATCTCTTCTCTTTGAAATCTTGGATTCAAAATTGTAACATGTAATTGTAACTTGAAATTTGGTTCATTGAATTTGAATGAATCATGGGAGAAGTTGAATATATTGGGGAATGATAAATGAAAAGAGCTTGAGATCTTGATGAATATCTTAGTTAATTTTCTTTAGAATCACGAATTCTCCAATTTTTCACTTGAATGATCTAAAAATCTCTTTGAATCCTTCTTGAATTTTGTATGAATCTAACTTCAGTTGGAAGCTTGAAACTCAAATAAATTCCTCTTTATGCACTTAAGATATTTGAAGTAAAAAATCAAATCTTTAATGTCATTGAAGAAGCTTTAAAGAATGAGAAGTCTTGAGATCTTGAAGCTTGGATTAAAAGTGCTTGAAATCTTTGATGAACACCTTAAATTTCAAGGAACATGAATCTTCAAATTTTGACAAATATGGCCTTGAAAATGGATATCTTGACAAATAAACACGGCCCTTATTTTGAGCGATCACAAGAAAGATATATGAAGAATTATAGATTAGGAACATTATAGGCCCGAAAAAGGACCTGTAATATTTCATTAAATCTCATGGCTTTCTAAGTACCAATCATTCTCGCTCTTTGAAGAAAACTTGTAGATAACATCTTGAAGAGTATCATGCAAAATGAATCATCCCAAAATGATGAAAATTTAAAGAATTATGATCCTTGGAAGGTGGACAAAAGTCACTTAAAAATAGGTCAAGGTCACCAAATGACCTCTAATGCACTCGAACTTTTGATGGCCTTCTACACATAATTAGCTCTTTACTTGTAAAGAGAAGTTGGAGATGACGTCAAGGAGATTCATATGCTCAAAGAATCGCTCAAAAAATATTGACCAATAAGGACGTTATGACCATTCAAACTCAAACTTGCAAATATTGACTTTTGGTCCCGATAACTTCAAATCAACTCACGAACTTGATCTTTTTCACAACCCAAGATACTATTAATCACGTATAAACTAAAGGCGTCGAAGAAGGCATGGAAATAGACACATGAACCTATCTCAAAGAATATTGAGAATTAAGCAACCAGACTCATCTTAAATATGTTAAATGAAACTCGAGGATAACGAGACCTAAGATTATAGATCACCACTCTGAGCCATAGGCTTTTGGGAACTATTTTTTCCTTGAACAAACCATAACCCTAACTGGAGAGTCATCACCTGAATTTCTTGATCGCAAACCATGTCTTACAAGAAACAAAATAAACAAAACATATTTTTGGATTTTCGTTAGAAGTCAGTAGAATATAAAATAAATATATACAAGGAACACGATTCAAGGCGCTAAATGATCTCTCAAGACAACTTAAAGATAAGATACCGTAGAAGAAGTATCCAAACCCTAATGCACGATCTTGTGCATTGATGGTATGAAATGATATAGGGATCTTAGGGGCAAAAATTGGGGCACAACAGCTGGCCTTATTTAAGTGTCTTCTATTCGGAGATACGAAGATTAAAATCTTCAAGTCGACGCAATTGAAGATACTTAAATATAAAAAAAGCCCTATTTTTGGCCCTAAGATGCCATGTAATGCTTACGATTGTGAATGCAAATGTCCAAATTCAAAAATTACATAAGATACCACTGGGGAAGCGGGAAATAAAACAAAGAATTGAAATAAAGTTCGACCAGGAAAATAAGTCACTAGGGAACAGAAGACTCAAATCTAGTAGACTAAAGCTCAAGGAGGAGATAAAGCATTATCGACTCAAATAATGAGGAAAAAAGTTAACGGATAACATCGATCGACATATAACTGCAAACTATCCACTGACTGAGGAGATAGAAAAAAAAAGTAACGTCGACCCACAAGGGAAAGAAATGGTAGGATGATACATGTGAATACCAATATTAGGGTAAAAAAAAGTTATTAGAACCAGTACTTACGACTAGAAACACATAAACTTCTTCACAGTAATGTGAGTATCAACGACAAACTATCTCCCATAATGACCAGACTACCATCCATCGGAAAAACAAATCTCAACAATGAAATATCTCCCATAATGACGAGACTACCATTCATTGGAGTAACAAATCTCAACAACATACTATCTCCCATAATGACGAGACTACCATCCAGTGGAGTAACAGAATCTCAATAACAAACTATCTCCCATAATGACGATACTACCATCCATCAGAGGAACAAATCTCAACAATGAACTATCTCCCATAATGACGAGATTGCCATCCATCAAAGTAACAAATCTCAACAACGAACTATCTCCCATAATGACGAGACTACCATTCATCGGAGTAACAAATATCAACAATGAACTATCTCCCATAATGACGAGACTACCATTCATCGAAGTAACAAATCTCAATAACGAACTATCTCCCATAATGACGAGACTGCCATTCATCGAAGTAACAAATCTCAACAATGAACTATCTCCCATAATGACGAGACTACCATCCATTGGAGTAACAAAATCTCAACAATGAACTATCTCTTATAATAACGAGACTACCATTCATCGGAGAAACAAATCATAGCAACAAACTATCTCTCATAATAACGAGACTACCATTCATTGGAGTAACAAATCACAACAACGAACTATCTCCCATAATGACGAGACTACCATTTATTGGAGTAACAAACCTCAACAACAAACTATCTCCCATAATGACGAGACTACTATCCATTGGAGTAACAAAATCGAAACAACGAACTTAATTTCATAATGACGATATTACCATACATTAGAGTAACAAGATCTCAACAACAAACTATCCCCCATAATGACGAGACTACAATCCATCGAAGTAACAAATCTCCACAACAAATTATCTCCCATAATAAAGATACTACCATTCATCGGAGTAATAAATCTCAACAACAAATTATCTCCCATAATGACGAGACTACCATTCATCGGAGTAACAAATCTCAAGAACAAGCTATCTCCCATAATGAAGAGACTACCATTCATTGGAGTACATATCTCAACAACAAACTATCTTCCATAATGACAAGACTACCAACCATTGGAGTACAAATCCTAACAACGAACTATCTCCCATAATAATGAGACTACCATCCATTGGAGTACAAATCTCAACAACGAAGTATCTCCCATAATGACGAGACTCCCATCCATTGGAGTAACAATTCTCAACAACGAACTATCTCTCATAGTGACAAGACTACTATCCATTGGAGTACAAATATCAACAACTAACTATCTCCCATAATGATGAGACTACCATCTATTGGAGTAAAAATATCAACAACATACTATCTCCCATAATGATGAGACTACCATCCATTGGATTACAAATCTCAACAACGAACTATCTCCCATAATGATGAGACTACCATCCAATGGAGTACAAATCTCAACAATGAACTATCTCCCATAATGATGATACTTCCATTCATTGGAGTAACAAATCATGGATCTTCTCCGAGAACTAACATACTTTCTGGGGAAGTACAAGTTTGCTCAAATCAAGAGACCCGTTATTTGCTATTATGAGAAGGAACTGTAATAATGACTTCCTGGGGGAAGAAATATGGATTCCTGGGGAAATTCCAATATATTCCTGTTGAGGAGCTAAGGTCTTCTCGTGCCAGAAAAAATGCACATTCTCAAACCAGGGGGGCTCAGAGCCTACAAAAATCATAATAATAAGTTGTCAGGGACCACAAATTCAAACCATAAATAAAGTGGATTGAAATAGTTAACCAAGATAGCACCTGATAAGAAATAAACTTAAAAGGGAAACATGTTATATCCGAGATAAAGAGCTGAATAGGAAGGCTACATCAAAATTCTTCCATGAGGGATAACTCAGTATGGAAATTGAAAGAATATACACTTTCTGCTTAAAGTGACACTCTATTGGAGAGAGGGTAACATAACTCTACAAAATAGGGTAACACGCCAACAAAAACAATAATGAATGCAAATGAGTAATGGATTTTAATTCAGCTATGCATGATGTATAAATGTATGAAAGTTATCATGTATATGTTGACAAAACAGACACACAACATTGGGGATAAACAGACAAAGCCAACTTGAGTAAAGTCAACACTCGGCTAAACCACGTCCAGGATGAAAATTTCTTAAGAAAGTAAGCATCAACTGAGGAAATGAATTCCTATTTCACAGCTTAAATTCACTGCGAGGAAACATAATCAAAAAATAATCAAGTGAAAATAGTAAATTAAAACAAATACAGGGATATAACATCCTCCTCCAAGCTTCACCGGGGAATATCACACAGACTTCAATGGGAAAAACAACATCTCAATGTTTATATTTCCATTTGAGATAATAATATTGACTTCATTAGGGTAGATGAAAACGACATCATCGAGATATCAACTGGGGATCTCGTGATGGCTTCATTGGTGTGATACGGTTCCAGAACCGACTGGTGTACTGGTTTTACGTTTATATTCGCAAATGTTATAGTAAGCAAGAGTCGCCACCGACTTTTCCTTTATCCAACAAAGGAAAGGATGAAAAGAATAGAAAAATACCTTTCGAGATCATTTCTGAGTAAGGGGGTAGATTATGGAAAGGGAAGGTGTTAGCATCCTTTCCATCTGTAGTTATCTACGGGCTATTAGATGCTAGCTCATTTGAAAATACCTTGTGTTTGTGTGTTTGAAGAAATTATTTTGAAAGGACACATTATCGCGGCGAACTTTGTAATGTTTCTCATATTGTTGAGAACGTATACAAAGTGTTTTGAAAATGTTATTGGAAAGAGTTTTGTGTATGTGAAAATTGTTTTATTTTGAGCAAGCATCAAAGAACTATCTACCTACTCGAAAAGGTCTGTTCTTTTCCTCTTTTCCTTTAGACAGTACTATCCTACTATTAGTGAGTAGTTATCCCTATCGTGGATGTTTTGAGGGACAATCGAAGGTCATCGTACGATCACAAAGGCAACCAGTAAGATATCTTAGTAATTACCCTAAGGTTTTAATATCATTTTATCGAGGCAACGTCGAAAGGGTCATCGAGGGACTTATGATCTTTTAAACCAAAAGGTAGCCACTAAAATCTATTACATTCAAGAATCGTGAGCGTTTATTTATCTGAAGGCAACAAGTGGAAGTACCTTAGAGGTGCGCGCGTGCGAGTGTGTTATGTTTCAGTTATTTATCTTTAAACATTTAGGTTTTCTAGCGTTTTGCTTTTAGTCTTTCCATGCAATCCTATTAACATACATCTAACAGTTAATATGTACAGAAATTAAAAATATGGAAATTAAATCTATGCTATTACATGGCTTCGGGGAGGGGGAATTACAAACCAAAAAAATGGGGGGAAAATGTAAAGAGTCCTAATTTTAACTATTACACCCCATGTACAATTACATATATTTGTGAAAAAATAATGCGAATAAGGCAAAGCAACACGGAGAAAGAATGTCCTAAAAAAGTTCTAAGTGATAAAAAGAAAAAGATTTTTTGTTGGTTTTTTGTTTAGGAAAACTAAAGTTTAATTAATTAAGATATCTAAGTCTAATTAGTTAATTAAAAAAAATATGATTAAAATAATTAATTAAAAATTAATCTAATTAAAAACTAATTCTAATTTTGGTTTTTTGACTTTATGATTGTTTATAATTTTAATTAAAAAATGAATTAAATAAAAGAAAGAAAATAAAAATAAAAACGAAATGGGCCTTGCTGCAAAGAGTAAACAGGGGGTGTGAGAACTGTAATTCATTTGGGCCCAAACAAATAGAACCCAGGAGTTACGTTGGATCCTGTGTTGCTAGCTTTTGTACCCCAAGACTTTCCCTTCAATTTTCACACAAGACATACTCTTAGAGGTCCTCAATTGCTCAAGGTGACTAAGGATTGACCAGACAAATCCTCATCTTAAGACAATAATCCTCAAACTAGGGTTTCACTCCTCATCGAGATGGTTGAGTTCCAACGGTCCCAAATTATATCCATTGTCCTAACATGTCCTCAAGATCATCCATGCCAAGTTTCATGCCTTGCACAACAAGTTTGCTCAGTCAACTGCTCAAATGCCTGAAAATTAATTGTACTAGGTCAAAAGCCAATTGTGGCCCAAATACAGTCAAACTTCAAGATTTTTGGTCAACATCAACATTTTGAAGTAATATCCATCATTTTATCAAGGGTTGATCATGATTCCTCAAGAAATGCTCCTAACTCATCAAAAGTCAAAAATTGCAATTTAGGGTTTTATAGGAAAAGTCAACCAAACTTTTACCGGGCATAACTTTCTCATACTTTATCAGAAATTTTCCAACTAAGGCTTATTTTGAAGAGAATCCAATTCCCTACAACTTCTCTTCAGCTCTCAAGGTCAAGAAATGCCTCAATCAAAAGATATAAGCTCAGACATTATAGGTCATTTCAAAAACTCAACAAAAACACCTTTTGGGTCAAAGCTCCTTATGTGAACATGGAAGATCCAATTGAGATGAAACCAAAAGGGTTGTTTATAGAACATCCTAAGCTTTCTAAAAAGTCAAAGAACACCCTCTTAGGGTAAAAAATGAGAGACATATGCATTTCTAAAGTTGACCAAATTTTGGAATTGTGCATGAAGTCAACATTGATCAAAATTGATTTTTTTTCCAAATGGGCCCATGTTTTCTTTTTTGAAACCTGTTCCTAAGAGGACCCACGACCCCTGAGCTTATCCACCTATTATTTTATAATTTATTATTTGTTTTTATTTTTTATTCATTTAAATCAAAATAAATCAATTTAAATAATGGAATAAAAAATAAAAAGCCAAGATTTGATTTTATGACCACATGATGAGTCTATAATCAGTTGGCAAATCAAGATTTTCATGAAATGAATGTTTGGGATGAATATAGCATGATTTGGCCAAATTTAGAAACAAAGTATACAAGATGCAAATGAAATCGCTTCTCATCAATTTGCAAAGATTCAACTCAGTTTTATTGACCTAATTGCTTCTAATATATATGCATAACAAACCCTAATGATGAAAAGAGGATTTGGCCGTGTAGAATTGACACAAAAAACTCAAATTTTTGACAAGAAAGTGGTGATCGGATTTTTGTCCACAAGGAGATTCAAAGCATTCTAAGACTTACAATCAATTCCTGGGCATGTTTAGAAGTTGTTTGGACCATTACCACGCATCAATACCTTCAGAAACCACGCATACAGAACCGCTGTTTTCCCTTGTTTTCTTGAATTTGATTTTGACAATTTACGCATGATAAATGTATTTTGACTATATATTCATGTTTGTATAATCATTTAGAACATGTTTGCATAATCAATTGTTTGTTTTTATGCTTGTATGAGTAACTGCCATTGCTAGGGTTTAAAGCTTTGTTTTAGGTTTTTCAATACAGATGAAATTAAGCTAAAAGATGAACACCGTTGCACTCACGAGATCAAACTCAGTTGATCTATGTATTTAGATTTCATTTTTATTGTGTGGCTATGATTTTTGAAATACACAGGGTTATAGTTATAACAGGTAGTCCGTAGGTATAAGTTCTGGCTAAAACGACATCCATTGGGGAAGATGACTGTGTGGCAACAGCTGGTTGGCTAGTTTGAATGGCACGCGCATTTTGTTATAATTATTGACCATTATTCAATATATTCTTTAATGTTTGTTTTGTATAATGAATGATCATCTTGCTCAGATGGCAAAGGGGAAGGGTTTAAGGCGCGCACGTGTGAGAGGTCAGGGGTTCGACCCCTGCCTCCTGCATATTATTTTTCTGATTATTTTCTTGCAGATCCAATACTTCCATTCCCAACACGCTCATCATAATCCTCAAATTCATCACCATCAGATCAAGCTGCGCCAGATCTAACGCCTTGGGGAAGCAGCCACCTGATGGACCTCCCAGCTTGTGCCACACTGGATGTCACATTTGCATTAGGCTTATAGGATCTTGGGCATGGACAAATTCAGCAGCACATCATCCCAAATTTGGGTTTTCACCCCCCCTCAGGCCAATTCCTTCACTCTTCTAATTTTACTATTTTTTATTTTGTTTAATTAGTTTAATTCTTTTTTAAATCAATTTTTAAAAAAAAATCAGGAAATCATCACAAAAATAAGACTTAGTTTTTTTTAATTAAATTAATTTTTTTGCAAATTAATTATTTTAATCAATTTTAATTTATTTTCATTAATTAAAATTAATTAGAAAATTAGGTCAAGTTCAAATCATTTTTTATAAAAAAATCCAAAAAAATCTTTTAATGATCAAATTAGTTTTTTAGGGTTTTGTACTTTTCTTTTCAATTTTAATTCTCGCACCTAATTATTTTTTTCGTATGATTTATTTTTCATTATTGATTTAATTGCGTCCGATTTGTAATAATTGGGGTTTTAATTCCGCATTTTTACCTTTCAATCATTAATTATGTTATTGCACCAAAGCCTTGTAATAGTTAGGAATTTTATATTTATGCCATTTACTTTCATGCACGATAAACTGCTTAGATGAATGTTTAATAGGGTTGAATGAAAGATAATGATTAATTGAACCTAGATAACCCTAATTTCACAATATAAAATATCTGAAAAAGCACACTGCCGCACACTTGCACCCCTAGGGTGTTACCCCACTTGGTTGCCTTCAGAAACAATGGTCATGTCCCTCGAAACATAGGGATACTCTTAGCAAAGACCCTCGGTTAAAATAGTCATAAAGATCATGGTCCTTAAATGTCCCTCGAGTTTCCTACGAGAAATGATCTTATGATGATAGTCCCTTCAAAATGCTAAGGTATCCTTACATGTTTCCTTCAATGTCCATTACGTCCCTTTCGATAGTCCCTCAAAAATCCAACGACTAGGGTTACCTACTCACTAATAGTAGGATAACACGATCTAAAGGATAGGAGAAAAAGAACGCCTTTTTTCGAGTAGGTGGATAATTGTAAGGTACTTACTCAAATAATTCTTTTTACACCATACACTTTCAAACATACTTTTCAAACAAAAGTTTTCAAAAAACACTTTATCACACTCTTGAAGACTGATACAAGAGTTACCATAAAGTGAATCGCCGCACTAAGGCATTTTCAAAGCTTTTCAAAACATACAAACACATGCAATTTTAGAAAATGAGCAAGTACCTAAGAGCCCATGGAAAACCACAGATGGAAAGGGTGCAAACACCTTCCCTTTCTATAATCTACCCCCGTACTCAGAAATCTCGAAAAAAGGTCTTTTTTCTGTTCTTTTCATCCTTTCCTTTATTGGATAAAAGAAAAGTCGGTGGCGACTCTTGATTTCTGCGACATTTGCGAACAAAAAACACAAACCAATATTAACAGTCGGTTCTACCACCGTATCACAGAACTGGCGACTCTGTTGGGGACTTTTATAAAGTGGGGTTTACCTTAGGGTCTAGATCATATTTAATTTGCTTTCCTTGTATGCTTTGATTGCTTTATCTTTAAGGGTTTTATTGGGGTATTCTTTTAAAGATCCTATACCCGTATCTGGGGTACCTTATTAGGTAAGTAGCAATAAACCATGGAAGCTTTATGGTGTAGACCGATACGGACGAAGTGGTGGCTACGTTAGCGCGATACTTTGGATTGTACTAATGTTTATTGAGTAAGTTAAGTATAACATTAGGCTTCCTCATAGTTTCACTAAGCGCTAACTGACCTTTAGAACCTTTAAATTAACTCATCCTAGCCATTAGGAAGTAGTGAGATAACCGACTTTGGTTCCAACTGAAGATTGGTTGATACTCGATACTACACTCATTGAGGCTGGATTTTTAGGATTTTTTGGCAGCAATACTTCGATGCGGAGCTGAAACAATTTTTGAAGGGAAGGTCAGTGATATTGAGGCTCCTTAGAACCCGATTATTATTATTAGGACAGGTTGAGCCAACTGAACATTCAAGAGGGTATATACCTTAAAAACTCATGCAAGCCTTTGAACCTAAGGTCTATTGTGTGATTTGCTTGTGTTTATCTGTGATTTTTAGCATAATCATGACATCATAAGCATCATGACATTCATACATACTAATCATTTCAAGGACCTGTTGGATTTACCTATTGGTTGTTTTGTAGGATATGAATCCAGGTCGCGGAAAAACCATCCGGATTCACTTCTTAGAAGTTCCTCCTAAGCTCAAGGAATTAGTCTTGAAAATACCCAAGGAGTCATCATTCCATGAAAGACATGGTCACTTGCTCAATTTGGTTACCACCAGGTTTGACGAAGGTTTGATGAGTGTCTTATTCCAGTTCTTCGACCCTAAGCACCATTGCTTCACACTCCTCGATTATCAACTAGTGCCTACGCTGGAAGAATTCTCTAAGTTACTTGGTTTACCTATATTGGAGAGAGTACCTTTCACCGGTTTAGAATAAGACCCAGCTTCTGAAAGTGTTGTCGTAGCTTTGCACTTGAAACCATTTGACATTGAGGCCAATTGGGAGAAAAGAAGTGGAGTTAAGGGTCTCCTTGTAAATTTCCTAATGAAGAAAGCTCAGATTTTCCTGGATGCTATGAGTTATCATGCCTTCGAAGATTATTAGCCCTCTTGATGTATGGGTTGGTCCTATTTCCTAATTCAGATCAATTTATAGATGTAAATGCCATCAACATCTTTCTTGCTCACAATCTGGCTCCTACATTGCTCAGGGATATCCTACATTCTCTCCATACTCGTACTCTGAAGAAGCGAGGAACTCTCATGTGTTTCACCCCTCTGCTATATAGGTGGTTTATTTCGCACCTTCCTCGGTTAGTAATGCAAAATGATTTAGGCTTAAGGTGGAGTCAAAGAATAATGTCTCTCTCTCTCTCTCACTCCGACATCTATTGGTGTCCTTGCTCTCAAGAGGACATTTCTTTTATTGATCGTTGTGGAGAATTTCCTAATGTGCCACTCCTGGGCATTAGGGGAGGCATCACCTACAATCCTTCTTTAGCACTACGTCAGTTTTTCTATGCACGGAGAGATGGTCCACCAGATGATTTGCATAATTATCGTCAGAGCTTCATCCGCTCTTGGGGAATTGTTAAGGAGACTGATAGTAGGACTTTGAGGCGTAAGAACTCCATCCCTTTGGAACCTTACCTCAAATGGGTGAGAGCTCGAGCCCAAAGTATTTTAATTCCATACGATTCCATCTTGCCGGTGATCTTAGAACCTATTGTTCAAGGGGGAGAGTCTCATATTATTCTCCATCCTAATATGCCAACCAACTTCGAAGAGTTACAAAAGTCTTGGATCTAGCTCAAGGAAGAACGGGATACCTTTGAGGCTCAATTATATGCAAGTGAGAAGAAGGTGTTGGAATTAACAAAACAACTTCATGAGGAGAGGAATCTCAACACCTACCTCAACACCAAGAGGAAGCGTCCATGGGAGACTTAGGATTTTCCTTTCAATGTTTATCCTTGTGTAATCTTTTGTTTCTTTAAAAACTTACTAATAAAAGGTTTTGCTTTTTATTTTGTTTGAGATTTTGAATCCAATAAGGTCCTTGAAATCATTGCATACACATGTCAAACATATCAATGCATAAACATGTTTCATAACAGGTTTCTCATCTTCTTCGTTGTTTATTTCAGCAATAAATGGCTCTTGAACAAACTGTGAAATACTTACAGACTCAGAATGCACAATTCCAATAGTTGATCATGGCTCTAGACAAAGGGCAGGAGGAACTGAAAGCCTTGATTGTTAAAGACAAGGCTAAGAATCCAAGAAGGACGGCTGGTGTGGTAAATCTGGGAGGAAGATTCAAGGGACCGTTGAAGTAAATGGTTGATCTGACCTCTTCATCCAAGGAAGGAGAAAATCAAGAGGGTGAGACAAGAGAGGAAGACCCTAGTCCGGAGGAATCTGATAATGACATTGATTACAATGAAGAGCAGTATCCTCCAGATGACGAAAGGTACAAACAACTGGAAGAGCGTCTAAGTGAAATGGAGATTCAGAAAGTGCCTGGGCTGGACTTTGAAGAGCTGGGTTTGGTGTCTGGGATTGTTATTCCGCCAAAGTTCAAAGAACCATTGTTTGCTAAGTACGATGGGGTTTCGTGTCCTAAGATGCACCTTTGATCTTATGTGAGGAAGATACAGCCTCACACTGCTGACAGAGACTTATGGGTCCATTTCTTTTAGGATAGTCTATCCGAAACTCAGCTAGATTGGTTCTATCAACTGGAGAGGGCCAACATCCATAATTGGGAAGACCTGGCCACTGCTTTTTATAAGGAGTATAAATATAATGCAGACCTTGCTCCCACCCGTACTCAACTCCAGAGTCTGACTATGGGTTCGAGCAAGGGTTTCAAAGACTATGCTCAGAAGTGGAGGGACTTAGCAGGAAGAGTCCAGCCTCCCCTGTCAGATAGGTAGCTAGTGGACATGTTTTTGGGTACCCTGTCCAGTTCGTTCTTTAATCATCTAATTGGAAGCTCCTCGGCCGGATTCACTGAATTAATCTTGACCGGGGAGAGAGTGGAAGCTGGAATTAAGAATGGAAAGATCCAAAAGGACGTATCCTCCAGTTCCTTGAGAAAACCATTCACTGGGAAGAAAGAGGTTAGTGATATACACCATCAACAGAGTCAGGACAGAACTGAAGGTCGTCCAACAGTAGGGGCTATCGTGATCCCTAAGCCTGCACCCACTCAACAGAGGAATAATCAGTAGAGAACAGAAAGGCCGGTAAGAAAATTCACCTGGATAAATATGACTCTAGCCCAAGTTTTTCCCCATTTGTTGAGATCCAATCTGGTAACCTTGCGGGAAGCGCCGAAGAATCCCAACACTACCTCTCCCCACTACAATCGAAATGCCCGTTGTGCTTATCATTCGGAAATTCCAGGTCATGATACAAACAAATGTTGAGCTTTGAAAAACAAAGTACAAGACCTTCTCGAGGCGAAGGAAATTGAATTTGACGCCCCTGAGATGCCAAATGTTATCACTGCTCCTATGCCCAAACATGGTCGTGGTGTTAACGCTATTGAAGACTATATGTTTGTTACTACTGTTGAAGAGCTTGTTACTCCTCTTATAACCATTAAGTGGAACTTGTTGAAGGCCAGTTTATTTCCGGGTTATGGCGAAGGTTGCCACTTCTGTTTATCTCTACCGACTGGTTGTCATTTGTTAAAGGCATGTGTTTAGCATCTGATGGATGTTGGAGAGATTGTTTTTGAGAAGACTCCCGTTCCAACTATTTTGTACAATGATATTTCAATAATAACCATTTTCTCCAATCCTCCCAGGGTCTCCACTAAAAGACCCGTCAAGATTACATCTAATCTGAAGGTTACTCCGCTGTTAATCACTGCGCCAGGGCCAATCCCGTACTCCTCTGATAAAAATGTTCCTTGGAACTATGGGGGTGACGTCCACTACCACGACGTCAAGCAAGATTGGCTGGCTGATGGAGACTAGGCTTCTAAAAATGTTGATCCCGACATTGTCAATATTGTTGGAACCAGCAAAATAACAAGAAGTGGAAGAGTGTTCTCCCCCGAGATTTCTCCTTCAAAAGTTGTTATTGGTCCTGTGATAATTCTTACTTTGTTCTTGCTACTACTGCAATTCCTTTGATTACTCCTGCTGACACCCTTATCACCGAGTCGACCGAGACTTGGGGCAAAGACATATTGGTTGGGCATGTCCAGACGAAGGCACAGTCAATATCAATTTGAGAGGCTTCCTAGAAAGAGATGGAATAAATTCTGAAAATCATCAAGAAAAGCGAATACAGCATGGTCGAAAAGCTGGGGCAGACCCCTTCAAATATCTCTATAATATCCTTGTTGTTGTGCTCTGAAGCTCATGCGAAGGCTTTGGTGAAGTTTCTGAAAACTGCCCATGTGCCTCAGGAAACTTCTATTAACCAATTTGAAGATTGTGTGGCTAGTTTGACGGTCGATAATGGTTTGGGATTTTCTGATGCCGATTTGACTCCTAGAGGGAGGAAGCATAATAATGTGTTACACGTCTCTGTCGAATGCAAGGGCACCTCTGTGGCCCATGTTCTTATTGATACTGGTTCGTCATTAAATGTGCTGCCTAAGAATGCCCTGGATAGACTAGATTGTGAAGGCTTGACTTTGAAGCCCAGCAATATTATAGTGAGGGCTTTTGACGGATAAAAGAGAATGGTGCACGGGGAGGTGGACATCCCCATCAAAGTTGGTTCTCAGACTTTTGGCTCTACCTTCTATGTGATGGATATCAGGCCATCTTATTCTTGTTTGTTGGGCCGCCCTTGGATACATGGGGCTGGAGCTGTTACATCCACTCTACATCAGATGATGAAATACTCGGTCAAATGAAGAACTATCATTGTATACAGAATAGAAGAATACATGGTCAGTCACCTGAATTCATTCAGATATGTGGAAATGGAGGGTGAGTTCATCAAGATTCCGTGCCAGAATTTCAAAGAGGTACCTCAGACTCTGGCTGCAACTGAAACTGTTACCAACATGCCGAATATCACCAGACCTCCCTTGAAGATGGCCTTTCTCAAGGATGCAAGTGTTATTATTGAAGAAGGTGGGTCTACCATCTGGGGTCAACTCCCTGATATTTCGTACAAGTCTGATAAATTTGGTTTGGGTTTCTCTCCAGGGGCTCAAAGGAATGTTCGACGTGCTCGTGTTGGAAAACCTCCCCTACGCATCAGTAATCACGGGGTCAACACAGTAAAAGACGAAGACGGTCACAATGACATGGATAGATGGATCTTCCCTACTACCAACGGTGGACCTAGTAACTGGACGAAAAAGGATTTTGTACCTATTACTTTTGTTCATAAGTAATTGTCTTTCTTGTTTTTTGGATATGTAATAAAAAATATAACTTTATGGCCATGTGTCTTACCCAGGGCACATCGGTTTAGTTGTGAGGGTTATCATGTTTCACTTTCATATGGCATCAATAAAGCATTGGACGTTTTGCATACAAATTTTCCGCTCTCTGTTTTTCTTTTCTGCTTTTTACTTTATAATTACAACTATGCTCTTACACACACTCACATATCAAAGTGAATATCCATATCCACTCTTGATCCCATTGATAACAGTTCTGCTATTACCAGTTATAACTTTGAAAATCCGATCAACCAAGCCGAGGACGCAGGTGAGGAAGATTGTGAGGTACCTAGAGAACTTGCTAGACTATTAAAGCAGGAAGAGAGGGCTATATAGCCTCATGAAGAGCGAGTTGAGACAATAAACTTGGGCATAGAGCTAGACAAAAGAGAAGTCAAGATTGGCGCAAATCTGGGGCTTAATGTCAAACAGCGGTTAATATAAATGTTGCATGATTATGTCGAGATCTTCGCCTGGTCATATGAAGACATGTCGGGACTGGATATGAATATTGTGGTTCACCTTCTGCGAACTAAAGAAGATTGCCCTCCGGTAAAGCAGAAGGTCTGTCGCATGCACCCTGAAATGTCAAAGAAGATCAAAGCAAAGGTTATGAAGCAGTTCAACATTGGGTTCTTAGTTGTCACCTCTTATCCCTAATGGGTGGCCAACGTAGTTCCGGTGCCTAAAAAAGAAGATAAGGTATGGATGTGAGTGGACTACAGATATTTGAACAAGGCAAGCCCCAAAGATGACTTTCCACTCCCCTAAATAGATGTTCTGGTTGATAACATTGTGCTGCATAAGATCCTTTCCTTCATGGATGGTTTCTCTGTTTATAATCAAATCAAGATGGAACCCGAAGATATGGAGAAAACAACCTACGTCACGCAATGGGGCACTTTCTACTACAAAGTGATGTCGTTTGGATTAAAGAATGTCAGGGCAACCTATCAGTGAGCCATGGTCGCCTTATTTCATGACATGATTCACCATGATATAGAGGTATATATGGATGACATGATAGCCAGGTCTCAAAATGAGGAAGAGCATCTTGATCATCTATAAAAGTTGTTTTATAGGTTGAAGACATAGAAGGGGAGGTTGAATCTGAACAAGTGCACCTTCGGGGTAAGGTCTGGTAAACTTCTAGGTTTCATTGTCAGTGACAAGGGCATTCAGGTGGACCCTGCAAAAGTAAAGGCTATACAAGAGATTCCATCTCCTCGCACTGAGAAGGAAGTCAGGGGCTTTTGGGGACGCCTAAACTACATTTCCAGGTTCATTTCCCATTTAACTGCTACTTGTGAGCCGATCTTCAAGCTCCTGAAGAAAGATCAAGTGGTAAAATGGAATTACGAATGCCAGACTGCCTTCGAAAGAATCAAGAAATACCTTCAAGAACCACCAATTCTGATGCCTCCGATTGAAGGAAGACCTTTGATAATGTACTTAACAGTGTTAGACAATTCAATGGGGGTGTGTGTTGGGCAGCATGACGAGTTTGGTCGAAAAGAGCATGCTATATACTACCTTAGAAAAAAGTTTACCGACTCTGAGACAAGATACTCATTGCTCGAGAAAAAATGCTGCACTTTGGCATGGGCTTCTCGCCGACTGAGACATTATATGTTGACCCACACTACTTTGCTGATATCTAAGATGGATCCAATCAAGTACATCTTCGAGAATCCCGCTCTCTCCAGAAGAATAGCGAGATGGCATATGATCTTAACTGAATATGATATCCAATACACGACCCATAAAGAAATCAAGGCAAGTGTATTAGTTGATCATTTGGCTCATCAGGCCGTGGATGACTACCAGTCCATGATTTTTGAGTTCTCGAACGAGAATATTATGCTAGTGACAGACTATAAAGAACCTAGATCGGATGAAGGACTTAAAGAAGGATCCCGATGGACTATGGTTTTTGACAGAGCCTCGAACGCACTCGGTAATGGAATTAGTGATGTAATCATATCCTTGAGGGCTGTCATACTCCTTTCACCCCCAAATTATACTTCAATTATACCATCAACATGGCGGAGTACGAAGCATGCATCATGGGTCTCAAATCCGCTATTGACCTGAGGATCAAGTTCTTGAGCGTTTTCGGGGATTCGACCTTGGTGGTAATTTAGATCAAAGGAGAGTGGGAAAAGAAGCACCTGAATCTCATCCCGTACAAAGAACATGTGATGTCATTGCTTCCACACTTTGAGGAGGTAACCTTTGAACATTTTCCACGAGAAGGGAATCAGTTAGCAGACATGCTAGCTACCATGTAATCAATGTTCAAGGTCAGGTGGGATAATGAGGCCCCTCAGATCACTATTGAAAGGTTGGATGAACCAGCATACTGCTATGAGATCGACACTGAAGGAGTAGCGGACAAACTTTGGTTCTATGAAGTGAAGAGATATCTCTAGGCTCAAGAATATCTCGAGGGGGCATCTGTCAATGATAAGAAGTTTCTGAGAAGGTTCGCTGCGAAATTCTTCCTCAGTAATGGAATCCTCAACAAGTGCAACTATGACTCTACTCTACTTCGGTGCACAGACAAGAGCGAAACGAAGATAATTATGACAGATCTACACGAAGGTACCTTCTGAACCCATTCGAGTGGACATACCATGGCTAAAAAGATCCTACGGGCAGGATACTATTGGTTCACTATGGAAGCAGATTGTGTAGTGGTAGAAATGTTCAAGACTAAGCCATTGGATTGACTAGACTTTATACAAATCAAAATAAAAATCGCCACCGCGCTTTATTATTTCCAAAGGAATGGGAAAAGAGCGAATAAGCCAAAAGAAAGGGAAAGATTTAAGGGAAGGTGGTTGGTTATGCAAAGGGAAGGTATTAGCACCCTAAACATCTATGGTACTCCACAGGAACCTCTTTGAAAAAATCTGTATATTTTGGCTATAAAAATGTGTTGTATATAAGATGGATGGTAGAGGTGAGAAAAGAAATATTTTTATGATTTTTGAATCCGCCGCGGTTGCGAACCTTTAGTGCCTACGTACCACCTTTCGTGCAATAGGGGATCAAGGTACACGTAGTTCCTCTTTTAAAAATTTAAAACACAAGTGTGTTGGTTAATTTTATGAGATAAGACATCATCTTCATTGTCCGTGTGGAAAACATACTTACTACCCATAATCATGAGAAAGGAGAATTTGCATCATCTCAAAGTGGAGAATATAGCTTGGATTTTAAAATCAACAGTGCCTCACTCAACACCCAAGTGCAAAATATCTCTCTTTACTATATATTTTAGAAGTATAGTTGTTTGCATCACTACAAGGATTGACAAGAGTCTAATCTTTTAAGAAAAGTTTTAAAATAAAAAGCCAAAGTGGCAAAAGTGGTTTGAAATGAGATGTGTTGACTTTTAGTCTTCTCACAAAAATGTCAAGGTATTATTAAATTGATTGAAATTTATTTATGAAAATGTTTTGAAAATGCATGGACCTAATTCCAAGTTTATTATGAAAGTATTTCAAGCTTAGAAATAAGAAGAGTTTTTTAAAAGGAGGGAGAATATTTTTTTGAAATTAAAGAAGATGGGAGGAGAAGAAGAGGCTATCCTAAAGCATAAGGTAAAAGCTAGGGATAAGAACCATCTAACCAAAAAGAAGCCAATACTTGACATTATGAGTCAATATAGAATCCACATTCTTTAGATTTAAACCAAGCAAGCAAAGATACTAGACCTCTTAAGAGAAACAAACTTCAAGTGTTTTAAGTCTTCGCAAAAATTGGGCAGAGTAACGGCTATATACGGGTGAATTCCAAATTACAAACAAAGTATGTAATCACAATAACCTGCACACAAAACAAACAAACAAACCAATTTCTTGAGGTAAACCTCAAGAACTCCAGACAAAATATCAAATAAAGTCACAAAGTCTCCAAGATAGGCCAAGGTTTCTAATCCTAAGTCCAAGAAGTCCAATACTCCATAATGCCAAGGATAGTAACCAAATAGTCCAAGTATCATTAAAGATTTTTATGGTTCATGTTGATTATTAGGTATCTTTAAAAGAAAATAAAAGGTCAAGTGAGCAAAAATAAAAAGACATAAAAGTAAATGCTCAAGTGAGCAAAATAAAAATGGCATGAAATGTAAATGCTTAAATTAAATGGTACATAAAGCATAAAAAATAAAAGCATAAAGTAAAGTCAATTGTTAGAAATTAGTGGTTAGTTGGATGACCATCTTGAAACTTGCATTTGGAACTCATTAGAGGATTGGTAGAACCAAAGCCTCCACACAACAAGTTGCATTTGCTTTTTGTCAAGTATATCATCCATTTTGGAATCCTCAAAAGTAACATTTAATTATCAACGATGTTTAAGTGATCCGCGTTGACCAAAGGTGTTGTAGATCCATTAGAGGATTGGTAGAACCAAAGCCTCCAGACAATGAATCTCAAGGTTATTGGATCAAAGAGATCAAATTAACATACTTGGGCTTGCAATCATAAGTTTGGGCCACAGATGATCATTTATTTGAATCAGGACAAAATTTAGCGCTATGTTAAGCAATCGTAAGTGGACTTATGTAGAAGTCGCACCTATTTTGAGGTCGGTCAATAGCAATCTATGTACTTCATGTTTGGATAAATGATATAGAGATCACCATCCCTTAACATGTAGCACAATTAAAAAAGAAAGGGATAAGATCAAGAGGGAGGGAATGATAAGCTAATTTGGATCACCATTTCAAAATTCTTTCATCTTTAAATTAAACCACTCCACTAGATGGATTAAAGCACTAAACATATCATTAATTCAAAGCACCAAAAATGAATTAAATAATTCACTCTTTGATAGATTTGAATTGATGAACATTTATCCAACTTCATCTACATCAAAAAGTCCATTGAGTTTAAAAACAAATTAGGCATTTAAAATTGCAATCCAAGTTATCCATCGAAGAGAGTGAGCAAATAAATATTTGAGTCGAAACTGCCCCAAAATAAGGCAGTAAAAGTATTTTCGAAACAGCCCCAAAATAAGGCAGAAACAGCATTTTCGACACTGTTGCAATCGATTGTGCTTCGACAGAAACCTATTGCATCAGTGCAGTTTTTTTTTAAAATCAATTTTATGTGACAAACAATTGCAATGTTACAGCAATTGATTGTAACTTGTTAAAATCAGTCGAAAACAACATCTCAAGGATCAAATTTTTGTTCCAACTTTTCATCAAACACCTTATGATCATGAATCCAGTTGAGCATGAAAACTCCATCAAATTATGAGAAAATAGCACTAATGGAATCATAAAAACAGTTCTCAATGAATCAAAACCAGAAATCCACAAGAGATCACATTGTGAAAAACGATGATCCAACTTACCAAAGGCAGAATTAGAGAATTATCAAACAACTTCCAAAACTTGCTTCAATTCAACCACAAGAATCAATTATCAAAGCTTGGATGTAGAGAATTGATGAAGAAAAAGTGTTTGGATGAAGGTTTAGCTCAAAGATTAGTAAGCTTCAATGCAAAGCTTACTATCCTTTTTTTGAAAATAGAGCTTTGAGTGAATTTGGTAGATGGAGAGAATTGAGAGATTTTTTAGTAAGATGAGTTTAGCTATCAAAAGCTTGTGATTTGAATGAAATGAGGTCTCTATTTAAAGTGTTTTAGGATTGGGATTAGTGGTAATTTAGTAATTGATTCTTGGAGCCAAAATTGAATTAATGATATAATTTTCAAATTATGCAGAAAAATTGGAGCCAAAAAGATGACAGATTTGAAATTGCTGGCTTTTTCAAAAAATCACGTGTATTTTGCTGTTATGAGTCGATACATGGGTGGTATTCGTCGACACATTCTAGCAGTATAACACAGCATGTGTCGATACATGCCTCTATGTGTCGATACATACTGCTTCTTCAACATATTACAGAATCACACAAACTGCATGAGTCGATACATACATGCATGTGTCGACACATGCTAGTTAAACAAACAGGATGAGTCGATACATAACATGCATGTGTTGACACATGCTAGTTATACACAACTGGATGAGTCGATACATACCTTTATGGGTCGATGCACACCTTTATAGGTCGATGCATGCTGTCTTTCGCCACAATACAGAATCAAGTCAACTTTGCATGAGTTCGACACAAGCCTCTGTGGATTTATGCAAGCTGCCTTTCGACACAATACAGAATCAAATCAACTTTTCATGAGTTCGACACAAGCCTCTGTGGATTGATGCAAGCTGCCTTTTGACACAATACAGAATCAAATCAACTTTGCATGAGTTCGACACAAGCCTCTGTGGATTGATGCAAGCTGCCTTTCGACACAATACAGAATCAAATCAACTTTGCATGGAAAACCTTATTTGTCGGATGCTTTGATTTGGTACCTACAAAACACAATTTTGCAAAGACAAAGACAAATATTTTTTTGTATTTTGGTTAGAGGTTAATTATCAACACATTTACAAAATACACAACCAAGGTGCTTGGAGATTCCTCAAGAGCAAGCTTAAATATAAGAGATAGAAAAAAGAGAAAAACCAACTCTAATATGATCTTGTTATGATCAAGTTGACATGATATAATAGGGGAATCTTAGGGGCAAACATTGGGATACAACAGCTTCCCTTATTTAAGTGTCTTCTATCCGGAGATACGAAGGTTAAAAATCTTCGTGTCGCCGCGATTGAAGATACTTAAATATAAAACAAGCCCTATTTTTGTCTCTAAGATGCCATGCAATGCTTATGATTATGAATGCATATGAACAGAATAAAAGGGACGCAAAGTATCATTGGGGATGCCACAAAAATGAAGAAACAAAGGAGCAACTCCACCAGGAAAATAAATCACTGGTGGACCAAAAGAATTGTATCAGAGAGGAGGATAACAAGCATCGACGTTCACTACCGATGTCTACCAACATTCACTTAAGGTATTGAGAAAATATCATATCACCGTCGTTCACTGACGATGAAATATCACCATTCACTGATGATAGCAAAAAGATAAGAAACACTGATGTTCACTGCAGATGTACTACCAACGTTCACTGAAGGTAGATTTGAGAGAATATCATACCACCGCCGTTCACTGACGATGAACTATCACCATTCACTGATGATAGCAAAAAGATAAAAAACACAGACATTCATTGTTGATGTACTAACAACGTTCACTAAAGGTAGATTTGAGAGAATATCATACCACCGCCGTTCACTGACGATGAACTATCACCGTTCACTGATGATAGCGAAAAGATAAGAAGCACCAACGTTCACTGCCGACGTACTACCAACGTTCACTGAAGGTAGACTTGAGAGAATATCATACCACCGCCGTTCACTGACGATGAACTATCACCGTTCACTGATGATAGCAAAAAGATAAGAAACACCGACATTCACTGCCGATGTACTACCAACGTTCACTGAAGGTAGATTTGAAAGAATATCATACCACCACCGTTCACTGACGATGAACTATCACCGTTCACTGATGATAGCAAAAAGATAATAAACATCGACGTTCACTACCGATGTACTACCAACGTTCACTGAAGGTAGATTTGAATATATCATACCACCGCCGTTCATTGACGATGAACTATCACCGTTCACTGATGATAGCAAAAAGATAAGCAACACCGACGTTCACTGTCGATGTACTACCAACATTCACTGAAGGTAGATTTGAGAGAATATCATACCACCGTCGTTCACTAATGATGAACTATCACCGTTCACTGATGATAGCAAAAATATAATAAACACCGACGTTCACTGCCGATGTACTACCAACGTTCACTGAAGGTAGATTTAAAAATATCAAGTTTTTCCCCAATGTTCTAGCGTTTCACCTAGAATGGGTCTCAACTTCTTCTTTAACCAAGGCAATCTGCCTGGAAAGGGTAATACGTAAGCTTATCTCAAATAAATAGACTTCCACTCATTGTCAAGGGGAATTGCAAAGAGAAATGACTTTCTGGGGATAGAAATATGGTTTCCTGGGAAAAAGATATGACTTCTTGGGGAAAGAGATATGGCTTCCTGGGGAAAGAGATATGACTTCCTGGGGAAAGAGATATGGCTTCCTGGGGAAAGAGATATGACTTCATGTGGAAATGCCACGGTATTCCTGCTGAGGAGATAAAGTCTTCTCGTGCAAAATAAATGCACAAACCAAAACTCAAAGTTTTCAGAAATCCAGAGTGAATAATATCGTCATGCAACCACAAATCCAATTTAGAAATAAACTGGAGCAAGAAGGCCAATGTAGATACCTCCTTTGAGAAATAAACTCAAGAGGGAAAACCAAATCCACCTAAGCAAGGAGCGCTGCAGGAAGGTTATAACATAATGTCAATGAAAAATGATTTGTAACAATGCATGATGTATGTATGAATGTATGAGTGATATCGTGCATATGCTGGTAAAAGGATACATAATCAGTACAAACAAACAAAACCGCCTCAGGTACCAACACCAATGGGCTAAACTTCAACCAGAAAGATCAATCCAAGAAAGGTAAAAGCAACTACGGAAACCAAACTTATTGCCTGTCCTAACTTCACTGAGGAGAAACATAATCTAGATGTGGCTAAATCAAACAGATACCGGGATAGAACATCTTTCTTCCGGTTTCATCGGCGAAACCAGTTTTTCACAAGCAACATTCCTACTGGAGATTGCAAGACCAGCCTCAAATAAAGCAGACTGACATCGAGACAATCAAACCTCACTAGGGAATTCAGACCCACTTTGAAGGAGGAAAAACATACAGACTTCACTAAGGGAGACAATGCTTCATCATCGAGACATCTACTAGGGACTTCATGCTGACTTCATTAGGGAGGTCAAAACCACATCATCGAGGGGAAACCAAGATATGTTCTTCACTGGGGAAACCGGAGATACGTTCTCCACTGGGGAAACCGGAGATACGTTCTTCACTGGGGAAACCAGAGATACGTTCTTCAAGAGTAATTATTGCACCAACTTCTTTGGGGAGAAAGGAATTCTGTCAAATAAACAAGGCCTTCAGTGGAGAATATTAGATTGAGTCTTCATATCATACAAACCTATTCCAACAAAAGATGCCTTGGTGTATACTTCCTGGGAAATCAAGAAGTCAACATTAATGCCAATACTGCAAAAAGAGTGATATCTTAGCACACCGAGGGAATAAAACCTTTCATCATATGAGGGAAAACTTCGCTGGGGAATCTGGGACGGAGGCTTCTGACCATGCAAACCCAAAATTAAAAGCGAACCAAGACTGGGCCGGGGATAATAGGATCACAAACCTAATAATGTACCTTGCACCCACTGGTATCGTCTTTAACTATCTGAGAAACACATAAAGATTGTGCACATACCAATAAGATGACCTGAGAAAAACCTTCATGAAGGAAGTAAATCTTCTTAAAACAACCGGAGTTTGTTCATTCTTGGGATCGCCATTTTTGTTGTCATTGTTTCATTACAAATCCCAAAGTAAATTGAATTGTGAAAATCTCCCTTTTTTTTTTAAAAGTCAAATTTTCTTTTTAATCTTTTTGCTTTAAAAATTATTTTCAGTAATAAATGAAGTCTTTGCAAGCTAAATAAAAATAAGAACACAAAGAATTGGGCAAAAGCTCGAATTTCATTAATAGAATGGTAGTCTGTGAATGGCGAGACTCCATGGATGATTACAAAGTTTGAGAAATGGTAATATATAATGGAAAAGATACATTGAGATACAATGACTACCATCCCCCTTAACAACTTTTGAAATCCTGAGCAGTAGCTTTTGTTGAAGTATGGTGAGGATCCGAGAAGATTGTTGCTTCAACGATCAAGTCTTGTCTGATGTGGTTACTTGCCAAGAAAAATCCCTAACTTTTGCCTAAGCTGTCCTTGCGGGTTTTCAACTTAGCGGGAAATTTATTCTGTTTATGTCTCTAATTTTTGCCTAGACCGCCCTTTCGAGTTTTCAGCCTACCGAGATGCTCCTTTTTTCCTAAGCCGTCCTTTCGGGTTTTCAAATTAGGGAGTTGTTCTTTTATTTCTTTAGGGGAAGTATTTCTTGACTGCGTCAGCATTCATGGGACGTGGGAACTCCTCGCCATCCATAGTTTCAAGAATTAACGCACCACCAGAGAAGGCTTTCTTGACAACATACGGGCCTTCAAAGTTGGGAGTCCACTTGCCCCTAGAATCAGTGTTAAAAGACATGATCTTCCTGAGCACGAGGTCACCTTCTCTGAATTCACGAGGTTTGACCTTTTTATCAAATGCCTTCTTCATTCTTTTCTGATATAACTGCCCATGACACAAAGCTGTCATTCTCTTCTCTTCAATCAAATTCAATTGGTCAAACTTGTTCTGGACCCATTCAGCCTCTGTCAACTTGGCTTCCATTATCACACGCAACGAGGGAATCTCAACCTCAACAGGGAGTACAGCTTCCATTCCATATACCAGGGAGAACGGGGTTGCTCCTGTTGAAGTGCGAACAGATGTTCGATATCCATGCAGAGCAAAAGGGAGCATTTCATGCCAATCCTTATAAGTAACAACCATTTTCTGGATAATTCTCTTGATATTCTTATTAGCAGCTTCAACGACTCCATTCATCTTTGTCTTGTATGGAGACGAATTCTGATGGACAATCTTAAATTCTTAACACAGTTTCTGTCATCATCTTGTTGTTCAAATTCGAGCCATTGTCAGTGATGATTCTACTCGGCACACCATACTGACATATAAGATTATTTTTGATGAAACACACAACCACCTGTTTGGTAACATTGACATAAGAAGCAGCCTCTACCCATTTGGTAAAGTAGTCAATTGCTACCAAGATAAAATGGTGTCCATTCGAAGCTTTGGGTTCTATCATCCCGATCATGTCAATACCCCACATAGAGAAGGACCATGGATCTTATCTGCATAAATCTGGCATTAATGGAACTTCTTTGCAAATTTGTAAAAATCAGATTCCATTGTCAACCAATAGTAACCTTCCCTTAGCATCTTTTTAGCCATCTAATGTCCATTAGCATGAGTGCCAAATGAACCTTCATGAATGTCATGCATCAACATGTCTGCTTCGTGTCTATCCACCCATCTGAGCAAGACCATGTCATAATTTCTCTTGTATAACACATTTTCACTGAGGAAGAAATTGCCTGCCAATCATCTCAGTGTCTTTCTATCTTTCCTCGACGCACCAATCGGGTATTCCTAAGTCTGAAGAAAATGCTTGATGTCATGATACCAAGGTTTTTCATCTTTTACCTCCTCAATCGCAAACACATGAGCGGGCCTATCCAGCCGTCGAACTTTAATACGGGGTATATCATTCCAAGTATTCACTTGGTACATGGAAGCCAGAGTTGCCAGAGCATCTGCCATTTGATTTTCATCTCTAGGAATGTGATGGAATTCAACTTTATTGAAGAAGGGTAGTAATCTTCTAGCATAATCTTTGTAAGGGGTCAAGCCAGGGTGATGAGTATCCCATTCTCCTTTAATATGATTTATTACCAAAGCTGAATCACCATACACATCTAGAATTTTGATTCTGAGATCAATAGCTTCTTCGAGACCCATGATGAAAGCCTCATATTCTGCTATATTATTAGTGCAATCAAATGTTAACCTTGCAGTAAAAGGAATGTGCGATCCATGAGGAGTGACGATCACAGCACCAATTCCTTTACCATAAGCATTCACCGCTCCATCAAATATCATACTCCAACGAGATTCAGGTTCGGGGCCTTTCTCAGGCAATGGTTCATCACAATATTTCACTTTCAGGAACATCACATCTTCATCAGGGAATTCATATTCTGCAAATTGATGATCTTCCACCGGCTGGTGAGCAAGGTAATCTGCCAACACACTACTTTTGATAGCTTTTTGAGTGCGGTACTCAATATCATATTCAGATAACAACATCTGCCAGTGGGCAATTCTCCCAGTAAGAGCAGGCTTCTAAAAAATATACTTGATTGGATCTATTTTGTAGATCAACCAAGTGGTATGATTTAACATATACTACCGCAAACGCTTTGCCGCCCAGGCCAAAGCACAACATGTCTTTTCCAGCATGGAATACCGCGACTCACAATCAGTGAACTTTTTGCTTAGATAATAAATGGCGAACTCTTTCTTCCCATTTTCATCTTGTTGTCCCAGAATACAACCCATGGATTTATCTAACACTGTTAGATACATAATCAACGGTCTTCCTTCTACGGGAGGGAGTAAGATAGGAGGTTCAAGAAGATACTCTTTAATACTCTCAAATTCCCTTTGGCAGTCATCCGTCCACACACAACCTTGATCTTTCTTTAACAATTTAAAGATCGGTTCACACTTTGTAGTCATGTGGGAAATGAATCTGGAAATATAATTCAAACGCCCGAGGAAACCTCTGACTTGCTTTTCAGTTCTTGGTGCTGGAATTTCTTGAATTGCTTTGACTTTATCAGGGTCAACTTCAATTCCTTTCTGGCTAACGATAAAACCCAACAATTTCCCTGATCTAACTCCGAAGGTGCATTTATTTGGATTCAAGCGGAGACGATACTTCCTCAAACGCTGAAACAACTTCAACAAATCTTTTATATGCCCTTCTTCAGTTTGGGATTTTGCAATCATATCATCAACATATACTTCAATTTCCTTGTGCATCAGATCATGGAATAGGGTTGTCATAGCCCTCTGGTACGTTGCACCAACGTTCTTCAACCCGAAGGGCATCACTCTGTAACAGAATGTTCCCCAGGGTGTGATAAATGTTGTTTTTTCCATGTCCTATGGAGCCATTCTTATTTGATTATACCCGGAAAATCCGTCCATGAACGAGAGTACCTTGAATTTTGTTGTGATGTCCACTAACATGTCAATGTGAGGCAACGGAAAATCATCTTTCGGACTAGCTTTATTTAGATCTCTGTAATCTAGGCACATGCAGACTTTTCCGTCTTTTTTCGGTACTGGGACAATATTGGAAATCCATTGAGGATACACTGACGTCACAAGAAAACCAACATTAATCTGTTTTAGGACCTCCTCTTTGATCTCTACTGCCATATCTGGGTGGGTTCTTCTCAACTTTTGTTTAATTGGCGGACACTCTGGCTTCAACGGAAAACGATGCTCGACAATGTCTGTATCTAGACCAGGCATATCTTGATAAGACCAAGCAAAAATATCCACATACTCTTTCAACAGCTCAATCAACCCGCTTTTCACATCAGGATGCAACGATGCTCCAATCTTAACTTCCTTCGGATCTTCTTCTGAACCCAAATTAATCACTTCCAGAGGCTCCTTATATGGCTGAATGGTATTTTCCTCGTGCTCAAGCAATCGTGAGATCTCTTCTGGAATCTTATCATAATCTTCTTCTTCGACCCCAAACACAGGAAAATCAAAGTTGGGAGAGGGTGCAGGGTCATTGTATTCAACGGGTTTTTTAATCAATCTACACATGTGATTTATGATTGCTTTTAGAAACTGACACATATAACAAGTGATCATGCAGATTAATTTTCAGTTATTATTTACTTTGAAAGGGTTTTTTCTTTGATTACCATTTCCCAAGAAAAAGCAGAAAATAAAGACATATTTTTGGAAGCAAAGACAACTTTTATTAATGATCTTAACAGTCAAAGCAAACAGATAAGCCCATACAATACTTTCACCTTGGGAAGAATGAAAGCTTTTCAAAAGAAAAAAACAGATTAACAAAACAAATTACTTTGAAATATGTATGCAAGAAGGAACATCAATGGTGACCCAGTTCTGAACTCGGACTCCATGCGTCACATAATTCGGTACTTCCTGCTCTGCTTCATCCTCTTCAACAACATTAATTCCAGAACCAATTGGATGGAGGTAGCCTCCGCTACAGAAAATATCATGATAACTGTTCACAGAAGACTTTGAATTCAAACATTTTCCTTTGCCATTCTTCGAAGAGAAACCCAAACCAGTTCTGTTTTTATTCATAGGTGGATCCACCAGTCGTCCCCAAACTGCATTATGACCATTGCGCATAACCTTTTGCGCGTCCTTCAGCGAAACCACAAAATTCTCATTCCTCCTGATGTTGTCAATAGATAGGGCTTAGAACTGGTTTCCAACAGTGGCCTCATCCGCTTCTACAATACTGAAAGAGGATACATGGGATATCAACAACGCCTGCTCCCCATTTATGATCACCACCTTTCCTTCGCGCACAAACTTTAACTTCTGATGCAGAGTTGAAGTGACAGCCCCTGCTTCGTGTATCCATGGTCATCCAAGAAAACAACTATATACGGGAATAATTTCCATAACCTGGAAAGTTATCAAGAACAAATATGGTCCTATATGGATGGGCAAGTCCACTTCACCGACGACAGATTTCCTCGACCTATCAAAAGCCTTCACAGTGATGCCGCTCGGGCGCATAGGTGCTCCTTGGTACTTTAACTTCATGAGGGTACTCCTCGGTATAACATTCGGCGCGGATCCGTTATCAATTAGCACATTGGACAACGAATCATTCCTGCAGTTCATAGATATGTGGAGGGCCAGGTTGTGATTCCTCCCTTCATCTGGTAACTCATCATCGCAGAAACTCAAATTGTTACATGACGTAATGTTTCCAATTACGCTACTAAATTGATCTAATGGCATGTCATTCTCCATAAAAGCTTGGTCTAGTACTCTCATAAGTGATTCTCTATGAGCAGAGGAATTCATCAATAAAGCTAGAATAGATATCTTTGAAGGAGTCTGCAATAACTGATATATAATTTTGTAGTCGCTCATCTTAATTATCTTCAAAATATCATCCACTTCTTTCTCTAATATAGCTCCACTAGTCTCTCCTACAGCCTTCTTAGGCTCATCAATCTCAGCAATTTTCTTTCCAGCAACAACATCTCTTCGAATAACCGACACAAACACACGACCTCTACGAGTCACACTGCTATCATTAGCTATATTTCCAACATTTGGCATTGGCTGGATGGGAATCTCTATCCCGTCTTCTAATATTGTAGCGTTGTATTTGTAAGGCACAACCTTATCTGATTCATAGGGAACAGGACCTGGCAGACTAATTACCAATGGGGTAACAGCTGGTTTGCTATGGTACTCCACCTCAAGATGAGCGGGTGCACCAAAACAAGGTACAATGACATTTACCCCTTCCTCAACACAATCAGCCATCAAAAATTCATTTCCGGCAAACAAATCTTCGTCTGAAGAGAAATACTCATCTGCAGAGGCATACTCTTCCTCTGACTCTTCTTCCATCAAACAAACTTCAACCATATCAATCTCATGATAATCATCTCTCTAACCTGTGATCTTGATAGTTCCATTGTCTAATAGCAATTGAACACCTTCCCTCATAATAGAACATCCTCAGGGGTCTTGACAGCAAACTATGCACGGTCCATATTGGTGTTCCACCTGACCAGCAGTACGGCAGAAGGTAGCATGCAAATGCACGAGATCCTCATTCAAATGATCCACATCAAAAATTATGAATTCACCCAGACATCCAGAAACCATATTCACTTCCTCTTCGTATTCTACCCTAGGCCTGATCATATGGATTAAACCTTCATCCATCATCTCCTGTAAATCAGCCTTTATCTTCTCGTAACCCTGTATATCTATACTGCAAATAGCACAACCGACATAGTCATGAGTATAATAACTGAATTCACAGAGGTCTACATGCATCTTCACCAAATCTCCTCTAACCAGATTAATGTCAAAAATTCGAAAGTCGTCTGGACAACCGGCCACCATATTTACAACATTCACTCCCCCGTTCTTGGGTAGAGGATTTTCTTTCACATTAGGTCCCACGTCTTTGAAAGATAAAATTCCAGACTTCACCAACCATTGAACTTCAGTCCTCAAAGCATAACAATTCTCAACACTATGCCCTGGTGCTCACTGATGACCATCTAAACGCTGCGCCGGTCAGACTATCCTGGAAATAATGAATCAGCAAACGTTGATCATCAGTGTGGGTAGACATTCTTCTTACATACATCACCAAGTGAGCACGAGGGCAATTGTTGCCCTTGTACTTCTCAAACTTCTGGACCTTGAACTTAGCAGGCACTTTAACATTCGGAACCAAACACAGCTCATTCACATTCTGCCCAAATAGCTCTTTTCCCCTAAGAGCCTTCATCTCTCTTTGCATTCTATCAAACTGCTCTTGGAAATCATCCATTCTGTCATAAAGACCCAAGTCTTCACTCGGCGGAGGGAAAGGATGACACATATCTTCATTAACAAACGGAACCAAATTCACCGAAGGAGGTGCAGCAGAAACAGCATGCACCACAGGAGGTGCGGGAGTAACAACATTTTGAACCACTAGAGCATCTTGAGGGCCAAGATTGAAACCTTCAGGTGCAAAATTCTCTGGCATTCCCCACGGATAACCCTGAGGCATACGGTTTTGAACAACAACCAGAGTAGCGGATACAGGAACAGTTGGAACTTCAACATTTGCCCTTGTTGGTTGAGGTTGAACACTCGGTGGCTGATTCTGAGCAACCACTAGAGCTTCCATCAGAGCAGTCAAGTTGTCCAAGCCAGCCTTCAAAGTGGAAACTTCTTCACGCAGCTCACAATTCTCCTGTTCTAAGTTGTCTATCTTCTTTTTGAAATTAGCCCAAGTGTTGTAGCGATGAGTCAGCTTGCTGAGTGAAGTAAAGAAGCTGGGTAAGACACCTGGATATGCATAAAAAATGCAAGAAATATTTGCAATATGATGCATGATATGCAATACATATGATTATTTTCATTTTATCACTTAATATTTCAAGGGATTTAAGATTTATAGACACATTGCAAACATCAAAATAATAACGCATTTGAAATACTAAAAACTTTTATTATAATAGCTTCAAAATGGGTTACAAGTTTCAATAATCCCAAGTACAAGATGAAAATACAATATAAAATCCTGAGAAGAGGAACTAATGGAGATCAATCTGCACGCTGGCGCTTTCCTGTCAGCCTGACAATCTGAGCCCTCAACCTCTGGTTTTCTTCCGCATGTCTGATGCAACCTCCTTCCAATCATCTGAAGCAGGAAGTGAGTAATCAACACATGATTAAGGCTTAGGAGAAATTAAATCCCCTTTCCTCTCCATAGACTCCATCGCTCGACTCTCAAGGATCTCGATCAAATCGTCTTTCTTCTTCAAGTCCGCTCTGTAGGAACTCTCTAAAGTATGGAACTTGTTCTTCCAAGCATCCCTTTCATGTTGCATCCTAACCAAAGCAAGTTGCATCTCTTCCAGATCATATAATAAGGGAGGAGTGGTCTTCACAAACAAATCAGGCATGGGTGTCTCCCGAGTATACGGCATCTTCAACTGAATGGCTCTCGATCGGACCCACTGAAGATATGCCTCCAAAGAAACAGCACCTCTAGGTCCCAAATCCTTCCTACTCTTCTTATGAATGTGATGTCAGGCCTTCGCAATCTGCTCCCTAGCTTCCCTGTGGTCTTCTCCTTCCTTCAGAAAGAAACTACTCAAATGAATACTATTTGGTTTATCCCTCATCGCGTAACCAAGTTGTCGCCGTGCAAGAACATGGTTATAGTTAATTCCTCCCTTTGTACCAAGAAGAGGCACATTGGGGAAACTACCACAACTGTAAATAATCTTCACATCCTGGTAAGCTCGATGATACCAATCAATATTCGAGTGAGTAAGCGCCATGATCTTAGGAGCCCAACAAGGTTCCTTCTTGACATCCCAAAAATTATCAGACTGAGGCATATGAGAGATAAACCACCGGTACAACAAAGGCGTGCAACAAATAATTATTCCCCCATGATAGGAACTCCGAAGATGAATACAGTAATAAGCATCACCCAACAGTGTAGGAACTGGGTTTCCAATCATGAAAATCCTGATAGCGTTAATGTCGACAAACTTGTCCACATTAGGAAATAAGAATAATCCATAGGCGAGTAAAGCAAAGATGGCCTCAAAAGCAACCGTACTATTCATCCTGGCAAAGTAACGAGCTTTCTCTAATAAGAACTAAGATGGTAATCCTCTAATCCCTCCTTTGGTAGTCATATGGGCTTCCACCTCAGACTTCCCCAGATGAATCAAAGCAGCAATCTCATGTGGTTTTGGCTCACCCTCCAAACCAGTAAAAGGAACACGATCGGTAACAGGTAAATCCAATAGATAGGAATACTCTTCCAGTGTTGGCATCAACTGATAATCGGGAAAAGTAAAGCAGTGATACACCGAATCATAGAACTGGACCAAAGTTGAGAGAATACCCTCCTTTATCTTCAGCTTCATGAGAGGAATAATGGATCCATACTTCTTCCGAAAGTCTGCAGAACACTCGGTCTTTGGAACTAGACTGATCAACTCATCTATATTAGGATCCTTGAAACTGTATTTCCCGGTCTTTCTCTTTCCAGAATCCATGGTTTAAAAGTACCTGAGATATTCACAAATAGTCAACCTTTAAATCCCTTGAAATATTGTTTTCTTTAAAAGATTCTTATGAGTGCATGGATGCATGATGCAACAATCACACACAAGATCACACATATAGGGTTCATAGGTTCAACGTCACGAGCATGAGGTCAAAGGTACTACCTATAAGGTATTGGTCTAAAAAGTTATCACCTGCCGAACAAGGTTCTAAGAGGTTCCCAGAGTCTACATCCTTCCTTCGGATATTACCAACTTCCCGATTAACTCGGTAATTAGTAATATTCTCAAGAAAGACTCGTCTGAGCATAGTATCATGTGACAAATATTTCCGGATTACTCTGTTATAGCTTCCGCACTACACCTAAAAGGCCAAGATGGGTTAGGTAATCTACGGTCCTCAGCTTCAGCAGGCTCCCAGGTTGAAAGCAGTACGTCTTCCCAATTACTCGGTAAACGAAACTACAATCAAAGGGGCCTCCACTGAGTGGGGGATCTCATGCCTCCTTTTTTGGAATTACTCCCTCAAAGTTAACATGACTATACCGCCCGTCCTATCTTAAAGTTTTCCCAAGTCCGGGTATAGGACTTATGAGTAATCACCAAGCACCCTGTAAACTAGGAAAATCCAGACAAACATATATACAAAATATAACACATAAACACAATAACACATATACAGACATAAACAAAGATAGGCTCAACCCACTTAGGGATGGACCAGCAAGAGGTCAATCTTTCCCCAGTGAAGTCGCCATTTTTCTGTAGCGGTAGAAATTTTCAAGACTAAGCCATTGGATTGACTAGACTTTATACAAATCAAAATAAAAATCTCCACCGCGCTTTATTGTTTCCAAAGGAATGTGAAAAGAGAGAATAACCCAAAAAAAGGGAAAGATTCAAGGTAACGGGTTTGGTTATGCAAAGGGAAGGTATTAGCACCCTAAACATCTACGGTACTCCACAAGAACCTCTTTGAAAAAATCTGTATATTTTGGCTATAAAAATATGTTGTATATAAGATGGATGGTGGAGGTGGGAAAAGAAATATTTTTATGATTTTTGCACCCAC
Organism: Vicia faba; assembly: GCA_948472305.1. Classification (NCBI taxonomy): domain Eukaryota; kingdom Viridiplantae; phylum Streptophyta; class Magnoliopsida; order Fabales; family Fabaceae; genus Vicia; species Vicia faba. The sequence continues at coordinate 1,351,295,898 of OX451740.1, forward strand.
CGCGGTTGTGAACCTTTAGTGCCTACGTACCACCTTTCGTGAAATAGGGGATCAGGGTACACATAGTTCCTCTTTTAAAAATTTAAAACACAAGTGTGTTGGTTAATTTCATGAGATAAGACATCATCATCATTGTCCGTGTGGAAAACATACTTACTACCCATAATCATGAGAAAGGAGAATTTGCATCATCTCAAAGTGGAGGATATGGCTTGGATTTTAAAATCAACAATGCCTCACTCAACACCCAAGTGGAAAATATCTCTCTTTACTACATATTGTAGAAGTATGGTTGTTTGCATCACTACAAGGATTGACAAGAGTCTAATCTTTTAAGAAAAGTTTTAAAATAAAAAGCCAAAGTGGCAAAAGTGGTTTGAAATGAGATTGTTTGACTTTTAGTCTTCTAACAAAAATGTCAAGGTATTATTAAATTGATTGAAATTTATTTATGAAAATGTTTTGAAAATGCATGGACCTAAGTCCAAGTTTATTATGAAAGTATTTCAAGCTTAGAAATAAGAAGAGTTTTTTAAAAGGAGGGAGAATATTTTTTTGAAATTAAAGAAGATGGGAGGAGAAGAAGAGGCTATCCTAAAGCATAAGGTAAAAGCTAGGGATAAGAACCATCTAACCAACAAGAAGTCAATACCTGAAATTATGAGTCAATATAGAATCCACATTCTTTGGATTGAAACCAAGAAAGCAAAGATACTAGACCTCTTGAGAGAAACAAACTTCAAGTGTTTTAAGTCTTCGCAAAAATTGGGCAGAGTAACGGCTGTATACGGGTGAATTCCAAATTACAAACAAAGTATGTAATCACAATAACCTGCATACAAAACAAACAAACAATCCAATGTCTTGAGGTAAACCTCAAGAACTCCAGACAAAATATCAAATAAAGTCACAAAGTCTCCAAGATAGGCCAAGGTTTATAATCCTAAGTCCAAGAAGTCCAATACTCTATAATGCCAAGGATAGTAACCAAATAGTCCAAGTATCATTAAAGATTTTTATGGTTCATATTTATTATTAGGTGTTTTTAAAAGGAAAAGAAAAGCTCAAGTGAGAAAAAATAAAAATGACATAAAAGTAAATGCTCAAGTGCGCAAAATAAAAATGGCATGAAATGTAAATGCTTAAATTAAATGGTACATAAAGCATAAAAAATAAAAGCATAAAGTAAAGTCTGTTAGAAATTAGTGGTTAGTTGGATGACCATCTTGAAACTTGCATTTGGAACTCATTAGAGGATTGGTAGAACCAAAGCCTCCATACAACAAGTTGCATTTGCTTTTTATCAAGTATACCATCCATTTTGGAATCCTCAAAAGTAACATTTAATGATCAACAATGTTTAAGTGATCCGCGTTGACCAAAGGTGTTGTAGATCCATTAGAGGATTGGTAAAACCAAAGCCTCCACACAATGAATCTCAAGGTTATTGGATCAAAGAGATCAAATTAACATACTTGGGCTTGCAATCATAAGTTTGGGCCATGAATGATCATTTATTCAAATCGGGACAAAATTTAGCGCTATGTTAAGCAATCGTAAGTGGACTTATGTAGAAGTCGCACCTATTTTGAGGTCGGTCAATAGAAATCTATGTACTTCATGTTTGGATAAATGATATAGAGATCACCATCCCTTAACATGTATCACAATTAAAAAAGAAAGGGATAAGATGAAGAGGGAGGAGAATGATAAGCTAATTTGGATCACCATTTCAAAATTCTTTCATCTTTAAATTCAACCACTCCTCTAAATTGATTAAAGCACTAAACATATCATTAATTCAAAGCACCAAAAATGAATTAAATAATTCACTCTTTGATAGATTTAAATTGAAGAACATTTATCCAACTTTATCTACATCACAAAGTCCACTGAGTTTAAAAACAAATTAGGCATTTAAAATTGCAATCCAAGTTATCCATCGAAGAGAGTGAGCAGAAAAGTATTTGAGTCGAAACTGCCCCAAAATAAGGCAGCAAAAGTATTTTCGAAACAGCTCCAAAATAAGAAAAAGCATTTTCGACACTATTGCAATCAATTGTGCTTCGACAGCAACCTATTGCATCAGTGCAGTTTTTTTAAAATTAATTTTCTGTGAGAAACAATTGCAATGATACAAAAATTGATTGCAACCTGTTAAAATCAGTCGAAAACATCATCTCAAGGATCAAATTTTTGTTCCAACTTTTCATCAGACACCTTATGATCATGGATCCAATTGAGCATGAAAACTCTATCAAATTATGAGAAAATAGCACTAATGGAATCATAAAAACAGTGCTCAATGAATCAAAACCAGAAATCCACAAGAGATCACATTGTGAAAAACGATGATCCAACTTACCAAAGGCAGAATTAGAGAATTATCAAACAACTTCCAGAATTTGCTTCAATTCAACTACAAGAATCAATTATCAAAGCTTGGATGTAGAGAATTGATGAAGAAAAAGTGTTTGAATGGAGCTTTAGCTCAAATATTAGTAAGCTTCAATGCAAAGCTTACTATCCTTTTTTGAAAATGGAGCTTTGAGTGAATTTGGTAGATGGAGAGAATTGAGAATTTTTATGCAAGTTGAGTTTGGCTATCAAAAGCTTGTGATTTAAATGAAATGAAATATCTATTTATAGAGTTTTAGGATTGGAATTAGTGGTAATTTGGTAATTGATTTTTGGAGCCAAAATTGAATTAAAGATATAACTTTCAAATTATGCAGAAAAATTGGAGCCAAAAAGATGACAGATTTGAAATTTCTGCTTTTTCAAAGAATCACGTGTATTTTGCTGTTATGAGTCGATACATGGGTGGTATGCATCGACACATTCTAGCAGTATAACATAGCATGTGTCGATACATGCCTCTATGTGTCGATACATACTGCTTCTTCAACATATTACAGAATCACACAAACTGCATGAGTCGATACATACATGCATTTGTCGGCACATGCTAGTTATACAAACAGGATTAGTCGATACATAACATGCACGTGTTGACACATGCTAGTTATACACAACTGGATGAGTCGATACATACCTTTATGGGTCGATGCATTCCTTTATAAGTCGATGCATGTTGTCTTTTGCCACAATACAGAATCAAGTCAACTTTGCATGAGTTCGACACAAGCCTCTGTGGATTGATGCAAGCTGCCTTTCGATACAATACAGAATCAAATCCACTTTTCATGAGTTTGACACAAGCCTCTGTGGATTGATGCAAGCTGCCTTTCGACACAATACAGAATAAAATCAACTTTGCATGAGTTCGACACAAGCCTCTGTGGATTGATGTAAGCTGCCTTTCGACACAATACAGAATCAAATCAACTTTGCATGGAAAACCTTATTTGTCGGATGCTTTGATTTGGTACCTATAAAACATAATTTTGCAAAGACAAAGACAAATATTTTTTTGTATTTTGGTTAGAGGTTAATTATCAACACATTTACAAAATACACAACCAAGGTGCTTGGAGATTCCTCAAGAGCAAGCTTTAAGATAGGAGATAGAAAAAAGAAAAAAAATCAACCCTAATGTGATCTTGTTGTGATCAAGTTAACATGATATAATAGGGAAATCTTAGGGGGGAAAATTGGGGAACAACAGATTGCTATCAGCATTCCCGAACTTGTCACAAATTCCAGATCTATACGGAAAAGGTGCATGTACCTCCGGTTCCTTTGAATATCTTGACGGCTCCTTAGCCCTTTGAAATGTGGGGAATTGACATGATCGGTGATATTAGACCCACCGCTTCCAATAGGCATCGCTTCATCCTGGTGGCCATTAATTATTTCACGAAGTGAATTGAAGCTTCCTCTTTTACTACTGTTACCAGGAACGTTATGGCGCGGTTTATCAAGCATAACCTGATCTGTCGGTATGATGTGCCAGAGAGGATCATCACTAACAATGGTACGAATCTCAACAACACGATGATCACCAAACTCTATAAATAGTTTAAGATCCAACACCATAATTCTTCCCCTTACCAGCCGAAGATGAATGACATTGTGGAGGATGCTAACAAGAACATTAAGAAAATCATACAGAACACAACGGTGACATATAAAGATTGGCACGAGATGTTACCATTCTCTCTTCATGGTTATCTCACTTCAGCACAAACATCGACAGGGGCAACGCCCTACTCTCTGGTATATGGCATAGAGGTTTTCCTGCCTATCGAGGTCCAGATCCCTTCTCTGAGAATCATGAAGGATGCAAGGCCGAATAAAGATGAATGGATCCAGACTCGACTTGATCAACTGAATCTGATTGATGAAAAGAGTCTTACTGTTGTCTGCCATGGTCAAATTATCAAAAATAGATGATGAAGGCTTTCAACAAAAAGGTCAGGCGCCAAGTATATCATGTCGGGGATCTAGTGATCAAGCGCATCATACTGCTGCAAGGTGATCCCAGGGGAAAATGGACTCCCACATACGAAAGACCATTTGTGATCAAAAGTATATTTTCTGGTGGAGCCATGATTCTAACCACCATGGACGGTGATGACCTTCCTCACCCCGTCAATGCGAACAGAGTGAAAAGATACTACGTATGATTAAAGACCCGATAGGTTGACTGGCCTAGGCAAAAATAAGGGCTTCCCGGCGAACCAAAAGGGTTCGGGCAAAAATTAGGGATGAAAACAAAAAATATTTGTACACCCGGCAAGTCGAAAATCTGAAAAGGCGGCTTGGGCAAAAAAGGGTATCCCGATGGACTAAAAACCCGAAAGGGCGGTCTAGGGAAAAGTTAGGGATTTGAAGCGTATCACTATATCCCATTGGATCACCTTGCGACCAGACTTCATCATCAGCTATCAAGCTCAAACGGTATCGATCAATCCAGTCAGCTCCAGACAAGTAGCAAAGTGATGAGACACTCGAAGACATAGCGGCAATAGCAGAATTGAAACTCAATGGGGATTATTACACATAGCTGTTTTCTTTTCTTTGTACACAATATTGTATAGCTTTCATTTTCATGGCGGCGTTATCTTACTAGAGCGTCAGCCTCTTTATACACAACGCCTGTTATAGGCAAACATCAGAAATTAATACAAGTCATTTTTACAAAACCATTTGTTTTTCTTTTTCTGTTTTGTTTTGAAAAAACGTCCAATGATTTATTCTTGACATATGCATTTGAATATGATTGCTATTCATAAATATTTGCATAAGAAACAGAAAGACAATTGCTTATAACTTAAGGAACAGGGGCAAAGACTAAAAAACCATGTCAATCTCGACAGTTAATCCTTCCAGCAGGCATAGGGGCATGTATAGTTTTGAAACAAGGTCACCATTACATGCGACCCCGTGACGTCTATGCTCCCCACAGAGTAGAGGCAACCAAGCTTTGACATCGGCTTCCCCAAACAGGAGCTACTTTCCCGAATAAAGTTCCTTCAGAGAGCCGACGTTTATATTCCCCAGCCGAATTTTATGATCGCAAGCGGTTCATAAATTTTTCTCCTGAGCAGAGTTTATTTCTCTAAATACATAAGCTCAATCCCTAACAGAGCTTATTTCTCTACCTATGGAAGTTCATCGCCCAGTGGAGTTTATTTCTCCAAATTGGCAAAATCTTCCAGTAAAGCATCTCCTCTCGCAAACGGAGTTATTCCCCGGCAGAGTTATTCTCAGGAAGAGTCTATCCCCGGCAGAATATTCGCAAACAGAAAGAAGTAAATCCACAATATAGTTATCTCCATTCACCATCCCCAACAGAAATGAAGAATTCGGCTCCCTAATACTCTTCAGCAGCAGTTTGAGATTTATTCTCCCCGACTAAGAAATACCGCAATAGCATCCCATATTCATACATCATGGCATGCACGTACATATTTCATACAATACAATCTCATTTATTTTGAGAACATCATCATAATGCATTTCATACATCATGACATTGCATACGACTAACTCTTCACCTTTTAGGAAAGGACCAAATCAACAAGCTACGTCTAACCAAGGACTATTCCAGGATTTTCCTCAGAAATTTAATCCAAGATCTCTCTGCTCACTATGCCAGTGGAAGAGATTCCAAGACTTTCGTATGGGTCAGTTGAATCGCTACTAAGATTCTCCTAATTACTATGCCAGTCAAAGTTAACCCAAGATCTCTCCGCTCACTATGTTGGTGGAAGAGATTCCAAGACTTTCATCTGGGTCGGTTGAATCTCTACTAAGATTTTCCTGATTACTATGCCAGTCAAAGTTGACTCAAGATCTCTCTGCTCACTATGCCGGTGGAAGAGATTCCAAGACTTTCGTCTGGGTCAATTGAATCGCTACTAAGATTCTCCTGATTACTATGTCAGTCAAAGTTAACCCAAGATCTCTCTACTCACTATGCTGGTGGAAGAGATTCCAATACTTTAGTCTGGGTCAGTTGAATCGCTACTAAGATTCTCCTGATTACTATGCCATTCAAAGTTAACCCTAGATCTCTCTTCTTACTATGTCGGTAGAAGAGATTCCAAGACTTTCGTCTGGGTCAGTTGAATCGCTACTAAGATGCTCCTGATTACTATGCCAGTCAAATTTAACCCAAGATTTTCTCTGGATCAGTCAAATTGATACTAAGATTTCCATTCTAGTTAAAGAAGCTATGAAGCCCGGAAATTGACCAGATAATAGTCAATCAACAATGTAAGACACTGAAGCCCAGATCCTAACCAGATAATAGTTTAATCTCATGTTCCCAGTAAGTCACTATGAAGCCTAGATCCTGACCAGATAATAGTTCACTCTCGTCTATTCAATCAAGAGATAACTCCCCAGTAGAGTAATGGACAAACTGAAGCTCCTAGACTCTATTCCCCAAGATAGAGACCAACATTCCTTAGTGAAGTCCTCCCTAACAACAGGAACAGGAATCCCCACCAAGGAATATCTCACAAAATCATAATTGTTCTGGATGGCATCTTTAAGCCCATCTCTGACGACTCTCCATCACATTCTCTGGATTTCATCTTTAAATCCCATTCTCGACGTCATCAACCATACGTATTACTTCATACGAGTGCAAATTTACGGGCACTCTAGTGTTCAATCACCTTCTACCCTCAGATCATGAAAGGCAGACAAGCCAATCTAAATCCTCAGGTTTAAGAAGATTGAACAGGGGAAGTTGTTTTACCCCAAAATTTTCCATCCCATTTTCACACAAGACATACTCTTAGAGGACCTCAATTGCTCAAGTTGACTAAGGATTGACCAAACAAATCGTCCTCTTAGGACAATATGCCTCAAACTAGGGTTTCACTCCTCATCAAGATGGTTGAGTTACAAGGGTCCCAAATGATCTCCATTGTCCTAATATGTCCTCAAGATCATCCATGCCAAGTTGCATGCCTTGCACAACAAGTTTGCTCAGTCAACTGCTCAAATGCCTGAAAATTAATTGTCCTAGATCAAAAGCCAATTGTGGCCCAAATACAGTCAAACTTAAAGATTTTTTGTCAACATCAACATTTTGAAGTAATATCCATAATTTGATCAAGGGTTGATCATGATTCCTCAAGAAATGCTCCTAACTCATCAAAAGTCAAAAATGGCAATTTAGGGTTTCTATAGGAAAAGTCAACCAAACTTTGACCAGGCATAACTTTCTCATGCTTTATCATAAATTTTCCAACCAAGGCTCATTTTGAAGAGAATCCAATTCCCTACAACCTCTCTTCAACCCTCAAGGTCAAGAAATGCCTAAATCAAAAGATATAAGCTCAGACGTTATAGGTCATTTCAAAAAGTCAACAAAAACATCTTTTGTGTCAAAGCTCCTTCCATGTACATGGAAGATCCAATTGAGCTGAAACCAAAAGAGTTGTTTAGAGGACATCCTAAGCTTTCCAAAAATTCCAAGAACACCCTCTTAGGGTCAAAAATGAGAGAGATATGCCTTTCTAAAGTTGACCAAATTTTGGAATTGTTCATGAAGTCAACATTGATCAAAATTGATATTTTTTCCAAATGGGCCCATGTTTTATTGTTTGAAACTTGTTCCTAAGAGGACCCACGACCCCTGAGCTTATCCACCAATTATTTTATTATTTTTATTATTTGTTTTGATTTTTTATTCATTTAAATCAAAATAAATCAATTTAAATAATGGAATAATAAAATAAAATCCAAGATTTGATTTTATGACCACATGATGAGTCTATAATCAGCTCGCAAATCAAGATTTTCGTGCAAGGAATGGTTGGGATGAATATAGCATGATTTGGCCAAATTTAGAAACAAAGTATACAAGATGAAAATCAAATCTCTTCTCATTAACTTGCAAAGATTCAACTCAGTTTTATTGACCTAATTGCTTCTAATATATATGCATAACAAACCCTAATGATGATAAGAGGATTTGGCCGTTTAGAATTGACACAAAAAACTCAAACTTTTGACAAGAAAGTGGTGATCGGATTTCTGTCCACAAGGCGATTCAAAGCATTCTAAGGCTTGCAATCAATTCCTAGGCACGTTTGGAAGCTGTTTGGACCATTACCATGCCTCAATACCTTCAGAAACCACGCATACAGAACGGTGGTTTGCCCTTGTTTTCTTGAATTCGATTTTGACAATTTACGCATGATAAATGAATTTTGACTACATATTCATGTTTGTATAATCATTTAGAACATGTTTGCATAATCAATTGTTTGTTTTTATTCTTGTATGAGTAACTGCCATTGCTAGGATTTAAAGCTTTGTTTTAGGGTTTTTTTAGTACATATGAAATTAAGCCAAAATATGAACACCATTTCACTCACGAGATCAAATCCAGTTGATCTATGTATTTAGATTTCATTTTTATTGTGTGGTTGTGATTTTTGAAATACGCAGGGTTATAGTTACAGCTGGTTGTCCGTAGGTAAAAGTTCTGGCTAAAACGATAACCATTGGGGAAGATGACTGTGTGGCAAGAGCTAGTTGGCTAGTTTGAATGGCGCGCGTTTTGTTATAATTAATGACCATTATTGAATATATTCTTTTATGTTTGTTTTGTATAATGAATGATCAGCTGGCTCAAATGGCAAAGGGGAAGGGTTTAAGGCGCGCGCGTGTGGGAGGTCAGGGGTTCGACCCCTGCCTCCTGCATATTATTTTTCTCATAATTTGCTTGCAGATCCAATACTTCCATTCCCAACGCGCTCATCATTGGCCTCAAATGCATCACTATCATATCAAGAAGCACCAGATCTAACGCCTTGGGGAAGCAACCACATGATGGACCTCCCAGCTTGTGCCACACTGGATCTCACGTTTGCATTGGGCTTACAGGATCTTGGGCCTGGAAAAATTCAGCAGCACATCATCCCAAATTTGGGTTTACACCCCCCTCAGGCCCATTCCTTCACTCTTCTAATTTTACTATTTTTTATTTTGTTTAATTTGTTTAATTCTTTTTTAAATCAATTTTTTTTCAAATTAGGAAATCATCACAAAAATAAGACTTAGTTTTTTTTATTAAATTAATTTTTTTGCAAATTAATTATTTTAATCAATTTTAATTTATTTTTATTAATTAAAATTAATTAGAAAATTAGGTCAAGTTCAAATCATTTTTTATAAAAAAATCCAAAAAAATCATTTAATGATCAAATTATTTTTTTAGGGTTTTGCACTTTTCTTTTCAATTTTAATTCTCGCGCTTAATTATTTTTGCCGTACGATTTATTTTTCATTATTGATGTAATTGTGCCCGGTTTGTAATAATTAGGGTTTTAATTCCGCATTTTTACCTTTCAATCACTAATTATATAATTGCACCAAAGCCTTGTAATAGTTAGGAATTTTATATTTCTTCCATTTACTTTCCCGCATGATAAACTTCTTAGATGAATGTTTAATAGGGTTGCATGAAAGATAATGATTAATTGAACCTAGATAACCCTAATTGCGCAAGATAAAATATATGAAAAAGCACACTTCCGCACACTTGCACCCCTAGGGTGTTACCCCACTTGGTTGCCTTTGAAAACAATGGTCATGTCCCTTGAAACATAGGGATACTCTTAGAAAAGACCTTCAGTTAAAATCGTCATAAAGATCATGGTCCCTAAATGTCCCTCGAGTTTCCTATGACAAATGATCTTATGATGATAGTTCCTTCAAAATGCTAAGGTATCCTTACATGTTGCTTTCAATGACCATTAATTCCCTTTCGATAGTCCCTCAAAAATCCAACGACTAGGGTTACCTACTCACTTATAGTAGGATAACACGGTTTAAAGGATAAGAGGAAAAGAACGCCTTTTTTTGAGTAGGTAGATAACTGTTAGGTACTTTCTCAAATAATCCTTTTTACACCATACACTTTCAAACATACTTTTCAAACAAAAGTTTTCAAAAAAACACTTTATCACACTCTTGAGGACTGATACAAGAGTTACCATAAAGTGAATCACCGCACTAAGGCACTTTCAAAGCTTTTCAAAACATAAAAACACAGGAAATTTTAGAAAATGACTAAGTAACTAAGAGCCCATAGAAAACCATGGATGGAAAGGGTTCTAAGACCTTCCCTTTCCATAATCTACCCCCCGTACTCAGAAATCTCGAAAAAAATGTCTTTTTCTGTTCTTTTCACCCTTTCCTTTATTAGATAAAAGAAAATTTGGTGGCGACTCTTGCTTACCGCGACATTTGCGAACAAAAAACGCAAACCAGTATTAACAGTTGGTTCTGCCACCGTATCACGCTAGCCTTTGAGAGTCTACCATAAAGCTGCATGTTTGGGGGTGTTAGATCTAACGTTTTATGGATCTGACGGTGCTGGTCTGATGGTACATTGTGCCCACGTAGGAACATATCATGATGGATCTGCAAGAAACATGTTAGGAAAATAAAATACACAACCTGGGTATCAAACCCAGGTCCTTCCCATTGCAACGCATCTTCCTCACCAACTATGCCAGCTATCAATTCATTGATAAAAATAAAATAATAACATTATATGAGAAGAAATGCAAATGTACTGATTTTCAACCAGAAAATAAGAACGTGGCTTTGATACACGTAACTCCCTCGCCTGAGTCAACAGACGGAGAGACGCCGGAGTCAAATTCCGTTCGTCTTCTCCGATCTTACAAAACCTGAAACTTGATCAAATGTTAGATTAAAGCAAATCTAAAGACCCTATCCCATATAAAATCATCCCCTGAGTCCAAATTCGGAGTTATTTTGGTCTGAAACGGGCTGAATCGTACGTTTCGAAGGTAAATTCATATCGTGCCTTAACAATGGCACAATCTCATTCCTGCATCTTTTCTCACATGTAACACGTTCAATCAAACATAAGCATCAGCAACAATAACTATATATGACCAATATTAATTTAAATCGTGTATTCTATGAGTTTGAGATTGAGGAATTTTTACCAAAAATGGTGAGATTGGGTGTGGGAGCTTTCGCGCGTGTTGGAACTGCTTAAGACCTGGAAAACACTCCTGGGACCTTCAAGAGGAAGAAGGAATGCGTGGAATAGACTGAAGAAATTTGGATCGGGTGTTTCAAGTTTGACAACTTTGTGAAAATTTGGAGAATGTTGGTGTACTTTTTCTGAGGCTGATTTATGCGTCCTTTAAGCTTGCTCTTGGGTCTGGTATTTATAGAGGGATATGAGACTGAACCAATATGGCAAGAATCAACTCATTTGATCATGTTTTGAATACAAAATTATATTTTGAAGAAAATGACATTTTTGCATTATTTCCTTTCCATTTTGGTCTTTGCATGAACCTGATCCTCTCTAATGTATCTTGCACGAAAATTGGGTCTTAAAACAAATCCAAACATCAGTCCATATTGAATAGTGGGACAACAATGTAGAAAATCTGTTAAAATTGTCAAGACAGTGTAAAAAAGATAGAAAAATTGCATTTTGAACAGTTATGTGTCGACACAATGCTGCTATGCATCAACACATAACTCTTCTTGCTCCTGTAAAAACAAAATCAACTCAGTATGAGTCGATGCATAATGGGATGTGTCGACTCATGCACCTGTTTGTGTCAACACATACGTGTTTTGTTTCAACTCATGCACCTTTCATCCTTCTGTTTTGGGGCCTAGATAACAGTATTAGTCGATGCATAAGGCCATGTGTCGACTCATACACATTTCATCCTTTTAATTTGGGGCCTGGATAACAGTATGAGTCGATGCATAAGGGCATGTGTCGATTCATACCTTATTTTGTCACTAGAATGAGTCGACTCATGTGGGTATGTGTCGACTCATGCTGCAGTTTTTTTGCCTTAAACATTTGTTTTGAATTTGAACCTCTTTCAAGATGTTGTGGTAGCCTCAGTGAACCTCAAGAATACTGCTCCAGTCCTCCTTCTGTATTATAAGTTGTAATGTATGAGCTTGTATCTTCCAAATGATGCATTTCTTGAACTTGAGGATAAAAGAGAAGTTGTGGGGAACTAGATTCTCTTCAAAATGAGTTTTGGTTGGGGAAAAATGGATGAAGTGTGTGAAAGTTATGACTGGTCAATGTTCAGTTGACTTTTGACCTAGTGCAGTTGATTTTCAAACATTTGATTAGTTGACTGAGCAAACTTGTAGTGTAAGGCATGAAATTTGGCATGGAAATTGAAGACATATTAGGGACCATGTAAATCATTTAGAGCCTTTTAAACCCAAACATCTTGGTGAAAAGTGAAACCCTAGTTGGAGGTTCATTTCTTAGGAGGAGAATTTGTCTGATCAATTCTTTGGTCAACCTTGAGCAATTGAGGATCTCAATGAGCATGTCTTGAGTAAGAATGGGAGGAAAAATTTTAGGGTACAACAATTGGGAAGGGAAAAACCACATCATCGAGGGAAACTCAAAATACATTTTCCAATACTAAGAGTGATGATTGAACCATTTTCTCTAAAGAGAAATTTTGAAGCCATATGGGGATAGCAATTTCCAGAGAGATACGTTATCTCAGCTTTACTTGGGGATTCAAGAAGTCAAATATTACAGCAAGAAATCAAACTTATGGGGATTTTAAATCAAACTCGGTGCTTGGCGAGAGAAAACCCAAAAAGTTGACAACTGTTTCAACACTTCTTAGAAAAGATATTGCCCTTGTCTGGTTGCCTGGGAAATAAACAACAACAATAATGCTAACACTGCAAAGGGCTATGATTTGCAAATGATTCCATCTCAACATACAAAGGCGAAGAGGCTTTCGTCATGTGGGCGAAGACCTTACTGGGAAATCTGGGATAGAGGCTTCAAACTATGCAAGCCTGAAACCAAAATAATCGACCTAGAGAGAAATCTGACCCAAGACTTGACTTGGGAAAGTGGATAACAAACCGAATACCGCGCCACACATAAATTTGTATGAACTCCAACTACCCGAGGAAAGAAGTAAAAGAGAATCATGCACATATCAGCAAGAGTAATCCTGGGATATCTTTCGGGGAATCAAGAAGTTAATATTACAGCAAGAAGTCAAAATTATGGGGATTTTAAATCAGACTCAACACTTGGTGAGAGAAAACCCATAAATTTGACAGCTGTCTCAAAACTTCTTAGAAAATATATTGCCCTTGCCTAGCTACTTGGGGAGCACATAACAATAATAATGTCGTACCTGGAGGGAGCAATGCTCTACAAGAGATTCCATATCAATTATAAATACACAAAAGGAGAAAGAAATACATCAAATGAGTGAAGGCTTCATAGATTTTTAACCTTTGTTTGATCACCACCTGGCTATGGAAAGAATCACACTCAGTTGGAGAAGTCTGCAACAAGACCTGACTGGGGAATATGGGATAGAGGTATCAAACCATACAAACCAAACACTATATAACAACTTGGAGGAAATATGAACCAAGACTTAACTGGAAAAAATGGGATTATAAACCCAACACCACACCACAGCCTGTAGGAAACCCTTTAATTGATCAACAACTATAGAGGAAGCCAGACACGCATATACAAAGCAAATCGCAAGAAACAATCCTGATTGAGGAAGATTCTCGGCTTTGGGTAGACATGGCAACTATCTTGACAAGATCTGGAGATTCCCTTGGAAAAAATTGGTGTCCCAAGTTTACCGTGCTGATCAAGGTAACTTTTACAACTTACCTTTGGCTATGTGCTTTTAAGATAATCTTCCTGACCAAAAGGCTTATATAGATTTGTCGAATCTCGACGTAACTTCCCTAGATTGGCTGAATGTTTCATCCTCTTTGCTTAACAACTTCTTCTCAATGATATGCCCTTTGTTGATACTCAAATGTAAATTTCCATGATATCAAGCAATTGTTTTACAAGCATAAAAATGTTTATTCTACGAATGATAATTCTAATGCAACAATTATGTAAGTCTTGAAGATTTTATTTGAAAAGATGTGGCAAAACCTTGTGAACGAATCACTAGCTAGGATGTGACATTGATTTTTTGTATGAAAGATAACAAAAGCATATGATACCAATCACAATAATTTAGCAAAACTAATGGGAGTCAGGAAACACTATCTCATTGGAGTATGCTTTCGAAATAAACCCTGTTTCAATTAGGACTTTTGAAGGTTGTAACGTGGTTGGTTCACGGTTTTAGAAGAAAAAGATTTAAGGCTCAAAATATTTGGTTCCCACCCCATTCATGATGTTCTCCAGTCCTAATTTCAGTTAACTTGATACGAACATTCATCTCTTAAAATAAATTTCGAGATGGTTCAAGAATCAAACAAGGTTTTCATGCAAGTCACTCATTTTTGCTTCTTTTGGGTTTCTTGTCACACGACTATGTTCTTTGTTGAGGATTTTACGCTGTAATTCTTTATTGCATTTCAGGCTTTTTGGACAAATTCCTTTTGACTTGGACTCTGAAGTGCAGTGGGATGCCCTGACTTTTGCCTAAGCGACTTGTGTTTTCAAGTTCTGACTTAGCAGGGCTTTTTGTCTCTTTCTTTTTCATTAATTTTTTATTCATATTACCTTTTCTTTCCTTTTGAACATGTCGCTTGACTTCGAGTTATTTGTGACTTATTGGAATAATTGTGACTGCCCTATTTTTAGGTAGATGAAGGATAACCATTGTTGTATCGTCATCTATTGATCTGCTGATGTGCGAGAGATACCCATTGGGATAACGTCTTCTTTTGATGCACACTATTGATATGCGAAGATTAATCATTATGGTTTTGAATTTCCTCAACCTCTTGAAGGATAACCATTATTGTACCCTTAGATGCGCACTCTTGATGAAATTTGAATACTCAATCATATTAACTGAACACTACCCTGCCCCTGGTTAAAAATGAGGTTTTTTTTCTAAATAGAAAAACAAACTCCTATTCCAAGGCTTAAGGGGGTTAACAGAGGTTTCACTCCCTTATATCTTCGGTGTTTGAGGATCTGAAACAATGCTTATACATTTTCAATCGAGTTTTATCCAAAAGCATACAACCAGAAATTTTGCGCTTTAATATCATCATCCTCCCTCCAATCTCCGCCTAGGCAAGAGAATGGATAACAAGTTGGTATCATAATCCAAAAATCAATTTAATGTTAAAAACAAATTCGAGTGAAACGAATGGGTTTCTTCAAGATGAACATATTCGTTGTATTAAGATAATCATTCAAATGCAAACTGGTTCTTACATGCAAATAATGCAATGATAAACAAGAAAAATTATAAATGAGAAAATCAATAAAAATGCTAATAAACTAAGAAGGCTAATCTTCCTTAAACTCCAAGGTATTCTTCAATCATGTTTATTCTTCAGCAAAGATTTGAATTGAACCTCAAAACCAATATCCTTAATGACAAGATACTACTTTTGACAAATTTTTGGACTTCAGCTTTTAATAGAAAAAAATGTTCGATATTATGCCGAGGGGCTCCCTGATGAAAGACACATGGCAAATTAGCTTTTTAGTACTAAGGAATCTTCTCGGGAATCTTTGGTGGAGGTCAAGTCTAAACCAAATTTCTCTATATCAGGATAGGAAACAACCCTGTATAGGCTATTGGAAAGGGATCAAACTGAGTTTTCCTTTGATCATGGACTTGTTGGTTATGTTGACAAACTAAAGCAACAGGAGGTAAATTGAACACAGGGGTGACAAAGAAACATGCTAATTATGACGACAATTGTTTCTTCCTCTGGTTCTCTTCTTAGAAAAGTTACTATCAGACTTATTCACACCACTAGATGAGTCACCATCTTCAGATGAATACCCCTTTCGGACATCCTCTTCTAGAAGCACTCCCATATTCACTTTTTTCAAGGAAATCACTGGGCGCATGTCTATCAACTTCTCATGAAAAATGATTTCATAGTTTCCGTGAAGAACTTTTCCATCTCTCCTTCCTTCCCAGAAGGATTGACTTGGACAACAACCAAAGTTTTAACCAAAACAGTCAGATATTCCATACCAGTTTTCAAAGTAGTTATCTCTTTGCGGAGTTCAAAGATTTCTTACTTAGTATTTTCCATCTTCTCTTAGCACGAGTGTTGCACTGACGCGATAACTTGACTTCTAAAGACAAAGAGCAGAGGATAAGACTCCGCGAAACTCTTGAAATCAAGACAAAAGTGAGAATGATGCATGTTATGCAATGAAAATGATTGTTTAAAAGTTTTAAAACCAAGTTTTCGAAGAACTTTGGGACATTATAAACGAATTGAAAACATTAATTAAAAGACACAATTGGGATAACTGAAGAAAAAAACATTTCATTAATACTAGAAGGGTTACATTTGAAGTACAAAAATCCACTAATCCTACACAGGAGAAAGAGAAATCTAAATCATCGGGTCCACATGAACTGCATCCAAAGATGATCCAACACCGTGTTGTAACGTCTTCTTGAGCTTGAATTTGGAATGCTATAGGAAAATAAATCCTCTTGCACTCTTCTTTTCTATTTTGTTGATAATCGGGAAAATAAATCACTGACACAAATAATTGAGGAACTAGATCAAAGGTGTGGAGAAAATCCATCTTCAAGATAACTAATAGAAATCCATCTTTAATACAGCTAGGAGAACTTGAAATCCAGAGGACTAGATACCAAGGATTCATGCTTTCTCAACTCTTCTGAATCAGGACTCTTGACATTGTACTTCCGAGTACTCATTCCAAAATCCATAATTATAGAACTTGTGATGTTTACAAACAGAAATCTTAAGTTCCTTAAAAATTTGGTTAAGACAATGCTCATGGGTGTATGAATGCATGATGCAAGAATCACATACAAGATCACAAACACGGGGTTCATAGGTTTGAAGTCACGAGCATGAGGTCAAAGGTACTACCCACAAGGTATGGTATAATAGTTTATCACCTGCAGAACAAGGTTCTAAGAGGTTCCCAGAGTCTACATCCTTCCTTCGGATATTACCAACGTCCCGATTGACTAGATAATTAGCAATATTCTTAGGAAAAACTCGTCCAAGCGTAGCATCACGTGACTACCATTTCCGGATTACTCCACCATAGCTTCCGCACTAAACTTAAAAGGCCAAGATGGTTTAAAGGTTTTACGGTCCTCAGTTTCAGCAGGCTCCCAGGTCGAAAGCAGTACGTCTTCCTAATTACTCGATAAATGACATTACATTTAAAGGGGCATCCACTGAGTGGGGGATCTCATGTCTCCTTTTTTGGGATTACTCCCTCAAAGTTAACATGACTATACCGCCTGTCCTATCTTAAGTTTTCTCAAGTTCGGGTATAGGACTTATGAGAAATCACTAAGCACCCTGAAAACTAGGAAAATTTAGACAAACATATATACAACACATAATATACAACAAATAAAAACACATACATAAATAGAAACAAAGATGGGCTCAACCCACTTAGGGATGGACCAGCAATAGGTCAATCTTTCCCCAGTGAAGTCTCCATTTTTTCTGTAGTGGTAGAAAGGTTGAGACTAAGCCATTGGATTGACTTAACTCGCACAGACCAAATAAAAATCTCCATTGCGCTTTATTATTTCCATATGAATGGGAAAAGAGCGAATAACCCTATAGTGGTAGATATGTTGAGACTAATCCATTGGATTGACTTGACTCGCGCAGATTAAAATAAAAATCTCCACCGCGCTTTATTGTTTCCAAAGGAATGGGAAAAGAGTGAATCACCCAAAAAAGATGGGGAGAGAATCTAGGTAAGGGGGGGTGGTTATGCAAAGGAAGGTATTAGCACCCTAAACATCTACGGTACTCCAAAGGAACATCTTTGAAAATTTGTGTATTTTGGCTATAAATGTTGTATAAAAATAGATTGTGGAGATGAGAAAAGAAGTATTTTTTATGATTTTTCCACCTTCCGCAGTTGCGAACCTTTAGTGCCTACGTATCACCTTCCGTGTAATGGGGGATCAGGGTACTTGTAATTCACCTTTAAAAATTTTAAAGCACAAGTGTGTTGATTAATTTTAAGAGACGAGACATCATCTTCTTATCCGAGTGGAAGAACATACTTACTGCCCACGATCATGAAAAAGGAGAATTTGCGTCATCTCAAAGTGGAGGATATAGCTTGGATTTTAAAATCAACAAAGCCTCGCTCAACACCCAAGTGGAAAATATCACACTTCACTGCATATCATAGAAGTATAGCAGCTTGCATCACTACATTGATTGACAAGAGTTTAATCTTTTGAGAAAATTTTTTAAAATAAAAAGCCAAAGTGGAAAAATGGTTTGAAAGAGATTGATTGACTTTTAGTCTTCTCAAAAAAAAATGTCAAAGTATTATTAAGTTGTTTAAGGTGTGATTAGGAAAATATTTGTGAAAATGCATGGACCTAAGTCCAAGTTTATTGTGAAAGCATTTCAAGTTTGGAAAACAAGAAGAGTTTTCAAAATAAGGGAGAATATTTTTTGAAACTAAATAAGATGGGCGGAGATGAAGGGACTATCCTAAAGAATAAGGTAAAAGCTAGGGAAAATAACCATCTAGCCTACAACAATCCAACACTTGACATAATGAGTCAATGTAGAATTCCCATCCTTTGGATTAAAACCAAACAAGCAAGAATGATAAACCTCTTGAGAATACCAAACTTCGGATGCATTAAGTCTTCTCAAAAATTGGGCAGAGTAACGACTGTATACAGATGAATTCTCGATCACAGATAAAACATGTAATCAAAATAACCTTCACATAAAGCAAACAAACAACCCAATGTCTTGGGGTAAACCCCGAGAACTCCAGACAAAATAACAGTTGAGGTTACAAGGTCTCAAGGTAGGTCAAGGCTTCTAATCCTAAGTCCAAGAAGTCCATAACTCCAAAATGCCAAGGATAGTAACCAAATAGTCCAAGTAACATTGAAGTTTTTATTGTTCAAGTTGGTTATTAGGTATCTTCAAATATAAAATGAGAAGCTCAAGTGAGCAACGATGAAAATAGCATGAAATGTAGATGCTAAAATAAATGGTGCTTAAGCATAAGGTAAGAGCATAAATACAAAGGTAATTGTTAGAAATTAGGAGTTATTTGAATGACAATCTTGAAACTTGCATTTGAAACTCATTAGAAGATTGATAAAATCAAATCCTCTCAACAACAAGTTTCATTTGCTTTATCTCAAGTAAATCATTCATTTAAAATTCTCAAGGCACCAATAAATGATCAACGATGTTTAAGTGATTCACTTTGACCAAAGCTTATGAAGATCCATTACAGGATTGATATGACCAAAGCCTCCTAACAATGAATCTCAAGGTTATTGGATCAAAGGATTCAAATTAACATACTTGGGCTTACAAACATGTGTTTGGGCCACAAATGATTATTTCTCGAATCGGGACAAAATTTAGTGCTATGTTAAGCAATCGTAAGTGGACTTATATAGAAGTCACACCTATTTTGAGGCCGATCAATTCAATCTTTGTACCGTATGTTAGGAGAAATAATATGTAAATTATTCTCCAACAACATGTAGGACAAGTGAGAAGAGGATGAGATGAAGAGGGAGGAGATGAAATGAATTGTTAATATACAGCCCGATCAAAATTAATTAAGTAACTAAATAAACTATATCATTTTTAGTTACTAAAATTAATTAACCAAAATAATTAATAATAATATTTTTTGTTTAATTATTTATTTAAAATCAAAGAAAAGTATTTTTTTTAATTTTTTTATTTGATATAAAAAATTATTTAACAAAAAAAAATAATACAAAAGAAACTAAAAAAATAAAGAATACAAATGTTAATGGGCCTAGAATCAGCAGTTTGGAGAGGGTGCTAAAAATAATTTGTTGGGCCCATGTACAATAAACCCATGTGTTGGTTGAAGGTTCGTTGATTCTATGTGAGGCGCTTTAGTGGGGTGCATAGTGGTTGCTCTATTCTGGTGTGTTTGATCTGATTTGAAGAGATCAAGTGGTGAAGGAAACAAGGGCACACAAAGAGCCACTGAAAATTATCTGCACATGATTAGAGGACAGTCACAAGGGCGGTGGCACTTGTCACTGCCGGATTAGTGAGGTTAACAAAACATAATTAAAAAATAAAATGAAAGTTTAATTGGAAAACAAATGAAATAGAGATTAAGAAATCTCTATCAGCCTTTGTTCTTATTCTCTATCGTTCTCTCTTGCCACTTTATGCGGGGCTCGATGGAGAAGAAGTTTCCCCCGCACCGGAAATCGCCTGGCGGCAGTGGCAGCGGTGGAGATGTTATGATCTCAAATTGTTTTACATTTCTTTGTCCGTCTTCTTCTCCTGATTATTAATCCATGCTTCTATTTTTTAGAAACTTGATCATTTGTCGTAGATCTGAAAGGGGAAGATTGAAACCCTAGTGCTCCGATCACAACAGAAATTGGTGAGGACGATGAGATTCGGACTCTGGGGCGGGAAATTGGACTCTCTGAAGCATTGTGATGCTAATGGTATCTCTCTTCTTCCTTCTCTCAGCCTCGTTATGTTAACGGTATCTCTCTTCTTCCTTCTCTGTAACCTTGTGACGATAACGATATCTCTTTTTCTTCCTTCTCTCGGCCTCACGGTGTTTAATTCTGAAGGGTTTGTTTTTGTTTTGGAAAATAATGTTACTAGTTAGGTTTGGTGCTTGCTCGGCCTTTTAGGTTTTGTTGGTTTTCTCAATAACTCTGTGATAATTCTTCTTCTGATAGAAGAAAGTGATAATTGGGGTTTTTCTGTGGTTTGTGAGACGCGGGTTTTTTCCTGATATTTTCTTCAACTGCCCTCATTTATGTGCAATTGAATTATTTTTATACTGATTGGGAATTCTGTTTTTTGCTATGATATTGGGACTTCTGAGTTGATCTTTTACAAGCATCCTCGTGAATTTTTATGGGATTTGATTTTGTTGCTTCTGTTTTGTTATTTTGGGCTGATGTGTTTGTACTTGTTGTTGTACTAACCGTGAGATTGTACTCCTTTGGGTAAAGCTATGATTTCAGTACTAGGTTGTACTGTTGCAGTTTTTACCTCTTTACTTTTTACCTCTTTTTGTGAACCAAAAACACACATTTTTTTGTGATTTGCAAAAGGAGTTGTGATTCTAATTTTGAAATGAACAAACATGAGGCTTTGAATGTTGGGCTGGGTTGTTGCTAATCTGACTTTGCTTTTTTTTGTTAAAATTTGCTATGATATAGTTTTGAGCCTTTTCTTTTTGAAATATTTCTATTTACACCTCCTTTTTGTGAACCAAAACAAAAGTTTCTTTTTGTGATTTGCAATAGGAGAAATGGCCCATGACTTATCACTTAGAAACTGACTTTGTATGAGGCTTTTCTTAAACATGATGAAAATAAACCCTTAATTCGGATTCCTTCAACCAACCCTAATGATGAGGTTTGCAAAACTCTTTCTTTAAAATTCCTTCTTTGCTCATATTTTTATTGTCTTACTAATTATGTCTCTTTCTTTTCTTTTTCATGTGTTGTTGAATGATGTTGGTGAACAAGATGAGAGCCATGGCTTATGCTTTGAAGAAGGTGGTGATTCATTGAAGAAATTGTCATGGCAAAAAGATCAGTTCAAGGAACTTTGGAGTTTAGATTTAGAAGTGTTTTGAATTATTATGACATGTAATCTTTGTAATTTGGTAAACACTTGTGAGTTTCAAATGTAATGATTTAGAAATTCAATCACAACTTCTATATCTTCTCTTTGAAATCTTAGATTCAAAATTGTAACATGTAATTGTAACTTGAAATTTGGTTCTTGGAATTTGAATGAATCATGGGAGAAGTTGAATATATTGGAGAATGATAAATGAAAAGCACTTGAGATCTTGATGAATATCTTAGTTTATTTTCTTTAGAATCATGAATTCTCCAATTTTTCATTGGAATCATTTAGTCTTAAAAATTTAACTTGAATGATCTAAATATCTCTTTGAATCCTTCTTGAATTTTGTATGAATCTAACTTGAGTTGGAAGCTTGAAATTCAAGTAAATTCCTCTTTATGCACTTAAGATATTTGGAATAAAAAATCAAATATTGAATTTCATTGAAGAAGCTTTAAATAATGACAAGTCTTAAGATCTTTAAGCTTGGAATAAAAGTGCTTGAAATATTTGATGAACACCTTAAATTTTAAGGAACGTGAATCTTCAAATTTTGACAAAAATGGCCTTGAAAATGGATATCTTTACAAAAAAACACGGCCCTTATTTTGAGTGATCACAAGAAAGATATATGAAGAATTAGAGATTAAGAACATTATAAGCCCGAAAAAGGACCCATAATGTTTCATTAAATCTCATGGCTTTCTAAGCACCAATCATTCTCTCTCTTTGAAGAAAACTTATAGATAACATCTTGAAGAGTATCGTGAAAAAAGAATCGTCCCAAAATGATGAAAATTGAAAGAATTATGATCCTCAGAAGTTGGACAAAAGTCACTTAAAAATAGGTCAAGGTCACAAAACGACCTCTAATGCACTCGAACTTTTGATGGCCTTCTACACATAAATAGCTCTTGACTTGTAAAGAGAAGTTGGAGATGACGCCAAGGAGATTCATATGCTGGAAGAATCACTCAAAAAATATTGAACAATAAGGACGTTATGATCATTCGAACTCAAACTTGAAAATGTTGACTTTTGGTCCAACAACTTCAAATCTACTCGCGAACTTGATCTTTTTCACAACCCAATATACTATTACTAACATATGAACTTGAGACGTCGAAGAAGGAATGGAAATAAACACATGAACCTATCTCAAAGAATCTTGAGAATTAAGTAACCAGACTCGTCTTAACTATGCTGAATGAAACTCGAGTATAACGTGACCTAAGATTATAGATCACCACTCTGAGCCATAGGCTTTTGGGAACTATTTTTGTCTTGAGCAAACCATAACCCTAACCGGAGAGTCATCACCTAAATTTCTTGATCCCAAACCTTGTCTTATAAGAAACAAAATAAAAAAACAAATTTTGGGATTTTTGTTAGAAGTCAGTAAAATATAAAATACATATATACAAGGCACACGATTCAAGGGGCTTGGTGATCTCTCAAGCAAACTTAAAGATAAGATATTGTAGAAGGAGTATCCAAACCCTAATGCATGATCTTCTGTATTGATGGTATGAAATGATATAGGGATCTTAGGGGGGAAAATTGGGGTACAACACTTTGCAAACCAAATTTCCTTGAGAAACTCAAAACTCTAATTGTAGACCTTTGGCTTAGGAGGTGAGTTGATTGGTCATCCCTTGAGATTGTTGAGTGTTTGAGAAGCCTTGAAAGAATTTCTTGAGAAAAATGGGAGGGATAATTTTGGGTTACAACAACTGCCCCTGTTCAATCTTCTTAAACCTGAAGAGTTAGATGGGCATGTTCGCCTTTCTTGACTTTAAGGAAGAGGATTGAACACTTAAATGCCTAGAAATTTGCACTTTCCTGTGAAAGAAGTAATGATGTTGGTTGATTGTATCGGGAATGGGCTTATAGAGGCCATTTAGAGAGGTGACGGAGAGTCATCGGAGATGGACTTATAGATGCCCTCCAAAGTAACTGTTGACTTCAACTGGAAGAAGTATCCGAATAAATCTATGATTAATTTAATTTGAGCCAGAAGATGTCTATGCTTGTCTGCAACTGGAAAAAAGTATCAGAATAAATCTAATGGTTGATTTAATCTAAGCCAAGAGCTTTTTGCGACCGTCTTCAACTGGAAGAAGTATCAGAATAAATCTTTGGTGTATTTAATCTGAGCCATGAAAGGTCTATATTTGTCTTCAACTAGAAGAAGTATCAGAGTAAATCTTTGGTCAATTTAATTTGAGCCAGAAGCTATTTGCGATCGTCTTCAACTGGAAGAAGTATCAGAATAAATCTTTGGTCAATTTAATCTGAGCCAGAAGAGGTCTCTTTGTCTTTAACTGGAAGAATTATCTGAACAAATCTTTGGTCGATTTAATCTGAGCCAGAAAAAGGTCTGCTGGAAGAAGTATCAAAATAAATCTTTGGTCGATTTGATTTGAGCCAAAGGATACTTGTGCTCGGTTTTATCTGGAAGAAGTATCGGAATAAATCTATCTTGATTTAAACCGAGCCAAAAAATGTTTTCGACTAGAAGAAGTATCAGAATAAATACACGCTTGATTTAAGCTGAGCCAGAAGATTTTTTTACAACTGATTCCAACTGGGAGAAGTATCAGAATAGATCTATGGTTGGTCCATCTGAGCCAGAAGATGCATATGTTTGACTTTGACTGGAAGAAGTATTAGAATAAATATATGGTTGATTCAAACTGAGCCAAAAAATGATGCCTTGACTTTAACTGGGAGAAGTATCAGAATAAATCTTTGGTCGATTTAATCTGAGACAGAAGTAATCTGTGACCGTCTTCAACTAGAAGAAGTATCAGAATAAATCTTTAGTCGATTTAATCTGAGCCAGGAGAGGTCTCTTTGTATTTAACTGTAAGAAGTATCAGAATAAATCTTTGGTCGATTTAATCTGAGCCAGAAAAAGGTCCGCTCGAAGAAGTATCAAAATAAATCTTTGGTCGATTTAATCTGATCCAGAGGATGTTTATGCTCGTCTTTATATGGAAGAAGTATCAGACTAAACCTATACTCGGTTTTATCTGAGCCATAAAATATCTTCAATTGGAAGAAGTACCAGAATAGATCTTCACTCGATCTAAGTTGAGCTAGAAGAATGTCTACTGGAAGAAGTATCAGAATAAGTCTTATGGTCGATTTAAATTGAGCCAACAGATATTTATGTTTGACTTAATCTGGAAGAAGTATCAGAATAAATCCATGCTTGATTTAGTCTGAGCCAAAATATGTCTACGATCGTCTTCAACAGGGAGAAGTATCGGAATATATTTATGCTCGATCTAAACTGGGCCAAAAGATGTTTTCTTTGAGCAGACTGTCTAGTCACACAAGTAATTGATGGTATTTGTTTGTTTGACTGATCTTTCCTGAAAAGGTAAAGAGTTAGTTGTATGCAATGTCATGATGTATGAAATGCATTGCATAATGATATTCTCAAAATAAATGAGATTGTGTTATATGAATTTTGTATGCATATGTTATGCTATTCGTAAATGATGTATGAGTATGAAATGTTATTGCAATGCATTTGTAAACTCGGACAACATAGTTGTCTGTGAAAATAAACCCTGGTTGTGGTTGGGGATAAAGAGTATGTGTATCTTCAATCTTCTGGGAATTGTTTCTGTCGGGAATTCCTGCTCTCTGTTTGAGGGAACTCCGTTGGGGAATCTTGATTTCTGCTTGGGGGAGAAGAGTTAAAAACTTTGGTTATTCCTTGCTCTACTGGGGGTTATAATTCTTGTATACCCTGCCTGGGGATAAAAGAGATGGGTAACCTTTTGACTCGTTTGGGGAGAATAAATTTGACCGATATCTGGTCCAGTTCTAGGTTCTGTAGCAACTCTCTGGGGACAACAATATAGGTTGTCCTTTGTTGGAGACAGTGATCCTACTGGTAATCTATGGTAGAAGCAGACCCAGGCTGGGGAGATTGAACTTCTTTGGGGAAATAAACCTTGTTGTGGAAATAAACCCTGTTGACAGAAATCTGAACTCCACTGGGGAAGTAAACTCTATTGATGGAGGGATACTCTACTGAGGGAAACTCCTTACTGAGAAGAATGAGTTCTGCTGGAGAGAAGCAATTTGCAGGGGATTTTACAGTTTTGAAAAACTCAGTTGGGGAAGGAAATTTCCATAAACTATAATGATTGGGGTTCCGTAGATGGGCGATATTACTGGGAAGAAAACTACACTCCTTTATCTGCCAGAGTGATCTGTCGGGGAAGTTGCGGGGAATGTATGAACTTGCAAAGATTACTTTGTAAGGATAATCTCATGGAAGTGGCTCTATGGGGATTTGTGGATGGCTTGGACCTTATCCCAACTCCTAGAGTCGTGAGTAAATGCTTATTCTTATTTTTGTGCATTTATTTGTTAACAATCAATTGTATTCATATGCATATGTTCATTCAATTTTAGTCATTGGACGTCTTGCAAACAAAACAGAAAAAGTAAAAACAAGGAGTTTGAATTTTGAAATTGTATTTCATTGAGAGTTTGCCCATAAATGAGAGATTTTGTACAAACAGACAAAGATCCCAATAAGGGCAAATCATCATGAAATGAAAAGAATACAAAGTGTAAACAAGATAAATAGCTATGTGAAAATAATCCCGTCGAGTTCCAACTCTACTATTGCCCCAATGTCTTCCAGCATCCCGTCCCTTGCTGTCGGAAGAAGTGGATTAAATTGACCTGTACCGTTTGAACTTTGACTTTGGTAATAAGCTTGTTGTAAGTGATCCAATGGGGACATATTCGTACACTTTAATCCCTAATTTTTTTCCTGGACCTCCCTTTCGGGTTTTCAGTCCACCGGATACCCTTTTTTTCCCAAGCCGCCATTTCAGGTTTTTGACTTGCCGGGTGTATGGTTTTTTATATATATCCCTGATTTATGCCCAAACCTTTTTGGTTCGCTGGGATGCCTTTATTTTTTCCTAGGTCGGTCAACCTAGCGGGCCGTTTTTATGTGTAGTATCTTTTAACTATTTCCACATTCACAGGTGTGATACGGTGGCAGAACCGACTATTTTATACCGGTTTGCATTTTGCGCTTTTTTGTTTGCAAAATGTCGCGGTAAGCAAGAGTCGCCACCGACTTTTATTTCATCCAATCATGGAAAAGGAAAAAGAACAGAAAAAACCTTTTTTTGAGATATTCTGAGTACGGGGGGTAGATTATAGAAAGGGAAAGTGCTAGCACCCTTTCTATCCATGGTTTTCCATGTGCTCTTAGGTACTTGCTCATCTTTTTAAAATTGCTTGTGTGTGTGCTTGCTTTGAAAATTTTACTTTGTGATAACCATTGTATCAGTCCTCAAGGATGTGACGAAGTTGTTTTGAAAATTGTTTTGAAAAGTGTTTGGGTAAAAAGATTTGCTTTGAGCAAGTACCAACTAGCATCTACCTACTCGAAAATAGATCATTTTTATTCTATTTCCTTTAGACAGCACTGTCCCACTATTATGGAGTAGGTAGCACCGTCGTTGGAGTTTGTAAGGGACGTTTGAAAGGGACGAATACAATCACTAAAGCAATAGTCATAAAATTTTAGTAGTAACCCTAGAGTCTTGAGATCTTTTCGAGGCAACATTCGAATGGAACAATTTGATCTCTTTAGACTAGAGGGCAACCACTAAAATCTCTTATGCTTAATGATTGTGTACCGAAGGCTACCGAAGCGAGGTAAACCCTAGGAATGAACATGTGCGAGGGATTTGTTTCAGTTATTTTAATCTTTGCAAATTAGGGTTTTCTAACTGTTTTAATTTTTTCATGCATTCTTGCCATACAATCCTATTAGCCATACATCTAGACAGTTAATAATTTGCTGAAAGTATAAGCGGAAATAAACCTAGCTATTACATGGCTTTAACAGTTACATAATTGCCTTGACGGGAAATTAAAAGCACGGAATTTAAAACCCTAATTAAAACTATTACAACCTTGAAACAGTTACAAAATAATGGCAAAAATAATAACAAGCGTGCGGCAAATTAAATGCGAGAAAAATTAGGGTTTTAACCATTAACTAAATCTAATTGCAATCGATTAAAGAAATAATCATTTTTGGTCGTTTTTTTTTTGTTATTTTAAGAAAATAAGGAATAATAAAAAAAGGGTACCTAATTAATAATTAACTTAAATTAAAAAAAATAATTAAATCACCAATTTTTTGTGTTTTTGTTTGAAGAAAAGAAAATAATAAAATCAAGAATTTAAACCTATTTTTCTAATTGATTTTAATTATAAAAACAAGTTAAAGTTTCCCTAAATTAAATTAAGCTAATTAATTCAAAATTAAATTTGATAATAAAAACTAATTCTAAATTTGTGAATTCTTGATTTTGGGATTTTTATAAAAAATTGATTTTAAAAAAATAAATAATAAATTGCAAAGAATAAAGAAAAATAATATAAAAAAAGATTTAGAAATGG
This sequence comes from Vicia faba, assembly GCA_948472305.1. NCBI lineage: Eukaryota > Viridiplantae > Streptophyta > Magnoliopsida > Fabales > Fabaceae > Vicia > Vicia faba. Next base: position 1,351,324,419 of record OX451740.1, read on the forward strand.
GCCTGTGTTGAATAGTAATGCTGGGGGTGTTGAACTGAAAATATTTGGCCCATTAAGCTCCAGGCCTGGTCAGCGCTGGATCTGGTGTACTGTTGGCTTGCATGGTGTACCATGGGCCTTCAAGGGAGGAGCGTGAGATCTTTCCAGCTGGGCATCCAGTGGATGAGTGTTGATGGTGCATGGTAGGCGTGGGGTGATGTATTGCATGGAATTGGCCTGAAATTATTAAGAAAATATCAAAATGCACACGCTTGGGATCGAACCCAGGACGTGTGCATCAAAGGCATGCTTCCTAACCATCTGCGCTGGACTTGTTAGTTGTACATATAATAAAAGCAATAAGTCAAAAGAAAAATCAATTGCCATGCCCAGAAAACGCGCGTATTTTCAAACGCTCCAATGGTGGCTTGACACGCCATCGTCTTCTCCCTTGAACCGTTGTTTTAGATGGGAGACTTTTACCTACGGACGTTCGTTTGTAGCTATAACCCTGTCAATCTCAAAAATCCTGTATACGCAATATAAATTCAATTGGTGACCATGAATCAACTGGGTTTGAAGCATTGATCATCATGGTACCCAATATGAGAGCCAATTGTTCCTGTATTAAAAACCCCTAAAACAAACTCGTAAACCCTAACAATGGCGTTACACGATCCCTGTGCAGAAACTCAAATCAAAGCATTCAAAAATGTTGCAAGCATGACAATAAACATGGATATGTGATTAAAATTTATTTATGATGCGTAAATCAATGGATTCCAACTTTGAAAAAAATGCAAATCGTGATATCTCTAGGGGCGATTTCTGGATGCTTTGAGGCTAGCAAACGATGCTATTAGCTTCCTAAGATGTCCATGAATGGATTAGAAGTCTTGGAATGGTTTGAGTTGGCCTGTGGAAGAAGATAGGTCTCACACTTTTCTTTGAAATTTTGCACTTTTGTTCTGCCTCTTTTCACAACTCTCGCCCATGTTCTTGCCTTGGATGTGTTCAATATATATCATAGAGAGAATTAGGGTTGTAAAATTGATTACATCTTTGAAATTTTTGAAGATTTGATTTGATTCTCATGGCATATGTAAACTTGCTATATTGAGAAAAATTATACCTTTCTTATACCAATCAGCCTTGATTCGAATTGATCATGATATCCTGGCATTATTTGATTGAAATCCTGTCCAAAAATCAGATCACAACATATCTTTTCCATTATTCATCAATTATTTGATTTAATTAAAATTTTAATTAACAAAAAATCAAAATAAATTGAAAAGTGAAGCAAATAACATGGGGTTGGATATTTGGGTCGTGGATCATATTATAAGTGAGGTGCAAGTATAAAAAGTTAGGCCCACTTGGCAAAAAATGCAATTTTGAGCCCATTTGACTTTATGCAATTTTGCGAAAAAGGTCAACTTTGACAAGGCATATCTCCTCCAATTTTAAACCTAGAGAATTGTTCTTGGACTTTTTAGAAAGATTAGGATGTCCCCTAAGAAAACTTTTGGTCTCATCTCAATTGAGTCTTCCATGTTCATGTATGAAGCTTTGACCCAAAAGGTGTTTTTGTTGACTTTTCAAAATGACCCATAATGTCAAAATTCATATCTTTTTATGGGTGCATATTTTTAACTTGTGAGTTGAAGATGAATTGTAGGTAATTGCATCCTCTTCAAAATGAGCTTTGGATGGAAAATTTCTTATAAAGTATGAAGAAGTTAGCCCTGGTCAAAGTTGGGTTGGCTTTTCCTAAGAAACCCTAATTTAGTAACTTTTGGGTTTTGATGAATTTGGAGCATTCCTTGAGGAATCATGATCAACCCTTGATCAAATGATGGATAACACTTCAAAATTATGATGTTGACCAAAAATCTTGAGGTTTGACTGTATGTGGGCCACAGTTGACTTTTGACCTAGTATAGTTGATTTTCAGGCATTTGAGCAGTTGGTTGGGCAAACTTCTTATGAAAGGCATGAAACTTGACATGTAGGGTCTTGGGAACATAATAAGACCTTGGAAAAAATATGAGACCTTTGTGGTCCACCCATCTTGATGAAAATAGAAACCCTAATTTGGGGTATACTACATTAGGAGAGAGTTTGTCTGGTTAACTCTTGAACTTCCTTGAACAACTTGGGGACCTCAATTGACATTTGTTGAGTAAAATGAGAGGGAAAATTTTGGGGTACAACAGGTGCCCCTGTTCAATCTTCTTAAACCTGAGGATGTAGATTGGTTGCTCTACCTTTCGTGATCTGAAGGTGGAAGATGATTGAACACTAGAGTGCCCAGAAATTTGCACTCGCATGAAGTGGCGCTTGATTTGAGATATCAGGAATGGGCTTACAGATGCCATCCTGGATGTGACGGAGAATCGTCGGAGATGGGCTTGAAGATGCCATCTAGATAATGTTGATTTCCTGTCTTGGGAGAAATAGAGTTTTAGGAGCTTTAGTTGTCTGTTACTCTACTGGGGAATAACTCTGGCTTGAGGAAGCGGAAGTGTACTGCGTATCTGGTCAGGGTAGATGCTACACCGCGTTTTATTGGGGAAACGCGAAACTAATCATGTTTGATCGTGTCCCGGTCTTACAGTGTTGTGGACCGTTGTTTGGGGATAAGAGAGGGGGAACCTGGATAGTAAGGTTATGAGAAGGAACCTAGATAGTAGGGTTACTTAGATATGAAAGCCTAGATAACAGGGCTGTGAGAAGGAACCTGGATAGTAGGGTTACTTCGATATGAAAGCCTAGATAGTAGGGCTGTGAGAAGGAACCTGGATGGTAGGGTTACTTCGATATGAGAGCCTGGATAGTAGGGTTGTGAGGAGGAACCTGGATAGTAGGGTTACTTCTATATGAAATCCTGGATAGTAGGGTTGTGAGAAGGAACCTGGATGGTAGGGTTACTTCGATATGAGAGCATGGATAGTAGGGCTGTGAGAAGGAACCTGGATAGTAGGGTTACTTTTGATATGAAAGCCTGGATAGTAGGGCTGTAAGAAGGAACCTGGATGGTAGGGTTACTTCGATATGAGAGCCTAGATAGTAGGGCTGTGAGAAGGAACCTGGATAGTAGGGTTACTTTAATATGAAGGCCTGGATAGTAGGGCTGTGAGAAGGAACATGGATGGTAGGGTTACTTCGATATGAGAGCCTGGATAGTAGGGCTTTAAGAATGAACTTGGATGGTAGGGTTACTTCGATATGAGAGCCTGGATAGTAGGGCTGTGAGAAGGAATCTGGATAGTAAGGTTACTTCGAAGCGATAATGTAGATTAATTGACCCGTTTGATTTCGGGAACTGAGTTTCCATTAGTCGTCTGTAGATATGATTTGTATAACTGCTGAATTTGTCAAAGCTAATCCTCTTTTCCTGAAAAGATATCAGGGTTAGTTATATGTGATACATAAAATGCAGGGTGAGATGATATTCTCAAAATAAATGAGATTATGTTGTATATGTCATGTATGCGTATGTCATAATGTATGTTTATGAAATGCTATCGGGGTATGCTCGCGTCTGGGAAAATAAATCCCTGATTATTGCTGGAGAGTTGTAAATATTCCATCGGGAAGAAGATGCTTGAGAATAAGCTCTGCGGGGACCAAACTTTGGGGGAGGAGATACTTTGTTAGTAGACCTGCCAATCTGGAGGAACAAACTTAGCCGGGAATGAAATTAAGTTGCTGGAGTTGATGAGTTCTGTTGGAGATTGAGCTTCTGCCTCTATAGAAATAAACTCCGCTTGGAGGATGAATTTTACTAACTAGTCTGCAGTTATGAACCTTGGCTGGGGATAGTTACATCCTATTTCGGGAAAACCGACATCAATGCCTTTGGGTAATTTTACTCTGTGGGAAGTGTATGTACCAATAATCATGTTCCAAAGCTGACTCTATCCCGATACCTGTTGGGCAAAGGAACCGTCGGGTTTGGTGCTTCTTGTTTTTTCCCTGTTTCTGGAATTACGAGTAATTGTCTTTTGTTTCTTATGTAAATATTTATGAGCAGCAATTATTTTCAAATGCATATATAAAAAATAAATCGTTGTACGTTCTCGCAAAACAAACAGAAAAAGAAAAAACAGATTGAAGTTCTTTGTGAAAATGATTTGTATTGATTTTGAAGTTGGCCTGTAATAGGCATTTTGTACAAGAAGGCTGATGTCCTAGTAAGAGAGCGCCGCCGAAAGATAGAAATTATACAATTTGTGTAAAAGAAAGAAAAACAGCTATGTGAAACGACCCTGTTGGGTTCCAACTCTGCTATTGCCTTTATATCTTCAAGCATCTCATCACTTTGCTACTTAGCCGAAGGTTGATCAGATTGATTAGCGTCGTCCGAGCTTGATAGTCGATACCGAAGTCTGGTCGCAAGATGATCCAATGAGACATAGTGATACGCTTCAATCCCTAACTTTTTCCTGGACTTCCCCTTCGGTTTTTCAATCCACCGGGATACCCTTTTTTTCCCAAGCCTCCCTTCTGGGTTTTCGACTTACCGGGTGTACAGATTTTTTCATTTTCATCCCTTACTTTTTCCCAAACCCTTTTGGTTCGCCGGGAAGCCCTTATTTTTGCCTAGGCAAGTCGACCTAGCGGGTCTTTGATTATGCGTAGTATCTTTTCACTATGTCTGTATTGACAGGGTGAGGAAGGTCGTCACCATCCATGTTGGTTAGAATCATAGCTCCTCCCGAGAAAATGTTCTAAACCACAAATGGCCCTTCGTACGTGGGAGTCCATTTTCCCCTGGGATCACCTTGCAGCAGTATGATGCGCTTGATTAATAGATCCCCGACTTGATAATCTTGGCGTATGACTTTCTTGTTAAAAGCCTTGATCATTCACTTTTGATATGCCTGACCATGGCAGATAGCAGTAAGCCTCTTTTCATCGATTAGATTTAGCTGATTAAGTCGGGTTTGGATCCAGTCATCTTCATTCAAACCCGCATCCTTCATAATTCTGAGAAAAGGTATCTGGACTTCTATGGGAAGGACTTCCTCCATTCCATATATCAGAGAGTAGGGTGTTGCCCCTATCGACGTCTATGTTGAGGTACGGTACCCATGAAGAGCGAATGGTAACATCTCATGCCAGTCTTTATATGTCACTGTCATCTTTTGTACAATCTTCTTGATGTTCTTGTTAGCTGCTTCAACAACGCCTTTCATCTTCGGCTGGTAGGGAGAAGAGTTATGATGGTGTATCTTGAACTGTTTACAGAGCTTGGTAATCATCGTGTTGTTGAGATTTGTACCATTGTCCGTAATAATCCTCTCTGGTACACCATATCGACAGATCAGGTTATGTTGGATAAATCGTGCCACGACATTATTGGTTACTGTAGTAAAGGAAGCTTCCTCAACCCACTTTGTGAAGTAATCAATGGCTACTAAGATGAAACGATGCCCTTTAGATGCAGTAGGTCTGATCTCGCCGATCATGTCGATGCCCCACATCGCAAAGGGCCAAGGAGCTGTCAAGATGTTCAGAGGAACTGGAGGCACATACACCTTATCATCATAGATTTGGCATTTATGACAGGTTCGAGAGTGCTGATAACAATCGGCTTCCATAGTGGACCAGCAATATCCTGCCCGTAGGATCTTCTTAGCCATGGTATGTCCATTGGAATGGGTTCCGAAGGTTAATTCATATAGATCTGTCATGATCCTCTCTGCCTCCCTCTTGTCTACACACCTTAGTAGTGTGGAGTCATGGTTGCGTTTATAGAGAATCTTGTTACTGAGGAAGAACTTTGCAGCAAACCTTCTCAGAAACTTCTTATCATTGACAGATGCCCCTTTAGGATACTTCTGAACCTCGAGATATCTTTTGACTTCGTGAAACCAGGGTTTGTCTGCCACTTCTTCAGTGTCGATCTCACAGTACTATGCGGGTTCATCCAACCTCTTAATGGTAATTTGGGGAGCTTCATTGTCCCACCTAACTTTGAACATAGAAGACATGGTAGCTAGCGTGTCCGCCAACTGGTTCTCTTCTCGTGGGAAATGTTCAAAGGTTACCTCCTCAAAGTGTGGGAGCAATGTTAGTACGTACTCTCTGTAAGGAATGAGATTCGGGTGCTTCGTATCCCACTCGCCTTTGATCTAACTTATCACCGGAGTGGAATCCCCGAATACACTTAAGAACTTAATCCTTAGGTCAATAGCAGCTCGAAGACCCATGATACATGCTTCATACTCCGCCATTTTGTTGGTGCAGTTGAAACATAATCGGGTGGTGAATGGAGTATGACAGCCCTCGGGATATATGATTATAGCGCCAATGCTGTTACCCAATGCATTTGAGGATCCATCAAAATACATAGACCATCGGGATCCTTCCTCAGGTCCTTCATCCGGTCCAGGTTCTTCATAGTCAGTCACCAACATAATATTCTCATCCGGGAACTCAAAATTCATGGACTGGTAGTCATCCATGGCCTGATGAGCCAAATGATCAGCCAATACACTCCCCTTTATAGCTTTTTGGGTCGTATATTGTATGTCGTATTCGGTTAAGATCATTTGCCACCTTGTTATCCTTCTGGAGAGAGCGGGCTTCTCGAAAATGCATTTGATCAGATCCATCTTTGATATCAACAAAGTAATGTGAGTCAGCATATATTGTCTCAATTGGCGAGCAGCCCATGCCAGAGCGCAGCCAGTTTTCTCGAGCAATGAGTATCGGGTCTCACAGTCGGTAAAATTTTTGCTAAGGTAATAAATGGAAAGCTCTTTTCGACCAGACTCGTCATGCTGCCCCAGCACACACCCCTATTGAATTGTCTAGCACTTTCAAATATAATATCAAAGGTCTTCCTTTAACCAGAGGTATCAGAATGGGTGTGATCGGTGGGAATGAGAACTGACTATTTTGGAATGCTGGTTCGCGTTTGTGTTTGTTTTCGCAAAATGTCGCGGTAAGTAAGAGTCGCCACCGTCTTTTATTTTATCCAACAAGGAAAGGACAAAAGCACAGAAAAATTCCTTTTCGAGATGTTTCTCGGGTTTGGGAGGTAGATTATAGAAAGGGAAGGTATTAGCACCCTTTCTATCCATGGTTATCCACGGGCTCTTAGGTACTTGTTCACTATGTTTTCAAAAGTTTGCTTTTCTTTGTGATTGTGGGTTTTGAAAAGAGTTTTGTTTTTGAAGAGAGTGTAAGTGCGAAAAGTTTTGTTTTGTTTTAAAAGGAGCAAGTACTTAAGAACCTCTACCTACTCAAAAAGGAATTAAACTGTGCAAATGTCCTTTAGACAGTGTTATCCCACTATTGAGGAGTAGGTAGCACCGTCGTTGGAGTTTTAAGGGTCAATTCGATTTAAGGGACGTGTGGTCACTAAAGTAATATTAGGATGCTTTAGCGGTAACCCTAATGTCTTAGATCATTTTTATCGAGGCAACCATTTCGAGGCAACTTTGATCTTTGGACAGGAGGGCTACCTCTAAGACTTCCTATACTCAATGACCACGTTCGAGGCAACCAAGTGAGGCGTACCCTAAGATGGGCATGTGCGAGTGTGTCAATTTTCAGTTATATTGTCTTTGTACATGTTATGGTGAGCTACGGTTGATTTTAAATTAAAGGTTAATCTTGTCATGCAATCCTAGTTAGCATACATCTAAACAGTTAATATATGTACAGGAATTTAAAGTTCGGGAATTGTAAATCCTACGCTATTACAAGGCTTCGGGAAGGGGGATTATTTACATGTCCAAAATTGGGGGAATAAAGCAGAAAAGTGTGAAAGGTCTTAGTTAAGCTATCACAAACCAATAGGCAGTTATAATAAAATAAACGCGCACGAATCTGAACATAACCTCTAAAAATCCTAAGAATAAAATCTTTTTGTTGTTTTATTTTATTTTGGGAAAATGATCTAAATCTACTTAATTTTAGTTTGAGAAAATGATCTAAATCTACTTAATTTTAGTTTTTGGAAAAATGTTAAGATAATTAAATGATTAATTAACCAAGTTAATTTAATAGAAAAAATACTAGCCTAATGTTTTTGTGTTTTTGATTTTATGTTGATTAAAAAAAGAAATGAAATGGTCAAAACAAAAATGAAATCGAAGGAACAGGCAGTAAATCAAAAAAAAGTATAATTCTGGAGGCCTGGGTCGAAAGAGGTGTGGGCTGTCTTTCGACCCAGTGAAGAGGCTTGATCGAAGGTGCCTGAGGGGCTGCACTCTGGGGGTGTTCGATCTGGATATGTCATCCTTCGATCTGGAAATCCTGGATCCAGTTCGAAGCTAAGCTGCTAAGCTTCGAAGCTCTGAACAGGATTCTGAGAAGATATTTCCTGCAAAAACGAGACAAATGTTAAAGGTCCAAGGGGGATTTTACCCCCCTGATTCGAATCTCCTCCCAATTCTGATCCTTCCTCAACGTGAATCTGCTGAATCTGGGTCTGGGTTTGTTTTATCCTGAGATTCGAAGGAGAAACTCAGATCGTGCCCAAGCAATGGCACGATCTCATCTTTGCGTTGTAGCTTACATGCAACATAATCAGTAATAACAGGAATACATATGCAATGCGTATTTAAATGTCATGAGGGTGCAATTTTGGTTTTGCAAACCCTTACCAATTAAAGATGTATGATCTGTGGCGCTGGGTGTGGAGATGTTTGCTGAATGACTGCTTTGGCTTAGATTACTTCTGAAAATATTGACAACTTTTGGTGGGTTGTGGGCAGCGTATCTCCAAATCCTCTGTTTTTTTCTGTGTTTCGTTTCTATTTTCTATTTTTTCTGTTTTTTTTTCGTTGTTGGTAATGTGTCACTGGCCTCGTATTTATAGGAGTGTGAGGGTGCATGAAAATGGCAAGGGACAGCCATTTAACCAGGCCATTAAAGCCATGAGACAAGAATCAGACACATTAAAATATTTCCTTTTTTGAAACATTCGTGTCTCTTTGGAATCTGGAATGAATTTGGACACTTTTGATTTTCGAATGCCTTCAGGCCATGCTCTTCGATTGGTCTTGATTTGAACAAAATCACTCTGGTCGAATCAACTCTTTAGGAACAGAAAAGGCAAGAATCTGGCCTTTAACTCAAGAATTAAATCCACAATCAGCATTTAATTATTTCTATATTTGCAAGGGAAACATGCCATTTTCTCATGTTCAGTGTACCTGGACATGTTTTTTTGAGTGCCCTCTTGATGGCCTCTTTCAAATGGCCTGGAAGGGGTGCTTCAAATGGCTCTGGTCCAAATATCAATCAAAGGGTACTAATTAAAATTCCAATCGAAAGGCTTTGTTAATAGGCCAATCGAAAGGTGTTGTTCATGCTAATCGAAGGACATGGTTAACATGCCTGTCGAAGCTGCCTTGACACAATGTTAAATCGAAGGATCCCTTGGCATGCCAATTGAAAGGCTTGGCCCAGGGTGCCAAACGAAAAGGTCTTTCAGAATTCTAATCGAAGGGCTTTGACATAATGCCAATCGAAGTGCTTGTCCATAATGCCAATCGAAAGGCTCCTTCAGAATACCAATCGAAGGGTCTTTCAGAATGCCAATCGAAGGCCTTGACATAATGCCAATCGAAGTGCTTGTCCATAATGCCAATCGAAAGGCTCATTCAGAATACCAATCGAAGGGTATTTCAGAATTCCAATCGAAGTGCTTGTCCATAATGCCAATCGAAATGCTCCTTCAGACTACCAATCGAAGGGTCTTTCAGAATGCCAATCGAAGGCCTTGACATAATTCCAATCGAAGTGCTCCTTCAGAATACCAATCGAAGGGTCTTTCAGAATACCAATCGAAGTGCTTGTCCATAATTCCAATCGAAAGGCTCCTTCAGAATACCAATCTAAGGGTCTTTCAGAATGCCAATCGAAAGGTACTTAAAGCACCACTCAAAAAATTTCTTTTTCCTTAGGCAAGAGTTTTTGACCAACCATGTAAGGGATGACCTTTGAAAACATGAGAGGGAAAATTTTGGGGTACAACAGTTGCCCCTGTTCAATTTTCTTAAACCTGAGGATATAGATTGGCTTTCGAGCCTTTTGTGATCCAAAGGTGGAAGATAATTGAACACTAGAGTGCCCAGAAATTTGCACTCGCATGGTGTAGTATCAGCATTGAATGGGCTTACAGATGCCATTTTGGAGATTATTGGTAGGAGGATGGGATTATAGATGCCATCTGCAGGAGTGTCGATCGCATAAGAGATTCCTTAGCGAGAACTTGCATACCTGTTGTTTGTAGAAGATTCCGCTGGGGAAGTCTAACTTTTGTTGAGATTTAGGAACTGACTCGTGCTCACCGGGAGTATACCGTTGAGGTTATAGAACTTGTCCTGTCTGGTTCCAAGTATTAATCTTCAATATCTTCATGTAGATAATTTTCCTGGCTTGTTACATGTATTAATCTACAATCAGTCGTCCACAGATAGTTTTCCTGGCTTGCTACACGTATTAAACTGGGACTGAAAAGGTTGGTCTAGGAGATATCTGTCCTGGCTAGTTTCAGGTATTAATCTCTGACCTGAGAAAGAAAGGTCTTCCTGGCTTGTTACAGGTATTAATCTTCAATATCTTAATGTAGATAATTTTCCTGGCTTGTTACAGGTATTAATCTTCAATCTCTTCACGTAGATAATTTTCCTGGCTTGTTACAAGTATTAATCTTCAATCTCTTCACGTAGATAATTTTCCTGGCTTGTTACAGGTATTAATCTACAATCAGTCGTCCACAGATATTTTCCTGGCTTGCTACAGGTATTAAACTGGGACCTGAAAAGGTTAGTCGAGGAGATATCTGTCCTGGATGGTTTCAGGTATTAATCTCTTACCTGAGAAAGAAAGGTCTTCCTGGCTTGTTACAGGTATTAATCTTCAATCTCTTCACGTAGATAATTTTCCTGGCTTGTTACAGGTATTAATCTATAATCAGTCGTCCACAGATATTTTCCTGGCTTGCTACAGGTATTAAACTGGGACCTGAAAAGGTTAGTCGAGGAGATATCTGTCCTGGCTGGTTTCAGGTATTAATCTCTGACCTGAGAAAGAAAGGTCTTCCTGGCTTGTTACATGTATTAATCTTCAATCTCTTCACATAAATAATTTTCCTGGCTTGTTACAGGTATTAATCTACAATCAGTCGTCCACAGATATTTTCCTGGCTTGCTACAGGTATTAAACTGGAACCTGAAAAGGTTGGTCGAGGAGATATCTGTCCTGGCTGGTTTCAGGTACTAATCTCTGACCTGAGAAAGAAAGGTCTTCCTGGCTTGTTACAGGTATTAATCTTCAATCTCTTCATGTAGATAATTTTCTTGGCTTGTTACAGGTAGTAATCTACAATCAGTCATCCACAGATATTTTCCTGGCTTGCTACAGGTATTAAACTGGGACCTGAAAAGGTTGGTTGAGGAGATAGCTGTCCTGGCTGGTTTCAGGTATTAATCTCTGACCTGAGAAAGAAAGGTCTTCCTGGCTTGTTACAGGTATTAATCTTCAATATCTTCACGTAGATAATTTTCCTGGCTTGTTACAGGTATTAATCTACAATCAGTCGTCCACAGATAGTTTTCCTGGCCTGCTACAGGTATTCAACTGGGACTTAAAAAGGTTGGTCGATGAGAAAGTTGTCCTGGCTGGTTTTAGGTATTAATCTCTGACCTGAGAAAGAAAGGTCTTCCTGGCTTGTTACAGGTATTAATCTTCAATCTCTTCATGTAGATAATTTTCCTGGCTTGTTACAGGTATTAATCTACAATCAGTCGTCCACAGATATTTTCCTGGCTTGCTACAGGTATTAAACTGGGACCTGAAAAGGTTGGTCGAGGAGATATTTGTCCTGGCTGGTTTCAAGTATTAATCTCTGACCTGAGAAAGAAAGGTCTTCCTAGCTTGTTACAGGTATTAATCTTCAATCTCTTCATGTAGATAATTTTCCTGGCTTGTTACAGGTATTAATCTACAATCAGTCGTCCACAGATATTTTCCTGGCTTACTACAGGTATTAAACTGGGACCTGAAAAGGTTGGTCGAGGAGATAGTTGTCCTGGATGGTCTCAGGTATTAATCTCTGACCTGAGAAAGAAAGGTCTTCCTGGCTTGTTACAGGTATTAATCTTCAATCTCTTCATGTAGATAATTTTCCTGGCTTGTTACAGGTATTAATCTACAATCAGTCGTCCACAGATATTTTCCTGGCTTGCTACAGGTATTCAACTGGGACTTGAAAAGGTTGATGTAGCCATCTTTTGATTGACCTTTTCCTGAAAAAGGTAAGCGTTAGTTGTATGCAATGTCATGATGTATGAAATGCATGATGTCATGATGTTCTCAAAAATAAATGAGATTTTGTCGTATGAACTTTATCATGTATGTAAATAGGAGGTATGAAATGTGAAATGTTTATGAATGTATTTTCGTCTGGTAAAATAAATCCTTGACAAATGTCGGGGAGTTTGTTAAATCCTAGACTGCTGTTGAAGAGTATGTGTGTCTTCCAACTTTGCTTAGAATGTTTCTAATGGGGATGACGAACGAAGATGGTTGTGAGAATAAACCTGTAGGAGAAAATAACTCCATTGGGGAATAAACTGATGAGGCAATGACTCTGTAGGGAGTATATACCCTGCTAGAAGATCTGCTGATTTGGAGAAATAAAACTCAGCTGGGGATGAATTACTGTTGCTGGTGACAGTGAACCCTGTTGGGGATTGAATTTCTGTCTATGAAAGGAATGAACTCCGCTGGGGATGATTTTCCAATGGCGACTTCACTAGGGATAATATTTTAAACTCTACTGGGGATAATCTTCCAGACTCCACTGGGGATAAGCTTCCAGTGCTGGTGATAGATAAACTCTGCTTGGGGAGAATCTTATCGACCCATTCGTGGTTGCGAGCCTCAGTTGGGGAGAATTAACACCACTGTCCTTTTCTTACTCTGCGGGGAGTATAGATGTTACTGGGACGCGGGCTGAGGATATGACAATGACTTTGCATCGAGACTTTTCTGCCCCTGTATCTGCGGGAGAAGGTGCATGTGGAGGCCTTGTGGATCGAGTATTAATCCAACCTATGAGGTGCTTGGTAATTGCCGATTGAAATGACAATTCTTCTTCTGGTAGGCAAGTGATGAGATGACAGGACATAGTCGTACGCTTTAATCCCTAACTTTTGCCTGGACTGTCTTTTCAGATTTCCAGTCCACTGGGATACCCTTTTTTGCCCAAGCCGCCTTTTCAGGTTTTCGACTTGCCGGGTGTACAGACTTTTTCATTTTCATCCCTTATTTTTGCCCGAACCCTTTTGGTTCGCCGGGAAGCCCTTATTTTTGCCTAGGCCAGTCAACCTAGCGGGTCTTTGATTCACGCGCAGTATTTTTTGACTATGTCCATTCCCTTAGGATGTAGAGAGGTGTAATTGTCGGTAGTGTTGTGTTTCCATACTACCAGAAGATCTTCGTTTGGTCATGCAAGAATCGTTGCTGGAATTCATGTCCAATGCCCCTATTGATTCTGATGGAGATTTGCCCCTGGCTATTTGGCATTTTGAGAGATTCCTTGAATCTTGACTTGACTGCCCCAGATGATGGACCATGATCATGTCGTGCCCCTTGATTGGAAGTGTTTTTCCACTTGAGGTGATCCTTTTTTATTGAAAAGGTTTTTGTTCACTAGATATTCGTCGTGCGAATTTCTCTGCTATTTGAACAAATAGTCATATGCAAACAATGTTATTTTAAGAATGCAAAGCTTATGTCTGTCTGTTGAAATTTTTGAAAATGCATTTTTCCAATAAAACAGGCAAAAAAATTTTTTGTAAAATGTGATGTCAACTCAGGATTTACAGCAAGCCCTACAGGAGTCAGGATACCTTTTGTAACAGTATGCTTTCGAACTAACCCATGCTTCAGCTAGGACTTTTTAAGGGTTATAACGTGGTCTGGTTCACAGTTTAAGAAATATATGATAAAGGCTCAAATTTTATTTGTACCCACCCGTTCTTTCTGATGTTCTTCGATCCTAAACTCAGCTAATCATGCATTAGATCTTGTTTGAGTCTTTGCTCTGATATTCTAGTGGTGGTTCGAATACTGACAATTTATTTTAAACAGGCAATCATTTTGTTGAGAGTTTGTAGGATCTCTTTCTTTTTTATTGCGTTATCCCTGTCTTTTTGCCTGAACTGTTTCTTTTATGATTACAGTCAGCGGGATTCCCCAGTTTTATAAGTCTCCTTTATAGGTTTTGACTTATTGGGCTTTTATTTTGAGAGATAATGACTGCTTGTCCTTACGATTATACGGAACCATCACTTTCTCTTGTTTTGGAAGGACTGCTTTGATGTCATTCATTGTGCACCTGGATCAACTGAGAAAACTACCCTGCCCCAGGTTATAATTAAGGGTTTTAATTTGTGAAAAGAAAAACTCCAACTTCTTTGGCTCAAAGGGGTTGACGAGGGATTATCTTCCTTATAACTCCACTATTTATGATTTGAAATAATGCCTGTACATCGTCAACAGGGTCTGTTCAAAAGCATACTGTAAAGATCGTGGTATCGTTTTCGTCATCCTCCCTCAAAAGGCTTAGAATTTTTTAATCGAGAGTTGAACATCACAAAAAAATTAAAAGCAATTTGAATATAGTGAAATACGAATGGATTGATTCAAAACAGACATATGCAATGCGTTGATAAAGTAATAAAGTTTAACATGATAATAATTGTTTGAATAACAAAGAGATTACAACTTGAAAATTCAAATGAACAAAAGCTTTTAATGGTTCGTCAAAGGAGCAGTGATTATGATGGAGTCTCCGGAGGGTCAAACTCGATCTCCTTGGCATCAATCATGTCTTGGACCTTGTTCTTCAGAGCCCAACAGTTGTTTGTGTCATGCCCTGGACTACCAAAATGATAAGCACATCTTGCATCCGGGTTGTAGTTAGGAGAAGAAGTCTTAGGGTTCGGATGAGGAGCCTTTAATGTAATCAGCACTTTCTTCAACATGTGTTGTAGTGCTTAAGCTAGTGACATGTTGATCTTAGTATATTGTCTTTTAGGCGCGTCTGGCCTTCGTTGATTTCCCCTTTGTTGTTGTCGGTGTGACGCAGAACCAGAGATCAGGACTGCCCCTACGTGTTGGTCATGGAGACCCTTTTGACCATACACAGCATTGGACTCTTTCTTAAACGGCTTCTTCTCAGTGCTAGATGAAGCACCCTTCTGTATCTTTCCAGCCTTAATACCAGCTTCAATCCTTTCACCACTCAGAATAAGATATGTAAACCCGGCTGACGAGCTTCCAATCAAATGGTTAAAGAATGGACCAGACAGGGTCTCCAAAAACATATCAACAAGTTCACGATCAGCTAAAGGTGGTTGCACCCTTCCGGCAAGGTCTCTCCATTTTGGAGCATACTCTTTAAAGCATTCGCCTGTACCCATAGACATACCCTGAAGCTGAGTATGCGTGGGAGCAAGGTCGGTATTATACTGGTATTGCTTGTAAAAAGCAGCAGTAAGGTCCTCCCAGTTGCGGATGTTAGCTCCTTCCAGTTGACAGAGCCATTCAAGTTGAGTACCTGACAGACTATCTTGAAAGAAATGAACCCAGAGATTTCTATCAGCAGTATAGGGTTGAATCTTTCTGACGTATGAGCGGAGGTGTAGCTTTGGGCAGGATACCCCGTCATACTAAGCAAAGACAAGAGCTTTAAACTTGTGAGGGATCACCACCCCAGATGCCAATCCCAGATCTCCAAAGTCTAACCCAGGTATCTTCTGAATTTCCATTGCACTCAAACGGTCTTCCAACTGTTTGTACTTGTCCTCAGCAGGAGGATACTGTTCTTCATCATAGTCTGTCTCGTTGTCGGAGACCATAGGGCTAGGGCCCCTCCTTTCTTGTGGACTATCTTTCCCTCCAGATGGGGCGGTCAGATCAACTTCATTCTGCAGCCCGTTTCCAAACCTGCGTCCAGTGTTGAACAGGATGGTCCTCTTTTTCTTCTTCTTTTTCTCTTTTAGAATCAAGGTCTTCAAGTTCTGCTGACCCTTATCCAGATTCATGAACAGCTCTTGAAATTGGGCATTCTGGGCCTAGAGGGCCTTGATAGCTTGCTTAGTGGAAGGTTCAGTAGACATGATGATTACTGAAATAAACAGCGAAGAAGATAAGAGACTTGTAATGGATGACCTGTTATGCAATGATATGTATGATATATGTATGCAATGTTTTCAAGGATCTCGCGGGGTAAACAAGAAACTGTTAGAATCTGAATCTGGTAGCTTGATTGAAGGAACTTCATGTTGCTGAGAGTCCTTCTTCAAGAGTCAAGCTCACCATATCGAGTGGGTCATAGCCCCTGACTCAAGTTATCGCGTTTTGATTTCTAAACAACCTTGGCTAGAGGAAAATAAATCCCCTTTTCCCCTTGCTGGACATTTGATTTACCATAACCTGCATCACAAACCCTTGAGATCCTTGAAATGGTTAAGTAAATGTTAAGGCATGATGTTATGATGTGTATGATATGCGTTTAAGCAAAAGTGTGAGGTGATGTAAGTAAGCCCTGCAGTAAATCCAGATTATTGGATAAGGATTATAAACAAAACCTGCAAGGAACCCATGTTGTCCGATAACAAGAATGTGCAAGTAGTTCAAGTTTGAAGGCACACAAGTCACACAAAAGAGCCCTTAGATTTCAGGCTTGCATGAGGTTTCATAGGTAAGTACCCTCTTGAGTTTAGTTGGCTCAAAACCTGTCCTATAAATAGTAACTGAGTTCTAAGGAGCTCAATATCATTGGATTGTTGTCTATGTTCATCGTTTTGGTTTAGCCACTGAACTAGCGACCAAAATATTCCAAGAAAACAATCCTCAATGAGTGTAGTATCGAGTATCTACCAACTTCGGACTGCACCAAAGTCGGTCATCTCACTACCCCTAAAAAAGGCCAAGATGGTCAAGTAAGGTTCTAGTTCATTAGTGCTTAGTGACATCACTCAGTGGCCCCGTATTCTCTTTGATTGACTCAAAGGCTACCGGTACTCACAAATATGTCGCACTAATATAGCTATTGCTTCAACCGTGTCGGTATACCCCGCATAGTTTCCATAATGTATTGCTATCTATGAATGTTTCCCAAATCCGGGTGGAGGATTTCAAACCCAAACAATAGAACCAAGTGTAAAGAAAATAAAGCAATCAAGGTAAGCAAGTAAAGATGATCTAATCCTAAGTTACACCCCACTTATTATGTCCCCAGCAGAGTCGCCAGTTCTGTGATCGGTGGGAATGAGAATTGACTGTTTTGGAATGCTGGTTCGCGTTTGCGTTTGTTTTCGCAAAATTTCGCGGAAAGCAAGAGTCGCCACCATCTTTTATTTTATCCAACAAGGAAAGGACAAAAGCACAGAAAAATTCCTTTTCGAGATGTTTCTCGGGTTCGGGAGGTAGATTATAGAAAGGGAAGGTATTAGCACCCTTTCTATTTGTGGTTATCCACGGGCTCTTAGGTACTTGCTCACTATGTTTTCAAAAGTTTGCTTTTCTTTGTGATTGTGGGTTTTGAAAAGAGTTTTGTTTTTGAAGAGAGTATAAGTGCAAAAAGTTTTGTTTTGTTTTAAAAGGAGCAAGTACTTAAGAACCTCTACCTACTCAAAAAGGAATTAAACTGTGCAAATGTCCTTTAGACAGTGCTATCCCACTATTGAGGAGCAGGTAGCACCGTCGTTGGAGTTTTAAGGGTCAATTCGATTTAAGGGAAGTGTGGTCACTAAAGCAATATTAGGATGCTTTAGCGATAACCCTAATGTCTTAGATCATTTTTATCTAGGCAACCATTTCGAGGCAACTTTGATCTTTGGACAGGAGGGCTACCTCTAAGACTTCCTATACTCAATGACCACGTTCGAGGCAACCAAGTGAGGCGTACCCTAAGATGGGCATGTGCGAGTGTGTCAATTTTCAGTTATATTGTCTTTGTACATGTTATGGTGAGCTACAGTTGATTTTAAATTAAAGGTTAATCTTGTCATGCAATCCTAGTTAGCATACATCTAAACAGTTAATATATGTACAGGAATTTAAAGTTCGGGAATTGTAAATCCTACTCTATTACAAGGCTTCGGGGAGGGGGATTATTTACATGTCCAAAATTGGGGGAATAAAGCAGTAAAGTGTGAAAGGTCTTAGTTAAGCTATCACAAACCAATAGGCAGTTATAATAAAATAAACGCGCACGAATCTGAATATAACCTCTAAAAATCCTAAGAATAAAATATTTTTGTTGTTTTATTTTATTTTGGGAAAATGATCTAAATCTACTTAATTTTAGTTTCTGAGAAAATGATCTAAATCTACTTAATTTTAGTTTTTGGAAAAATGTTAAGATAATTAAATGATTAATTAACCAAGTTAATTTAATAGGAAAAAAACTAGCCTAATGTTTTTGTGTTTTTGATTTTATGTTGATTAAAAAAAGAAATGAAATGGTCAAAACAAAAATGAAATCGAAGGAACAGTCAGTAAATAAAAAAAAAGTATAATTCTGGAGGCCTGAGTCGAAAGAGGTGTGGGCTGTCTTTCGACCCAGTGAAGAGGCTTGATCGAAGGTGCCTGAGGGGCTGCACTCTGGGGGTGTTCGATCTGGATATGTCATCCTTCGATCTGGAAATCCTGGATCCAGTTCGAAGCTAAGCTGCTAAGCTTCGAAGCTCTGAACAGGATTCTGAGAAGATATTTCCTGCAAAAACGAGACAAATGTTAAAGGGCCAAGGGGGATTTTACCCCCCTGATTCGAATCTCCTCCCAATTCTGATCCTTCCTCAACGTGAATCTGCTGAATCTGGGTCTGGGTTCGTTTTATCCTGAGATTCGAAGGAGAAACTCAGATTGTTCCCAAGCAATGGCACGATCTCATCTTTGTGTTGTAGCTTACATGCAACATAATCAGTAATAACAGGAATACATATGCAATGCGTATTTAAATGTCATGAGGGTGCAATTTTGGTTTTGCAAACCCTTACCAATTAAAGATGTATGATCTGTGGTGCTGGGTGTGGAGATGTTTGCTGAATGACTGCTTTGGCTTAGATTACTTCTGAAAATATTGACAACCTTTGGTGGGTTGTGGGCAGCGTATCTCCAAATCCTCTGTTTTTTTTTGTGTTTCGTTTCTATTTTCTATTTTTTTCTGTTTTTTTTCGTTGTTAGTAATGTGTCACTGGCCTCGTATTTATAGGAGTGTGAGGGTGCATGAAAATGGAAAGGGACAGCCATTTAACCAGGCCATTAAAGCCATGAGACAAGAATCAGACACATTAAAATATTTCCTTTTTTGAAACATTCGTGTCTCTTTGGAATCTGGAATGAATCTGGACACTTTTGATTTTCGAATGCCTCCAGGCCCTGCTCTTTGATTGGTCTTGATTTGAACAAAATCACTCTGGTCGAATCAACTCTTTAGGAACAGAAAAGGCAAGAATATGGCCTTCAACTCAGGAATTAAATCCATAATCAGCATTTAATTATTTCTATATTTGCAAGGGAAACATGCCATTTTCTCATGTTCAGTGTACCTGGACATGTTTTTTTGAGTGCCCTCTTGATGGCCTCTTTCAAATGGCCTGGAAGGAGTGCTTCAAATGGCCCAGGTCCAAATATCAATCGAAGGGTACTAATTAAAATTCCAATCGAAAGGCTTTGTTAACAGGCCAATCAAAAGGTGTTGTTCATGCTAATCGAAGGACATGGTTAACATGCCTGTCGAAGCTGCCTTGACACAATGCTAAATCGAAGGATCCCTTGGCATTCCAATTGAAAGGCTTGGCCCAGGGTGCCAAACGAAAAGGTCTTTCAGAATTCTAATCGAAAGGCTTTGACATAATTCTAATCGAAGTGCTTGTCCATAATGCCAATCGAAAGGCTCCTTCAGAATACCAATCGAAGGGTCTTTCAGAATTCCAATCGAAGGCCTTGACATAATGCCAATCTAAGTGCTTGTCCATAATGCCAATCGAAAGGTTCATTCAGAATACCAATTGAAGGGTCTTTCAGAATGCCAATCGAAGTGCTTGTCCATAATGCCAATCGAAATGATCCTTCAGAATACCAATCGAAGGGTCATTCAGAATGTCAATCGAAGGCCTTGACATAATGCCAATCGAAGTGCTCCTTCAGAATACCAATCGAAGGGTCTTTCAGAATGCCAATCGAAGTTCTTGTCCATAATGCCAATCGAAAGGCTCCTTCAGAATACCAATCGAAGGGTCTTTCAGAATGCCAATCGAAAGGTACTTAAAGCACCACTCAAAAATTTTCTTTTTCCTTAGGAAAGAGTTTGTGACCAACCATGTAAGGGATGACCTTTGAAAACATGAGAGGGCAAATTTTGGGGTACAACAGGGTGGTTCTTGAAGGTATTCCTTGATTCTTTCCAAAGCGGTCTGGAATTCATCATTCCACTTTACCACGTGATCTTTCTTCAGCAGCTTGAAGATTGGCTCACAAGTAGCAGTCAGATGTGAAATGAACCTGGCGATGTAATTCAGACGTCCCAGGAAACCTCTAACTTCCTTCTCCGTGCGGGGAACCGACATCTCTTGTATGGCTTTTACCTTTACATGGTCGACTTGAATACCCTTATCACTGACGACAAAACCCATAAGCTTACCAGATCTTACCCCAAAGGTACACTTGTTCGGATTCAACCTTAGCTTGTATGTCTTCAACCTGTCAAACAATTTCTGGAGATGATCAAGGTGTTCTTCCTCAGTCTGAGACCTGGCTATCATGTCATCAACATACACTTCAATCTCATTGTGAATCATATTGTGAAATAAAGCGACCATGGCGCGCTGATAGGTTTCCCCAGCATTCTTCAACCCAAAAGGCATCACTTTATAGCAGAAAGTGCCCCACTGTGTGACGAAAGTTGTCTTCTCCATGTCTTCAGGAGCCATCTTTATCTGGTTGTAGCCCGAGAAACCATCCATCAAGGAGAAGATTGTATGATGCACGGTGTTGTCGACCAGAACATCAATATGAGGAAGTGGGAAGTCATCCTTGGGGCTTGCCCTGTTCATATCTCTGTAATCTACGCACATCTGTACCTTACTGTCCTTCTTAAGTACCGGGACAACATTGGCAACCCACTGTGGATAGGAAGTGACAGCTGAGAATCATGCATCAAATTGTTTCATGAACTCTGTCTTGATCTTCTCTGACATTTCAGGGCGCATACGACGGACCTTCTGTTTAACCGGAGGACAGTCCTCTTTAGTCGGCAGGAGATGTACCACAATATCAGTGTCTAAACCAGGCATGTCTTCTTAGGACCAGGCAAAGATCTCAACATAACCGTGCAACATCTGTATCAACCTCTGTTTGACGCTAAACTCCAGATTTTCACCTATTTTAACCTCTTTTCTGTCTTCCTCAGTACCCAATTTCATGGTCTCAACCGGCTCTTCATGAGGTTGTATGGCCCTTTCTTCCTACTATAGTAGTCTAGCAAGTTCTCCGGGCACTTCACAATCATCCTCACCTTCGTCCTCGGCTTGGTTGATCGGATTTTTAAAGTCATAACTGGCAATAGCAAAGTTGTTATCAATGGGATCCAGAGTGGATATGGATCTGCATTGTGATATGTGAGTGTGTGTAAGAGAATAGCTATTTTGATAAATCGAAAAACAAAAAAGAAAAATAGAGAGCGCAAAATTTGTATGCCAGAAACGTCCAATGCTTTATTAATGATTATGAAATGACAAATAATAGCCCTCACAAGCAAAGCCAAGGTGCCTCGGGCAAGGCACCGGGCCATAAAGTTTTAACTTGTTTATTACAAATCTTAAAACAAATAAGTCAATTACTGCAGAATAAAAGAAACAGGTATGAAGTCCCCAGCCGTCTAGTTGCTTGGTCCACCGTTGGTAGTCAGGTAGATCCAGTTGTCAATGTTTGATTCCTCTTCACTGTCTTCAATGGCGTTAATCCTATGATTGCTGATGCGTAGAGGTGGTCCTCCAGCCCGAGCGCGTCTAATAGCCCTTTGAGCCCCTATAGTAAAGCCCAAATCAAATTTATCAGTTTTATGAGTGAAATCATGGAGTTAACCCCAATTAGCACATACACCTTCTTCAACCACAGCCCTGGTGTCCTTGAGAGAAGCCATCTTCAAAGGAGGTTTGTTGTTAGCAGTTTCATTCGACGCCAAGATCTGAGGGACCTCTTTAAAATTATGACAAGGCGTTTCTATGAATTCCCCGTCCATCTCTATGTAGCGGAAGGAGTGGAGGTGACTCACTATATATTCTTCCTTGCCCCGCACTGTGACAATCTTTCCTTTCACCGGATACTTCAGCATTTGATGGAGTGTGGAGGTGACTGCCCCAGCCTCATGGATCCAAGGACGACCCAGTAAACAAGAATATGATGGCCTAAAATCCATCACATAGAAGGTGGACCCAAAAGTCTGAGAACCTACTTTGACAGGGATTCCTACCTCCCTGTGCACCATTCTCTATGATCCGTCAAAATCCCTTACCACAATGTTACTAGGCTTCAAAGTTAAACCCTCTCAATCTAACCGGTCTAATGCCTTGTTTGGCAGAACATGTAGTGAAGACCCAGTATCTACCAGCACATGAGCCATAGTGGTTCCCTTGCATTCAATCAAGATATGCAGAGCATCATTATGCTTCCTTCCTTTCAGAGTCAAATCTGCATCTGAAAAACCCAGCCCATTATCAGCAGTCAGGCTGGCCACATAATCTTTGAACAGATTGGCTGAAGTCTCTTGCGGCACATGCGCAGTCTTGAGAAATGCAATCAAAGCCTTCGCATGGGCTTCAGAACACAATAGCAAAGACAACATGGATATCTTCGATGGGGTCTGCCCCAGCTGCTCTACCACATTGTAATCGCTTTTCCTAATGATTTTCAGTATTTCCTCCATTTCTTGCTTAGAGGCTTCCACAACAATTTTCTTAGGCGCCTCCGTCCAGGAAGGCTCACCTACAACCTCTTTGCCGCGGGTATCAGATGATTTATCAACTGTAGTAAGAACAGGAACAGTAGTCAATGTACTAGCAAGAACAGCAGATGGAATGACAATAGGCTTGTTAATAGTCTTAGGGGAAATCTGGGGAGAGAAGACCCTTCCACTTTGGGTGATTTTGCTGGTTCCGACAATGTTATCGATATCAGGATCAGCTTCTTCATCTTTCAGATCTTGTTTGATGCCATGATAGTACACATCAACACCAAAATGCCAGGGGACAGCTTTATCAGAGACATACGGGACAGGACCAGGAACAATGATTATCAGTGGAGCAATTCTTAGGGCGGATGTAATCCTAACAGGTTTTCTCGAGGAAACCTTGGAAGGATTAGCGGAAATGGTTATAATGGCAACGTATTCAACTGGAACAAAAGGAACCATAGTTTTCTCAAAAAGAATTTCTTTGCTATCTATCAGGCGTTGGACACCTAACTTCAGCAAACGGAAACCAGAAGGTAGAAACGAACACATGTGGCAACCTTCACCACAACCCGAAAATAAACCGGCCAACAGCAAATTCTTCTTGACAGTCATGAGAGGATTAGAAACTTCGTCAACAAAGGTAACAAACAAATCAGTATCAATAACATTGACTCCATGACCATGTTTAGGCATGGGAGCAGTTATGACATTTGGCTTCTCCGGAGCATCAAAATTTATCTCCTTAGCTTCAATCAAGTCTTGTATTTTGTTTCTCAGAGACCAGCAGTCATTTGTATCGTGGCCAGGACTCTCAGAATGATAGGCACACCGGACATTTGGATTATATCAGGGAGATGTAGTATTTGGATTCTTGGCAGCCTCTCTCAAGGTTGCCAAGTTAGATCTCAGCAGATGAGGTAGAACTTCAGCCAATGTCATGTTGATGCGGGTAAACTGTCGTTGTGGTCTTTCCGTCCTTTGTTGATTGTTGCGTTGTGGAGCAACTGCAGGTCTAGGTATCATCACGGCACTTACTGTCTGACGGTGTTCAGCCCTGTTTTGGCCCCTCGGGTTGTAGATGGCATTGGCTTCCTACTTACCAGCAAAGGGCTTCTTTACTGAACTTGAAGAGGCATCCTTCTATATTTTTCTGCTTTGAATCCCCGCTTCTACTATTTCCCCAGTTAGGATCAACTCGGTGAAACCAGCTGATGAATTGTCGATCAAGTGATTGAAAAATGGACCAGATAGCATTCCCAGGAACATATCAACCAACTCCCTATCAGACAATGGGGGTTGAACTCTCCCATCTAAGTCTCTCCATTTTTGCGCATAATCTTTAAAACCTTCACATGCACCCATGGACATACTCTGGAGTTGAGTACAAGTGGGAGCAAGGTCGACATTGTACTGATACTGCTTGTAGAAAGCAGCAGCCAGATCTTCCTAGTTTTGGATATGTGTTCCCTCTAGCTGGTAGAACCATTCAAGTTGAGCCCCTGATAGACTATCTTGAAAGAAATGAACCCACAGATTTCTATCAGCTGTGTGGGGCTGGATCTTCCTGACATAAGAACGGAGATGGAGTTTTGGGCAGGACACCCCATCATACTTGGCAAAAACTAGAGCTTTGAACTTCTGCGGGATGACCACTCTCGACACCAAACCTAATTCTTCAAAATCTAACCCAAGTATCCTCTGAACTTCCATCGCACTCAGACGATCTTCCAACTGTTTGTATCTATCCTCAGCAGGAGGATATTGCTCATTGTTATAATCAGTATCATTGTCAGAGACTGCAGGACTAGGGTCTTTCTCTCCTTCTTGGTTCTCCCCTTCCTTGTATGAAGAGGTCATATCAGTTTATCGCTTCAACCGCTCCCAAAACCTTCTGCCCATATTCAGAATACCGATAACCTTCTTCTTCTTCTTCTCTTTTTTAATGAGGGCTTTCAGATCCTCCTGCCCTTTTGCCAGACTGATGAACATTTGTTGGAACTGGGTGTTCTGTGCTTCAAGGTCCTTGATGCTTTGTTCAGAAGACATTTCTGCTGAAATAAACAGCTAAGAAGATGAGAAACCTGTAATGGTACCTGTAATGATGTGTTACGGATGGGATGTGAATGCAATGATTTCAAAGACTTCGAGAAATTTAAATTTGCAAACCATAATAAACAAAAACTTTATTAGCTGAATTTAAAGTTTAAATACCTTTTAGGCATTACAATTTAAAAAATAAATCTGAAATTATAAAAGACAATAAAAATTCCTATGGATGCTTCCTCTTTGTGTCGGAATAGTCATTGAGTCCTCTTTCTTCATGCAACTGCTTTGTGAGCTCTAAGACCTTCCTCTTCTGAGCATGGAACTGATCCTTATAGGTATCCTGCTCCTCCATTAACTGAATCCAAGGCCTCTGTAATTCTCCAAGATTAGTGGGCATATAAGGATAGAGAACTGTGTAAGGAATGCCCTCCTCTGTAGTCGGTTCCATCATCACTGGCAAAACAGCCACATAGGGCATCATAAGCTGCTAGGCATGAGCTCGTACCCATTGTAAGTAAGGTTCCATAGGAATAGAAGTCTTTGGTCCAAAAGCCCTGGCGCCAGATCTGTTTACCATGCCTCAGGCTCGTATGAATCTCCGGCAATACTCCTTGACATCATCCTCATAGTTGAATACAATACCCTCGATAAGTAACTCATGGGGACCATCCCTTTGAGCATAACCAAATTGTCGCAGGGCTAGACAAGGGTTGTAGGTTATACCCCCTCTGACGCCAAGTAGCGGGACATTAGGGTATTCTCCGTAGCGATCAATAATAGCAGTATTTTCCATAGCTTGAGAACACCAGAGAATACCTGTATGAGCGAGCGACATTATCCTTTGCGACCAACCCAAACCTTATTCATTCCTTAGTACTGACTTAGGGAGGTGAGAAATAAACCACCTCGACAGTAGTGGCATACAACACATAAGAATCCCTCTTCTCTCCATGGTACGAGTATGGAGAGCGTGCAAAATATCTCCGAGCAAAGTAGGCACTGGATTGCGAGAGAGAAAGATCTTGATAGCATTCACATCTACGAATGGGCTTGGATTAAGTAATAGGACTAACCCGTAGATTAGAAGAGCCAAGACCTCCTCGAAATCCTAAAAATATGCATCATCCCAAAATAGTTGGGCTTTGTTTATCAGAAACTTAGCTAGAAAACCCTTGACTACGCTTCTTGTTTCCCAATTGGCTACCACGTCGGCCCATTTCAGGTGCAAAGCTGAGGCAATGACTTCTGGCTTAGGAGCTTCTTCTAAACCTGTGAAGGGTAACTGCTCAAGAATGGGTATATCCAACAGCTGAGATAATTCTTCCAAAGTAGGTACCAACTGATAGTCTAGAAAGGTGAAGCAGTGGTGCTTGGGATCAAAGAACTGAAAAATCACACTCATCATCTTTTCATCAAAGTTTGTAGTAACCAGGTCGAGAAGTCGACCATGTCTCTTGGTGAACACAAGTTTCAGAAACCCTCGATACTAGCTCTTTGAGTTGGGAAGGGATCTTCACAAAGCTGATTCGGATAGTGTTTCTACGAACAGAAGCCATGATCTATAAAATAGGGCAAAGATAAATTCCCTTGGTCTTTGAAATGGTTAGTGCAATAAGAATGGATGATATGTTATGATGCATGATGTCATGATAAAACATAGGTATAGCAAACACAGGTATAGCAAGCACAGTCAAATCACACAAAGTCCTTAGGTTTAGGGCTTGCATGAGGTCAAAGGTAATACCCTCTTGAAGTTAGTTGGTTTCAAACCTGTCTTAACAGTAACCGGGTTCTAGAGGATCTCAATATCACTGACCATCCTTTATCGGCATTGTCTCAGCTCACGCAATCTTTTCTTATGGCCGAAATATCTTGAAAGTCTGATCTCAATGAGTGTAGCATTAAGTATCAACCAGTTCTCATTTCTACACCAAGGCCGGCTATCTCACTACTTTCTAATGGCCAAGTTGGGAAATTAAAGGTTCTAAGGTCAGTTGATGCCTCACGACACCACGCGCCGGCCCCGTACTCTCCCTGATTGACTCAAGGGTTACCGGTACCGACCAAAGTGCCACATCAACGTAGATACTACTTCAACCGTGCCAGTATACCCTAGCATAGTTCCCTCATAGTTTATTGCTACTTACCTAAAAGGTGTTTCCCCGATCCGAGTGTAGGATCAAATAACCCAAACAGTTCCCATAAATATAAATCAAGCAAGACAATCAAGAGAAAGTAATTAAACATGACCTAGATCCTAAGGTATACCCCACTTTACTCCCCAACAGAGTCTCCAGCTCTGTGATACGGTGGTAGAACCGACTGTTTTATACTGGTTTGCATTTTGCACTTTTTTGTTTGCAAAATGCCGCGGTAAGCAAGAGTCGCCACCGACTTTTATTTCATCCAATCATGGAAAAGGAAAAAGAACAGAAAAAACCTTTTTTTCGAGATATTCTGAGTACGGGGGGGTAGATTATAGAAAGGGAAGGTGTCAACACCCTTTATATCCATGGTTTTCCATGGGCTCTTAGGTACTTGCTCATATTTTTAAAATTGCTTGTTTGTGTGCTTGCTTTGAAAATTTTACTTTGTGATAACCATTGTATCAGTCCTCAAGGATGTGACGAAGTTGTTTTGAAAAGTGTATGGGTGAAAAGATTTGCTTTGAGCAAGTACCTACTAGCATCTACCTACTCGAAAAAATATCATTTTTGTTCTATTTCCTTTAGACAGCATTATCCCACTATTAAGGAGTAGGTAGCACCGTCGTTGGAGTTTGTAAGGGACGTTCGAAAGGGACGAATACAATCACTAAAGCAATAGTCAGAAAACTTTAGTATTAACCCTAGAATCTTGAGATCTTTTCGAGGCAACATTTTCGAGGCAACATTTGAATGGGACAATTTGATCTCTTTAGACTGGAGGGCAACCACTAAAATCTCTTATGCTTAATGATTGTGTACCTTTGGAAACCGAAGCGAGGTAAACCCTAGGAGTGAACATGTGCGAGTGATTTGTTTCAGTTATTTTAATCTTTGCAAATTAGGGTTTTCTAACTGTTTTAATTTTTTCATGCATTCTTGCCATACAATCCTATTAGCCATACATCTAGACAGTTAATAATTTGATGAAAGTAAAAGCGGAAATAAACCTAGATATTACATGGCTTCAACAGTTACATAATTGCCTTGATGGGAAATAAAAGCACGGAATTTAAAACCCTAATTAAAACTATTACAACCTTGAAACAGTTACAAAATAATGGCAAAAATAATAACAAGCGTGCGGCAAATTAAATGCGAGAAAAATTAGGGTTTTAACCATTAACTAAATCTAATTGCAATCGATTAAAGAAATAATCATTTTTGGTCGTTTTTTTTTTGTTATTTTAAGAAAATAAGGAATAATAAAAAAAGGGTACCTAATTAATAATTAACTTAAATTAAAAAAAATAATTAAATCACCAATTTTTTGTGTTTTTGTTTGAAGAAAAGAAAATAATAAAATCAAGAATTTAAACCTATTTTTCTAATTGATTTTAATTATAAAAACAAGTTAAAGTTTCCCTAAATTAAATTAAGCTAATTAATTCAAAATTAAATTTGATAATAAAAACTAATTCTAAATTTGTGAATTCTTGATTTTTGGATTTTTATAAAAAATTGATTTTAAAATAATAAATAATAAATTGCAAAGAATAAAGAAAAATAATAAAATAAAATAAAAATATTTAGAAATGGGCATGTGTTGAATAGTAATGTTGGGGGGTGTTGAACTGAAAATCTTTGGCCCATTAAGCTCCAGGCCTGGTCAGCGCTGGATCTGGTGTATCGTTGACTTGCATGGTGTACCATGGGCCTTCAAGGGAGGAGCATGAGATCTGGCCAGCTGGGCATCCAGTGGATGAGTGTTGATGGTGCATGGTAGGCGTGGGGTGATGTATTGCATGGAATTGGCCTGAAATTATTATGAAAATATCAAAATGCGCACGCCTAGGATCGAACCCAGGACGTGTGCATCAAAGGCATGATTCCTAACCATCTGCACTAGACGTGTTAGTTGTACATATAATAAAAGCAATAATTCAAAAGCAAAATCAATTGCCATGCCCAGAAAATGTGCGAATTTTCAAACGCTCCAATAGTGGCTTGACACGCATTCGTCTTCTCCCTTGAACCGTTGTTTTAGATGGGAGACTTTTACCTACGGACATTCGTTCGTAGCTATAACCCTGTCCATCTCAAAAATCCTGTATATGCAATATAAATTCAATTGGTGACCATGAATCAACTAGGTTTGAAGCCCTAATCATCATGGTACCCAATATGAGAGCCAATTGTTCCTGTATTAAAAACCCCTAAAACAAACTCGTAAACCCTAACAATGGCGTTACGCGATCCCTGTGCAGAAACTTAAATCAAAGCATTCAAAAATGTTGCAAGCATGACAATAAACATGGATATGTGATTAAAATTGATTTATGATGCGTAAATCGATGGATTCAAACTTTGAAAAAATGCAAACTGTGATATCTCTAGGGGAGATTTCTGGATGCTTTGAGGCTAGCAAACAATGTTATTAGCTTCCTGAGATGTCCAGGAATGGATTAGAAGCCTTGGAATGGTTTGAGCTGGCCTATGGAAGAAGATAGGTCTCACACTTTTCTTTGAAATTTTGCAGTTTTGATCTGCCTCTTTTCACGACTCTCACCCCTGTTCTTGCCTTGGATGTGTTCAATATATATCATGGAGTGAATTAGGGTTGTAAAAACTGATCACATCTTTGAAAGTTTTGAAGATTTGATTTGATTTTCATGGCATATGTAAACTTACTATATTGAGCCAAATTATGCCTTTCTTGTACCAATCAGCCTTGATTCGAATTGATCATGATATCCTTGCATTATTTGATTGAAATCTTGTCCAAAAATCAGATAACAACATATATTTCCCATTATTCATCAATTATTTGATTTAATTGAAATTTTAATTAACAAAAAATCAAAATAAATTGAAAAGTGAAGCAAATAACATGAGGTTAAATATTTGGTTCGTGGATCATATTATAAGTGAGGTGCAAGCATAAAAAGTTAGGCCCACTTGGCAAAAAATGCAATTTTGAGCCATTTGACTTTTGGCAATTTTGCAAAAAAGGTCAACTTTGACAAGGCATATCTCCTCCAATTTTAACCCTAGAGAGTTGTTCTTGGACTTTTAGAAATATTAGGATGTCCCCTAAGCAACCCTTTTGGTCTCATATCAATTTAGTCTTCCATGTTCATGTATGAAGCTTTGACCCAAAAGGTGTTTTTGTTGACTTTTCAAAATGACCCATAATGTCAAAATTCATATCTTTTTATGGGTTCATATTTTGAACTTGTGAGATGAAGATGAATTGTGGGTAATTTCATCCTCTTCAAAATGAGCTTTGGATGGAAAATGTCTGATAAAGTATGAAGAAGTTATGTCTGTTCAAAGTTGTGTTGACTTTTCCTGAGAAACCCTAATTTAGTAACTTTTGGGTTTTGATGAATTTGGAGCATTCCTTGAGGAATCATGATCAACCCTTGATCAAATGATGATGTTGACCAAAAATCTTGAGGTTTGACTGTATGTGTGCCACATTTGACTTTTGACCTAGTACAGTTGATTTTCAGGCATCTGAGCAGTTGGCTGGGCAAACTTCTTGTGAAAGGCATGAAACTTGACATGTAGGGTATTGGGAACATAATAATACCTTGGAAAACATATGAGACCTTTGTGTTCCACCCATCTTGATGAAAATAGAAACCCTAATTTGGGGTATACTACCTTAGGAGAGAGTTTGTCTGGTCAACTCTTGAACTTCCTTGAACAACTTGGGGACCTCAATTGACATTTGTTGAGTAAAATGAGAGGGCAAATTTTGGGGTACAACAACAGGGTGCGGGAAATTTTCACCGTCCATGGTGGTCAGTATCATAGCTTCGCCAGAAAATATTTTCTTGATTACAAATGGCCCTTCATAAGTGGGAGTCCATTTTTCACTGGGATCACACTGCGGAAGAATAATGCGCTTTATTAACAAGTCACCAGCTTGATATACTTGATGCTTGATCTTTTTGTTGAATTCCTTGATCATGCAGTTCTGGTACATATGACCGTGACAGATAACCGCTAGCCTCTTCTCATTAATAAGATTTAACTGATCCAAGTTGTTCGTAATCCACTCGTCTTCGCCTAAGTCTGCATCTTTCATGATTCTTAGAGAAGGAATCTGGACCTCAACAGGTAGGATAGCTTCCATACCATACACCACAGAGAAAGGAGTTTCCTCAGTTGTTGTTTTAGCCGAAGTTCGGTAGCCGGGAAGAGCAAATGGTAACATCCCGTGCCAATCTTTATATGTCATAACCATCTTCTGTATGATCTTCTTGATGTTCTTATTATCGGCTTCCACTGTGCCATTTATCTTAGGTCAATATGGAGAAGAGTTATGGTGCTTGATCTTGAACTATGTGTAAAGCTTAGTGATCATCGTGTTGTTAAGATTCGTACCATTGTCTGTAATGATCCTCTCGGGGATGCCATACCGATAGATAAGGTTGTGCTTTATGAACTGGGCAACCATATTCTTGGTAACAGAGGCGAACGAAGCTTCTTCAACCCATTTTGTAAAGTA
The DNA here is from genome assembly GCA_948472305.1 of Vicia faba. NCBI lineage: Eukaryota > Viridiplantae > Streptophyta > Magnoliopsida > Fabales > Fabaceae > Vicia > Vicia faba. The sequence continues at coordinate 1,351,356,109 of OX451740.1, forward strand.
ATCAATGGTGATGAGGATGAAGCGGTGTCCATTAGAGGCAGTAGGCTTGATTTCTATGATCATATCAATGCCCCATATCACGAATGGCTAAGGAGTAGTCATGATGTTCAAAGGTACTAGAGGCACATGAACTTTATCAGCATAAATTTTGCACTTATGACAAGTTCTCGAGTGGTGCTGGCAGTCAATTTCCATAGTCGACCAATAGTAACTAGCTCTTAAGATCTTTTTATCCATAGTATGCCCACTAGAGTGAGTAACGAAGACACCTTCATGCATATCTTGCATAATCTCTTCTGATTCCTTATTATCCATACAACGAAGCAGAGTCGAATCATGATTGTGTTTGTATAGAATTCCATTTCTTAAGAAGAACTTAGTTGAGAACCTTCGTAGGAATTTCTTTTCATTGATGGATTCCCCTTCAGGCTATTCCTGAGCCTCAAGGTACATTTTCACTTCATGAAACCAAGGTTTTTCCTCTACTTTATCAGTGTCAATTTCACAGCAGTGCGCAGGTTCGTCGAATCTTTCAATGGTAATTATGGGAGCCTCATTGTCCCATCTGACATTGAACATTGATGAAATGGTAGCCAATGCGTCCACCAGCTGATTCTCTTCTCTTGGTATGTGTTCAAAGGTAATCTCTTCGAAATACGGGATTAAGGTTAACACATGCTCTTTATAAGGGATGAGATTCGGGTGTTTCGTATCCCAATCTCCCTTAACCTGACTAATCACCAAGGCTGAGTCTCCATACACGTTTAAGAACTTGATTCTCAGGTCAATAGCATCCCTAAGACCTATGATGCACGCTTCACATTCTGCCATATTATTGGTGCAGTCAAAGCAAAGTCTGACAGTGAAAGGCGTATGGAAACCTGTAGGGGAGATGATCACAACACTGATTTTGTTGCCAACTTCATTATAAGCTCCATTGAAAACCATAGTCCATCGAGATCCTAGCTCAGGCCCTTCATACGGTCCAGGTTCTTCACAATCTGTTACCAGTATAATGTTCTCATCCGGGAATTTGAAGTTCATAGACTGATAGTCGTCTATAGCCTGATGCGTCAAATGGTCGACCAGTACACTTCCCTTGATTGCCTTTTGAGTGGTGTACTGAATATCATATTCTATTAAAACCATTTTCCATCGGGCTATTCTTCCGGAGAGAGTTGGCTTCTCGAATATGTACTTGATGGGATCCATTTAAGAGATAAACAAGGTAGTATGGGTCAATATATCCTGTCTTAGTCGGCGAGCAGCCCATGCCAAAGTGAAGCAAGTTTTTTCAAGGAGTGAATATCTTGTTTCACAGTCGGTAAACTTTTTGCTAAGGTAGTATATTGCATGCTCTTTTCGACCGGACTCGTCATACTGCCGCAATACACACCCCATTGAGGTCGCTAGCACTATTAAGTATATGATTAGAGGTCGTCCTTCAACGGGTGGCATCAGAATAGGAGGTTCTTGTAGGTACTCCTTAATTTTATCAAAGTCTATTTTACAGTCATCGTTCCATTTTACTACTTGATCTTTCTCCAGCATCTTGAAGATTGGCTCATAAGTAGCAGTCAAATGCAAAATGAAACGGGAAATGTAATTCAACCGTCCTAAGAAACCTCTAACTTCCTTCTCGATACGAGGAGCCAACATCTCTTGAATTTCTTTAACTTTTGCTGGGTCAACCTCAATACCCTTGCCACTGACGACGAAACCCAAGAGTTTATTAGATCTCACCCCAAAGGTGCACTTGTTCGGGTTTAACCTCAACTTGTACTTCCTCAGTCTTTCAAAAAGTTTATGCAGGTGATCAAGATGCTCTTCTTCTGTTTGTGACCTGGCTATCATGTTGTCAACGTAGACCTTTATATCATGGTGAATCATGTCATGAAATAAAGCTACCATGACACGCTGATAAGTTGCCCCGGTGTTCTTTAACCCAAAAGGCGTAAATTTATAGCATAAAGTTCCCCACTGTGTGACGAAGGTGGTTTTCTCCATGTCTTCAAGTTCCATCTTGATCTGATTATAACCCGAGAAACCATCCATGAAAGAGAATACCTTATGTTGAGCGGTGTTGTCGACTAGAGCATCGATATGCGGAATTGGGAAGTCATCTTTAGGGCTTTCCCGGTTCAGATCCCTGTAATCTACGCATATATGTACCTTGCCATCTTTCTTTGGAATTGGAACAACATTAGCAACCCATTGAGGATACGATGTCACTGCTAAGAAACATGTGTGGAATTGCTTCATAACCTCGACTTTGATCTTTTCTGACATTTCAGAACGCATGCGACGAACCTTCTGCTTAATCGGAGCACAACCCTCTTTCATTGGCAGACGGTGAACTACAATATCGGTATCAAGCCCTGGCATGTCTTTGTATGACCAAGAAAAGACTTCAACATATTCATGTAACATCTCGATTAGTCTTCTCTTGACACTGCCATCTAAGTTGGCGCTTATCTTGACCTCTTTCTTGTCTGTCTCGGTACCCATGTTCACAACTTCGACCGGATCTTCATGTGGTTGGATAGCCTTTTCTTCTTGTATTAAGAGTCTGGCAAGTTCTCCAAGTATTTCACAATTTTACTTACCTTCATCCTTGACTTGGTAGATCGAATTTTTAAAGTCATATACGAAAATAGAAAAATTGTTATCAACGAGATCCAGAGTGGATGAGGATCTGCAATGTAGTGTGTGGGTGTGTGTAAGAACACATAGATATTTGAAGATACAATAAGATAAAAGAAAGACAGAGATCACAAAATTTGCATGCAAAACGACCAATGTTTTTATTGAATGAACAAATGTTTATGAATTATCAGACCTTTAACAAATGAACCATTTTGCCCCGGGTAAGACACATGGTTTTAAAGTCACTGTTTATTACATAGCCAAAAACTTTTGAAAACAAAAAGACAGGAATATAGCTATTACTCCTAACTAAAGGAGATTGGAAAGATGTCTTCTTCCTTCTAGTCATCCAGTCCATCATCAACGGTAGAGAATATCCAACTGTCAAAGTCGCAATCACTGTCTACATCCTCTATAGCATTGACCTCATTATTGATGATACGGAATGGAGGTCTCCCAGCACGATCGCGTCGAACAACCTTTTGACCTTCTGCAGTAAAGCCCATACCAAACTTGTTAGATTTAAAAAGGATATCAGGTAGCTGACCTCAAATTGTACTACCACCTTCTTCAATAGTAGCCTTAACATCTTTCAAGAAAGCCATCTTGTGCGGAGTTTTGGTGATCTTCGAAATGGAAGAAATGTCTTCAACAATAGTAGGAGAGATCACTTCAAAGGTTTGACAGGGTGTTTCAATAAATTCTCTGTCCATCTCCATGTATCAGAAATAATTGAGGTGACTGGCCATATATTCCACCTCTCCACAGACGATAACAACCTTCCCTTTTACCGGATATTTTAGCTTCTGATGCAAGGTACATGTGACAACGCCTGCCCCATGGATCCAAGGGCATCCCAATAAACAAGAGTAAGCCAACCGAATATCCATCACATAGAAAGTGGACTCAAATATATGTGATCCCACCTTGATCGGGAGGTCCACCTCTCCATACACCATTCTCTTTGATCTGTCAAAGGCTCGAACTATGATATTGTTGGGTTTCAGCACAACCCTTCATAATCTAGTCGGTCAAGAGCGCCCTTGGGCAGAACATTCATAGAAGAACCCGTATCAATTAATACATGGGCCATTGTAGTTCCCTTGCATTCAATGGAGACATACATGGCCCTATTGTGATTTCTCCCCTCCGGAGTCAAGTCAGCATCGGAGAAACCCAAACCATTGTCAGTTGTCATACTAGCCACATAGCTCCCAAATTGATCAATCGAAATTTCTTGTGGCACATGGTAAGTATTCAAGAACTTCATTAAAGCCTTCACATAGGCCTCAGAACACAGCAGTAGTGACAACATATACATTTTCGATGGGGTATGCCCCAACTGTTTAACAATTTTATAATCACTTCAGCGAAGGATTTTCAAAACCTCTTCCAAATCCTGTCCAAAGGTATCTTTGACCGGAAGCTTCCTTTGGCGCCCCCGTTCGGGCAGGCTCTATTACCGGATCTTTACCCCGAGCCCCAGGTGTTGTCTTGGTAACGGAAACCTGAGAAGGTGGAGAGATTTCTGGAGAGAAAATCTTCCCGCTTTTTGTAATTTTACTGGTCCCCGCAATATTAACAATACTAGGATCAGCTTCTTCATTCTCTTCATCGGACAATGCTTGCTTGATGCCATGGTAATATATGCCAGACCTATAATTCCATGGAATATCTTTCTCCGAGGAATGTGGAATAAGCCTGGGTGTTGTAATAACCAAAGGAGCAGCTTTCAGATTGGCGGTAATCCTTACAGGACCTTTGGAAGGGATCCTGAAAGGAGTATGGGAGATAACAGACAAGTCTTGGCACAGATTTGGAATTTTCTCAATCAAAATCATGTTTCATCCATCAGACGTTGAACACCTTCCTTCAACAACCTGCAATCGTTGGGTTGGACCGCACAGCAATAACATCCTTCAGCACATCTTGGAAATAAACCGGCCTGTAACAGATTATTCTTGATTGTAGAGAGGGGAGTAATCATATCATTGACGGAGGTAATATACATCACATCTTCAACAACACTTATGCCATTGTCATGCTTGGGCACAGGTGAGGTAATCACATTTGGAGTCTCCGGAGGGTCAAACTCAATTTCTTTATTATCAATCATGTCTTGAATCTTGCTCTTTAGGGCCCAACAATTGTTGGTGTCATGACCAAGACTATTTGAATGATAAGCACACCTTGCATTTGGATTTACTTTGGAGATAAGGTGTTGGGATTCTGAGGAGGATCCCGCAGTGAAATGAGTCCAGCCTTGAACAAATGTTACAATTCCTGAGATAAAGGCATGCCAATTTTAGTGAACTTCCTCACTAGAGCATTTGGCCTTCTTCGATTAACCTATTGTTGTTGTTGAACAGGTTCCAGATTAGAAATTAACACTGCTCCCACAGTCAGATGGCGGCTACTTTTACCATGACTTTTCTGGCCATATACAGCATTGACCTCCTTTTTACCTCTAAATGGTTTCTTCACAGCATTCAAAGATGTAGCCATCAGAATCTTCCCACTTTTAATTCCACTTTAAATTCTCTCCCCTGTCAAAACCATCTCTGTAAAATCCGACGAAGAGCTTCTGATCAATAGATTAAAGAACAGGCCTATCAGAGTGCCCATAAACATATCCACCATTTCCCGATCTGTCAAGGGAGGTTGCACCCTTCCAGCCAAGTCCCTCAGTTTTTATGAATATTCCTTAAATTCTTCACTAGCGCACATGGACATATTCTGTAGTTGCACTTGAGTTGGGTCTAGGTCAGTGTTGTATTGATAATTCTTATAGAAAGCAGCATCCAAGTCTTCCCATGTGTGTATATTAGTTCCCTCCAGCTGATAGAACCATTCCAATTGAGTGTCAGCCAAATTTTCTTGGAAGAAATGAACCTATAACTTTTGGTCAGCAGTGTGAGGCAGTATCTTCTGAACATACGACCTCAAATGGAGTTTAGGACAGGAGACCCCATCGTATTTGGCAAAGACAGGGACCTTGAATTTAGCTGGGATGACCACCCCCGGAACCATACCTAAATCACCAAAATCCAATCCAGGCACCTTCTAGATCTCTATTGCCTCGAGTCTGTCCTCTAGTTGCTTATATCTATCATCTGCAGGAGGATACTGTTTATCAGAAAATTGATCATCCTCGGGAGTATTCTCATAACCATAATTGTTCATGCCTTCATTCTTGATGCTTATACCATCTTCATCATGGTCATCTTCTTCAGAGGAGACATCTTCCACTTGGATGGGTTGAGCAGGACCTTTGAACCATCTCCCCGTATTGAGGACAGCAGCCGACTTCTTGGTCTTCTTTTTCTTGGCAACGAACGCCAACAACTCTTTCTGTTCCTGTGCCAGATTCATGAGAGTTTCTTGGAATTGGGCATGTTGAGCCTGAAGATCCTTAACGGTTTGTTTAAGGGCCATTTTTTCTACTGAAATAAACAGCGAGAAAATAAGAAACCTGTATGAAAAACCTATTATGAAATGATGCGTGATATGTAAATGCAATGATTTCAAGGACATCGGGAGATTTAAATTTGCTAAGAGGAAACAAAACAAAGATTTTATTATCAAATTTCAAGTTACAACTGCCTTTTAGGCTTACAATGACAACAAAATCTCTCAATAAAATGAACTCCTAAAATCTAAGAATCAAGTATCCCATGGACGCTTCCTCTTTGTGCTAATGTATGCATTAAGGCTCTGCTCCTCATGAAGTTGTCTGGTAAGCTCCAACACTTTCTTCTCACTTGCATAGAATTGAGTCTCAAAGGTGTCCCGTTATTCCTTCAGTTGAATTCAATACTTATGCAACTCTTCAAGGTCAGTAGGCATATCTGGATGAAGAATGGTGCGAGAGATGTCTCCTTCGACAACAGGCTTTGTAACACCCCAATTCTACCCGACAATTATATATGCAAATCAGAGTTATAAAATGCATGCAACTTAATCAGGATGCCATAAATTCAACTTTAAAAACACATTGCATTCAACGTGGATACATAACACTTTAAACTTTTGGATGAACTATCAGCATAATAATTTAATCTCTTACTTCAACAAATTAAACATCTACACAGTGGAATTCTTAACAATATCTTTATCCATGATTACAACAACTTCAAAACAGCACATACTTAATAACAATCAAATTAAGGTTCAACACTGGAATAATCAATAACTAAAAGCAACAAGCGTTCATCCCCCCCGAGTGTTATGTATCAGAGCAAAGACACCGACTTGAACTACTGAAGGTATACAACCTTCACTCTAGATTACCTGCACGTTACCAACGTAAGGGTAACATTCAAACAGAAGGGGTGAGATATCTAATAATATAATAAAATGTATGATAATTAATATATTAAATTAGATCACATAACATCACCACTTCTCATCTTATAAACAACAATAATCGTAACAGAAATACCAATAATAATACGCATTCACCACATCAATACACAGCTTCTTTATGCAATCATATAATACGACTCAATACTATGCAAATGCATGTGGTACCATTGGAGCAGAACTCCCATCTAAAAATAATTGCCAATAAATAGAGGCATCAACAAGGCATAAGCCTTCATCTTAATATTCGCCAATACAGGCCATCTTAACGAGCATAAGCTCCATATTGAAATGCAATGTATACGACACAATCATGAATGTAATTATAACACCATAATTGTCAACATCTCAATCACAACATCATCGTTCGCCAGAAGCCTACATCTTAATAGCTGCCAATAATTAGAGGCATCTCAACATATTTCATCCACATCGTTAATCAACATCATTTATCATTGTAATTCGTCAAACATCATTTATAAATAATAATTTATCAAACATCATTTATACATCATAATTCATCAAACATCATTTATCATCAACAACTCTGCCATATAACAATACAACAGTAAATCGTCAATCTTGCAACATTGACCATAGGCCTATACCGTGATATTGCCTATAATTAATTAATATTCTAAGGCTTACTTCTAATTTACCAAACTTCTACATATTACTATTCTGTAACACTACATCATTATCATCATTAATCCTACTGTTATGGACCAAACAATAGTCTATAATCGTCTCATCCTCACAATTCTTCACAAAATCATCATAGAGATTAACACGGGAAGCTAACTCTAGTCCTAAATTTGATACTAGGATTATCCTTCCTATTCTTCATTTTGATCCTTAAGAATGAAGTTCATCGTGTTAGCTATTCAACGCTTTGAACGACACCTCCAACGGAGTCCGAAAACTCAAGTTACAGCCTTTTCAAAATGATTCTGCCAAAAACCAGACAACATGGATTGATACGTAATGTCTTGGGTCGACGTGTACTGGACTTAACACGTTGCATGAGTCGATGCATACTCTCTTCGTATCGACTCATATTGAGTCTGCAACACTTCATGTATCGATACATGCTCCTTTATGTCGACTCATCCTGAGTCTAAAAGCCTTCATGTATCGACGCATGAATCCTTTGTATAAACTCATCCTGAGTCTAAAAGCCTTCATGTATCGATGCGTGGCTTTTGGGGTCGACACATACTATTTTGTCACGGATATTTTCTGCGATTTCACTGCATTTTCACTATGGTTTCCATACTTTAGGCCCTAAAAACATCCTCTAATCATAGATAATCATCAATTATAATTATCCTATAATTCTGCATCATTTATACAGCATTAGGGCGTCATTATTCATCCTTAAATCATCGATTCTCATCAAACAACAATGTATATAATTCAATCATAAACCAAACAATCTTTCACATCTAATCCCACATACCAATCATCATAAACCCTATTATAGAGTCAGAACCCCACCCTTACCTTGGATTGAAGGTTGCTCTATAACTTTTCCGGTTGATTTCCGTTCTGCCTCTTTTCCTCCTTTCCAACAACTTTCATGTTCACTTCTTTCAAACCCTTATTTCTTTCTCTCTTACTGCTTCTTCTTTTCTTATTATTTCTAACAATAATAAAACAACTCTATAATTCTCAAAATACCTTAATGGGCTTAAAACTACTACACCCCCTTTTTACTACTTCTATTCCTTTAAAACAAGCCCACATCAAATAATATTATTACTCTAATATTATTCCACCACTTAATAAAATAAATAAATCCAACTAATCACAACACATCAACTATCATCGTAACACAACTTCACAAAATAATCCAAAAAATAATAATTTAATTAAATAATTAATTAAATTACGGGCGCTAAAACTCTCCCCCACTTAGAATATTTTCGTCTTCGAAAATTTACCTTAATCAAACAACTCAGGATAGGAGTTCCGCATATTTCTCTCCAACTCCCAAGTCATGCTTTCTCCAGCAGCCCCTAGCCAAACCATTTTAACCAAAGCAATCTCTTTGCCCCTCAGAGTCTTTAGTTCACGATTCAAGATCCGTACAGGCATCGTCTCCACAGTAAGATTATCCAGTACTTACACATCGTCCATATGAATCACATGAGATGGATCTGAAATATACTTCCAGGGTTGTGACACATGAAACACATCATGCAAATTTGAAAGATTAGGCGGTAAAGCCACTCTATAAGCAACATTCCCCACTCTCTCTAAAATTTGATATGGTCTAATAAAACAAGAAGTGAGCTTCTTAGACTTCAATGCTCGCCCAACACCAGTCACAGGTGTAACTCTTAAAAACACATGGTCACCCGCTTGAAATTCTAAATATTTCATTATCTTGTCATGGTAACTCTTCTGTCTACTTTGGGAAGCTTTCATCTTTTCTCGAATCAACTTCACCTTCTCAGATGTCTCACGAACAAGTTTAGGCCCAAGTACTACACTTTCACCAGATTCATGCCAACATAAAAGAGTTCTACATCTTCGACCATACAACGCTTCAAAAGGTGTCATCCCAATATTGGAATGGTAATTGTTATTATAAGTGAACTCTATCAACGGGAGATAAGTATCCCACGAACCTCCCTGCTCAAGAACACATGCCCTCAACAAGTCTTCCAACGATTGAATCGTCCGTTCAGTCTAACCATCTGTCTGAGGATGATACGCTGAACTCAACCTCAACTTAGAACCCAATGCTTCTTGCAAACTCTTACAATAATCAGAAGTAAATCTTGAATCTCTATCTGACACAATGCACAAAGGAACACCATGCAGCTTCACAATCACACTAGTCTAAATCTCAGCCAACTTTGACACTGGAAAATAGATGTTCATAGGAATAAAATAAGCCAACTTTGTAAGCCTATCAACAATCACCAAAATTGAATCATGTCCTCTTATAGTATTAGGTAACCCCGTCACAAAGTCCATCGAAATGCTATCCCATTTCCATTCTGGAACTTCTAACGGTTGCATCAACCCTACTGGCTTCTGATGTTAAACTTTCGACTTCTGAAAAGTCAAACATGCATACACAAACCGAGCCACATCACTCTTCATCATAGGCCACCAAAACAAACCTTTCAAATCTTGATACATCTTTGTAGCTCCTAGATGAATACTCAACTTACTTCTATGACTCTCTTCAAGTATCACTTTCTTCATCTCAACATCATCAGGAATACAAATCCAATTACGAAATCTCAACACACCTTACACATCTAGCTTAAAATCACTATTCTCAGACTGATCGATCCCAACCATCGAATCTACCAGTTTCACATCCAACTTTTGAGCTTCTCTAATACTGTCTAGAAATTCATTATTAATCTTCAACATACCCTATATAACATTATGCGGCATAACCTCGCAAACTAAGCTCATATCTCTGAACTGCTCAATTAATTCCAACTCTTTAACCATCATTGCCGACATATGTAAATTCTTTCAACTTAACGCGTCTACTACCATATTCGCTTTTCCTGGATGATAATTCAAATCGAAATCATAATCCTTTAACAATTACAACCATCTTCGTTGCCTCATATACAACTATTTCTGATTGAATAAATACTTTAAGCTCTTATGGTCACTAAACACTTCAAATCTAGAACCATAAAGATAATGCCTCCAAATCTTCAACACAAACACAACTGCAGCAAGCTCCAAATCATGTGTAGGATAGTTCTTCTCATGAGTCCTCAACTACCTTGATGCATAAGCAACTACCTTATCACTCTGCATAAGCACACCTCCTAAACCCATCTTAGAAGCATCATAATATACCATGAAAGGCTCTCCCGGATTAGGCAATGTCAAAATCAAAGCCGACGTCAATCTCTTCTTCAATTCTATAAAACTTTCTTCGCACTGAACATCCCACACAAAAGCTCTACCTTTACAAGTTAACTTAGTAAGTGGAAGTGCCAACTTAGAAAAACCTTCGATAAACCTTCTATAGTAACCAGCTAATCCCAAAAAGCTTCTAATCTAAGTAGCTGACCTCGGAGTTTCCCATTGCAACACAGTGTCAACCTTTGATGGATCTACAGCGATGCCACTACCTGAGATCACATGACCAAGAAAACTAACATCCTTTAACCAGAACTTACACTTGGACAGCTTCGCCTACAACTTCTTCTCTTTCAAAACTTGCAATACCACTCTTAAGTGTTCTGCATGCTCTTCTTCTAACTTAGAGTAAATCAAAATATCATCAATGAACACCACTATGAACCGATCCAAATAAGTATGAAAGATACGATTCATATACGCCATGAATACTCCTGGTGCATTAGTAACACCGAAAGGAATCACCGAACACTCATAATGTCCATAACACGTTCTGAAAGCCGTCTTCTGGATATCTTCATCCTTCACTTTAATCTGATGGTAACCCGACCTCAAATCAATCTTACTAAACACGCAAGCATCCGCCAATTGGTCCATCAAGTCATCTATTCTTGGAAGCGGATACTTGTTCTTAATCGTCACATTATTCCATTGTCTATAATCAACACAAAGCCTCATACTTCCATCTTTCTTCTTTACTAACAACACTGGAGCATCCCATGGAGATACACTTGGTCTTACAAACTTCTTTTCAAGTAACTCTTCCAATTGCTTCTTTAAATCTGACAATTCAGATGCAGACATCTTGTATGGTGCCATAGACACAGGTCTGGTACCAGGTACAAGATCAATAGAAAATTCAACTTCCCTCTCCAGCGGTACATCAGGAATTTCATCAGGGAAAACTTCGATAAATTCACACACCACCTGCAATTCCTCAATTATAGCTTGAGTCTCTACAGATAGCGACGCCATCAACGAGAACATTTGTGCTTCCTCTTGCATCAACTTCCTCAACTATTTAGCAGACAACAGACTACCTTCCTCTTCTTTAGGAGTAGAAAACCTAACAGACTTGTCATAACAGTTAATATGAACACATTTATGCTCTAACCAGTTCAAACCCAAAATCACATCCAAACCTCTTAACGGTAAACAAACCAAATCAACAGCAAAGTCTCCGTTGAAGATCGACAAGGGACACTTTAAACACACAAAAGAAGTAGTCACCGACCCCTTGCCTAGAGTATCGACGACCATTTCTCCATTCATAGAAGACAACATAAGACCCAATCTTTCAACACAATCAGCAGCAATAAAGCAATGAGTAGCACCGGTATCAATAATAGTAATTAAAGGAGTACTATTAATGAAACATGTACCTCTGATAAGTCTGTCCTCGGCAGATGTCTGATCCTCAACCAAAGCAAACACTTTACCACTCTTTTACGCCCTCTTTGGTTTCTTACACTGACTACTGATGTGCCCTTCTTCACTACAGTTGAAACATATCACATCCTTATGCTTGCACTCAGATACAACATGTCCGTTCTTACCACAACAGAAACACCTCTTTACTTCAGTAGTACACACATTAATATTATCCCTAGGTTTCCAACATTTAAAACAAACCACACCAGCAGAAGCATCTCCTCCACTAGTCCTCTGACCCTGAGCAACTTTCTGTTTACCTTTACTAGCTGGGGCATCATAAGGCTTACCACGATTCTATTGGTGCTTACCCCTCTTATCACTGAAAATCTTGTAATGAGCATTATTAACCTCCTCATAAATTCTGCAACTATCGATTAAATCAGCAAAGACACGAATCTTCTAGTATCCCACTGCCTTCTTGATCTCTAGGCACAACCCGTTCTCAAACTTGATACACTTCAAAAACTCAGCATCTTCCTCAGTGTAGTGTGGATAAAACTTATCCAACTCAACAAACTTTGTAGCATACTCAACAACCGACATATTCTCTTGCTTCAGCTCAAGAAATTCAATCTCCTTCTTACCACAGACATCTTCAGGAAAGTACTTTCTCAAAAATTCCCTATGGAACACAGCACAAGTGACACTCTCACCTGCAGCTTCCAATCTCTGACAAGTTTCTAACCACCAGTCATCAGCCTCGACTGCTAGCATATGAGTACCATATCAAACCTTCTGCGCTGGAGTGCAATCCATCACTCGGAAGATTATCTCAATCTCTTTCAACCAATCCAATTCTCTGTCAGGATCATAATTTCCCTTGAACGTAGGCGGATTCTCTCTCTGGAAGGTCGCCAAACTACGAGATCCAGCATTACCGTCAGCATTCGGATGATTCTCCATCGCATGAGCCATTGCTTCTAAAGCAGAAGCAAGTGCAGCATCATTCCTTCCAGCCATATCAACTTATCACTACAACACAAACAATGGTTAGAACTCAAATCAACAATACTCTATTGTTAGACAACTATTACTCGACAACTTGTTCAGACGAACCGACCTTTTTCTCTGATAGCAACTTTGTAACACTCCAATTCTACCCGGCAATTATATATGCAAATCAGAGTTATAAAATTCATGCAACTTAATCAGGATGCCACAAATTAAACTTTAAAAACACATTGCATTCAACGTGGATACATAACACTTTAAAACTTCGGATGAACTATCAACATAATAATTTAATCTTTTACTTCAACAAATTAAACATCTACGCAGAAGAATTCTTAACAACATCTTAATCCATCATTACAACAACTTCAAAACAACACATACTTAACAACAATCAAATTAAGGTTCAACACTGGAATAATCAATAACTAAAAGCAACAAGCGCTCATCCCCCCCGAGTGTTACGTATCAGAGAAATGACACCGACTCGAACTACTGAAGGTATACAGCCTTCACTCTGGATTACCTGCACGTTACCAACGTAAGGGTAACATTAAAATAGAAGGGGTGAGATATCTAACAATATAATAAAATGTATGATAATTAATATATTAAATTAGATCACATAACATCACCATTTCTCATCTTATAAATGACAATAATCGCAACAGATATACCAACAATAATACGCATTTACCACATCAATACACAGCTTCTTTTTGCAATCATATAATGTGACTCAATACTATGCAAATGCATGTGGTACCATTGGAGCAGAACTCCCATCTTAAAATGATTGCCAATAAATAAAGGCATTAACAAGGCATAAGCCTTCATCTTAATATTCGCCAATACAGGCCATCTTAACGAGCATAAGCTCCATCTTGAAATGCAATGTATGCGACACAATCATAAATGTAATAACAAAACCATAATTATCAACATCTCAATCACAACATCATCGTTCGCTAGAAGCCTACATCTTAATATCTGCCAATTATTAGAGGCATCTTAACATATTTCATCAACATCATTTATCATCGTAATTCGTCAAACATCATTTATACATCATAATTCATCAAACATCATTTATACATCATAATTCATCAAACATCATTTATCATCAACAACTCATCCATACAACAATACAATAGTAAATCGTCAATCTTGCAATGTTGACCATAGGCCTACAATGTGATATTGCCTATAATTAATTAATCATCTAAGGCTTACTTCTAATTTACTAAACTTCTACATATTACTATTATGTAATACTACATCATTAGCATCATTAATCCCACAGTTATTGACCAAACAATAGTCTATAATCGTCTCATCCTCATCATTCTTCACAAAATCATCATAGCGATTAACACGGGAAGCTAAATCTAGTTCTAAATTTGATACTAGTATTATCTTTCCTATTCTTCATTTTAATCCTTAAGAATTAAGTTAATCACGTTAGCTATTCAACGCTTCGAACGACACCTCAAACGGAGTCCTAAAACTCAAGTTACATCCTTTTCAAAATGATTCTGCCAAAAACCAGACAACATGGATCGACGCGTAATATCTTGGGTCGACGCGCATTGGACTTAACATGCTGCATGAGTCGATGCATACTCTCTTCGTATTGACTCATACTGAGTCTGCAACACTGCATGTATCGATACATGCTCCTTCGTATTGACTCATCCTGAGTCTAAAAGCCTTCATGTATCGACGCATGACTCTTTCGTATCGATTCATCCTGAGTCTAAAAGCCTTCATGTATTGATGCATGGCTTTTGGGATCAACACATATTGTTCTATCACGGATATTTTCTGCGATTTCACTGCATTTTCACTACGGTTTCCATACTTTAGGCCCTAAAAACATCCTTTAATCATAGATAATCATCAATTATAATTATCCTATAATTCTGCATCATTTATACAGCATTAGGGCGTCGTTATTCATCCTTAAATCATCGATTCTCATCAAACAACAACGTATATAATTCAATTATAAACCAAACAATCTTTCACATCTAATCCTACATACCAATCATCATAAACCCTATTATAGAGTAAGAACCCCAGCCTTACCTTGGATTGAAGGTTGCTCTATAACTTTTCCGATTGATTTCCGTTCTGCCTCTTTTCCTCCTTTCCAACAACTTTCACGTTCTCTTCTTTCAAACCCTTATTTCTTTCTCTCTTACTGCTTCTTCTTTTCTTATTATTTCTAACAATAACAAAACAACTCTATAATTCTCAAAATACCTTAATGGGCTTAAAACTACTACACCCCGTTTTTACTACTTCTATTCCTTTAAAACAAGCCCGCATCAAATACTATTATTACTCTAATATTATTCCACCACTTAATAAAATAAATAAATCCAACTAATCACAATGCATCAACTATCATCGTAACACAACTTCACAAAATAATCCAAAAAAGTAATTTAATTAAATAATTAATTAAATTACGGGTGTTACAGGCTCCATGATCACTAGTAAGATAGCTGGATATGGCATCATAAGTTTTTGAGCGTGAGCTCGTACCCATTTGAGATAAGGCTCCAGAGGGATGGAATTTTTCTGCCCTAAATCTTTATTATCAGTCTTTCTTACCATGCACCAAGAACGTATAAACCTCCAGTGATAACCTTGAAGATCACTTTCATAATCGAACACAATAACCTGGATAAGTGCGTCATAAGGACCATCTCTTTGTGCGTAACCAAACTGATGTAGAGCCAAGACAGGGTTGTAAGTAATACCTCCTGTAATGCCAAAGAGTGTAACATTAGGGAATTCCCCGCAGCGATCAATGATAATGATATCCTCATGAGATTCGGAACACCAGTGGGAATTTGCATAAGAAAGTGACATTATTCTTTGCGACCATCTCAAACCCTATTCATTCTTCATTACCGAGCGGGGAAGGTGTGAAATAAACCACATGTATAGAAAAGGAATACAACACATGAGGGTTCCTCGCCTCTTCATAATACGAGTGTGAAGAGAATGCAGAATGTCTCTGAGCAAGGTAGGCATAGCATTACGAGCGAGAAAAATCTTGACAGTGTTCACATTAATGAGCTGGTCTGGATTAGGGAATAATACCAGCTCATAGATTAGAAGAGCCAAGATATCCTCAAATTCCTGGAAACTCATAGCATCTAGGAATAGTTGAGATTTCTCCAACATAAATTTAGCCACAAAACATTTGACTCCGCTTCTTGTTTCCAAGTTGGATATAATGTTGGTCCGCTTCAGATGTAAGGCTGCTGCAATAACTTCTGGCTTCGGAGCTTCTTCTAAACCAGTGAAGGGCATCTAATCAAGAAAAGGTACTCTCAGTAGTTGAGATAACTCTTCTATAGTGGGTACCAATTGATAATCGTGAAAGGTGAAGCATTAATGTGCAGGGCCATAATCTGCAAAACAGAACAAAGATAAATTCCCTGGTCCTTGAAATGGTTAGTAGAAATGTAATGGTAAGAATGTTATGATCCATGATGTTATGTTTGAACAATTTAATCATACACAAGCAAAACATAAAAGGCCTTAGGTTAAAGATTGCATGGAGTTATAGGTAAGTACCCTCTTGAAGTTTTAGTTGGCTCAACCTGTCCTAAAAGAAAGTAATCAGGTTCTAAGAGTCTCAATATCATCGATATTTCTCTCGGGAATTGTTTTAGCTCAAGCATTTGTTTTTGCGACCGAAATATACCAAGAGTCTGACCTCAATGAGTGTAGCATCGAGTATCAACCAACTTCAGTCTGCATTAAAGCTGACTTTCTCGCTACCTTCTAATGGATAAGTTGTGTCAACTAAGGTTCTGAGGTCACTTAGTGCTTTATGACACCATGTGACAGCCCAGTATTCTCCTTGACTTAACTTAAGGTACACCGGCACCAACCAATGTGTCGCACTAACATAGCCATCTCTTCAACTGTATCGGTGTATGTCGTACAGTTTTCACGATCTATTTCTACTTACCTAAAATGCCCCAGATATGGGTATATGATCTTTACAAGAATAACCCAAACAAACCCTTAAAAGTAAAGCAGTCAATTCAAACAATGAAAGCATTTAAATATGAACTATCTCTAAGGTAACCCCACTTTGAGTATTTCCCCAGAAGAGTCGCCAGTTCTGTAATACTGTGGGAGAACTGACTTTACTGGTTTTGCATTTTATTGCAAATGTTACGGTAAGCAAGAGCTGCCACCGAATTTTCTTTTATCCAATAAAGGAAAGGGTGAAAATAACAGGAAAGACCTTTCGAGAGTTTTTTGAATAAGGGGGGTAGGTTATGGAAAGGGAAGGTGTTAGCACACTTTCCATCCATAGTTTTCTACAAGCTCTTAGTTGTTAGCTCACAAAAAATGTTTTTTTTTGTGTAAGTGTATTTCGAAAAGATGCCTTAGTGAGGCAATCTTTGTAATGATTCTTGTATTGTTGAGAATGCATACAAAGTGTTTTTGTCTTTGAAAATATTTAGAAAAGAGAGTGTATGTGTGAGAAATTTGTTTTGTTTTATGAGCAAGCAACTACAAGTTGTCTACCTACTCAAAAGATCTTTGCTCTTTTCCTCTTTTCCTTTAGATATTGCTATCCTAATATTAGTTAGTAGGTAGCCCTATCATTGGATGTTTTGAGGTACAAGCATGGGTCATTGTACAGTCACGAAGGTAACTCGTAAGACATTTTAGTAATTACCCTAAGGTACTAAGATATTTTACCGAGGCAGCATCAAAGGGTCATCGAGGGACTATGATCTTTTAACCAATAGGTCTTTTCTAAAACTTCTAATGTTTGAGAGACGTGGCCGTTTTTTTTCCGAAGGCAACAAGTGGGGGTACCTTAGAGGTGCGCGATGTTAGGTTTTCTACTATTTGCTTTTAAGTCTTTTCATACACGCCTAATTAATCTGGAAATTAGATATATATATATATATATATATATATATATATATATATATATATATATATATATATATATATATATATATATATATATATATATATATATATATATATATATATATATATATATATATATATATATATATATATATATATATATATATATATATATATATATATATATATATATATATATATATATATATATATATATATATATATATATATATATATATATATATATATATATATATATATATATATATATAAGGGCAGAAAATAAAAGTGTGGGAAGTAAAATACGCTATTATATCGCTTCGGGGATGGGGGAAATACAAACCAAAAATTGGGAAAAGGAAATCTAAAAAGACCTAGTTTAAACTATTACATCCCTCTTGACAGTTACAATATTAAAAAAAAATGTGAAGAAGAAAATAAACACGCGGAAATTGAAGAGGGAAGATATCTAAAACCCTAAACAATTCTAAGTAAGAAAATATTTTTGGTATTTTTGTTTAGAAAAGCCATTTCTGTGATAATTAAAATCTAGTTCTAATTAAATTTTAATTAGTAAAATAAAAATCAAGTGATTAAATTAATTAATTTATTTGTGAAAATTAAACTAATTAATTAAATCCTAAACCTAATTTTATTTTTTTTTAATGATTTTATTAAAAAAAGTGATTAAAAAGAAGAAAGAAATAAATTAAAACTAAATATAAAAACTATGGGCCTGCGCTGCAAGAGAATTGGAGGAGGGTGTTAGAAACAAAAAAAATCAGGCCCATTAACAAGGAGTCCAGGAGTTTACGTTGGATCCAGTGTGGCTAGTTCCCTGAGGTCCACCATGGGGATTTAATTAGAGCCATTGGATCTGAAACTTTTAAGATCTGACGATCAAAACCTCACGTCTACCATGCGCGTTGTAAACTCGCTTGCACCGGATCTATAGTGAAAAACTTGAAAAACTAAAAACCCTCACGCATGGATCGAGCCCAGGACAAGGCATATGAGGTTCTTACATGCATGTGTGTTGCCACTGGGGTGGCGTGATTCATCCGTTAATGAAATAATAAAAAACAAATATAATGTATAACACATGCTAATGCCAGATAAGACAAATGCACGCACAAGTGGACCCTCTTTTATTTGAACGAGCCAATCAGAATGCTTCTTCGTCCCACGCGTGCCCTTGCCGGAGTCAGCACATCTCAGGGACGCCAGAGTCAAACTCCGGTCGTCTTCTTCGACCATATAAAAATCCAAACCTACAAAAATGAAACAATCAAAATGTACAAAGCATCATACTCCCCTTAAAATTCCCCCCTGAATCCAAATCTGGCATTAATTTGAGCTAAAAACTCTTGGATTATACGCTTTGATTCAAAACCACATATCAGAGGAAAATATGGCATCTAACCATTCTGCGTGCATGATAATGTACTAAAGGTCAAGACTTGTTCATCAAGGACTCAAGAACATGTTAGTAGTAATCATGAGGCTCAAAACAATATAAAATAAAAGATCATGAATTTCAAAAATGTTATGCGATCGTAAATGCATGACATGCCCTTCTCATACGTTTTGGACCATGGGATCTGGTCCAAACTTACCCTTTCACGTTCAGGAAGAGAATAAGACTGGATTTATAGAATGAGAAGACCTATAGACAGAGCTTTGATGCTCGAGGGTTTTGACAAATTTTTGATGATTTTGTTAGTTTCTATATACATTGGTTTTTTTATGTGTTATTGGCCTGCCTTGCTTGAGTATATATAGAGAGAGTATTTGGATGACAAATATGGCATGGAATCAAGAAATGATGGCCATGATAAAGCCACGAATCAACATTCGAAAACTTTCCATTTTTGTAATATTTCTTCCCTTTTGGTCTTTGCACGAACCTGGACAGTTTATGGCTGGCTTGCATAAGTTTGTAATGGGCTTGCAAAGGACTGAAATCAACAGGCCCAAACCTTTGTTCATGGTTTGTATTTTTATTTATTTATTTTTACATGAATAAAATTCAAATAAAATAAATAAGAATCATAAAAATGTATGAATGAATTCATAGATCCTCTATCATCTTGTAAATATGTTTGAACATCAAATCAGACTCACTAGTTCAAAATTGCAAGTTTGTTCAATTTGCATTTCATGAATTTCTTCAAAATTCCCCAACTTGTGCAACTCATAACTTGCCAATTTTCATCTTTTGAAGATGGTCTTGGACTTTTTGGAAAGCTCAAGATGTCCTCTACAATCTCTATGGTGATCATTTTTGCTTTTGAAGACATTATCTTGATGTAAGTTGCCTTGACAAAAAGTGTCTTTTGTTGACTTTTGAAAATGGCCTATAATGTATTAGTTCATATCTTTTAAATGAAGCATTTTTTGGAGAATTTGATGAAGCATGTGAAAGTTATGCTTGGTCAAAGTTCAGTTGACTTCTCATAAGGAAACCCCATTTGACAATTCTTGACTTTTGATGATTTGAGAGCTTTCATTGAGGAATCATGATCAAACCTTAATAAAATAATTAATATCACTTAAAAATGTTGATGTTGACCAAAAATCTTGAAGTTTGACTGTATGTTAACCATAGTTGACTTTTTGACCAATACTGTTGATTTCCAATCATTTGAGCCATTGATTGAGAAAACTTGTGATGCTAGATTTGAAACTTGACATGAACCTTGTTGAGGACCAATGATGAACAATGGAAACCACATGAGACCTTTGCAACCCAAATTTCCTTGAGAAAGTCAAAACCCTAATTGTATACTTTTGGCTTAGGAGGTGAGTTGATTGATCATCCCTTGAGATTCTTGAGTGTTTAAGAAGTCTTGAAAGAATGTTTTGAGAAAAATGCGAGGGAAAATTTTGGGGTACAACACCTCACAATGAACCTCCTGGAGCTGCCTCCCACTGGATTCAACGCTGGTGTTTGGGCCTAAGGATTCATGTCTTTTAGCACCCCCCAAATTCCTTCTGCAGGCCCATCATCACTTTTTTATTTTTGTTTCTATTTCTATTTTTTTCATTTATTTAACATAATTAATTTTTTTTTCTAAATTAATTAAAATCAAAATTAACTAGACTTTTTTAAATTAAATTAATTAAATTAACATGTTTTTAAATTAAATTAATTGAAAATAATTAACTTAGTTTCTTTAGGGTTTTTGTTATTAAGGATTTTTCAAATAATCAAATTTTTTTTAATATAAACAATTAGATTAGGTTAAGTCATCAAATTTTCTTTATCAAAATGATCACAAAAAGAAAACATTTTCTCCACTTCTCTTTTAATTTTACAATCTCTGCGCGCTCTTTTATTTTCGCATTAGTTTTTTTATAAATTATGTAATTGTTCATGGTTTGTAATAGCTTAAACTAGGGTTTACTATTTCTTCCCCATTTTTTTATGGTTAGTACCCCCTTCCCTGAAGTCCTGTAATAGTTTAGATTTCTTTTCCGCATTTTACGGCTTTCCTTATATTTGCTAGATGTATGCTAATAGGGTTTGTATGACAAGATTTAAAACAAAACACTAGAAAACCTAATCAAGACAAATTAGCTGAAAACAAATCACTTTTCACACAAGTGCCTCTAGGGTGACTCCACTTGTTGCCTTCGGAAAACAGTCATGTCCCTCGAACGTAAGGATACTATTAACAAAGACTCTCGATTAAACAATCATCATAAAGATCTTGTCCCTCGATGTTGCCTATGAATGCATGATAATAGTCCCTTCTAATTGCTAAAGGTATCTCTATATGTTGCCTTTATGACTGTACGATGACCCATGCTTGTTCCTCAAGCATCCAACAATAGGGCTTCCTGCTAACTAATGGTAGGATAACACTATCTAAAGGAAGAGGAAAAGAACAAAATACTTTTGAGTAGGTAGATAGTTCTTAATCGCTTGCTCGCGAACATTTCAAAACATGTTTCACATAAACACTTTTATGAAATATTTTCAAAACAAACACTTGTATGCATTCTCAACAATACGAGAATCATTACAAAGTTTACGAACTTGGGCATTTTCAAAATATTTTCAAACAAACACATTCACAAAGCATTTTTCAAAAGTGAGCTAGCGATTAAGAGGCCGTAGATAACTACGGATAAAAAGGGTGCTAATACCTTCCTTTTTCATAACCTACCCCCTTACTCAGAAAATTCTCTAAGGTCTTTCCTGTTCTTTTCACCCTTTCCTTTATTGGATAAAATAAAAGTCCATGGCGACTCTTGCTATTCACAACATTTACGATAAAACGCAAAAACCAAAAGTCAGTTCTCCCACCGTATTACACCAAGTTTACAAACTCGACTGGTTCTTCATGTGGTTGTATGGATCTTTATTCTTGCATTAACAGCCTAGAAATCTCTCTAGGTATTTCACAATTTTCCTCACCTTCGTCCTCGGCTTGGTAGATTGGATTTTCGAAGTCATAAATGGCAATAATGGAATTGTTATCAACGGGATCCAGGGTGGATGTGGATCTGCAATTTGTTGTGTGGGTGTGTGTAAGAACACATAGTTATTTTGAAAATAATAAATCAAAAGAAATACAAAGCGCACAAAATTTAAGTGAAAACATCCAATAATTTATTAAATGAAAATATGCTTATGAATAATGACAACCCTAACAAATGGACCATTGTGCCCCGAGTAAGGCACAAGGCTTAAAGTCATTGTTTAAATTACATAACCAAAAAAACTTAAAAGTAAGAAAACATAAAATAGAATTTACTCTTGACTAAGGGAGATTGGTACAAAGTCTTCCGCCTTCCAATTATTTATCCCATTGCCAATAGTATGGAAGATCCGACTGTATATGTCGCAGCCACTATCAGCGTCTTCCACATCATTAACATGATTCTTGTGAACTCCGTTACTGTTGATGTGGAATGGCGGTCTCTCGGAAATTGTGTGAGCACGACGAACAACCATCTGAGTTTGAGAAGTGAAACCCAAACCAAACATGTCAGATTTGTAAGGAATATTGGGAAGCTGACCCCAGACAGTGCAACTACCTTCTTCAACCACAACCATAATGTCCTTCAGGGAAGCCATTTTTGATTTAATCTTAGGAACAACACAAGAAGCTTTATCAACTGAGGTTGTTTGAGAAACAACTTCAAAGGTCTGGCAGGGAGTCTCGACGAACTCACCATCCACCTCAACATATTTGAAAGAGTTTAATTGGCTCACCATATATTCTTCTTCACCATAAACTGTGACGATCTTTCCTCTCATGGAAAACTTCAACTTCTGGTGTAAGGTAGAAGTAACAGCACCTGCCACATGAATCCAAGGGCATCCCAGCAAACAAGAATAGGTGGGCCAAATATCCATCACATAGCAAGGAGATTCGAAGACATGGGAAGCCACTTTGAGCGGATGATCCATCTCTCTATGCATCATTCTCTTCGAACCATCAAAATATCTCACCACAATGTCACTGGGTTTTAGAATAATCCCTTCACAGTAAAATTTGTCTAAGACAACTTTTGGAAATACACTCAACGAGAAACTTGTGTCTACTAACACATGAGATAAGGTAGTTCCCCTGCACTCAGTGGAGACATGCAGGGCCTTATTATGATTCTTTCCTGTGGGAGTTAAGTGTGCGCCAGAAAAGCCTAGCCCATTATCAATCATCAGGCTAGTAATGTGATTTTCAAACTGGTCAATAGAAATTTCTTTCGGTACATAGGCAAATTTCAGAAATCTCACCGAAGCTTGAGCATGAGCTTCAGAGCACAACAATAGGGATAACATAGATATTCTCAAAGGGGTCTGACCCAGCTGTTCAACAAACTTGTATTCACTCTTTCGGATAATCTTTAAAATTGCCTCCATCTCTTGCTTGGAGAGGTCTTCGACAGTAACTTCTTTTGGTGCCTCCATCTGGGAAGACTCGGCCCTATGTTCTTTGCCTCGAGCTTCAGTAGTAGATTCTGTAGTAGTGATAAGAACTAGTGCAGTAATAATCTTCGAAGATATCTCTGGAGAGAAAACCATTCCACTTCTAGTAACCTTATTAGTCCCAGCAATATTGCCAACATTGGAATTAGTAACTTCAGCATTTTCCTCTTACACAGTCAATGGTTCTTGTTTGACGCCATTATAGTAAACATCAGCTCCATAATTCCAAGTGATAGCCTTACCAGAGGAATACGGGATTGGCCCAAGGGCAGTAATAATCAGGGGAGCAACTTTAGGTTCGGTGATAATCTTCACAGGACCCTTAAAAGTGATCCTTACAGGGGTACCGAAAATTGTAGACACGTCTTCAAGATTTAGGTCTTGGGATGTACTCTCCACAGAAGGAGTCTTCCCAAAAGGAATTTTCTCAAACAGAATCTCACAGTCATTCATCAGACATTGGATACCTTCTTTCAGTAATGTGCAACCATTGGATTGGGATGCACAGTAGTAATAATCTTCAATGCAACCCGTAAATAAACCGACTTGTAATAATTTCTACTTAATAATCATCAGGTGGTAGTTAAATTCTCCACTGTAGAAACATAAGAAAAAGTCTTCAATAGAATTAACGCCCTTGTCATGATTGGGCATGGGTGCCGTAATCACATTAGGGGTCTCAATAGGGTCAAATTCAATTTCATTGGCATCAATCATGTCTTGGATCTTATTCTTCAAAGCCTAACAGTTGTTAATGTCGTGCCCGGGGTTGTCGGAGTGGTATGCACACCTTGCATTGGGATTGTAGCAGGGAGAGGAAGTGTTGGGATTTGGAGGAGGATCTCTCAATGTAACCATCCCATCCTTCAGAATGTGTTGCAAAGGTTCCTCCAATGGCATGTTAATCTTGGTAAACTGTCTCCTGGGTGCGTCCTGCCTACGCTGATTATTTTGTTGTTGTTGCACTAACGCATGATTGGAGATCAGTACTGCCCCCAGAGATTGGTTACGATCGCTCTTATTATGAATCTTTTGGTCGTACACAACATTTGATTCTCTTTTACCATCATAAGGCTTCTTCACAACATTTGAAGATGTGGCCACCTGTCTTTTTCTGCTTCTAATTCCATTTTCCACATGTTCCCCTGTCAAAATCAGCTCAGTGAGACCAACCAAAGAACTTCCTAGTAGATGATTATAAAAGGGACATATCAGCATGCTCATGAACATGTCAACCAGCTCTCTATCATCCAAAGAAGGTTGAACTCTGCCCACAAGATCTCTCCATTTTTGGGCATACTCTTTAAAGCCTTCCTTAGAACCCATGATCATACTTTGCAATTGCATACGGGTTGGTGCAAGGTCATCATTATACTGGTATTGCTTATAGATGGCAGCAGCCAAATCTTCCAAAGTGTGAATATTGTTCCCTTTTAGTTGATAGAACAACTCCAATTGTGTCCTAGACAAACTCTCTTGAAAGAAATGAACCCACAACTTCTTGTTAGCAGTGTGCGGTTGGATTTTTCGAACGTAAGACCTTAAATGCAACTTGGGACAAGAAATTCCATCATACTTAGCAAAGACATGAGTTTTGAATTTATGAGGGATGATAACTCCTGAAACCAGACCCAAATCATCAAAATTTAAACCATGCACCTTCTGGATTTCCATAGCCCTCAGACACTCTACTAGTAATTTATATTTCTCATCAGTCGGGGGATATTGTTCATCCAAATAATCATCTTCCTCTTTATCAGGACATTTGTTTGAACCATGATGGCTTCTTTCAGTCTTCACAATTTTACTGTCTTCATCCTGCTTGTCTTCTTCATCAGATGGGAGGTTAATATCTCGAGCTTGCTTGACAGGACCTCTGAACCTTCTTCCCATGTTAAGAATGCCAATTGGTTTATTTGTCTTCTTCTTCTTTTCACTGGTGACCAGTACCTTCAGCTCTTCCTGCCCCTTGGTTAAGTTCAAGAAAATATGTTAGAATTGAGCATTCTACCCTTGGAGATTTCAGATTGTCTGTTCAAGATCCATTTTTTACTGAGATAAACAACAAGAGTAAGAGAAAACCTATCTAGAATGTACATGTTATGTAATGAGATGCATGATATGTAGATGCATATGCAATGTTTTCAAGAATCTCGTGAGGTAAAAAAAGATTGAAGATGAGTCCTGGTTGCAACTTTGACTTGTGGAACTTCGAATCTTCATTTTTAAACATCCTTCTACTAGAATCAAGCTCACCATATCAAGTGGGTCCAAGCCTCTGACTTAACAAAACGTACTTCGGTCTTTGACGGTGTTTAGCTAGAGGAAAATTAATCCTCTTGCCCTCTTGTTAATAGTCCGACTTTAAAATCGTCTTGCAACAACGATTCTTAAGATCCTTGAAATGGTTAGTAAATGCCATGTCAGGTGTTATGATGTCATGATGTTATGTTTATGTGTAAACAGATAGCAAACACAAACAAGTCACACAAGAGCCTTAGGTTTAACGGCTTGCATGAGGTCTATAGGTAAGTACCCTTATCGATTGAAGTTAAGTTGGATCAACCTGTCTTGAAATAGTAATCGGGTTCTAGGGATCTCATATCACAGATCTTTCTCGAAGGTTTTATTTTAGTACAACAATGGATTTGGCACCAAAACATACCGCGAGTAGAACCTCAATGAGTGTAGCATCTAGTATCAACCAACCTTGGAATGTACCAAAGCCAGCCATCTCGCTACCTTCTAATGGCCAAGATGGGTCAATTAAGGTTCTAAAAGTCCAATTAGTGCTATTGACACCACGTAGAAGCCTAATGTTATCCTCGACTTACTCAAGGAACATTAGTACAATCCAAAAGGCCGCACTAACCATAGCAATCACTTCAACCATATCGGTCTACGCCGTACAATTTCCATGATCTATTGCTACTTACCTAAGATACCCTAGATCCGGGTATAGGATCTTGCAAGAAAATAAACCGAAGCAACCCTTTAAAGTAAAGCAAACAATTCAGACAATTAAATTAAATAAAAGTTATCCAGGCTCTAGGGTAACCCCTCTTTTTAAGTAGTACTCCCCAGTAGAGTCACCAGTTCTGTAATACGGTGGGAGAACTGACTTTTGCATTTTATCGCAAATATGCGGATAGCTAGAGTCGTCATCAACTTTTATTTTATCCAATAAGAAAAGGATGAAAATAACGGGAAAGACCTTGATGATTTTGAGTTCGGGGGGTAAATTATAAAAAGGGAAGGTATTAGCACCCTTTTCATCTGTAGTTATCTACGGGCTCATAATGGTTAGCTCACTTTTGAAAATTGCTTTTTTGTGTAAGTGTTTTCAAATATTTTGAAAAATCCAAAGTACGGTTGTCTTTGTAATGGTTCTTGTATCAGTCCCCAAGAATGCGTACAAAGTGTTTTAGAAAATATTTTTGAAAATGATGTATGAAAATGTTTTTAGAAAATGTTGTGAGCGAGTGATTAACAGTCTTACCCACTCAAGGTTGTTCTTATTATTTTCCTTCTCCTTTAGAGATAGTGCTATTTGTACCATTAGTTGGTAGGTAGCCCTATCTATTGGATGTGAAGGGACAATCTAGGGTCATCATATGGTCATCGAAGACAACTAATAAGGATACTTTAGCAATTTATCGGAGTGACTAGATCATTTGTTCGTAGGAAACATCAAAGGGTCATCGAGGGACTATGATATTTTATTCAGAGCGACTTCGCTAAAGTATCCCTATTTTCGAGAGACATGACCATGTTCCGAAAGGAAACGAAGAGAGGTTACCCTAGAGGTGTAAGTGTGAAAGTGTGTTTGCTTCAATTATTTATCTTAAATTAGGGTTTTATATCGATTGATTTCCGTCTTACCATACAAACCCTAGTTACTAGAAATTTCATAAAAGACTAAGAGCAGAATGTAAAGTGTGGAATGTAAACCTAAAACTATTACAAGGCTTTGGGGCAGTTACATAAGAATGAAAGATGCGAGAAATAAAACCTTAAAACTATTACATACTCGAAGCAGTTATGTAATAGAAAAAATATGGGAAAAGTAAATCTAAATTATTACATTATAACGCGCCCTATACACTTGATCTGGGAATGTAAATAAATGAGAAAATAAAATAGAAAAAAACAAAAGAAGAAGTTTGAATGTTTGTTAGGGTTTTTTATGAAAAATTATCTAAGTTGATAATTAATTAAACAAAACCTAAAATTCTAATTAATTAAAAAAAGGTTAATTACTTAATTAAAAAAAAGGTTGATTAAAAAAATTAAACCTAAGTAATTAGGATTTTTAAAAAAGGTTTGTTTTAGATTAATGAAAACAAATTAGGTTAACGAAAAAATAAGATTAGGGGAAGAAAAATCAAGAAAAAACAAGGTTAGAAACCAAAATAAGAAAAAATGTCAGGGGTGGGTGTTAAACCCACGCCCTCAAGCCTCTGGCTTGCATCGTTTTCCACTAATCCATGCATTGGTTGGTGTTTGTAGACTGAGCACTACATAAAATATAATAAACCTGTGAAAATTGGAAAATATAGAACAAAGTTGCAAAAGGAAGTGATCAAACCCATGCCCTTAGAGACTAATGCCTTAACATGCATGCGCCTTGCCACTGGGGAGGCTGTTACATCTGGTAGTGTTAGGAAAACAAATAAATATAAAATAAAACAAATGACTAGGCCAGAGAGGCGCCAGAGCCCTGGCTCCAGTCGTCTTCTCAGGCGACCTGATTCCTTGCACCTGCAAAATAAGCACGCTTCAGTGACCAAAGGGATTGTACCCCCCTAATTTAACCCTTGCAAGTTCAATGGTGGCCCTGGTTTTCACTAATTCTCCTTGTATAGAGAAATACAAAGCAAACGATGTAAATAGGTGTAACAATGGCAATCCATCATCTTGTCATTATAGGACTCATGCGATGGGTTAAACCTGCACAGTTCTACTTAAGAAGCATATTAGTATTGTTAGTATGAAGTAAAGCACGATAGAAATCAGAATACAAATTTACAAAAAATATGGCAATACGAGATGCATGGGATGCTTGTTCCATGCATTTTTGATCACCAAGAACAATTCATACTTACTCTATGAGACTTCTGGAATTGATTGGGACAGTTAGCTTGCTTTGAGAAAGGCTAAAAATAGGGTTTGAAGTTTGCGCTGGTTTGACAAATTTTTTGAGATTTGGAAAGTGTTTTTCTTGCAAGGTTTTTTTCTCTCTTGTCTAAAGATGAAGTGTATATATAGGAGAAGATTAGGTCAAGAAAAATGGGCTTGGACCTCTTTGTAAAAAACTTTTATTTTGTTTGAAAAATAGATAAAAATCTTGCAAAACATGAAGATTTGTTTCACAAAATAATTCCACACAGTTATTGTATGATCTTGGGCTCCCAAACAAATCAAATCTTAAGCCTTTTATGCTTTATCCATTATTTTATTTGATTTAATTTTGAATTTAATTGAATAAAATAAAAATAAATAAAATAAAATAATTAAAAGGGTGTATGAAGAGATTTAGAGGTCCATTATGAGGTCAAGAACACGTTTGGACTCTAAAACATAAGCCCATTAGCCCAAAAATTCAAGTTTGTTCAATTTGTGTTTCATGCATTTTCTCAAAATCGCCCAACTTGTACAACCTGTGACTTGCTCAATTTTTATCATATGAAGGTGATCTTAGACTTTTTGAAAGCTCAAGATATCACCTACAACTCTCATGTTGATCATTTTTCCATTTGAAGACTTTATCTTAATTTAAATTGCTTTGATAAAAAGTGTCTTTTTATTGACTTTTAAAATGGCCTATAATGTTTTAGTCCATATCTCTCAAATGAAGCATTTTTGGCCTTGATCTTAGAGAGACAAAGTTGTAGAGGGTTGAATTTTCTTTAAAATGAGATTTGGTTGAGAATTTTCTGATGAAGCATGTGAAACTTATTTTTAGTCAATGTTCAGTTGACTTCTCCTAAAGAAAACCCTAATTTAGCAACTTTTGACTTTTGATGAATCTTGAGTTTTCTTGATGAGTTATGATCAACCCTTGATCAAATGGTGAATGTAACTTCAAAATATTGATGTTGACCAAAAATCTTGAAGTTTGATTGTATATTGACCATAATTGACTTTTTACTTAATATAGTTGATTTTCAATCATTTGAACAATTGACTGAGCAAATTCGTGATGTAATGCTTGAAATTTGACATGAGGATACCTTGATACATATTATAAACCATGAAGTCCAATTGAGGCATTAGAAGTCCAATTTTCTATGAGAAAACCAAAACCCTAATCATAGGCCACTGCTTAGGAGGAGGATTATCTGATCATTCTTGAATAGTCTTGAACACTTGATAACCTTAGGAGCATGAGAATTTATTTTGAGAATGAGAGGGAAAACTTTAGAGTACAACACCATTGGTCTCCATTTCTTTGGAAGACTTCTGATAATCTTCTTTGCATGATCTGTTATTGTATAAATTTTGTCTAGAACCTTGAGTTCTGCTACTAATATTTGAAATCTTGAGAACATAGTTTCAATAGTTTCATCTTCTTCCATTTTGAAGACTTCATATTTTTGGAATAAAGCTAACAATTTAGTTTCTAATAAGATTTTTCTTTTAAAATATTTTGTAAACTAACTAGAAATAATAAAGCTAATGAAACAATAAAAAGAATCTTTTGATTTATACAAGTTTAACTTCAACAAAGCTACTCTTGTCCACCCACCAATGTGATTTTTCCATCAACAAAGACTTAATACACTAATCTCAATATGTTACAAATGCACTGGCTACCCGCCAGTGACTAACTATAACCATCTAAGAGTCCAACTGACACCTTATCCCTCTCAAGTATTATACTAACAACCTAGTCACTTGAGGCAATAATCAATTCTTAACAGAATTATAATCATCTGCCTTTATAATGTTTGCTTCTAAAAAGCATATTAACACAACAATGAAGAACAAAGTCTCTAATACAAATAATGAGCAACAACTCTTTGTATTGAGAACTCTAATATAAAACACAAATAATGAGCAACAACTCTTTATGTTTAATCCCTAGTATCTTAACATAATAACGATCAACAACTCTTGTGTTCTTGATATTTCTCTAGAAGAATATTTATGAATGTATATGAATAATGATTCTTCTTTTCTCTTGATGTTTCTGTATTTCAACAATTTGATTCAAGCTTGATAATGTGGAATGATTCGTCAATCTTCAAATGTTGATGAGGTTTCTTTGATAAAGCTTAAATCAACATTATCAAACGTCTACGTACTATGAGGTTTCTAATCATGAATTCTTTCTCTCAGATTTCTGAGATTGGTGCTTCTCTGAGAATGAGCATTTAACATTCCTTAGAATTGTTAATGTTTCTTTAGAAAAAGTCACAATAGTTCTTATGTTGAGTAGATTGGCTTGAGAGGATGTCTTCCTTTTATCTTGTCTTCTTATGGATAATATGATGTTGATTTGAAGTGAGTCTAAAAGATCTTTCTTTCATCCTTTCTTCTGATGGAATACTTCTGATGTTGAGTTGAAGTGTGTATTCCATAAACTATCTGAGTCTTCAGAATCTTGACTTTATCTTCAGAAATATAAACAGCAGCTTTCTGATGAGCAAATCTCGACTTCTGACCTTTGCGTTAAAGCTTGTTTCTTGTACACTCTTGATTTTTGATCTTGAAGCAGCAACTTATTATAAATTCTTTCTTCTCGTGACTTGTGACTTCCAAGGCAGCAACTTGTTGAGAAGTACACATATGATCCTCTTTTTGGCGCTCATTAAACATTCTTCTGAACTGTTGATGTTTCTTCAGAAGTGGACAACCTTTCTGATGTGCCTGGGTATTTCTGATTCTCCAGACAACAGTCCTGAATCAATTAGAATTTCTTATATACATACTCAATGAAACCATTAGAACTAAAATTATTCTTCATAAAATATATGCATTATTATCATCATAACACAGAGATTTAAATGCTGATTCAAATCTTGTTCTAACAAGTTCAACCATGAGCATCATCACAATACAACCACACATATCAACAAAACTCTAAAACTCTAAATTCATAAATCCTAACTTTTAAGTATCAACATAGATATCGAAAGAGAGAGCATGAGAACATACCATCTTCGCCGCTGTCGGAATTTGCACCGAACATTGCTCCTTGTTACATTTGTGCTTGAAAGTGAGGCTGTAGAAAGTGAGACTGCAGAAACAAGTAATTTTCATCCTTGACAATATTTGGGACATTCACTTTTGTGCTGCTTGTTGCAAGAGAAAGGATAACTTTTAACTGCAGTTTTAGAGAATCCTTTAGAGAGATGATACGTTAGAATTTTCTTTAGAGAGAAACGGCTGATAAGAAATGGGCGATGTTTATATATATATATATATATATATATATATATATATATATATATATATATATATATATATATATATATATATATATATATATATATATATATATATATATATATATATATATATATATATATATATATATATATATATATATATATATATATTACTTTTCTTCACGGTTGACAAGACTAATCGTAATGGTATAGTATTCAAAGACAAAATAGATCACAACAGTTGGACATAAAAACCGTTGTAATATCTTTTTTTTCTTTGTTATAAATAAATAAAAAAGAAACGGCGCACCATAATGTTAAATGAATAAATATTTTTGAGAACATTGAGGTTTGAACCCATAAAAGCTCGAATGTATCACCACGATCCAATCATCCATCATTATTATATCCTAAATAACTTTAATTAAAAAATAAAAAAAAAATATTAGCGTCTGATTTTAGAGATACCACCCTGATATTTAGAAGAACCGTGGTGACTTGAGCGTTGTTTGCACGTTTTATAATAGTGATATGTGTTCTCTACCAAAGTGTGTCGGCAACATGGCTAAAATGATGCTTGGATCCTAATATTGTTGGTAATGCATTAAAGAATCAAGGACAAGTAGGTTATGCGAGTTTGGTGTGAAACTTAGATGACTAATTTTAGTTTGATTATATATTAGTGTGAGCATATCAAACATTTAAATGCAGAGAAGTATCTTTTTATCAAAATATATCTTTCTTTTTTTTACTTTTCTTTCTTTCTCTCATTAATAATAGAAAAGGTGGTCTTACTCCTTTAATTTGAATTGACTAGAATATATGATACTACGAATGTTGGCATGATTAAAGAGAAAATCGGGCAGGGTGGGTGGAAAAAGTGGTGGATTATACTCAGTATGTCTGCTTGACTTACTATTGGATTTAGATGAGTAAGTGGAAGCATCCAATTCATTTTTCAAATGATATATTTTAATCCATCATACCTAAATGCAATGTATACATCAATTTTCGAGTGAAAAGAGATTGAATGGAATCATGCAAATATTTTGTCGTGATTGTATGTTGATTCAACCAGCATATGTATATTTGTAAAAAGTGTTGTAGTGGGTGGAAAATGGAGTGGAAAGGTAAAACTCCTAATAATCATATCCCCCAATTGGCTCATGGTATCAAACAAAATAAATATAGAACAAATATTGCCTAAACTAATAGTATGCTTTACCCTAATTTGTTACATGAAGAAATTTGGAGACACCATAGTGGAAATAAGCCAATGTCAAAACCTTTAAAGTTTTAGAATAGTTTGTAGCATAACATAGATTTGATTTTAGATAGATTATGATTCTTTTTTAAAGTCTGATATAACATGTTAATATATCTTAACTTTTATTACATACAACAATTAGATCAATATTTAAATTGATTAACAAACTAAAGAAAACCAATTAAATTAAATTCTTTTTTAATATTTAACTAGAAATTTAGATAAAGAAAAATTTTAGTCAACAAAGTAATAAAAATAAATAAACACACCTTTAGATAAAGAAAAATTTTAGTCAACAAACTAATAAGAATTAACAAACATACCTTATGTGAGTATCTCCCTTCTCTTCTTTTCATTAAAAAAATTCATCTTTCTTTTTCACTAAACCTAATATACTCTTACTAATATTTGATTATGAGACATAATGTAATACTTGTAATAGCAAAAAGTGTATTTATAAATCTTCTATATAAATGAGATTATATTGTGTCTTCAGACGGCTAAATTAAAAATCTGATTAAGGGGGTTTTATTTTTAAACAGACTGATCCATTACATTTATGTTAAGGTCTATTCTTTTCAAATAATAGAAAGGATGGTGCGTTTTGAAGGGCCCAATAGCTGAATAGAATTGGTTCAGTTCAAACTGTTTTTGGAAAGTCTGTATTTCTTTTAATTAATCATTATTTAGTAATGTTACCTACTTATATTGTTATTTTAGATTTTATTAATTGTTGTTGTGTTTAGTTAAAATTAATTGTCAGTTTAGAGGATATTATTAAAACATTATTGTTATTTATTAACTATAATTGTTTTTTGTTCATTTTTTTTAAATACGTTGATTGAGGTCAACCAAATCCAATTAGGGATTTTTCTCTGACACCCTAAACGTTACTCAGCGGCACCTCTTTCTCTAGACTAAGTAAACCAAGCCCACAAAGTCCATTGTTCAGATCTAAACAAAAAAAAACGCATATTTTATGAATCAAATCAACTAAAATTCACCGTATCAATTACAAATCAAATTATATCAATTTATACATAATAAAATCTTTACTTGACAAATCATCCAAAAAATCTTACAAACTGAATCAGATATAGAATCAATTACAACAAATAAAATCTTCTAATTCCCAAGAGAATCAATCTATCCTAAGTCAATTATAAATTGTAACGATAATTATAAACAAAAACTTCCTAATCTATCTCTAACCTAAGACTACTTAAACCATATATTCTAAGACCTAAAGAAGGGGGGGGGGGGGAGAAATTGAGATGAACGAGTTGACAGAGAAAGAAGAAGAATAAGAGAAGTTTAGGGCTTCAATATCTAAAATCTTAAAGTTCTTCGTCGTGCCGCTGCTACACTGCCATCCACCTTCATACCTGTCAAACAGAAACAAAGGAGAATGAGATTAGAAGGAGAAGCAGAAAACAAGAAAGGAAAAATTATACGACCAAAATCGCAAGGAGAGGTAAGCCTTAAACACTTAACTCTTAGGGTTTGATTGCAGGTTGATTGATGTAAAATGTATGATTGGGATTTAATTTGGGGTTTCTGGGGTTTTTAGGGTTAGGTTAGGGTTATGGTTCTTAGGTTTGGGGTTAGGGTTCTTTTGGTTAGGGTTAGGGTTCATTGTTGTTGTGTTTCTGGGTTTTGAATTGGTTAGGGTTCATCATGAACCCTTAGGGTTATTAGGGTTCATAGAACCCAGATGAAGATCCACGGTGGTGGTCTATGAATGTTTGAAGTTTCCGGTTGAATGTCAACCAGAAAACTGAGATAAAGGGTGGTTTGTGGTGGCCTACAGCCGTGACCGTCGGTTGTATAATTTCTGGCGTGGCGGAATTCTAGAGAGAAGGCAGAGCCTCTCTCTCTCTCTAGAAATAACAAGAGAATTTTGTTGTTTGGCGTAGAGAGAGAAAGAAAAGGAAAAATGGGCTCTCAGCCAGTAATGTGTTTTTACAAACCTCGTTGATCATGTGCTAGCACAACCACACACTCTTATCATACACCTTTGCTATGCATCTTCAGATTACAATCCGACGCTCCATAAATGCGTGACCACCACAACTCCGTGATATCTCTCACACCTTGCCTAGAGGATCCCATATTGTTCTGGGCCTAAGCCCATGATATTCACGCCACCCTGTTTTTTTTTGTTTTTGGTATGCCAACACAATTTTCACCCCCATGCACCACTGGGCCCAGTTCAATATTTGAACTTGGACCCCTTGTTGAACAAACTCCCACTTTTACTGCCCTGTACAATTATTCACTCCCTCCTGCGTATAGGCCTGAATTCAACATCTGAATTCAAATTCAACATCTGAATTCAGGGTCCTACTTTCCACACACCCTGATTTACTTAGCTCAAACAAAATATATCCCCTGCATTTTATTAATTAATTATTTTTTTAATTATTTTTTTTATACTTTAGTTATTTTTATATAATAAATTTCAAAATATTCACTATTATTATAAAAATCAAATATTTATTTTTCTAATCCATCCATATTTTTTTATTGCACTAAAAATCATTTTTGTCATGCATTAAAAAGATTTTTATATATTAATACATTTAAAAAATACTTAACCAACATCATTTTTTTTATATATAATTTAATTAAATCCAAGATAATTTTTAAAAAGGGTTATGAAGATACTTTAAATCGACTGTGAACTTTGTCTAACAATTTTGCTATTCACACACCCAGACTTAGTACAAGGAAAATTCAAAACATCTTCGTAATCCAAAAAAAACACCAATCAACTACGAACTACGAATTGAGACTCTGATTCCTCATAAGAGGATACATAGGAATACAACTTAAAAATTATGTTATGGCGAGTTTCCCTTAAAAAATTAACATCCTATTTCCTAAGCCGTAATTCTAAACCCCAATATCCTTGTGAACAAGGTAGATGAGGGGTGCCTAACACCTTCCCTTCGTCTAAGAACGAGTCCAATAACTTAGAATCTCTAACCAAATCAAGGTTATCCTTTATATTCCCTTCTCAAAGGTAAAAATTAAGGATGGTGACTCTCAATTTCAAACCGGTTACAACAATTATTTAATTGATTAATTTAGTGTGATTATATGAGTTAGTGTGAAGTGTTTGATGTCTTAATGATTATATGTGATCCTTTATAGTGATTTGTGATATTATGATGAATATGAAGTGTACCATGATGATTGAGATAAATATGATGTTTGAATATGATGTTTGGATGAATATGATGTATGATGGGTTGCTATGTGTAGCATAGTGGGGATTAGACTAATTAAGAGGATTATTAGTATTTTGGAATAATTAGAATAATTGTTTAGAATTATTTTAATTAGGAAAAATAGAATAATATAAGTGTAGAGAAAATAAAGGCAAGATGGTAATTAGTGGAGAATAAGTAAGGACAAGGTGGGAAGTTTAATATTAGGGGTCTAAAGGTTATACAAGGAATTAGGGGAAAAGAAAGTCATTGTGGAACGATCATAGAATTGAGAGAAAGAAACTGACGCCGTGGAGAAAGAAAGCTAGGACACAGAGAGGCAAGAGATTTCAGTAGAGAACTAAAGAGAAATTGAATTGTTGTTATAATCAAAGGTAAGGGGAGTTTTATCACTGTTATTATATTTGATTTAAGGTTTAGATAATTGGTGGATTGCCTTAGGTTTTGGTAGATGGTGATTTGTTGTTGTTTGATGAGAAATTGATGAATTGATGATGAATAGTGGTGTATAATTTATGTATATTGAGTATAGAATTATAGGTTGTTGATAGATGATAAAATCCTGTGATTAAATGGTGTTTTAGGACCTGTAACATGATAAAATCACAAGAGAATTAGACTGGTTTATACAGGAAATCGCAACAGGAAAATCCTATTCGCAACAGGAAGTCTTAATTATGATTGATAATCACTTGGCCTAAAGCAAATCCAACAATATAGATGAGTGGAACGAGAAGAGAAGAATTTCATCAATGTTTATTTTGGATAATATTCATCTAAAAGAGAGTTATCATTGGGAAAAAATCTACGAATAGGTGGATCAAAGAAGGGGATCTTAACACCATATTATTTCATTCTATCTTGAGGGATAAGTATAGAAGAAACTCAATACTGTCATTTACAAATTCAGAGAGGGTGCAAGTGGATGAAGGTGGAAGATGTTAAAAAAGAGATAAAGATTTTTTTAAAGTCAAGTTTGAGGCATATTTTCAGTTAAGACCAGTCTTAGATGGAGTAGATTTTAAACAATTATATAAAGTTGAGAGGGATGGTCTTGAGGAGGAGTTCTCTGATGAGAAAATCAGGTTAACTATTCGGGAGGGTGAAGGGGAATGGTGTCCAGGACCAGATAGATAGAACTTTTCTTTTTTGAAGAAGTGTTGGATGATTATGAAAGAAAACATATTATATTTTATCAGGAAATTTCATATGAGTGCTAGATTTCCCAAATCCATCACTGCATCTTCCTTAGCCATGATCCAAAAACATCAGTGTCCATAAAAATTAGAATAATACAAGACAATCTTCCTTATATGGTGTATGTACAAAGTAATTGCAAAAAATATAGCAACCAAATTAAAGAGGGTCATAAGAAAGGTGATTTCTGAAACACATCCAGCTTTTATACCAAGGAGGCAAGTTCTTGATGGGTATTGGTTAACAATGAGCTTCTAGATTTTTCTAAGAGGCATATGAGGGAGTGTCTATTGTTTAAAGTTGACTTCACTCAAGCTTATGATTGGGCTGATTGGGGTTACTTGAGATACATGTTCAGGAGGTTAGGATTTTGCTATAAATGTGTAAGTGGATGGATGCAGGGATTTTTCCTAGTAGTATGTCAATGATTGTTAATGGGAGCCCAACAAAGGATTTCAATATTCATAGAGGATTGAGGAAGGGTGATCCACTCTCACCCTTCTTTGTTTGCCATAGTAGTATAAGGTCTTAATAGGATGATGAAAAGTGTTGTTAGAAACAACTTATTTAGAGGCTTTCAGGTGAATGACCAGGTGTCATACAATCTAGTCCAATTTGTTAATGATATATTGATTATTAGAGATGCTTATTTGGAGAAATTGAGGTCTATCAAAGCCCTATTAAGAGAGTTTTAATTGGTATTTGGATTTAATATTAACATGACAAAGAGTATGTTGTTTGGAGCGGGTATCAGGGAGCAATTTATGCAGGCAGCAACGAACTACCTAAGGTATAATAGGGAAAAAGTTCCTTTTAAGTTATAAGGAATCAATGTTGGTTGCAACCCTAGAATATGTGATGCTTGGGAACCAATACTAAACCTCTTTATAGAGAAGCTTTCTAAGTGGAAGGGGGGCACCTGTCCATAGGGAGGAGAGTGACCCTTGTGAACTCAGTACATTGTGTAAGGACAAGAAGAACGAAGGCTTGGGAATAAAAGATGTGGGATGTTTCAATAGAGCTCTATTATGTAAGTGGAAGTGAAGGATGTTACAAGAGAAAAATTCCATATGAGTGTAAATTTTGAAACATAAGTATGGATTTATTCATAGTGGAATATCGATCATCAAAGATAAAAAAGCATAGGGCCAAAGAATCTTTATGGTGGAGAGATATTTGGATGGTGGGCATGAAGGATGTGCTTGAGGAAGATAGTTTCTTTAATTTAATCTCTTGTAAACTAGGAGATGGGAGCAATATATATTTTTGAAAATCAAAGTGGATTGGGGTGGAACCTTTAGCAACACAATTTCCATAACTTTATGCAGCTACACTGTATCCTAATGTGAAGGTTTCAGAATGTGGTCACTGGAGGAAGGATCTTGGGAATGGTCACTTCAGGTTGCTGACTCATAAATATTTGGTGTTAATGCAAGTGCAATAGAGGAAGAATAATTTATGACAATTTTGAGGGATATCCAACCAAGCAGAGATGAATAGGATGTGATTATTTGGACAGGTTGTCCAATGGAGATTTTTTTGTGCAGTCTTGCTACAAAAATTTTATGCAGGAACATGCAGATCTAGACCTGGATGCCAACCTGAAAGAGGCTCTTGAAGTGATGTGGGAGGATAAGGCACCTTGAAATATCAAAATTTTCACATGGAGACTTTTGTCGGACTGATTTACAACCAGAGTCCAGATGATCAAGAAATCAATAATTCCAAACTCAAAAGAAAACTAGTGTGTGAGTACAATTTCAATATACAGTGTTTTGCATGATGTCAAAACAAGGAAAGATGGAAAGGCAGTAAAATTAATTGAATCTCTTTGTCATGTGGCACTCCTCTGCACCAATCGGTCTTAGGAATCATCAAAAATCACTTTGAAATTGACCAAGCTCATTGAAAAATATTTTCTGTGCATTTTTATCTTGCATGTGTCGACACATCTGAGTTTCAGGTCGACACTTGTAACTGCATTTTTAAGCCTGTGAGCTTCTGTAAGTTATAGGCCAACACATGCATCATACAGGTCGACACATACTGAAAGATTTCAGAAAATGAAGAAACTCTTATTTTATGTGTCGACACATCCATATTTCAGGTTGACACATTTACTCACATTTTAAATCTTGTAGCTACTGACTTGCTCAGGTCGACACATATAGTCCTTCAGGTCGACACATGCAATTTTTTTATACAGTATGTGTCGACACATACGAGTTTGAGGTCGATACATAAATTTTGTTTTGGTCAAATTTTCATTTTCTTTTATTCTGAATTTGTTCTTTTTGCCCTAAACTTTTCCAAACTATAAATACTCATTCGTGCATCATTTCTAACTTGATTATACCATAAAATTAGCCTACTTTTTCTCTTCGTCTTCAACCTTTCAATCTATGCATACACACCAACATTACATTGTGATGATGTTCCTTCAGAGTGCCATCTAGACGGAGAATTGAAGATTTTCAATTGATTTGGGTTGAGTTCTTGTAGGGATCTTCATCCGAAAAAACCATTGGGTTTGTCCTCCAACATCATTTGTTGAATTAGGGGGTTTTCGTGTAAGATCGTGCGAGAAAGAATCGTCCATGTGAAAAATCCATTGGAGTGTTTGAAATCTTTTAAAGGAGCCTTAGAGTGGTTGAAATCTTTTTAAGGAAGTAGCAAAAATTGGATGATAGAATCAGTGATTTGTATTTATATTGTGCAATCAAATTTACTCGAGTGAAAAATCTCTTAGAGTGGTTGAACTTTTTGCAAGGAACCTTGGAGTGATTGAAATCCTTTTAAGGAAGTAGCTTAAGCGGCGAATAGGTTGCATATATCGGTTGATTTGATCTTGCTTAAGATCAAAGGTTGGAAGAAGGAGCATCAACACCAAATTGGAGAATTTTGTATTATTGTTTCTAACTCTTCCATTGTATTAAACATTTTGCATATAAGAATTATCCTAGTTCCATTGGAATTAAGCGCAAACGTACCCACACGCGAGGATGACAGTGGGGAAATGTGTAGACAAATTCCTTGTGTGTTTTTACTTTTCCGCTTTTACTTGCTTTCAATTTCATCAATCTTTTTTTTATCAAATAGCATTGTGATAGTAATTGAATTGTAAGAATTTTTCTCTTAAAATCTGTTTTTGAAATATGTGCGTATATAGCTTATAATCAATTTTAATTATAAGTGATTTTTTATATCAACACTACTCAAAGAGAAATTCTAAAAATTCACTTGCACACCAAGTGTTTGATAAAACGATCAAGTTAGTTCTTTGATTATTTAGCCTTGAAAATATCATTCCAAAGTGATTGTGTTCAAACAATAAATAAGTGGATTGTTGATTTGAGTTTGTATTGATCAATTAATCAATTTTATCTCATAGATTTATCTTTTGTAATTTATATATCCGAGTTTCTAATTAAATTCTAGATTTATGTCTAGAATAAATTTTTTGCGGCTTTATTCATCTCTCTAGATACACGTCATCGTTTAATATGGTGCAAGTTCTACTCTAAAAAAGATGAAGACTGATTTCATTTATTGTTTCATTTCCCTTTCTCTATTTCTGTATGGCAGCAGGTTCATACCTGGCTTGACAGGACACCCATGGTAGGAATTGACCCAATTGATCATTTTTTTGAAGACATTCAACTCATTAAAGGGCTCAACGGAAAGAAAAAAAATAAAAAGTGTGTTATTTGGATGGCAGTCACTTGGGATCTATGGAGAGCAAGAAATGCTAAGATCTTTGAACTTGAAGAGTTTGTGGTTAGTAAAGTGTTGTTCAATGTAAAACTCATTGAATGTGAGTTAGAGTACTTTTAAAAAATATAATACATGTTGCTTATAAAAAAAAATTGCTTTACCAGTTGAAACAAATCAACATCTGAAAACTATTGTAGCATTAATATATAAATTTCAACTATATAATCATACATGCACGCACCTCTCTAATACCTTAGAATTTCCACACACAAAAAACAACCAAAAAATATGCAAACATTTGTTGAGACACACTCTCTATTTATAGAACTCCATAATCACTAATCCAGAAACAGAACATACATGTTTGACACCACTAAATCCAGATCCTTTTGCCAATTCCATAAATTCATTCTCATTTCTCTCTTTTCCTCCTGGATTTTGTGCCAACATTATAAGATCAGACATGTAACCATTCTTAGCAACTGCACTTGTCTCTGGCAAAATAGGAAGAACTGCTTCCACCACAATAACCTTTCCATCTTCAGGAATTGCTTTGTAACAGTTTTTCAACAACTTCAAACAATGTTCATCACTCCAATCATGAAGTATCCACTGAAAATATCAATATTAATTAATACTTATAGCAACTGCATAATAATTGGAAAAAAAAACGTTAATAAAATAAAATTCACCTTCATAAAAATTGCATCCCCCGAAGGAACACTCTCGAACATATCTCCTCCCACATGTTCCACATCTGTGTTAATAAAATGAATCAGATACATCAGTTATTCAATCAACTTAAAATATGATGTATAAAGTATGAACGATTAATACCCGGATAAGAAGGTGCATGTTCTAAGACATGAGGCAA
The DNA here is from genome assembly GCA_948472305.1 of Vicia faba. Taxonomy (NCBI): domain Eukaryota; kingdom Viridiplantae; phylum Streptophyta; class Magnoliopsida; order Fabales; family Fabaceae; genus Vicia; species Vicia faba. Next base: position 1,351,398,947 of record OX451740.1, read on the forward strand.
ATCAAAATTAATTCCTTTAATATGAGAATATTTTGATGTAATCAATTTGAGATTAATTCCAAGACCACCACCAACATCGACGAGCTTATTTATATTCTCAAAACCATTATAACAATTAAGAACCATCTTCATATTTATAGTAGTTTCGCAAACCATAGCTTTGTTGAAAACATCATTGAACTTTGGATCCACACGTGGATACTCAAATGCATGCATTCCATGAACCCTATCGAATGGTACACCTCCTTCCATAATCGCTCCTTTCAATTCTGTCCTAAATCAACACCAACATAATAATTATGTATATATATCTGATTTATAATAGATCAGATGCGTAAGTTATTCAATGAATCTGAAAAAGTTACTCTTGACTAACCAGCTTTGGTAGAAGACGTTGTCGAGAAGCAATGCTAACATTGGTCCCAACGAGACGCCATCGGAATCGGGGACAAAAAACCTGGACCGGTTAGAGAGGCTATAGAATCTTTGAAGGCTTTGAGGATGTTGAGGGACAGATGAATTTAGAATAGAATGACTCGACAAGAAGCAAAGAACACGGTCCAACATTGTTGGTCCTTGTGGATTCTTGGTTCCAATCTTAATAGCAATGTCTTCTGCAGATAGTTCTGCGCCATCACCAGCTTTGGCTAGGATTTCAAAGACACCGAGATCAATGGCTGTTCGTAAAGCCAATGGAAGAACAATTGAACCTGTTACTTGTGTGACAAACTCGAGGGCATCATTGTCATTTCCGTTGGAATGTTTGCTATTAGAAGCCATGAAATTTAACATAGTTTGTTTCTGAGTTTTTCTTGTTCTTGTGATCTTACTTATATAGAGAGGAGAAGAGGGAGAGGCGTAACACAATGTCTATTGTAAGTTGTTTGGAAAATAAATTCTAAAATATAAAATGTGACACTGCTACCTTAAATAGTTTATACTAAAAATAAAACATGTGACACTGCTACCTCGTACACTTATAAGTTTGTCATCTATTTCATTTTTATTGGTGTATGACTGAACTATTATGCACATGGATGGCGCAGCTTTATCAGACTTTAATGTTGTTATACTAAAATTGAAATGTAATTAGTGTAGTTTTTGACTTGTCATGAGCTTTGTATTGTCCTTAAGTATAGGATCCTTCTCTAAACCACATACCAATGCAACTAAGGGCTAAAAGATGGTTGTGTAAGTTTATGGTGCAACTTAAAAGATGGTCAATTAGATTTTATAAAATTATCTGATTTTTTTCCTGATGAATATCTCTTTTATTTTTATGATTTAACAATAGGAAAAATGTAGAAAAATAAAATACGAAAAAAAAAAAAAGTAAATAATACAAAGATATATCATGATTTCTTTTTTTAAATAAGAGTATTTCAGTTTTCTCACACTTCGTGAGAGATTTTTATAATTTATAGATCTTTGTACAAGCATACTAAGATTTCTTTTACAATTTTCTAACAATAACAAAGTTACCTCCTCGAGTTTGTCATTTATTGTGGAGAATTTGCAGGGATTGTTTACCTTTTAGAGCTCGACTCTGTTATAATTCCCTCCTCAAGTTTGTCATTTATTGTGGAGAATTTGCAGGAATTATTTACTTTTTAGAGCTCGACTCTGATAGCATCATGTTGCGTGTGCGGTAGAATGCCCGTTCTGTAGAAGTAATGAGGGTATTATTGATATTATTGATCATAGATCACTTGTGTTACACGATGTCAAATTCATTATTTTTAACATTTGTAACAAAGAAGATATCAGGGTAGCCGGTGGAGTGGTTGTCATGATGGATGTTATTTGGAAGAATAGGAATGATTTGGTGTAGAATAATGAGAGGGAGGAACATACCAGACTGGGTTAACTTGACTTTCATCGGTGACATGATTAGTTTTTAGCTCAACGCTCTCCGAATAATAATAATAATAATGGGCAACACCAATTGTTATCTTAGACTCCACCAGCATCGGGTTGGTTTAAGTGTAATGTGGACGTCGGTTTCAATAAGCTGTTGGGAACCTCAAATAGATGTTGGTGTGTTTGTGATAACTTGGGTAATTTTGTGTATGTAGAGGCGGCATGGGATGTCGGTAATCTTTCTATTATCGAAGCGGAGGCCTTAGCCCTCAAAGAAGCTATACATGATGCCTTAGCTTTGAACCTTGATTGTGTTATCTTTGAAAGTGATTCTCCATAGTGATATAGGATGTGTGTTTCGAACAGGTCGGAAATTCCAAATTTAATTTGATCTTTCGAGTTATTAGATCTTTGTTGTTTTCTTGTTCCAACTTTGAGATTGAGTTTATCAAACGCCAAACGATTATGGTTACCCATTCGTTAGCGAAGATGACCAATTCTTAGTCTAGGCGTAGTTCCTTTCATCTTATTCCTCCTTGTATTGAATTGTTGATTGCTAATGAAATGAGTTCGTTTCGCTTTTGTAAAAAAAACAATGATATTGAGACACATTTAACAATAATAATAATAATTTTACAATTTTCTTTTGAAACAACCGAAATTTGACAATACTTAAATTTAAATGTTAAATTTTTCAACAACAAATACAACTGATTTTTGTAAATCTGTGTGATATTTAGTTAATTAATATGAAAATGTGATTAATTAAATTGAGTAAATAAGAAAAAAATGTATTAAGAGTGTAAATATTTTTATACCGTTAATAAAAAAAAATTCTTTTAATTTTTCTATCATAGGGGATAGTTTTTGGTCATTTGTTACTTGAAAACACCCCCTTAACATCATTATTTTTCTCTCTTTTTATTTAAATAAGTGATTACTCACATAAGTTTTTGTTGTCTTGTGTGGCGTTTGTTGGTTTTTCCGTCTTAGTACGGTGTTCGTTGGTTCAAATTGACATATTTATTACAGATATGATGAAGACTTGGTGTTAATGTTGCAGATCCGAAAATATAAACATTTCAGTTACTTTTATTTTGTCATATTCGTAAGCATTTTTGTGTTATCGTTCTATGCCATTAACCTAGGTGCTCCAAGATTGTTTGTAGATTTATCTTTTATGTTTTTAACAATCTTGAATTTGTAATGTTCTATGAATTTTTCAATTTGAATGAATGAATATCTTTTTTAGTAAAAAAGTGCATTTAATTAAAACACATTTTTATTTTTAAAATATTAATATGACATGACAAGTATAAGGATTTTCATTGATTATATGTGTAATATTGATTTACATTGTCTATGCACTACCTTTAAATTTGAGTAAATAATTAATTCAATTCATATTTAAATTTATGATTACTTCAATTATAAAAATTAATTAATGATACATTTCATGTAATCAACTAATTATGGCGCGAATGTTAGAGCTGTCAAAATGAGCTAGTCCATATGGATTGGCCTGTCCGACCCGAAAAATCATAGGATTTGGATCTTTAAATTAGAGTCCATATTTTTAAGGTCTTTTTTAGGCCAACCCTAAAAGTCCGCTATCCATTAGGGTTGGCTCGCATGAGCCGTGGGTAGCCCATTAGGCCCTTATAATTATAAATTTTAAAGAATTATATTAATTCTTATATTGTGTTACTCCAAAATAACACATTGATTTTTCTCACTTCACTAAATTTTATCTATATTCTATTCAATCTTTCTCTGTTAAATATTATACATTAATATAATCAACACTTTTTTCTCATATTCTATTTGTTTCTCTTATGTTAAACATATGAGTATTATTTTCTACAATTTAAACATGTATTGTATTTAAAAATATATTATAGTATCTATAATAGATAATATTGTACTTAAAAATGTATTATATTCAAAGTAATATAATTTTTTATTTTATTTATAATGAAATTATGAATTTTTTATTTTAATTTTTTTATTAAAAAAATCCGTTTAGATCTGATAGCTGGAAGCCCATCTAAAATCAGATTCGAGTAATAATTTTGAAGCTTATATTACAATAAGACTTTTTAACCCAACCCTAAAAAACTTAGGCCTATCAAAATAGGCCCATTTAGAACTGATAACCTATTTTAACAGTTTTAGCGAATGCACCCAAAAAAAGTACAAAATTTTGAGATAGGAACCTCAAATACAATAGTGTGACATTAGATGGGTTAAATAATTTAATATACTCTTCAAAATATTTTAAAATTGTACTAGTGGAGAGAGAAAAGCAAAAAAAATTACAAAATTTTGAGATAAGAACCTCAAATACAATAGTGTGACATTAGATGGGTTAAATAATTTAATATACTCTTCAAAAATATTTTAAAATTGTAGTAGTGGAGAGAGAAAAGGGAGAAAGAAAATGGAGAGGATTCTATCTCCAAAAAAAAAATTCTACAATTTTAGAGTTTAGATCCTTTCCATTTCTAAAAAAATGGAAAGTGTCATTACTAAATTTTGGAGTATTATACATTTATTTTATTTAAAAGTGTGATATATATTGAGAATTTATTTTTTTTATTTAGTAGACTTTTTGTGTATCTTTGACAAAAATTTTAAAATATTTAAGACTTCGGATATATATATTTGAAGTTATCAAATTTCAGTTTTTTATAAATTTGCATATTCGAAATAAGTCAATATCTCAAATTTATTTTAATTTAAATTGATTTTTATTCTTAGAGGATGTATATCTATTTAACATAAAAGATCTCTATAATTTATAAATTATTTATCATTTTTTACGAGAATCTATTCATTTAATATTAAATATCCTATTTTAATATTATTAATTATTAATAACATTCAATTTTTGATTATAATATAAATATGTTTTTAATATAATAAATTTTTTAATTACAACATAATAATTGATTATCAATTCTATAATAAAAACTAAAAAATATCATCTAAATTAAATTAAATTTTAAATTATAATTAAAAAATATTTCTCATATTTTTATTAAAAAATTATTCATAATTTTAAATAAATAATTAAAAAAAATTACATTTCACTATTATAATTAAAATTTTAATTATTACATTTATTGTTTAATTTCATATCATAAATTTATATTAAAATTTAACTTTTAATTATAAATTTAAGTTATTTTTTAATAATAGTTCAATTTAATTATATTATAATTATATTATAAATTAATATCTTTTTAAAATAAAATTAAAATAAATTTGAGATATTGGGTGACTTTAGATATGTATATTTGAAGTCATTAAATTTAAATTTTATTAAAATTATTTCAGATATACATATTCGAAGTTATCTAATATCCCAAATTTATAAGATACGTTCGAAAATATATATTTGAATAATGTTTTTGAATTTTTAAAGATAAAAATCACCATTATATTTTATACATATTGATATTTATATAATGTAAATATCAGTAACGATACTCTCAATTCAATTTTACCATTGAATTATCATGATGTGTGTTTACTTGTACCAAAGAGAGTAAGAGACATCATGAATGAGGCATGCATTATATTCTAACTTTTAATTATTTCTTTCTTTTACTGTTGTCAATTGTGCTGACAGATCACATCACTTACCTACCCTCATTTTATTTTCTATCTTTGTCTTCTCTTTTGATAGTAGTTTGGTTTGGTTTGGTTAGTTAATGTTAAATGATTAAATATTAGAAAGCAAACATGCATTGTGTGATCCATAAATCATGATTGTCATGGAACTAAATTAGTAGCTACTAGGAGAGTTTGGTCTCAATGAAACTCTTCAATTAATTTATATCGAATAAAGTTAATTTGTTTAAAAATTATATCAAATATATCGTGAAGTCATTTAAGTGAGATGTCCGTTTTTCTTTTTCCTTTTAAAAGATGATGATGATTTGTTGAACAAGAGAAAGATGGGCATGTTTTTTTTTGTGATTTTTTATTATTAATTTTAAATTGTTTTTTTAGATTCTTTTAAGATTAATAAACAAGATGACAAAGACGAAGAACTCTAACATTTGTCATTTGGATTTGTAACAAAATATAATTAAAAAAGTAATTTATAGATGTAAAGGTTGATTGGATTGATAATGAGAGAGGTATTTATATTGGATCAAGATCAATCACATAAATCAATTGTTAGTTGGTTCAATGATGATTGATGTTGGATTTAGTAGAGATAACTATAGTTCAATCCCCTACAATTACGATCAGAAGGGAGTTGAAACTACTTGATGCCATAACTGATCTTCGAACCAAACTATACCGATGTTGAAAATCGAAAAAAAAGAAGAACAATCACATAAATGAGAGAGACATCATATATTCACTGAATGTTTAATGCATTGGATATATGAGCATTTTATTTATAAAATCTTCAACGTCCATTTATTCTAGCAATATGATTTCCAACTTAAATTTGAGTCTCGTCAATCTCTCCTTCAAGTTTAATTTCATTCCCTTATATGTTCTTCCTCAAATCGAAACTCTTTCATCCACATATCCTTTGTACTGCCACCCTTACCAAGTCACAAGTACCTACACGGGATACGATACCTAACTATCACTTTATTAGGAAGGCTTTCGATACAAGGAGTCGATTCCTGACTCGAACCATCAACGTTGATACCACCAATGAGTCGAGAGAGATAGAGATAGAGATAGAGAGAGAGAGAGAGAGAGAGAGAGAGAGAGAGAGAGAGAGCATTCACATTTGATCAAAGAGAAACCACACAACTGAGAGAGACACCACATATTCATCCAATATCTTAATGCATTGGATATATGAGTCTTTTACTTATAAAATATTCAACCTTCATTTTTCCAAGTAATGTGGGATTTTCTACTTAAAATTGAGTCTCACCAATCTCCCTTTCAAGTGAGGGTTCATCCATTTATATGTTCTCCCTTAATCATAAACTCTTTTATCCATATACCCTTGTACCTCCATTGACACTCTTACCAAGTCAGAAGCACTTACATGAGATACACTGCCTAACAATCACCTTATTAAGAAGACTTTCGATACAAGGAGTCATACCATGACTTGAACCATCGGCGTTGATACCACCAATGATTCAAGAGAGAGAGAGAGAGAGAGAGAGAGAGAGAGAGAGAGAGAGAGAGAGAGAGAGAGAGAGATAGAGAGAGAGAGATATGAGACATCCATATTTGATAAAAGAGAAATCACACAAGTGAGAAAGACTCCATAAATTCACCCAATATGTTAATGCATTGGTTATATGAGTCGTTTATTTATAAATGTTCAACCTCAATTTTTTTAAGCAATGTGGCATTTCCAACTTATATTGTGAAGTCATCCATTTATATGTTCTCCCTCAACCAGAAACTCTTTCATCCATATACTCTTGTGCCGCCATTGACACCCTTACCAAGTCAGAAGCACTTACACGAGATATGATGTCTAGCCACCACATTACTAGGAAGACTTTCAATACAAGGAGTCAGACCCTAACTCGAACCTTCGGTGTTGATACCACCAATGGGTCAAGAGAAAAAGCATCCATATTTAATCAAAGAGAAACCACACAAGTGATAGAGAAACCACATATTCACAAAAAACGTTAAGGTATTAAGTATAAGAGTCATCTCAATTATAACGTGTCTAACCTGTACATTTCCAAACAATGTGTGACTTATAACTCACACTTGTGTCACAATAATCCCCCCTCCCCTCAATTATGAGTTCAGCTATTATTCTTCACCATAGACAAAAGCACTTTTTGAAGAAGTGAAAAACACAAGAAGGAAGGATTGAATTGAAACTTAAAATCAAAAACAGTAGACACGATATTTTTATCCTGGTTCGTTTGATCTCAAACTACTCCAGTCCACCCGCCAAGGTGATTTCGCCTCTCTCCAACGAGGACTTAATTCACTAATCAAAACTTGATTACAATACTACTTTGACAACTGCCAAAGTCTTCTTGAGTACACCCACAACCCGGTTTATCTCAAGGAAAACTAGCTTAATCAAAAGAAACTGGTTTACTGTATACTGTTGTTTTTCGTTACAAAAACTGTATCACAACTGTGATATATTACACAATTTGAGCATATAAGTGAATATGAAAGATTGCAGCGTTTAAGATGTATGAGCAGTGGTAGTCAAAATCGTAAACGATTTGTCCTTTAAGCTTGATTATAAAGGCGTGGAAATCTTGTCCGACATAAAGCGTGATAATGGACATTCAATGCTATTTCCATATTGAGAAGATTTTTGTCTGAATGAAGTCGTTGCATATGATACTGTCTTAATTGGAAAGTAACGCTTCAGAACTAGAAGCTTGCATGCTTCTTTTACTTCAGAACATTGATGACTCAGAGATATGAGGATCTGATGGTATATTAGACTTCTGTTCAGAATCAGAGTATCCTTTACTTTAATGCAAATTCTGATAATCATTCTTCAGAACATTCTGATTGTCTCAGCATTGAAGGCTTCTGTAGCTTAACTTCTGATGCTGTTTTAGTCAGAACTTCTGCATACAAAATAACACTAATTTAGAGTGCATATTTGTTCTTTGTGATTGTTATCATCAAAACTCTAATTAATGGTTGTAGAATTAAACTATGTTCTAACAATCTCCCCCTTTTGTCAATGACAAAAACTAGGATTTTCAATGAAAAATATAGAACAAAAAGCTTAAGAGAGTCTCCCCCTGAGTTGATTACTCAGATAGAGATGAGTTACTTCCCCGAAGTTCCTTCTCGTCAGAGCTTTTGATGCATCTGCTTCTGTCCTTATCAGAGTATGTTCCTGTTCAAGCTTTTTAGAAAATATAGAGGTTAAGATATTCAGAATGTTTGAGACTTGTCCCGATATACTGTTATTGAAAATATCTTACGTTCTCCCCATTTTTGTCAGGTATCAAAAAGCAATATAATCAGAGTCAAAAAGATGATTTATATTGAAAACAAAATGCAATGACATTTTTCAGAAACAAAGAGGATAAGATGAAAAATACAGATAAACAGTTAAAGAAAATCTAAGAAGGAGGGGGGAGTCGTGTGAACAACGCTTCCAACAAGCTCTTAATCTGAGTTATTGATTCTTCCTGCTTTCCCATAATGTCTTTGATTTCTTTTGTTGTATCTTCTTGTTTATCCAATATATCCCTGATCTCTTTGTTTGTGTCTTCTTGCTTATCTAGTCTGGCATGGATTAAGGCATTCTCCTTCTTCAACTCTTCCAGAGTTTGCATGACTAGATACGAAGCGGGTGTATCTTTAGGGGTTGCATGTCATTCAGAACACTCTTCAGCCTCTTTTGATTGAACAACTTCTTCTGTTGTAATCACCTTTTCTAGAGCAGTAGTCAAAGGATGACTATCAGAATTTGGTTCAGTGGCTTCTGAAGGTTGGTGTTCTTTCCAGGGAGCGTTTTCCAGCAGAAGAATTTCATTCTTGTCCCAGTGGCTTAGAACTTGATCTTTGAAGGCTTTCAGCTGATCACTGAAGTTCTGCTGAGCCCTTCCATAGCTCAATTCTTTCAGCTTCTGGGTTTCAGAGTTGAACCATTTTCTGAATCTTTCCCACAAATAATCAGAAGCAGCAGGATTAGAATTCTCTTGACTTGCTTGCTTCAAAGAAGTAACCCATTCCTGTATTTCTGTTTCAAAAATCAATAGATTCTTACCAACATCTGATTTGGTTAAGGTTGGTTTAGGTTTGGGTATGGCAATTTTGTGTGAGGTGGAAGCTAGATGGTCCAGTGCTTCTAGATCAATGACAGTTCTGAGGTGGTCAGCTGGAAGGTTGATAGGTGAGGGAGTGGAAGAATCAGAAATCAGGATTGGCGAGTAAGGGGCGTTTGGTGGTGTGGATTCATATGGTGAAGGTATCTATGCAATATCATGAATAGAGAGAGGTAAATGAACCGTAAGAGGTTCTGTTATCCCAGGAATTGGGGTAGAGGTATCAGAGTCTGAAAGGGAGTCTTCTGATTGATTTGCGATAGGGTGTTGAATTTCAGAAGATGGATTTTCAGATTGAGGAGTAAGAGGATTTTCATTTTCTGGTTGGGGTGAGTGGAGGTTTTGATGTTCTGGTTGAGGAGAGTGTAGTTGTAGATTTTCTGGTTGTTGAGATTGATTATTTGGATTTTCTGGGAGTGGTAAGGAAAAGTCTTGATCAAACAGTTCAATATCAGAGAGAACTCTTGCAAGTTCTGGTTGATGTTGTTCTAGATTTGGATTGGGGGAGTGAGGTTCATTTAAGAAATTTCCAAGAGTTACAAATGGGTCAAACTCTATGTCAAAATCCTCAAATGTTTGGGGTGAAGGATTTTCTGTTGGTTGAGGGGGAATGGTTTCAGATGTTGGAATAGCTATTGATTCTACAACAGAAACAAAAGATGTGTTACCTTTCTTTTTCGCAGCTTTGGGTGTCCTCTGAGAGGATCCTTCTCCTACTGGCTTCCTCTTTCTGGATTTCTTTAGCACAACCTCTGGAGTTGGCTTGTGTAGATCTTGGATGTTGATTTCTGGTATAGTCCCATCAGCCTTGCAAGCTTCAAGGTATCTGACTATAATCTCTGGAGAGGCATCTATCTCAGAGAATAGTGGAAAATCCTTCAGAGGGATTCTCCTATAAGTGATGACCTCATGAGAAGCAATTGTTGGTTCCTTCTTAATGTTTTCAATAATCTTCATTTTCTTCAGATTCTTAGCATTCAAAGGTTTCCCAGCAGTTGCTTCTAGAGTACTGATTTCTTGAGCCTCTGTCAGATGTTCTATCAGTCTGTTTTCTGTTAGAATATCTGAAATCAATCTTCCTAGAGGAATCCAGTCCGTCTTAGTTCTTCTTCTCTTGTCTCTTTCACACTTGTTCTGATATGGTTGAAGATAAAATGTGGAAGGTTTATTTTGGTCTTCTTTGCAATGAAGTATATCAGAATCTGTTGATCAATGTTGATGTAATCATGAGAGCTTGTAGGCTTCCTGTGATTGATACATCCCAAAATTATTCTAGCCCAAATTCTGTAATGATCTTTCAAGTCTCTGATCTTGCTGGATGGCTGTCCAGAAGTGAAGATGACCCTAGCAAAGGATTTTAGGTCAGAACACTTATCAACCATATCAATGCATCTGACTTCGCCGCCATTGTATCCAATGAGTTTCCCAATCAAATCTTCTGTAATCACTATCTTCTTCCCTATAACATATGATGTGACTTGGTGGTTGGATGAAGTAGCATGAATCCAAAACTCTTTAACAAGAATGGGAAAATTTGGACCCAACAGACGATCAAAGTATTTATTCCATCCCTGTGTAGTTACATCTTCATACAGATTAAACCCATTTTCTTATAAGCTTTCAAAATCAACGATCAATTCACAGAGAACTTCAAGGTTGTCGACTGGAGTGAGTAGTGTTCTAATGGGCTCCTCATATTATTCAGTAGGTGAAGAACCAGGAGCACTGTTGAGATTCTTGAGACTTGATGAGGATGCCATTGTTCACACGAATTCTTTGAAGAAAATTGATAGATGGGGTTTTTGAAAAAAAACTAGAACAAGAGAGAATGTTGAAGATGGTAAAACGTGAATGAATGAAATAGTAAATTGAGTTTATATAAGTTCTTTAGAAAACGTAATCAGTAAGAAAGAGAAAATAAGTAATGATTATATTGAATTAATGAAACCTAAAATTGGGGGATTTAGAGAGATATTGAACAGTTACCAATGACAAATGTCTCAATGCATCCAATCAGAGCCTTGGAACCTTCAGAATTTGAATGTGTGTTCAGCCTCAGAAGGTAGCTTGTGAGAGGATGACAGATGTTTGATGGTGTGAACTGCACGCCTCTATCCTTGAAATGAAAAGTTCAGATCTTCATAGATAGATTCTGATGCAACTGTACTTCTAACTTCTGAAGACAAGTTGATCAGATGTTCACATAAAACAATAAAATTATGAGGGTTAGAATATGCAAATAAAACATTTTATTCTGGACACAGTTTCATGCCGAGATGTTTCAGAATGAAATTGGATCTATCTTCAGAAAGGGGTTTTGTAAACACATCAGCCCATTGATGGTATGTGTCAATAAATTTTAAAGTAAGAATTCCTTTCTGAATATAATCCCTAATAAAGTGATGTTTTATTTCTATATGCTTATCCCTAGAATGCAAAATGGGATTTCTGGATAGACATATGGCAGAAGTGTTATCACAGAAGATAGGAATGTTACTCTCAAATATATTGAAGTCTTCAAGTTGACTTTTCATCCAGAGCATTTGAGTGCTACATCCAGCAACTGCTATGTATTCAGCTTCTGCTATTGACAATGCTATTGTGGACTGTCTCTTGCTAGTCCATGAGATCAGGTTGTCCCCAGAAACTGGCAGCTTCCATAAGTGCTTTTACGCTCTACTCTATCTCCAGCAAAGTCAGCATCACAATATCTTACTAAGCTGTATTCATTAAATTTTCTATAGAACAAACCCAGATTAGTAGTACCTTTCAGATACTTGAAAATTCGCTTAACTGCTGTTAAGTGAGATTCTCTAGGATCTGATTGGAATCTAGCACATAAGTAAACACTGAATAAAATATCAGTCCTTGAATCCGTCAGATAAAGGAGAGATCCAATCATACCTCTGTAGATTTTCTGTTCTACCTTTTTACTTACCTCTTCCTTTTCCATAATGCACGTGGAATGCATTGGAGTCTTTGAGGGCTTACATTCTGAGAGGTCAATTTTCTTCATAAGTTCTCTGACATATTTTATTTGATGAATGTAAGTTCCTTATGGAGTTTGGTTTATCTGAATGCCCAGAAAGTATTTAAGTTCCCCCATTAAGCTCGTCTCAAACTCTGCCTGCATGCACTTAGCAAATTCTCTTCCCATAGAGGGTTTAGTGGATCCAAAAATGATATCATCTACGTAAATCTGACAAACTAAAATGTCATTCTTAAATGTCTTACAGAACAAGGTTGTGTGCACTTTCCCTCTGGTGAATTCCTTTTCTAACAGGAAGTTACTTAGTCTTTCATACCAAGCTCCGAGAGCTTGTTTCAGACCATAAAGTGACTTTTTTAGTTTGAAAACATATTCCGGGTGTTTGGAATTTTCAAACCCAGGGGGTTGGTGCACATATACCTCTTCATCTATGTAACCATTTAAGAATGCACTTTTGACATCCATCTGATACAGAGTGATGCTATTATTTACAACAAAGGAGATTAAGAGTCTGATAGATTTTAACCCGGCGACTGGAGCAAAGGTTTATGTATAATCTATCCCCTCTTGCTGACTATAACCTTGTGCCACCAGTCGTGCCTTGTTTCTGATGACTTCTTCTTGCTCATTCAGTTTGTTTCTGAACACCCACTTTGTTCCAATAACGTTGAATCCTTTTGGTTTGGGAACCAGATCCCATACGTCATTCCTGGTGAACTGGTTTAATTCCTCCCGCATTACCAGAATCCAGTCATTGTCCAGAAGAGCTTCATCAATCGTTGTTGGTTCAATCAGTGAGACCAGTCCCATGAGCGATTCTTCAGAGTTTCTGAATGTTGATATTGTTCTGATTGGATCATCCTTCTTTCCCAGGATCTTATCTTCTGGGTGAGCTATGCTGCTTATGGATAACCTTTTATGGAGATGATCAACAGAAGGTACTGGAGCACTTGTAACATTTCTTTCTGAAGTTGTTGGGGCGTCTCTGTTGGGAACTTCTGATGAGTTGTCTTCAGTGCCTGTGAATTCAACCTCTATATCTGCAAAAGATTCATTCTTTTTTGACTTTTGAGGGTCAAGCTTATCATCAAATCTAACACTGATTGACTCTTCAACAATCTGTGTTTCTGTATTATATACTCTATAGCCTCTTGAGCGTTCAAAGTATCCTAACATAATATACTTCTGTGCTTTAGATTCAAACTTGTTCAGATGATCTTTAGTATTCAGAATAAAACATGTGCATCCAAAAGGATGGAAATACGAAATGTTGGGCTTTCTGTTCTTCCACAATTAATATGGATTCTTTTCTATAATAGGTCTTATAGAGATTCTATTCTGAATATAACACGTTGTGTTAATTGCTTCTGCCCGGAAGATTTTAGCAATGTTAGTCTCATTGATCATGGTTCTGGCTTTTTCTTGCAATGTTCTGTTCTTTCGTTCTACAACTCTATTTTGTTGGGGAGTTATAGGACAAGAGAAGTCATGCGAAATGCCTTTTTCATTAAAAAATGTTTCAAATTTTTTATTTTCAAATTCTCCAGCATGATCACTTCTGACTTTGACAATTCTAAGATCCTTTTCATTATGAACTTGGTTACAGAATGCAACAAACACAGAATGTGACTCGTTATTTTGTCTTAAGAACTTTACCCATGTCCATCTGCTATAGTCATCTACGATCACTAACCCGTACTTTCCACTGACAGACGCAATTTTCACTGGTCCAAATAAGTCTATGTGCAGAAGTTCTAATGGCCTAGAGGTGGAAACAACATTTTTAGCTTTAAAAGTAGGTTTTGAAAATTTTCCTTTCTGACATGCTTCACACAGAGCATCTGAGATGAACTTCAGATTAGGAAGTCCTCTGACCAGATTGAGTTTGTTAATCTGAGATATTCTTCTCATACTAACATGCCCCAATCTTCTGTGCCAGACCCATTGCTCATTGTTAACACAGAGAAGGCATTTTACATTCTGACTTTTTAGTTCAGAAATTTTTATCTTATAAATGTTGTTTTTCCTCTTTCCATTAAAAAGGATAGTTCCATCTTTCTGACTAACAGCTTTGCATGAATTTTGATTAAAGATTATATCATAACTTTTATCACTTAATTGACTTATGGATAACAGGTTATGCATCAATCCATCAACTAAAAGCACATTATTGATAGAAGGAAGATTACCATTACCTACTGTTCCAGAGCCAATGATCTTCCCTCTTTGGTTGCCTCCAAAGCCCACGTAGCTTCCAGGTTTAAGTTCCAGGCTTTGGAACATATGCTTTCTTCCCGTCATGTATCGAGAGAATCCAAAGTCCAGGTACCATGACTGGTGTTTTAGCCTTGCTGCTAAAGATATCTGCTACATATATAATTTTGTCCTTAGGTACCCATATCTTTTTGGGTCCTTGTTTGTTAGTTTTACCAAAATTCTGTTTGAATTTTGGTTTGAGAGAGTAATCATTACTAGTGTATTTTAGGTCATGTGTGTGCCCGTATGTGAAGTGTGATTTTAGTGGTGTGCGTTTTATAATAAGGTCCATGGCTTTATTAGGTGGAGATACCTTACCTTGGTATCCTATTCCTTTTCTGCCATTCATGCTAACTCCATAGATCATTGAATCCATCTTGCTTCTATCTATGTTTTTAGCCAGAAACTTCTGAAAGCTGTGATCATACTCTTTGATGATCTTATCAGCATTACTGGGAGTCTCTGAGATTATTTCTTTCTGAGAGTTTTGTAAATCATTTTCTAATTTTAAAATCTTTTCTTTTAACTCAAAATTTTCTAATCTAAGACTCTCAGTTCTTTTAGAGTCAGAGACAAGATCCCTTTTCAGGTTCTTGAATTTGACTCTGATCTGCTGATACCTTTCCAGAATTTCATTCATACTTTCTACAAGTTCAGCCTTAGTAAAATTAACAGTGAAATCAGGGAATACCTCTTCTGTGTCTGATTCTGAGTCTGAACTAGAAGCTTCGCTGTCTTCTATCACATTTTCCATAAGAGCGATGTTGGCTCTTTCATCATCTGACTCTGAGTCAGCATCAGAAGTGTCTGAATCGTCCCATGTTGCCATGACGCTTTTCTTCTTCTCCTTGAAGAACTTCTTTGTGGGCTTATCCTTATGAAGCCTTGGACAGTCACTTTTGTAATTCCCTTGTTCATTGCACTCATAGCAGATGGTGTCTTTGTTATTTGACTTTATGTGACTGGAGGAAGCTTCAGATCTTCTGTGTCCAGAGGAGGACTCAGACTTTCTGTATCTGGAGGAGGATTCATTCTGATTCTCTGATCTTCTCGGGTTTCTAAACTTTCTTTGTCTCTGCTTCCACAGTTGATTGACCCTTCTGGAGAGAAGAGACAATTCATCTTCTTCTGATGAGGATCCATCAAAGGTTTCTTCCATAGCCTGCAAAACCTTAGAATCAGATTTTTTGTCAAATTTTAATGCTAGAGGCTTACCTTACTTCTGAGGCTCGTCTTATTCTAGCTCTATCTCATGACTTCTGAGGGAGCTAACAAGTCCCTCCAGAGATATCTTGTTGAGATCTTTATCCAGCTTAAGTGCAGTGACCGTTGGCCTCCATTGCTTTGGTAGACTTCTGATGATCTTCTTTATGTGATCAGCAGTAGAATATCCTTTATCAAGAACTTTCAGCCCAACAACAAGAATCTGGAATCTTGAGAACATTGCTTCTATGGATTCACTGTCTTCCATCTTGAATGCTTCATATTTCTGAATGAGCGCAAGGGCCTTGGTTTCTTTGACTTGTATGTTGCCTTCATGTGTCATTCTCAGAGAGTCAAACATGTTTTTGGATGTCTCTCTGTTTGAGATCATCTCATATTCTGAGTATGAGATGGCACTGAGAAGTATTGTTATGGCTTTATGATGGTTTCTGAAATCACGTTTTTGCTGGTCAGACATCCTTTTTCTATCTATCTTCTGACCACTTTCATCCACAGGATGTGTGTATCCATCAATTACCATGTCCCATAGATCAGCATCATGAGCCAGAAAGAAGCTCTCAATTCTGTCTTTCCAGTAGTCAAAGTTTTCTCCATCAAAGACTGGAGGTTTGTCGCTAATTCTGTCCTTGTCCTCATGATAGTCATTGCTGATGTTTTGGCTTGGTCCCACCATAGTGTTTTTCTCAAGCTTGGATCTTGTACTGACACGGTTAAGTGTATGAACTCAGAACCAGGCGCTCTGATGCCAATTGAATAAGTGAAAAACACAAGGAGGGGGGGGGGGGGGTTGAATTGAAACTTAAAATCAAAAACAGTAGACACGATATTTTTTTCCTGGTTCGTTTGATCTCAAACTACTCCAGTCCACCTGCCAAGGTGATTTCGCCTCTCTCCAATGAGGACTTAATTACTAATCAAAACTTGATTACAATACTACTTTGACATCTGCCAAAGTCTTTTTGAGTACAACCACAACCCGGTTTATCTCAAGGAAAACTAGCTTAATCAAAAGAAACTGGTTTACTGTGTACTGTTGTTTTTCGTTACAAAAACTGTATCACAATTGTGATATATTACACAATTTGAGCGTATAAGTGAATATGAAAGATTGCAACATTTAAGATGTATGAGCAGTGGTAGTCAAAATCGTAAACAATTTGTCCTTTAATCTTGTTTATAAAGGCGTGGAAATCTTGTCCAACATAAAGCATGATAATGGACATTCAATGCTATTTCCATATTGAGAAGATTCTTGTCTGAATGAAGCCGTTGCATATGATACTGTCTTAATTAGAAAGTAACGCTTCAGAACTAGAATCTTGCATGCTGCTTTTACTTCAGAACATTGATGACTCAGATATATGAGGATCTGATGGTATATTAGACTTCTGTTCAGAATCAGAGTATCCTTTACTTTAGCGTAGATTTTGATCATCATTCTTCAGAACATTTTGATTGTCTCAGCTTGAAAGCTTCTGTAGCTTAACTTCTGATGTTGTTTCAGTTAGAACTTCTACATACAAAATAACACAAATTTAGAGTGCATATTTGTTCTTTGTGTTTGTTATCATAAAAAATCTAATTAAGAGTTGTAGAATCAAACTATGTTCTAACACTTTTATCCACATACATTTATATTATTGTTGACATCCTTACCGCGTCACAGGTACTTATACGGAATACGTCGCCTGACCATCACCTTGTCAGGAATACTTTTGATACAAGGAGTCGGTCTCTTACTCAAACCACCAGCTCTGATACTACTGATGGGTCACGAGGAAGCGCATTCGCATTGGGTCAAGAGAAACCACACATGTGAGAGAGACACCACATATTTACCCAAAACCTTAAGTTATTGGGTATATGGGTGATTACAATTATAAAGTCTCTAACCTCCATTTTTCCAAGCAAATTGTGACTTCCAATATCTCTTTGTTCGGTAAGAATATGGTGTAAGAAAAAAATCTAGAGGGGGTAGATAGACTTTTCAAAATCAAATCAATTAATTTTGTGTAAACGAAATATCGAAGGTTTTTTAGAGTATACGTGTGGAAGTTTTAGAGCAAAATATAATGAATTATACTTGAATATAAATTTGAAGTGAGAAAAATTCAAGAAGGGGGGTGAATTGTGTTAACTTTTTCTCCTTTTTCTCTTGTAAATATTTTATGATATTTTGATTACAAGGATA
The DNA here is from genome assembly GCA_948472305.1 of Vicia faba. Lineage (NCBI taxonomy): Eukaryota > Viridiplantae > Streptophyta > Magnoliopsida > Fabales > Fabaceae > Vicia > Vicia faba. The sequence continues at coordinate 1,351,417,233 of OX451740.1, forward strand.
GAATTAAAGTCAGAGTCTGATAATAATAGCAGCAGATAAAATAGTTAAGAGATAGAGAATAGTGAAAGAGAGATACAGACAATTTTCCTAGTTCCTCCTATAACTCAAGAGTAGTCCAGTTTCCTTACACTTCCAAGGGATTTCCACACTAACCGAATATGATTACAAATGCTCAAGCACATAAGTAAGAGACTTCTAGTTGCTCAAACACACAAGTAAGAGACTTTAATTCTCAATCACACAAGCAAGAGAGTTTCATATGCTCAAGCATACAAGTAAAAGACTTCAATGCTCAAGCATGCAAGAAAGAGACATTTGACTCTATAAAAAATAGTTAAGAGAATATGATAAACTACACTTGATATACAATTATAGGTGTATACATAATACAATACAAACAAACTCTAAGACTTGAGGATTTCTAGAATACACAAGAGTTAAGAAATCCTAATGTAAGCTTTTGCGCTTTATTTTTACATAGTAGCTTCTATTTTTTATTCAAGGTTCAATATTGTGTATTATTCTCCAAGTCTTCATATCCATTTATAGAGAATGAAAAGTGTCGTTTGAGAGCTTGCACAAGAGATTTTATGAGAGAAGCATCATATAGACGTTGAAGATCTTCCTGATATGGCTAATGTTGTTGTAATGCCATTTGAAACTCCTTTGCTACAAAAGGAATTATCAATTGCAATCCTTCACACTTCAACGGAATTCTGCTAAGTATTCATGTGATAAGAATAAGATAAATTGACCTCAGAGTCTAATGGTGACTTGTTAGAGACTCCATGGTTCTTGAGCTTTAACTGACTTCAAGTTCTGATCCTTTAGAGTCTGAGTCTTAACTCTGATCCTTCAAAGTTTGGGTCTTCATAAGTTAACTTTTACCTTTATAAGTTTACCTAATCAGAGTCTAGAATATTCAAGTTCTGATCATCAGAAGATGGCTTGATCGAAAGTTGATTCTTCAGAGTCTGAGATTTATAATCTACACCTTTAGAGCTTCTCTTTAGATGTTCAGTGTAGCATCAAAACTGACTTTCAATCATAATATTAATCTTTGTACTTGCACACTTGAACACACATTAGTCTACCCAATTGTCATTTAAATACTTTGTTATCATCAAAACCTAAGGAATATGGTATAAACAAATTTTGCTCTAACAAAATTAATACACAAAAAAAATGTATTCAATGTACAACAATTACCACTTGAATTAATGATGATATATTATGTTTTAAATCGATACCATAATATAATTCACGAGAGATGATTATACAATTATTTAATTCATTAATTCTAAACTCAACAAGTTTCTCAGATTTTAATCGCCACTAAAGCTTGATTAGGTCCTAATTCCAATAAAACTTAATCTTAAAGTAATTAATTTCTATCAATTCAATAAAAGATATATTACTATATCAATGAAAAAACTAGGATCACAATATACTACTGTCGTGGTGAAAAATCGAGGAGACCAAGCTATTGAGAAACTTGACTCACAATGACTTAAGAAGTCACCACCGAACTTTATTATTTCCAAGGAAAAGGGAAAAGATTGAAAACCTGTTGTTTAAACATACAATGCAAGAAGTAAAGACTAAAAGCAAAGTATAAGAAAGAGATCTAAGGTACGAGGATTAGTTTATACAAAGGGAAAATATTAGCATCTTATGTATCTGTAGTACTCTACAGGAACCACTTATAATATCTGTTTTAGTTCAAAATTATTTGTTTGCTAAATGAGTGTGGAGACGAGAAAAGAAAATATTTTTATTATATTTTTGTTTAGAAAGACATAGTCTTATACCTACGTACCAATTAAGGATCAAAACCTCGTAGTTCGTGGTAAAAATAATAAAATGGTTTGTTATGATTGATTTTAAGAGAAAAAGATATTTCATCATTTTTTAGAGATAAAGCTCAACTAATACCACCTGTTTGAAAATTGACTTTGAGGGTTAAGTGGAAAAAAATGGTTATTTAGAGTACCTAAGAACACATAGGGTAAACGTACAAAATTACAAGGATAACACATAAGGGTAAACCTAAAAAAACAATACATATGCATATGACTACAAAGTCAACAAAAACTATCCATTTTCCTTGGATTTACAAACATTAGCACAACAAAGTATAAACATTAATCCCTAAAAAAGGGGTAAATACATATCACAAATGAGAGGACAATGTCACAAAGTAACATGGCTTTTAAAAGAGTCATTTGAGAAAAATGTTCCCAAAGGTTTTAAAGAAAACACTAAGACTTTAATCAATCTAAAACAAAAGAAACTATTTTTTGGTATTTTTAATATGTTAAACAAAGACATTAAATAAAATCAAAACTTTGAATAAATAAAAATAATTTTTTTTTCTTTTAATATGTTAAAAGAACAACAAAATACATGAGTTTCGGCTATATAAAAATAGTCAAAAATAAAAATATCTTTGGAGTTTTTTTATGGATTAACAAAATATAGACAAATAAAGAAGTATACAAAAAATCAAGCCAAAGGGAGTTGATTTGCTCATAGAAAGTATATTGGAAAGTTGAATAAAAAAAGTGTGGGAAACAAATTGATAAAAACAATTAACAAATTTGATTAACAATTAGTAAAATAGTAAAATAAAATGAAACAATATAATCAAAACAATTAGTAAAATAAAAATGAAACAATATAAATAAAACAATTAGTAAAATAGTAAAAATAAAATGAAACAATATAAACGAAACAAGTAACTACATATAGTATGAATAAAAATAAGGATGAATGATACTTATAAACTCCAAAGCTAGCAAAGGTTTAGCTTGTTGTGTTGAAGGATATGAAGGTGTTTTGATGGAGGTGGTGGTGGAAATGATGTTTTTATTCTTGAATGATAATGAATCTTGTTAGCCTTTTTTCAAGAGTAATTCCATCCTTTTTTCTTCCTCTCTCCCGTTTCCTTGAAGATGAGGTTTGTATTTATAGGCAAAGAGTAGTGGTGAAGAGTCCTCGATTTTGTGTCATATATTAATATTCTTTCCTTCATTAAAACAAGTCATCGACCTTCCATCATAGTAAAGACAAGATTTGATGTATGAATAGGCTTTATGTCAAATCATTGGTAAAATGAAGACATCATTTGTACTTCCAAATGGTGAAATTTGTCTTTTAGTGAAACAAGTCCTCTAGATTCCTTAGTATGGCTAAATCCTCTAGTTACTTTTTCTTGGGTGACGATGCCATGATGACATCATGTTGATGATGTCATGATGACATCATGTTGATGACATCATGATGACATCATATTGATGATTTCATGATGACAACATGTTTTTGTCTTCTTGTGGGGAAGAGTCCTCTAGTAAACATGAGTCATCCATCTTTTACTATCTTGTGAAGAAGAGTCCTCTGGTAAACATGAGTCCTCAAGATACTTTAAAGCGTTTTTTTTTCTTGATTTTCCTGGGTGATGAAGATGATGATTACTTGATCACCATGGATGCATGATGAGCTTGAATCCCTTAAGATCATTGATTTGTCAATCCCTTGAACTCCTTTTCTTGCTTAAATAACAAATGAGTAGAGCATATCTCGTATTTCTTCAAGGTTTGTGATGAAAACATGAATGATATGATCTTATGATATTATGTAAAGATGAAAATGGAGGTGGGATCTTAGGTAAAAAATTATGGTACAATATATGCCCCTATTTATATTTTTTCTATCCGGAGATGTGAAGAGCGAAGTCTTTGTCTCGACGTGATGGGAGATACTTAAATACAAAACGCATAATTTTTGGCCTTAAGATGCTATAATAGGCAGCATGCCTAAATGCAGACATGAAATAATAAGTATTCCTTAAAGGTATAAAAGAAAACCTCACTGGGAATAATGAAAATATCCCAAGGAAATCAAGCCTATTGGGTAAGATAACCTTTAGTGATGATCAACAGAGGGAAACACCCGACTCTGGATAAAGGTATCAATTTTACTAGAGATATACCAACATTTATTGATGGTAAAGAAAATAATATGACATGCCGATGTTTATTGACGGTGAACTAACTAACTTTTACTGAAGGTAGACATAAAGAACTTTTCTGAATACCAATTTTATGAGTAAATCTTTATCTGAAAGTATCAACTTTATGAAAGGGTAACATTAAACTTCCTCATGACGAATGGTTCTCAGTTTCTTCTTTAATCAAGTCTTCTACTTGAAAATGGGGACAATAAACCTCCCCATGACGAACGATTCTCAGTTTCTTCTTTAATCAAGTCTTCTACTTAAAAATCATGACAATAGACCTCCCCACGACGAACGGGTCTCAGTTTCTTCTTTAATCAAGTCTTCTACTTGAAATGGGTGACTATAAACCTCCCCACGATGAACGGGTCTCAAATTCTTCTTTAATAAAGTCTTTTACTTGAAAGGGTACTAATCAATCTCCTTAAAAGGTAACCACTTGTATAAGGTTTTCAGAACAAACTATCTCTATCATATGGAAGAGATTAACCACCCATTGGAGTAAATAACAATCTTCATAATGAACTATCCCTATCATATCGAAGAGATTAACCATCCATTGGAGTAAATAATAATATTCACAACAAATTATCCCTATCATATCGAGGAGATTAACCATCTATTGAAGTAAATAACAATCTTCACAGTGAACTATAGCTATCATATCGAAGAGATTAACCATCAATTGGAGTAAACAACATCTTCATATTGAACTATCTCTATCATATTGAAGAGATTAACCATCCATTAGAGTAAATAGTAATTTTTACAACGAACTATCTCTATCATATTGAAGAGATTAACCATCTATTGGAGTAAACAACATCTTCACAATGAACTATCTCTATCATATTGAAGAGATTAACCATTTATTAGAGTAAATAATAATCTTCACAATGAACTATCTCTATCATATGAAAGAGAATAACCATCCGTTGGAGTAAATAACATCTTCACAATGACCTATCTCTATCATATTGAATAGATTAACCATCCATTAGAGTAAATAATAATCTTCACAACAAACTATCTCTACCATATCGAAAATATTAACATCCATTGGAGTAAACAACATCTTCACAATAAACTATCTCTATCATATTGAAGAGATTAACCATCCATTGGAGTAACTAATATTGATATCTGGGGACAAAATTTTCTAGGAATTGACATACTACTCAAAAGAGACTACCATTTTCTATCCAAAAATAAATATGGGGACACACAAGTTTCTCAAATAAAGAGACCACTACTTATTGTCATGTAATAATTCCGAGAGTATTTGCAATAATTCCGTTGGGAAATAATTTTAACTTCCTCGAGAAATACAAACATATTCCTGCTGAGGAGATAAAGTCTTCACATGGGGATCTTCAAAAGAAGTGCAAGTCATCACTCTTGCGGAATAAATTTCTTTAAACAAATAGAAAGTCTTTAAATATGCAAAATAAATGCATTCTCAATCCAGGATCTAACTACTTAGAGAGATCCAAATAAACTTTTTTTGTCAGAGGCAAGGTTCAATCCAGGGATAAACTGCAAAGAAAAAGTCAAACAAGACTGTTCCCAAGGAGGAATGAACTCAACCGGGGATTTATCCTATATAGAGATGGACAAGAAAATTAAAGCAAAACCTTCCCACGAGGAGCAAGATTAGTGGGGAATCAAAAGGAACATATGCCTTTTTTCCTATAGATAACACTCTATTGGAAAGAGTAAAGACATTATTGGGGAAGGGAAGTAAACTACTTAGGGATAAACACAGCCAAAGAAAATGGACTCAAGAACACCGACAAAATGTGAATGCGCATAAATGATGTAAGTATGTATGAATGATTGACATGTGTATGCATACTATAATAGATAAAATCGGAGACGACATATGATAGTAAAATCAGGCACTTAGGTAATCTCAACATCACTTGGGGACAAGATATAGAGTCACCGATGGAGCAAGAACTTGTTGTAAGGTCACTACCTCTGGGAGGGGAAAATATCTTTTAATGAGGAGAAGCCTGAAGTTCATTTCTTCGTATTTCAAAAGGAAGAGGAAACAATCTTCTTGAAATATCAACTTGAGGAAACTTAAATATCTGGAAGTCTTTGAAAAGTATGCAGCCTTCTCAGTTCTATACTTCAGAATATAACTTTGCTCAGGGATAACTAGTAACATTCCCTTATAAATTCATGATTTATAAGAAAACACTCTTTGTTGCTATACACATTTTAAAACTCATTTTATTAACAAATTGTTTAAAAATCATCATCAAGAATAAAATAAATTTTGTAAAGATGGAATAAGATAAGAGTAGCAAACAAATGAACAAAGGCTCAAATTTATTTAATGGAATGGTAGTTCGTAAATAGTGTAACTCCATGGATCTTTAGAAAGTTTGAAAAATGGTATTATATGGAAAGTTTATATTTAAACACACAATCATATTCTCCCTATCAACTTTGAATTACCACTGTGCCTAAACTTTGCCGCAAATGATTTAATGAAGAGCCTTCGTAGAATAAACAACTTGAAGAAGATCATCCTCGGACCAATGCAGTTACTTGTCACAAAGATCCTTAACTTTTTCCTAGATTTCCCTTTCGGTTTTTCAATATACCGGGATTATTATTTTTTTGTTTATGTCTCTAATTTTTGCTTGGACAACCCTTTCGGGTTTTCAGTCCATCGAGACGCTCATTTTTTTGCCTAAGTCGCCCTTTCAGGTTTTCAACTTAGCGAGTTGTTCTTTTATTTCTTTTAGACAAAGTATTTATTGAATGCATCAGAATTCACAAGATGCAGGAGCTCCTCACCATCCATAGTCATAAGAGCCATTGCACCACAGGAGAAGGTTGTCTTAACCACATACAGACCTTCAAAATTAGGAGCCCACTTGCCCCTAGAATCAGGTTGAAAAGATAAGATCCTCTTAAGCACAAGGTGGCCTTCTCTGAACTCACGAGGTCGAACCTTTTTATCAAATGTCTGCCTTATTATTTTTTGATATAACTGGCCATGACACAAGGCTGTCACCCTCTTCTCTTCTATTAGATTCAATTGGTCATATCTACTTTGACACCACTCAACCTCAAATAACTCAGCTTCCATTAGAACTCTCATTGATGCGATCTCAACCTCTATGGGGAGTTGTTGACAAGAAATTTTTGACTAGGATAATAAGCCTTAAGTTGTGAGGTTTATTTGAATGAAAAGGCGTAAGTTTGTTGAAAACAACAGAACGTGTCGATCAAGTCAAAAGGTATCGACCAAAAGGAGCTATTCAATGAAAGGCTTAGGATCCAGAGGCGATCATTCGGTAGATGAAGGTGTCGAAGAGCAAAGATACATGGTGGCACAAACGGTTATCAACATGCAAGCCAGTAAGGACGTAGGAGAAGTTCAAGAGCAGTTTGGAACCGTTCTCCACAACGTCCAATCTGGGCTAGTAACTGTCGACAGTTACATATTTATGATTCTTATTTAAGCAAATGTTTTTTGTGTCAGAGGTCACATTTCTTCACATTTAAGAGCAATACACTCAAAGTACCCGCATCTAAGAGAGAAGCAAGTTTCAGGCTTAACAATGTATGAATGCTTCCACATTTAAATTCATAGAAATTTCCAATTTTTTCACTTTAAATTATAAGTCTTGTCTTTAATTTATTCACTTGGCAATTGTATTTATCTTTTTCCCTTTTACCTTTTATAAACCAATTTCAACCCAAAAACACTCAAAACACTAAGTCTAGGATTATTATAGCTGATCCTTCAAGTAACCTTTAATAAGAGGCAATCAATTGTTTCACAAAGAAATTGGCACACCTGGTGGGACACATTTGTGTTTGAGTCTTCTTGTTTTGTGCATGAAATTGAAAAATGGTAGAAAAATGGTAGATCCTAGAACTCCTGAAAGGGATTAGAATTTAGGAGGAAATATCAGCACGGTGGCGAGTGTGGGTTCTATTCTGGTGGTCGTATTCCAAAGAAGCAACTGGATCGACACCTTTTAGACTTGTATTTGGACACAGTATGGTCTTTCCATTTGAAATACACTTGCAGTCAGTGCAAGTACATCGCCGACACGAACTTTCATCAAAACAATATTGGAATATGATGTTTGACAAAACACATGATCTGGATGAAGAAAAATTAGTTGCGCTAGATATACTAATTTGACAAAAAGAGTGGGTTATGATAGCCTACAATAAAAAGGCCAAGATAAAGACGTTTGCAGTTGACGACTTTGTGTGGAAAGTTATTCTTCCCATGGATTGGAAAGATAAAATTTTGGGGAAGTGGACACCGAATTGGGAAGGACCATTCCAAGTACTGCGAGCGTTCACCAATAATGAATATGAAATCAAAGAGTTAGGATTCGATCATAGAATCTTAAAAGTAAACAGTAAATATTTGAAAAGGTATAAACCTATGCTTCAAGAGATTCGAATTACTGTAAACTAGAGCATACCAAAATATCATTGGCCAAAATGGACAAGTGCCAAGATGGCTATTAAATTCCTCAATGGGATTACATATGTAAAAAATATATCCTAGTTAAAACATGGGAAACAATGAAATTACAAAGGAAATGATATTTGAGGTTTTCCAAGTGGGCTCTTTTTTCATAATTAATCTTTTAGTTGAGATGAATCCTTTTAGCTGTTAGGTGATTAATCTTGCTCTTGAGATGAAGGGATTTCTCGCCATGAGTTATTCCCTCAAGAGTAGATTGTTGAACTTTGTTGGGTGAAAGACCATCAGATTAATCCAATAATCCCTTCTGACACTCGATGCTGATTGAGCGCTTCGATTTGGTTTTGATAACCCATGATTTCTTGGTCAAGAGCAGAATGTTGCTCCAGACGGTCCTTTCCCTTAGCCTCAAGGTCAATAGCCTTTTGCACACAAATTTCATTTAAGTTCCACTCACCTCTCATCTCATTTCCCTTGGTCTTAAGTTGGAAGTCGATGTGTCGGCGGAATGAGAGATATTTTGCAAGTTAGTTGAAGAAAGCCTCAAAATAAATTAAATACCGAGCCAAGGAATCCGGAAGAGGATATAGAGAGATAGTGTCAAGAAGTTTAAAAATCACAACCTCCATAAAAGCGTCCTCCTCGATGACAGCTAAATACTCACTTTCAAATAGATAAGACCTTAGTTCGTGAAGTGTGTGGATTACTTCATCGTCCAGTTCAGCGATGGGTAGAGACGTCGAACCAAGGTTTGGTGCAGTAATTGGGGCATGTCGAAGAAGGGGAATCCTCCTAAATGCTGGCATTAGATTTTATTTCTTCAACATATTGATCTCATTCTTAGTGGCAAAGTCGAGGGTCGTAGAATCATTCAAAATATTACTGGTAGGTTTGATGAAAGCTGGATGACTGGACCCCATAATGCTGTCACCAATAAGCGTGTTTCTAGTTGGATTCAGCTCAACATCGTCTGCACAAGGTAGCTCATAGGGAAGACTTCCAAGTTATCATCAAGAACAATATTAAAAGCGAAAAATAGAAGAGAAAAAGAAATACCTCTAAGTGTGGTGACACAACATTGTGCTTTAGTGAGACTGAGCCTACAAAGAAGGAGGGCGTCATTTCCTGCACTTTTTCAGAAGGTGAAGTTTGGTTCAATTCAACCGAAGAATGGAGCTCCTGATCCTGAGGGATCAACGACGCAGGAGGTTGTCGAGTTTCTATAGAACTAAATACGTAGAAGAGACTTTGAAGAAAGTTGGGTATGGATAAATATTTCTCTTGATACTAGGGCCACAATTGGTCGAAAAACTTTAAAGTAAAGAAGGAGTGTTCAAAGTCAAACACCGAGAGTTCGATAGTTTGAGTTACCCGATGAAATTTAAGGTAAGCCCGATGGTCCTCAATAGTGAGTTGTCTACCCACCTAAACAATATTGGCATGGCGATAGAATAAATACGAAGGCATCATTTGGCTGAGTCCCAACTGTCGAGATACCAAGTTTGGTTCGTAACCCATGAAACCATATTCTGTCGAGACGATGTTGATTCGACAAGAAATAATTGTGGGTGTTAGAAAGGCCCTCCAGGTTGCATTTATACGAGCGATATTTGGAGAGGTATTAGGAAAAAAGTTCTCAAAACTAGTCCAGACCAAACCGCCGTTCCACAAAAGGGGCCATGGCTGAGACAAATGTCTTCATTTCGACGAACATATTGATATACTTCATGAACAAAAATCGATCAAGTTTGTGGAGGGGAGTTGTCAAGGATATCCTCAGGCCTTCAATGGTTCTAACTTTGTTAAGATGCATAATTTTTTTAGAAATAGAATAACCCAGTTGAAATTCGAATGTGGAATTTAGACAATGTTGCAGAAGCCAAAAGGGTCTTGAAAGTGTGAAGCCATTGTCATGATCAGAGAGTGCCTTCAGTTGCATGGAAGCATTGCCCAAATTTTGGTAAAGATTCACCAACAAAAGCTTGCCCAACGAGATGTTTTATCCCTCATGGAGTTGAATCGCCAAAGGTATGAAATCCTGAATTATGGTAAAAGATCTTGTGAAAAACAAGAAATGGGAAAGCAAAAGGGTGAGAAAGGCTATATGTTCAGTGTCAGAGACATCGTTTGTATCCACAAGATGATGATCAGCAATATAGCTGGCGAAATCTAATTGGTCGAAGCAAAATGTGTGTTTCATCGACACAGTTGGGTTGAAAGTCATATCTAACGGGGAAAGCCCAGTGATGGCTGTTACGTCAAACATGGTAGGTGTCGACATCCCATAAGGAAGTTGGAAAGTATTTGTCGAACTTTACCAAAAGAAAAGTGAGGAGAGAATGATGTTGAGATCAATTGTATGGGCGCTCTGTGAAATTTGAATTGCGTTAAAGATGCCAAGTTTTTCCCATTGAGATTTCCGTTATTCCTGAACTCTATCAAGCCAAGCAAGGTACGTTGTATTACCCATAGTGGGCATAAGGGTAAATATTATAATATCAGAGACCATAAACCTAACATCAATGGGTATTGTATGGTTGAAAGCAGAAGGGATAGTAGAAATAAATCAAGAAAAGTACTGATTGACGGTTTTAGGATGCGTCTCTGGGATGGATAACACCCATGGAATGCGAAGAGTTTCTTTGTAACAACAAAAGGAATGAGAATTTGGTGTTTCCATGCCTGGACCTTGGATTCTACTTTACAAGGAGGATCTAGAACGAAGTTCAAACTCTGTTTCCCAGAAATTGAGAAAGCTATAGGGTTATTACCAGTGTTGAAGGGAGTACCAGATGGAGCGGCCATGATGAAAGAAGAGTAAGGTTTTTAGAAGTTGCAGAGTTGTGAAACTAAAGCAGAGGAAGGAAGAAGGCAACTAAGGGCTTTGAAAGTCTATTTTAAAGGAAAATCAGAATCATTATAAGTGAAACAAATGTCACTCAAAAAACGGGAGCAGGCCAAAAGAAGTGGAAAACGTAGTGGGTTTGTTTAGAAGCTACGCCCTAAAACCTAGGAGTAATCATGAGAAGTGATTGAAGTGACATGGGGAACTACTGCGTAGAAAGTGGTCATGATTGTGCACGACGTCATATTAAAAGAGGAATGCAGTCGAAAACTTGGAAGAGAAAACTCCAGAATTCTCCCATCTATAGAGGCTCCGTCGAATATAGCATTTCGGAGGGCAATTTATTGACAAGTAATTTTCGAATAGGATAATAAGTCTTAAGATGTGGGGTTTATTTGGCTGAAAAGGCGTAAGTTTGTTAAAAACAACAGAACATGTCGATCAAGTCGAAAGGTATTGTTTAATATTAGCTAGACGACGAAAGGCTTAAGATCTAGAGGCGGTCATTCGACACGTGAAGGTGTCGACGAGAAAAGATACATGGTGTTGGGAACAATTATCAACACGCAAGCCAGTAAGGACGTGGGAGAGGTTCAAGAGAAGTTTCGAACAGTTCTCCACAAGGCCCAACATGGGTTAGTAATTGTCGACAATTACATATTTAGGATTCCTATTTAAGCAAATAAGAGAGAAGCAACTTTCAGGCTTAACAATATATGAATGCTTCCACATTTAAATTCATAGAAATTTCCAGTTTTTCACTTTAAATTACAAGTCTTGTCTTTACTTTATTCACTTTGCAATTGTCTTTATCTTTTGCCCTTTTACCTTTTATAAACCAGTTTCAACCCAAAAATACTCAAAAAACTAAGTCTAGGATTGTTGTAGCCGACCCTGCAAGTAACCTTTAATAAGAGGCTAGCGATTGTTTCACGGAGAAACAAGAGTACTGCTTCCATTCCATATACCAGAGAAAATAGAGTTTCCCCTGTCGCAGTGTGAACGGACGTGTGATAACCATGCAGAGCAAAAGGTAGCATCTCATGCCAATCCTTGTAAGTTACAACCATCTTCTGAATAATATTTTTGATATTTTTGCTAGCTGCTTCGACAGCACCATTCATCTTTGATTTGTAGAGAGAAGAGTTGTGATGTTCTATCTTGTAATCATCGCAAAGTTCTTTCATCATTGTATTGTTCAAATTTGATCCATTATTGGTGATAATTTTTCTTGGCACACCATATCGGCAGATGAGCTAGTGTCATGCCCCAAATTTTCCGCGTCGATTTCGATGTTTAATTTATTTATATTTCAATATTATTACTATGTTGCCAAAAACTATAAATATTCTCTTGTTTCCATTGGTGTACTCTTGGGCCTTATTGGGAAGGGGGTTTAAACACATAGGGGTGTATTGACTCAAAATGGACCATCAAAATATGATGGCCCATTAAGTTTATTCTTATAATTAGAGAGAGGGGTGTATTTTTTTTATCAAAGTTACTGGCCCATTAAGTTTTGACCCATTTATAATAAGAAGAGAGAGGTGCATTACTGTACATAAGGGGGTGTCTCTTTTAAAACCTAATAGCCCATTTTCGTTTTTATACAACTCCATTAAATTTTATTTTGATTAAACAAGAGAAGGGTGTGTTTGGCCTACGTCTTTGTATAAGTGCAAAGGGATGGGGGGGGGGGGGGTGCTTAGAATATGGCCGACCCAATGGCTTTTGAGGCCCACTTTAGTGATAAGAGGGGTGTGTTTGGGAAACCCAATAAGCTGGATAGATAACTGGCCCTTTTATTTTCCACTATCGATTTTAGTGATTTTGTTATTTAAATTTGTCACTTAAATATCACCATAATCATTATTAAAATATATTTTCCTGCGATATTATTATTAACTATTATTAATCAATATTATTTCTATCATTATTTTATTATTATTCCGTTGACTAAGTCAAGATAGGGATGAAAACCCTAATCCCAATTTCAGCCAGCGGTGCCCTAATCATCATCGATTACGCAATCCCAAAAGCCAGCAAGAATAGAGATTGTGCAAATCAAATAAAAATTATACAAATCAAATATAGAGTTTACGACCTAATCGTATCTAATCGTATCAATTTATGTCCAATTACAAACAAATCATACAAATATAGAAATCAATCAATCTTTCTAAAACAATTACAGATCCGAATCAAATTCTAAAAAAAAAATCTTATAATTTCTAACAAAATCATCTAATCTGTAACGCCTAATCAACAAATTTTTCCTAATTTGTTCTAATCTAAAACCTATAAATAAGAACCCTAATTCTAATTGAAAGGGACCAAAAAATTCTAAAGAAGACAAAGAAGGAGAAGACGATTTCTGAAACTCTGTTGCTTGAATTGGAACTGGCCATACTCTCTTCTCGATGTCAAAGCTTTATTCAGAGATCTGGTTTCAAAATCTGAAACCCTAGATAATGCGATCCATCAGCGCCGTTCGTCGCACCTACAAAAGAAAAAAAGGAAAGGATTAGAAGATTGAACCCAACGACTTAAAGAAAGTCACGGTAATAGAGGTATCTCCCATTATACTTAGATTTACGATTCACTGTGATTTAATTTGTATTACGGTGTGGTTGAGGATGTGGATATTATGGTTGGTCTTGGGTTGATTCAGGTTGGGCTTGTTGAAGATCGCCGTTGCTTCGGTTTATGCACCACCATTTAGAGTTTTTAGGGGGGTGGTGGTCCAGGTTTTAGGGTTTTGTTGTTGTTGTAAAGAAAAGAACGAGAGAAGAGAGAATGAGAGAGAGAAGAACAACAATAACAAATGAAAATGAAAAGAAATGTTGAAACAATATAAAAATATACTCCCTATATCCTACAATCAGTTGGGACATGTGGCCAACATCTGGCCACGTGATCCCATGGATCCTCACTATGCACCCTCATTTTCCACCCTCATGATCGTATCAAGTGTCCCCGATTACACATCCCCACCATAACTCTATGCACCCGCCCGCACATGGGCCAAACAGATCTCTAGTAGTAGCTTTGGGCCAAACCCATTATTATCAACACCTCCCCCATTTTTTTATTTACTCTTTTAAGCTGCAGGTTACACCCCCTGCCTTATGGACCCAATCAAGATATTGGGCCTAATTCCATGTTAATCGCAGCCCCATAATTATTATCCAGTTACAATCTGCACCCACCTGCGATTTGGGACTAAATCCAATATCTGGATTTAGGGCTCTGTTATTCACACCTCCAGAATTACTAGCCAAGCTGATTTTGCACCCCTGCGTTGTCAATCAAAATTAATTTATTTTTTATAATTTTATTTATTTATTCATTTGTTTATTTATTTATTACATTTTTTGCATTATAAAAATTATTGAACATATTTAAATATTTAATGTGTTTTTTAATATTCTAAAATTGTTTATTTTTTAATTCAAAATCGTTTTTAAATACTAACTCATTTTTTAATACTTTAATTGCGTTAAATTCTTTCTATCATGCTTTAAAAATATTTTCTCTCATTATTACATAATATATTCGAAAACATCTAACCGACAAATTACTAACAATTTTTTACTAACTTAACTCAAACCTATATATTTTCAAAAAGGATCATGGAAATATCTTCTATCGACTACGAGCATCGTCTATAAATTATGCTATTCACACACCCAGTCTTGGTTCATGGAGAATTCGAGATATTTCTATAATCCATAAAAACACTAACCAAACAACTTTGAACTAAGAATTAGGACTCTGATTCCTCATAATAGGATACGTAGGCACACGACTTAAAATCGTGGTGAGTTCCCCTAATTAAAATTAAAACCCTATTCCTAAACCGTAAATCTAAACCCTAGTATCCTTGTGAACAAGGTAGATGAGGGGTGTGTAACACCTTCCTTCGTTTAAAATGAGTCAACAACTTAGAATCTCTGATCAAATTAGGGTTATCTGTTACATTCCCTTCCCTAGGATAAAAATTAATGGTGGCGACTCTTATTTTTAAATTGGTTATTACAGTTGACAACTCTACTGAGGACTCAACCCTAGGGTCAGAAGCCTTTCTTTGGATTTAGGGTTTTTAGGGTTTTTATTTTTGTTATTTATTTACATTTATTTATGTTGGTTTATTTATTCTTACTTAAAATTTCTTTGTCATATTATATTCATTTGTGAGGGGATTGTATTTCAAAAAATATTCTCAAAAACCATAGAAACAAGGTTTGTCTATTGGCCAAGGGGATATATCATCCCTATAAGTTATTGTGACGACTTTGCCTAGATTCGATGTAATTCCAAAAAAGAAATATGTCTCAAGAGATATCCTCTTGTGGGGTAGGACTTTGGAACGAAACCTATGATTTTTGTATAAACCCTAAACTAAAAACTCATGGTGAGACCTTTCACGACCTTAGAGACAAAAGTTTCGGTATGAAAAGAGGCTCCACTTAAGGGAGGCTATTGTACCCCAAAATTTGTCCTCCCTTTTCTTCAAAACATTTCTCATAAAAGATCTCAAATGCTCAAGGATTCTCAAAGAGTTGATCAGACAAGCTCACCTCCTAAGCACTGAGACCACAAATTAGGGTTTTGGTTTTCACAAGGAAAATTGGACTTCTAGTGCCACAAATGACTTTCATGGTTCATCATAGACCTCAAAGAATTCTCATGCCAAGTTTCAAGTCTTGCATCTCAAAATTTCTTAGTCAATTGCTCAGATGACTAAAAATCAGCTGTATTGAGTAAAAAGTCAACTGTGATCAATATACAGTCAAACTTCAAGATTTTTGGCCAACTTCAATATTTTTAAGTCATATTCATTATTTGATCAAGAGTTGATCATAATTCCTTAAGGAAAGCATTCAAATCATCAAAGGGGAAAAATTGACCAAATTAGGGTTTTGACTGAGAATGACTGATCATTGACTTTTGAGCTAATACATGGCCTAATGAATTGAAGCATGATCTTAAGGACTGAAACACAATATCTTGACCTAACTTAATGGTTCATAACATCCTCAAAGATCAACTGATTGATAGTTGAAATTTGGATCAACTGATGAAAAGTCCACTCTCCTTGAGCCTTGCACTTGTTTCTTCTGAACATACACAATGTCAAAGCCAGAAGCAACATATCTAAAGACTCTAGCCATTTCAGATCATGATTGTACTATGCATTGGAACAATGTATTTCAAGTTGCTTCAAAACTAAGTTTCAAAACCACAACTTATCATATTATAAATCTGGTTGTTTGAGCCTCCAAAACCTCTTGCCTATAAATAGAGAAAGTATTTGCAAGCTAACACACGAATTGACAAGCCTCCTAACCCTCTCAAACTCCCTAAAATCAGAATTAGCATTCAAAACCTCCATTGTTGCACATTCTGACCTTGAACTTCAAACACATAATCCACTCGTGCATTTTCACTCTAAATCATTCACAAAGCTTCTATAACTCATATAGAAGCTATCCAAACACTTTCTACACCAATGTAACACCATCTTCATCATCTTCCATTTCCAAAAACAACCATCTACAACTTGACTTCTCAAGAAAGTTTCAGACACTTTCAGCTCAAAGTAAGCAGTGCAATAGCTTCCTAGGAGTTTAGTGAAGCTATCCAGATCATCAAAACATCTCCAGGAGTGCTCCAACTTCAAACACGATTTCCAATTTTGAGGTAAGTTTTCTCAACTTTGAACTTCTTATACAAGCATCATTAATGGTTACTTTGTGAATAAAAAATGTAGACATTATTGCCCTGAAGCTAACCATGCTTTTAGTTTTCATTTATGTTAACTGTACGTGGAAAATTTTGAGGTTGAAGTTTCAGAAAAATTAGGTCTTAATTTGGTACCAACATAAATTCATGCTCATCTTTGATTTATAGCTTAAGTAATTTACATGGTTGAATTCGTGGTGAAATTTGGAGCAAGTTTCATGTTTACACTTTTAAAAATGGTTGAGAAATGAGAAAGTTTGAAAATTCAAAAATATTGTCCATGGCTTCTGGCGCGAGGTAGGGGATGAAGTTACAATCAAGGACGAGTTTAAAATATCTTTAGTGGTTGTTATTCTATCACCGGATGTAACATCCACCCCAGTGGTAAAGAAGCACGCGCTAAGTCATTTGTCTATAGGGACCTGGGTTCGAGCCCCAACGATACCCTTTTTATTTTCACATATTTTCCTCTTTGAGATTATGCGCAGGCAAGTCCAGGAAGCACACGCTACACCCATCTCCATCACCATCTGATCATTAGGAAATCAAATCAAACGCCCCAGAAGGAAAACACATGATGCACTCTCAAGAAGCTAGCAACACTAGATCACAAATAGCACTAGACTCCCTTGTGTTTGGGCCTCGATTTTTGTTTTCTCACCCACTCCATTTACTTTTACAAGCGCAGGTCCAATTATTATTTTTTATTTTCATTTCTGATTCAAACAAAAAAACTGTTTTGGGCATAACATTTTACTTTGTTTTTAACCCCCATTTTCCTTTTGCAACACCCAGACCTATTTTATTATTTTTATTTTATTTTAATTAATTATTATTTTTAATTATTTTTTTATTTAATCAGAAAATTCATAAAATAATAGAAAAAGTTAGATTTAGATTTTTGGGTTAATACCTATTTTCACCCCTGACATATGGGGTGTATTTGAAAAATCCCCCTGCCAAAAAAAAAGTTTCAATTGTTACCTTGACAAATTTTAAAAGTTTCAGTTTTTACCTTGAGGATGCCATATCACCTAAAAAGTTCCAATTGTTACCTTGACAAATTTTAAAAGTTTGAGTTTTTACCTTGACAAATTTTAAAAGTTTCAGTTTTTACCTTGAGGATGCCACAAAAATATAAGCCACATCAGCCTTTTAGGTGATGTGGCATCCTCAAGGTAAAAACTGAAACTTTTAAAATTTTTCAAGGTAACAGTTGGAACTTTTTTTTTGGCAGGGGGGTTTTTCAAATACACCCCATATGTCAGGGGTGAAAATAGGTATTAACCCTAGATTTTTTATCCATTAATTTAGTTTTTGACAAATAGAAATTATTTTTACCATCTTGATTTCATTAAATTTAGGTTTTGTATATTTCTTTTTCTAAAAACAAATACAAAATATTTTCTAAAATACTTAGATTACTTTAGGTCTTAATTAATTAATTTTCATAGATATAAATAAACTAGTTTTATTACACTTTATTTTATTGTAAATAGAATTTGGTCTAAACTTTTACCTCACATTGCAAATATTTTCTAAACAAAGAAATAATAAATTATTTTCTCAAATACTTAGAACTTTTTTAGGGTTTCTTAAAAATATCTTTCTATCTCCACGCATTTGTTTATTTCTCGCATCATTATAGTCATGAAATTGCTTATGGTCTGTATAGATAATTGGGCTTTATTGCTTTATTGCTTTATCGCATCATTAATGCTTTCCTTATTATTGTAAGTAATTAGGGTTTGTGTGGTAAGATTTAAAATAAAACACTAGACAACCATAAATACAAGACATATACTTGAAAATAACACACTTTGCACACATGCACCTCTAGGGTAACCCACACTTGTTGCTTCAGGTTTAAACAATGATGTCCCTCGAACGTGGGATGATTTAGTAAAGACCCTCGGTTAAAAGATCATAGTCCCTCGACAACCCTTCGGTGTTGCCTTCGGTAAACGATCTGAGTCCCTTACGACAAATTGCTAAAGTATCTTACAACTTGCCTTCTATGACTGTACGATGACCTACGCCTGTCCCTCACATCCAATGATATGGCTCTCTACCAACCAATGGTAAAGTAGCATTATCTAAAGGAGGAGGAAAATAACATAGACTTTTTGAGTAGGTAGATTTCTCGTAATTGCTTGCTCACAAACTAAACCCATTTTCACACCTCACATTTTCAAAAACAAACATCTTTTCAAACACTTTCTTCTCAAACAAATATTTTCAAAACAAACACTTTGTATAAGTTCTCAACAATACGAGAATCATTACAAAGTTTATCGTACTAAGGCGTTTTCAAAATATTTCCAGAACAAACATTTTGTATACATTATCAAGGATACGAGAATCATTACAAAATCACCACTTTCAAAACATCTCTCAATTTACACAAAACACAAGGCATTTTCAAAGTGAGCTAGCAATTAATAGCCCGTAGATAACTACGGATGAAAAGGGTGATAACACCTTCCCTTTTCATAACCTACACCCCGAACTCAAGAAAATTCTCAAAAGGTCTTTCCTATTCTTTTCACCCTTTCCTTTATTGGATAAAAGAAAAGTCGATGGCGACTCTTGCTATCCGCAATATTTGCGATAAAATGCAAAAGACCAAGTCAGTTCTCCCACCGTATTACAGAACTGGCGACTCTGCTGGGGAAAGTTGACTAAAAGTGAGGTTACCTTAAGAGCTAGATCACCTTTATTGCTTTACTTGTTTTCTTTACATTTTGGGTTATGCTTGGGTTTATTTCTTGTATAGATCCTATACCCGAATCTAGGGTATTTTAGGTAAGTAGCAATAAATCTTGGAAACTGTACAACATAGACCGATATGGTTAAAGCGATGGTATGTTAGTGTAACACATTTGTGGGTACCAGTGTCCCTTGAGTTGAATCAAGGAGAATATGGGGCCGCTGTGTGGTGTCATGAAACACTAAATGACCATAGAACCTTAGTTGAACAACTTGGCCATTAGAAAGTAGTGAGATAGCTGGCTTTGGTGAAGACCGAAGTTGGTTGATACTCGATACTACACTCATTTAGATCAGACTTTTGGGATATTTCGGTCGCAGTTCGATGCTTGTGCTGAAACAATGCCCGATGAAGAAATATTAATGATATTGAGATTCCTTAGAACCCAGTTACTTTCTTTTAGGATAGGTTGAGCCAACTAAATCTTCAAGAGGGTACTTACCTATAAACCCCATGCAAGCCTAAACCTAAGGGCTTGTGTGTTTTGTTTGTATATGATTATTTGTTCATTACATCATAAACATCATGACATCATTCCGTATAATTTCTATTAATCATTTCAAGGACCTAGGGATTTATCTTTATTCTATTTTGTAGGTTATGGCTTCCGCTCGCAGAAATACCATCCGAATCAGATTCGTAAAGTTGCCTCCTCAACTCAAAGAGTTAGCATCAAGGGTTCCTCAAAATCATCTATTCACCAAAAGATATGGTCGACTTCTCAATCTATTTACCTCAAGCTTTAAAGAAGGCATGACGTGTGTGCTCTTTCAGTTCTTTGACCCTGTACATCATTGTTTCACCTTTCTCGATTATCAATTAGGGCCCACATTGGAAGAGTTCTCTCAACTATTAGGAGTAACCGTTCTTGATCAAATTCCATTCACCGGTTTAGAGAAATATCCACAACCTGAAGAGATTGCATCAGCCTTACATTTGAAGCGTCCCGACATTGTAGCTAATTGGGAAACAATGAGTCGAGTCAAGGGTTTTCTAGCTAAGTTTATGTGAGAGAAGGCTCGACTATTCCTGGATGCTTTAGATTTGCAAGCTTTTGAAGATGTCTTGGCTCTTCTAATCTATGGTTTAGTATTTTTCCATAATCCGAACCAACTCATAGATGTGAATGCTGTCAAAATATTCCTTTCTCGTAACCCTGTGCCTACTTTTCTCGGAGGCATTTTGCATTCTCTTCACACTCGTACTATGAGGAGGAGAGGGGCTCTTATGTGTTGCATACCGTTTCTATCTAGGTGGTTTATTTTGCACCTTCCCCGATTAGTATTTAAGAATGAACAAGGTATTAGGTGGTATCAAAGGATGATGTTGCTCTCTCATTCAGGTATTTATTGGTGTTCCCGATCTCTGGAGGATGTTACTATCATTAACCGTTATGGAGAATTCCCTAATATTTTGTTCCTTAACATTAGGGGAGGTATTACTTACAAAACTTCTTTGGCTCTACGGAAATTTGGTTATGCTCGAAGAGATGGTCCTCATGACGCGCTTATCCAGGTTATTATATTCGACTACAAGAACAATGTTCAAGGTTATCGTTAAAGGTTTATACGCGCTTGGGGTATGGTAAACAAGGTTGATGATAAGACTTTGGGACATGAAAATTCTATCCCCTTGGAGTCTTATCTCAAATGGGTGCGAGCTCGCACTCAAAACCTTATGATTCCATATCCAGCTATCTTACCAATAGTTATGGAGCCTGTTGCCGAAGGAGACATTCCTTATACCATTCTCCATCCTGACATGCCTACTGACCTCGAAGAATTGCAGAAGTTGTAGATTCACCTCAAGGGAGAACGATACACCTTTGAAGCTAGATTCTATGCAAGCAAGAATAAAGTGTTGGAGATTGCAAAACAACTTCACGAGGAGCAAAGCCTGAATGCATACATCGACACAAAGAGGAAGCGTCCGTGGGAGACTTGAGTCTTAGGTCTTAGGAGTTTTTATTTTGTTATCTCTTCGAGACCTTTTTGATTTTTCATAGTAAGCCCAAGGGGAAATTTTAAATACTTTAACTTATTAATTCAATTGTTATTTCTATTTCCTTTTTGGCTAGCAAATTTAAATCTCCCGAGGTCCTTGTAAACATTGCATCCACATATCATGCATCATGTCATAAGCAGGTTTTCTGATACAGGTTTACTCATCTATTTACTGTTTATTTCAATATAAGATGTGTTGTACCTAAAAAGTTTCCCTCCCATATTTCTCAATACATTTCAAATGAGGTCTTCAAGTTGCTCAAGGAAATCCAAGGGTTGACCAGACAAACTCTCTCCTAAAGGCAATCTACCTCAAATTAGGGTTTCAATTTGCATCAAGATAGTTGAGTCCAAAGGATCCCAAATGCTCACCATTGTCCTAATATGTTCTCAAGACCATCCATGTCAAGTTTCAAGCCTTGCAAAGGAAGTTTGCTTAGTCAATTGCTCAAAGGCCTGAAAATCGATTGTGCTAGGGCAAAAGTCAACTGTGGACTACATACAGTCAAACTTCAGGATTTTTGGTCAACATCCTCATTTTGAAGCATTATTCATCATTTGATCAAGGTTTCATCATGATTCCTCAAGGATTGCTCACAATTCATCAAAACCTACATGTTGCTAAATTAGGGTTTTGTAGGAAAAGTCAACTCAACTTTGACCAAGCATAACTTTCTCATACTTTATCAAAAATGACCCATCCAAAGCTCATTTGGAAGACGATGTAATTCTATACAATTCATCTTCATATACCAAGTTCAAAATATGCACTCACAAGAATATATGAATTTGGACATTATAGGTCATTTTGAAAAGTCAACAAAAACACCTTTTTTTTCAAAGCTTCATACATGAACATGGAAGACTCAATTGAGATGAGACCAAACGGGTTGCTTAGGGGACATCTTAAGCTTTCTAAAAAGTCCAAGAACACATCTCTAGGATCCAAATTGAAGGAGTTATGCATGGGCAAAGTTGACCCTTTTTGAGAAATTGCCAAAAGTCAAATGTGTCTCAAATTGCAATATTTGTCAAATGGGCCCAACCTTTTATGCTTGCATTGAGTTTGAAACATGAACCACGACCCATGATCCTTCCCATTTGTCATTATTTTATTTTTTTCATTTATTTTGATTTTATTTCAATTAAATCAAATAAAATCAAAATAAAATCATGAAAATATCAAAAACTAATCAAAGCTTGAGATTTTGTGCATGTTTAGGTCTATTATACAGCTAGAGATGAAATCAAATCGTGCAAGCTTCAAATGGACACAAAAAGATTGGATTTTCTCAATTTGGAAAGATTTGCACAAAGGATCAAATCTTGAATCAATGATCATAATTGGAGAAGATTTGAAACCAAATGGCAACCCTAATTCATTCTTGGGTACATAAGGAACATATTCAGGTAAAAAACGAGGAGATTAGAGGCGTGCAAAACACAAAGCAGGTTTCAAAAAAATCAAGAAAAGTGCGATTTCCATGTTCCAGGCCAATTCAGAGTCTTCTAGCCATCCCAAACGTTTGCTGGATATCCCAGGAACGTGTTTCAACCATTAGCAATCATTCTCGTGCCCAGAAACACATTGTAAGTGTCCCATGATTTCCACACTTTCTTGAAATCGAATTTCACAATTCTGGCACTTTTAGCATGATTTATTTACATATTCTTAATCCTTGAATCATTTGCAAACTAATAGTTGTATTTAATTGCATTTTTATTGACTGCATACCAAGATGCCATGATTAGGGTTCGAGCTTTTTTTTTAGGGATTCTTAATACAGGGACAATTAGCCATTAATAATGGTACCATAATGCTCGTGAGGTTGCAACGAGCAGGTTGGTACCATTGGTTGTGGTTTATGATGCTTGCATAAGATTTTGGAGAAACACAAGCTTATACCTACACCCAGGTGACTGTAGGTAAAAGTCACAGAACTTTTAGCAACGGTGGGAGGAAGGAGATGATAGCGTGGCATCCTGTGAATGACACGTTTTGAATTTCGCGCGTTTTGTAAATATCACTTTGTTTTTTCCATATAATATTTTTTTATTGTTCTTTGTACAATTAACAAAGCCAGCTCAGCTGGCAAGCACGCAAGAGTGGAATGTCTAAGGGACTGGGTTCGATCCCCAGGTCCCCATATTTGCCTTATGTTGCATAATCAGGCGCGCTAGCATCCAAGGTATCCACCATACACCATCAATATCCAACCAACAGATCTTCAGCAAGGAAGATCCAATGCCTTATCTTTGTGAGTCCACCATGGGCATCAATCAAGTTAGCAACATGGAATCTGGAGAAGTCAAACAGAGCCAGGCGCTTTTGGGCCCAAAAGTGCAATCAACACCCCCTCCTCTTGCTATTTACATCAGGCCCTTTTCTTTTTCTTGTCTAATTATTTCTTTTATTTATTATTTTGTTTAAATTATTTTCTAACCAAAATTAATTTATTTTTTCCCAAAAAAATCATAAATTCAATTTCACAAATTTAGAATTTAGGTTTTATTTTATTTTATCAAATTTAATTTTAATATTAGTTTAAATTTAATTTAGGTTAATTCTAACTTTTTTTCATATATTTAAAATAAATTAGAAAAATTAGGGTTATCATGTGATTTAATTTTTATTTCTTTTTTCAATAAAACAAAAATACAAAAAATAAGTTAATTTAGTTATTTTTCTAAATTTAAATTAATTAGTCATTAGGGTTTTTATTTATTCAGTTAAACCTTATTTTCTTAAAATAACACAAAAACCACAAAAAATGATTTTTCTTTTAATTAGGTTTAGTCGGGGTCAAAACCCTAATTCTCTCGTTTTCGTTTCATCGCGCGCGCTTATTATTTTTTACAATATTAATGTAACTGCTTACAGTATGTAATAGTTTAATTAGGATTTTCTTTTATTTATCGTTTTACGGGTTTTTTTGGCTATGTAAATTAATCCCCTCCCGGAAGCCTTGTAATAGCATAGTTTTTACTTTTCCGCATTTTATTTCCTGCAAATATTAACTGTTAGATGTATGTTAATATGATTATATGACAAGATTACATGACAATTTAAAATGGCTAGCAAACCCTAAATGTGCAAAGATAATAACTTGAAATTAAATCACTCGCACATGCGCACTCCTAGGGTATACTCTCACTTCGGTTGCCTTCAGTAAACGATCATTAAGTATAGGGTGTTTTAGTGGTCGCCCTTCTGTCTAAACAAAGATCAAAAGTCCCGTTCAGAAATGTTGCCTCAGAAAGGTTGCCTCAGAAATGTTGCCTCGAATATGATCTTAAGACATTAGGGTTATTACTAAGACGTCCTAACATTGCTTTAGTGATCGTACGTCCCTTTCGCATTAACCCTTACAACTCCAACGACGGTGATACCTACTCTTTAATAATGGGATAACACTGTCTAAAGGAAACAAGAACAAAAACATTCTTTTTTCGAGTAGGTAGATGCTAGTAGGTACTTGCTCAAAATCAAACTTTTTTTTTACACAAACACTTTCAAAACAAAGTTTTCAAAAAACACTTTGTAACACTCTTGAAGACAGAAGCAAGGGTTAAAACGAAGTAAAACAAAAACTTTTCAAAACAAACACACACAAGCAATTTTTTAAATGATGAGCAAGTACCTAAGAGCCCGTGGAAAACCACGAATAGAAAGGGTGCTAATACATTCCCTTTCTATAATCTACCCCCCGTACTCAGAATATCTCGAAAAAGGAATTTTTCTGTGATTTTTTCCTTTCCAGTTTGGATAAAATAAAAGTCGGTGGCGACTCTTGCTTATCGCGACATTTTGCGAACACAAACCAGCATTTTCCAAAACAGTCCGGTTCTGCCACCGTATCACATAACTGGCGACTATGCTAGGGAATCTAATAAGTAGGGTATACCTTAGGATTAGGTCATCATAAATTGCTTCTCTTGTTTGTTTTGGTTGCTTTACTGTTAAAGGGTTTTGTATTGGGAGTTACTATAGATCCTAACCCGGATCTGGGGTCACCTTTTATGTAAGTAGCAATAAACTGTGAGGGAACTGTACGGCATAGACCGATACGGTTGAAGTAGTAGCTACATTGTTGTGGCACATTGGTTGGTACCAGTATCCCTTGTGGAGAAATGAGGAGAATACGGGGCCGCTATGTGTGTCGTTAAGCATCAACTGACCTTAGAACCTTTAATTGACCAACTTGGCCATTAGGAAGTAGTGAGATAGCCGGCCTCGGTGTAAAGCTGAGAACTGATTGATACTCGATAATACACTCATTGAGACCATCTCTCGAGATAGTTCCGACCGCAAGAAAAGATTGCGTGAGCTGAAACCATGACCGATGGAGGATTGTCAGTGATATTGAGAACCTCTAGAACCCAGTTACTATTACTAGGACAGGCTGAAACCAACTGAAATTCAAGAGGGTAATAACTTTGACCCCATGCAAGCCTTAAACTTAAGGGCTTTTTGTGTGACTTATTTGCCTTTGCCATGCCTGTTATCTACTATACCTGTTGTCTGTTTTATCATGACATCATGCATCATAACATAACATGCATACTTCATTGTACTAACCATTTTAAAGACCGAGGGGGTTTATCTTTGTTCTGTTTTTCAGATTATGGCTTCCATGCGCAGAAACACCATCCGAGTTAACTTTGTGCAAATACCTGCACAACTCAAAGAGCTAGCCTTAAAAGTTTCTGAGACTTCTTCATTCATTAAAAGACATGGTCAGCTTCTTAGCTTGGTTACCTCAAAGTTTGATGAACAGATGATGAGTGTGCTTTTCCAGTTCTTTGATCCTGTGCATCATTGCTTCACCTTTCCAGATTATCAGCTAGTTCCCACATTGGAAGAGTTTTCTCACTTATTGGGCATATCCATCCTTGAGCAGATGCCCTTCACAGGTATGGAAGAGACTCCTAGACCAGAAGACATTGCTTCAGCTCTGCATCTAAAAAAGGCTGATGTAGTATCCAATTGGGAAACACGAAGCAGGGTTGAAGGTTTCTTAGCCAAGTTTCTGATAGATCAAGCTCAACTGTTCTGGGATAGTTTGGACTTTCAGGCTTTCGAAGATATCTTGGCTCTCCTTATCTACTGTTTGGTTCTCTTCCTGAATCCAGATTCCTTTATAGATGAGAATGCGGTTAAGATCTTCCTGTCTCGCAATCCTGTGCCTACTCTACTGGGTGATATCTTGCATGCCCTCTACACTCGTACTGTGCATAGAAGAGGGACTCTTATGTGTTGTATGCCATTGCTGTTGAGGTGGTTTATTTCGCACCTCCCTAAGTCCATACTGAAGAATGAAGAAGGTTTGGGATGGTCCTACAAGATAATGTCACTTGCCCATACAGACATTCTTTGGAGTTCCACGGCTATGGAAAGCACTGCTGTCATTGATCGTTGTGGGGGATACCCTAATGTCCCATTGCTTGGAATGAGAGGGGGAATAACCTACAGTCCTTGTTTAGCTTTGCGACAATTTGGTCGCGCTCGGAGATGTAGACGAGCATCGCCGAAGGTTTATACGAGCTTAGGGCATGGTGAACAAATCTTATCCCTCAAGAGCTAGGACCAAGGACTTCCCTTCCTATGCAGCCCTACCTACAATGAGTCCGAGATCGAGCCCAGAAACTTGGGATGCCCTATGAAGAAGTATTTCCAGTGACTGTGGAGCCCACCAATGAAGAGGGCATTCCTTATACAGTCCTTTATCCCTACATGCCCACTGATCTTGGGGCATTGAAGAGATCCCGGATTCAGCTGAAAGAGGAGAGGGCTACCTACCGAGAAAAGTACCATGAGCAAGAAAGGAAGATCTTGAAGCTCACCAGGCAACTCGAGAATGAAAGAACGGTCAATGACTACGTCAGCACCAAGGGGAAGCGTCCATGGGATTTCTGATTTTGCTTTTTCTAGTTTAGATTTTTTTTCCATTTATTTATTTGTAACGCCTTAAAGGCATTGTTGATCCTTTTTACAAGTTGAATCTAATAAAGTTTGTTTATTTTTTGGTTTGCAAATTTAAATCTCCCAAAGTCTTTGAAATCATTACATACGCATCCCATTATCATGCACACCATTACAGGTACTATTACAGGTTTCTCATCTTCTTCGTTGTTTATTTCAGCAGAAATGTCTTCCGATCAAGCTATCAAAGATCTTCACGCACAAAATGCCCAATTCCAAGAGATGTTCTTGAGCTTGGCTAAAGGGAAAAAGGATTTGAAAGCTCTCATTCTGAAAGAGAAAGAGAAGAAGAAGAAGAAGAAGGCCGTTCTTCTGAGTATGGGCAAAAGGTTTGGGGATAGGTTGAAACAACAAGCTGATCTGTCCTTTTCATCCAAGGAGGGGGAGAACCAAGAAGAAGAAAAGGGCCCCAATCCTGCAGTTTCTGATAATGATACAGATTTTGATGATGAGCAATATCCTCCTGCTGAGGATAGGTACAAGCAGCTAGAAGACCTTCTGAGTGCTATGGATATTCAGAAGATCCCTGGTTTGGATTTCAGAGAGCTGGGATTGGTATCGGGAGTGGTGATCCCTCATAAGTTCAAAGCTCCTGTTTTTGCCAAGTATGATGGAGTATCCTGTCCAAAACTCCATCTCTGCTCGTACATCTGGAAGATCCAACCCCACACTGCTGATATAAATTTGTGGATGCATTTCTTTCAAGATAGTCTGTAAGGGGCTCAGCTTGAATGGTTTTTGTCAATTGGAAGAAGCCAACGTCCGAAACTGGGAGGACCTTGCTGCTGCTTTTACAGGCAGTACCAATATAACGCCGACCTTTCTCCCACTCGTACTCAACTTCAGGGTATGTCAATGGGTGCAAGCGAAGGTTTTAAGGACTATGCTCAGAAGTGGATAGATTTGGCTAGAAGAGTCCAACCCCCTTTGTCTGATAGGGAATTGGTTGACATGTTTCTGGGGACGCTATTTGGTCCATTTTTCAACCATCTGATCGGCAGTTCGCCATCTGGGTTTACTGAGTTGATTTTGACTGGGGAGAGAGTAGAAGCTAGTATCCTAAGTGGTAAGATACAGAAGGATACTTCATCAAGTGCAGTAAAGAATCCTTTCACCGGTAAGAAAGAAGCTAGTGCAGTATACGGTCCGAGGGGCGAAAGTAGACCTGAACATCGTCAAGCAGTAAATGCGGTAGTGATATCAAGACCCACAGTTGCACCACAACGCAACAATCAACAAAGGGTGGAAAGACCACAGAGGCAATACACTCGGCTCAATATTACCTTGTCTCAAATTCTACCACAATTATTGAAGACCAATCTGGTAACTCTGATGGATGCCCCGAAGAACCCCAACACCATATCTCCTCAGTATAACCCGAATGCCCGCTGCGCCTATCACTCCAAAAGTCCAGGTCATGATACAAACAATTGTTAGGCCTTGAAGAATAAGGTGCAAGACTTGATCGAAGCCAAAGAGATTGAGTTTGACGCTCCGGAGAAGCCCAACGTCATAACTGCTCCTATGCCCAAACATGGTCATGGAGTAAATGCTGTGGACGTTGATTTATTTGTGACCTCCATGGAAGAAATTTCTACTCCTTTGATGATAGTTAAGAAGAATCTATTGTTGTCCGGTTTATTTCCGGGCTGTGGCGAAGGTTGCCACATGTGTTCAATTCTGCCTGCTGGTTGCCATTTATTGAAATCGGTTGTTCAGCGCCTGATGGATAACAAAGAGACCTTGTTCGAAAAGACTATGATTCCGTTGGTTCCAATTGAAGAAGTTGCCATCATAACCATTTCTGCCAATCCTTCCAAGGCTTCCTCGAGAAATCCTGTTAGGATTACACCCGATCCAAGAATTGCTTCGTTAATAATTACTGTCCCTGGTCCTATCCCATACACTTAGGATAAGGCTGTCCCTTGGCACTATGGAGATGATGTGTATTACCATGGAGTTAAGCAAGACTTAAAGAGTGAAGAAGTTGATGCTGATGTCGGCAATATTGTCGGGGCTAGCAAGGTCACCAGAAGTGGAAGACTCTTTTCTTCTGAGATTTCCCCTCCGACTGTTCACAAACCTGTTATCATTCCATTTTCCAGTACATCAGCTACTATCCCAGTTCCTATTCCAGTTATCACCCCTGTCGCCGAGCCATCTGGGGCTCGGGGCAAAGAAATCATAGGTGAGCCTTCCCGGACGGAGGCGCCTAAGAAGATCATTGTAGAAACCTCTAAGCAGGAGATAGAGGAAATTCTTAAGATTATCAAGAAAAGCGACTACAACGTAGTCGAGCAGCTGGGGCAAACCCCATCAAAAATATCTATGTTGTCCTTATTATTGTGTTCTGAAGCCCATGCAAAGGCTTTAATTGCTTTCCTCAAAACTGCGCCATGTGCCGCAGGAAACTTCTGCCGATCAATTCAAAGACTGCGTAGCTAGTTTGACTGCCGACAACGGGTTGAGTTTCTCAGATGCAGATCTGACTGCTAAAGGAAGAAATCATAATGATGCGCTGCACATCTCGATCGAGTGCAGTGGCACCACTATGGCCCATGTACTGGTGGATACCGGGTCCTCATTGAATGTTTTGCTAAAGAAGGCATTAGACCGTCTGGACTGTGAAGGTTTGATTCTAAAGCCAAGCAATATTGTGGTCAGGGCTTTCGACGGGTCAAAAAGGATGGTGCACGGGGAGGTGGACGTCCCTGTTAAAGTTGGCTCTCAGACTTTTGCATTTACTTTCTACGTGATGGATATCCGACCATCAAATTCTTGCTTGCTGGGTCGTCCTTGGATTCATAAGGCTGGGGCAGTGACTTCCACGCTCCATCAAATGTTGAAATATCTAGTAAAGGGGAAGATTGTTACGGTACGAGGTGAAGAGGAGTACATGGTGAGTCATCTTAATTCCTTTCGCTATGTGGAGATGGATGCGGAGTTCATCGAAACCCCTTGTCAGAACTTTGAAGAGGTCCCCCAGACTTTGGCGTCGACTGAAGTTTCTATTGAAAAACCTCCGATGAAGATGGCTTTCCTCAAGGATGCCAGGGCTGTAATTGAAAAAGGTGGGTGTGCAAATTGGGGTCAGCTCCCTGATTTCACACACAAAACTGACAAATTTGGTTTGGGTATTACTACAGGGGCTCAAAGGGCTGTTAGGCGCGCGTTGATTGGAAGGCCTCCTCTGCATATCAACAATCAGGGAGTTAATGCAATTGAAGATGGCAAAGAAGATTTAGATATCGACAGCTGGACCTACCCGACTACCAACGGTGGATTGAACAACTAGACGGCGAAGGACTTCATACCTGTTTCTTTTATTCCACAGTAATTGAATTTTGTTTTGAGATTTGTAATAAACAGTTTGAAACTTTACGGCCCGGTGCCTTACCCGAGGCACCTTGGCTTTGCTTGTGAGGGCTTATTATTTGTCATTTCATATATCATCAATAAAACATTAGACATTTCTTGCATTACAAATTTTGCGCTCCTTGTTTTTCTTTCTTCTGTCTCTCGCTTTATCAAAAACAGCTATTCTCTTACACACACTCACATATCATAATGCAGATCCATATCCACTCTGGATCGCATTGATAACAACTCTGCTATTGCCATTTATGACTTTGAAAATCTGATCAACCAAGCCGAGGACGAAGGTGAGGATGATTGTGAGGTACCCAGAGAGCTTGCTATACTGTTACTGTAGGAAGAGAGGGCCATACAGCCCCATGAAGAGTCAGTTGAATCAATGAACTTGGGTACAGAGGAAGACAGGAAAGTGGTCAAGATAGGTGCAAATCTGGAGCCTAGTGTTAAGCAACAGTTGATACAGATGCTACGTGACTATGTTGAGATCTTCGCCTGGTCCTACGAAGATATGCCTGGTTTGGACACCGACATTGTGGTTCATCGCTTGCCAACTAAAGAAGACTGTCCTCCGGTAAAGAAAAAGGTTCGCCGTATGCGCCCTGAGATGTCTGAGAAAATCAAAGCTGAGGTCATGAAACAATTGGACGCTGGGTTTCTAGCTGTCACTTCTTACCCACAGTGGGTCGCCAACGTTGTTCCAGTGCCCAAGAAGGATGGTAAGGTACGGATGTGTGTGGACTATAGAGATCTGAATAGGGCAAGCCCCAAGGATGATTTCCCACTTCCTCACATCGATGTTCTGGTTGACAACACCGTGCAACATAAGATCTTCTCCTTTATGGATGGTTTTTCTGGTTACAATTAGATTAAGATGGCTCCCGAGGACATGGAGAAGACAACTTTCATTACACAGTGGGGCACCTTCTGTTACAAGGTAATGCCTTTCGGGTTGAAGAATGCTGAGGCAACTTATCAGCGCGCCATAGTCACTTTGTTCCACGACATGATTCACCATGAGATTGAGGTTAATGTTGATGACATGATCGCCCGATCCCAGACTGAGGAAGAACACCTTGACCATCTCCATAAATTATTTGACAGGTTGAAGATGTACAAGCTGAGGTTGAACCCGAACAAGTGCACCTTCAGGGTAAGGTCTGGTATGCTACTGGATTTCGTCATCAGTGATAAGGGTATTCAGGTGGACCCTGCCAAGGTAAAATACATACAGGAGATGCCGGCTCCCTGCACAGAAAAGGAAGTTAGAGGCTTTTTGGGACGTCTGAACTACATCGCCCGATTCATTTCACATCTGACTGCTACTTGTGAGCCAATCTTCAAGCTGCTGAAGAAAGATCAAGTGGTAAAATGGAATGATGAATGTTAGGCCGCTTTTGAAAGGATCAAAGAATATCTTCAAGAACCACCTATCCTGATGCCTCCAGTTGAAGGAATACCTTTGCTCTTATACTTGACAGTACTGGATAATTCAATGGGGTGTGTGCTGGGGTAGCATGACGAGTCTGGCCGAAAAGAGCACGCTATTTACTACCTTAGGAAAAGTTTACCGACTGTGAGACCCGATACTCACTGTGATCGGTGGATCCGGAACTGACTGTTTAACGCTGGTTTCGCGAAATGTCGCGGTAAGCAAGAGTCGCCACCGTCTTTTATTTTCTCCAAATGGAAAGGACAAAAGCACAGAAAAATTCCTTATTTGAGATTAGTTCTCGGTTCGGGAGGTAGATTTATAGAAAGGGAAGGTGTTAGCACCCTTTCTATCCATGGTTATCCATGGGCTCTTAGATACTGGCTCATTGTGTTTTCAAAATGTTTGTTTGCTTTTCAAGTGTGAGTGGGTTTGAAAAAAAAAGTTTCTTTGAAAGTTTCAGATCGACTCTTGTATCAGTCCTCAAGAGTGTTTGAAAAGTTGTTTTGAAAGCTTTTTGAAAAGTGTAAGGTGTGAAAAGTGTAAGGTGTGAAAAGTATTTTGATTTGTTTTTGAAAAGAGCAAGTATCCATGAGTCATCTACCTACCCTAAGGAATAAAGCTGTGTAATTGTCCTTTAGGTAGTGCCATCCTACCATTGAGAGATAGGTAGCACCACCGTTGGAGGTGTTCGGGTCAATTCGAGGGTTCGGGACAGGGTGGTCACCGAGCAATAGTAAGATACCTTAGAAGCTACCCTTATGCCATTGATCTTTTTATTCCGAGGCGACCGTTCCGAGGCAACTTATTCGAGGCAACTAGATCAATGGAACATAAGGACTTACTAAGACGTCCTGTACTCAACGACCACGTTTCGAGGGGCAAGGCAACAGGGTGATCACCAGAGCAATGGTAAGATACCTTAGAAGCTACCCTTATGCCATTGATCCTTTTATTCCGAGGCGACCATTCCGAGGAAACTTATTCGAGGCAACTGGATCAATGGAACATAAGGACTCACTAAGGCATCCTGTACTTGATGACCACCTTTCGAGGGGAAAGGCAACAGTGAGACGTACCCTAAGAGTGGTGTGTGATTTGTGTGTCATTTTCAGTTTATTCTTTGTCTTGTCATGCATTGGTGATCTACGTTTTGATTTTTATTTTTGGGCATTCATTCTTTCATGTGATTGTTTAACAGTTAAAAGGTGCGGGAATTTAAAGTGCGGGAAAGATAAAGGTCCTACGCTATTACAAAGGCGCGGGTCTACAACGCCAAATTAATCCAGACCCGATTTAAAATAAAATGCAGAAAATAAATGCCTAATTAACTATTACAGGGCTTTGGAGCAAGTACATTATATTCACAAAAAGAAATAAATAAAACGCGCGAAACGAAGATGTAATCGAATGCGAGGGCGTTGGACCCTTTAACGGAATTAATATAAAATTATTGAAATAATTAAGTTAAATAAAGGAAATGACTTATTTTTTATGTTTTTTGGATTTGTGGATTTAAAGAAAATTAAATTAATTAAAAGTCAAATAATTCTAGTTCTAATTGTTTTTTAATTTATTAAAGAAAAATTACCTAAGTTAAATCTAATTTAAACCTAATTGATTAATTACAAGTATTTACGAAATTAATTAATGGTTAATAATAATTATAATAAGAAAATAAAATATTTATTTAAAAAGATGAAAATGTGCTAAAGACTTATTTTTTTATATTTTTTAGTTATTAAAAAAAACATTAAAGTTAATAACCTAAAATCAAAACTAAATTAATTATTGAATTTTATTTACAAAAATGGAACTATTAATTGATTAAATAAAATATTTTTATACCTCTTTTATGATTTCCTGATTTTTTTGGTTTTTATATTAAGAAATAAAACTAATTAAATTAGTATTTAGAATCTAATTAAGTCTAATCAATTTTAATATTGCAAAATAATTTAGAGTTTCCTAGAATAAAAAAACCTAATTAATTAATTAAATTTAGAAAAAAAAGAAAAATCTAAAATTTATTTGGGTAAGAATATTTTTTTTATTTTTTGAAATAAAAAGAAAAATTAATTTTGTTAATAAAAAAGCAAATTAAATAAATTAAAATAAAATAGAAAAGAAAATAAATTCAAGGGAAAAAGGAAATGAGCCTGTTTTCATCAAAACGCAACTCCACATAATTTGAACCCTAGCCATGGAGCTTCACGTTTTGGCCACGAAAAATCCCAAGCGATAGCCCAGACCTGCTCTAAACACCCACTGGAACTCAAAGGTATGGTTAGTAGGGATTAAATCAAGCTATAATCAAAAATACGATCCATGGAAATTCTGCAAAATGGATGTTCATGTAGCTACAGTTTCAGCATGCATGGTTATATGAAAAGAGTGTGTTTATACATTATTTTTCCTGTAGATCACGATAGGATGGGTGGGAGGTCTTGTGGATGGCTGAATCCTTGAGTTCGATCTTGGTGCAATTCTTTGGAATTTTTGAAAAGAAATTTCTCTTGGCTGCCTCTCTCTCACCTTTTTTTTCTTATACCTTGTGATAGTTTTCTCTAGGTTATGTAGGTGATTCTGATCAACATTAAGGCTCATCATACCATGCATTCAAGCTTGAGATTTTAACATAAACTCCCTTAACAAACTTTCCTTTTTGAACCAATTTTTGAAATATTGCTCCATTTGGCCTTGAAACGAAATTGGGAAGTTGCATAATGATGAATCAAAGTTAGTTAAGACCAAATATTCCTTTTAATTAAACTTTTTGATTTTCCTTTGATTTTAAAAGATTTAAAGTTAATTAAATCCAATAAAATCAATTAAAAATGAAAAAAATTAAATTAAAAATTTGAAATAAAAGGTGGGACACGTGGGAAGCATGGCCAAGTTAATTCAAGTGGAAAAAGTGGGGCCCTTTTGTCAAAAAATGAAATTTCAAGGATAAATGATTTTGGCCATTTCACAAAAATTTCCCAACTTCTCCAATGCATATCTTGCTCAATGTTTAAGCTTTGATCATGTTCTTGGACATTTTGGAAAGGTATTGAAGTCCTCTAACCAATGTCTTTGGTCCCATGTCATTTTGATTTACCAATCTCAAGTTATGGTCTTTGACTTAAAGTC
Organism: Vicia faba; assembly: GCA_948472305.1. NCBI lineage: Eukaryota > Viridiplantae > Streptophyta > Magnoliopsida > Fabales > Fabaceae > Vicia > Vicia faba. The sequence continues at coordinate 1,351,453,004 of OX451740.1, forward strand.
CCTTTTTGTTGACTTTTGAAAATGACCTATAATGTTGAAATTGATAACTTTTTGTGAGAGCATTTCTTGGACTTGGAGTGTGAAGATGAGTTGTAGGAAATGTCTTCCCCTTCAAGATGAGCATTGGATGAATTTTTCTGATGAACCATGAAAAAGTTATGCCTTGGTCAAGTTACAGTTGACTTTTCAGCTGTCCAAAAATAGAAACTTTTGCATCTTGAGACTTTTTGAGCCAAACTTTGAGAATCAAGATCAAGCATTGATCAAATGATGTTTGCGGCTTCAAAATAAGATGTTGACCAAAAATTTTGACTTTTGATTGCCAAATGACCATTTTGCCCCTACAGTTGACTGTTGAGCAATTAGGGTTTTTGACTGTGCAACTTGACCTTGTGAGCCTTGAAACTTGACATGTAGGTACTTGACAATGTGTATGAGCATGGGAGACTTGATTGAGACCTTGAAAATTTCAGCTTCCTTGTGAGAACCAAAACCCTAGTTTGACTGTCTTAGGAGGATGGTTTGACTGTGTGGCCCTTGAGTAAACTTGAACCAATTGTGGATGATTCTAGTCAAAACTTTGAAGATTATGGGAGGGCAAATTTTGGGGTACAACAGTTGCCCCTGTTCAATCTTCTTAGACCTGAGGATGTAGATTGGCGTGTGTGCCTTTCGTGATCCGAAGGTGGAAGATGATTGAACACTAGAGTGCCCAGAAATTTGCACTCGCATAGCAGAGTATCAGCAGTGTGATAGCGGGAATAGGCTTACAGATGCCATTCGGAGAGGTGGTGGATAGGAGGATGGGCTTATAGATGCCATCTGGAGGTGTCGATCGCGTAAGAGATTCCTTAGCGAGAACTTGCGTACCTGAGAAGGAAAGAAAATTACCTGGTCTGTTACCGGAGTTGACTTTCAAACTCTTTATGTAGACGTGCCCTGGCTGGATACAGGAAACGAATCTTTAAACTCTTCAGACGTGCCCTGGCTGGATACAGGAAACGAATCTTTAAACTCTTCAGACGTGCCCTGTCAAGATACAGGAATCGAGTCTGGTAATGTAGTCGTCAACAGATACTCCCTAGCAAGATACAGGAATCAGATCTTCGAACTCTTCAGACGTGCCCTGTCAAGATACAGGAATCAAGTCTGGTACTGTAGTCGTCAACAGATACTCCCTGGCAAGATTCAGGAATCGGATCTTCGAACTATTCAGACGTGCCCTGTCAAGATACATGAATCGAGTCTGGTACTGTAGTCGTCAACAGATACTCCCTAGCAAGATACAGGAATCGGATCTTCGAACTCTTCAGACATGCCCTGTCAAGATACAGGAATCGAGTCTGGTACTGTAGCCGTCAACAGATACTCCCTGGCAAGATTCAGGAATCGGATCTTCGAACTCTTCAGACGTGCCCTGTCAAGATACAGGAATCGAGTCTGGTACTGTAGTCGTCAACAGATACTCCCTGGCAAGATTCAGGAATCGGATCTGGAATCACGACAGTTGATAGCAATTATCTTTGTATTAACTTTTGTCCTGAAAAGACAAAACGTTAGTTGTATGTGATGTCATGATGTATGACATGCGAGGTGTTCTCAGAATGAATGGGATTGTATGTTCATGATGCGTATATGCATGCTATAATGTATGAAGATGTGTTGTTTATGAATGTATGTTTTCGTCTTAGGAAAATAAATCCTTGACGGATGCCGGGAAGTTGAATCCTGGGCTGATGTGGAAGAAAAGAGCTTCTTGTTTCCGCTGGGGATAATGGTTGCAAGAATATCGGTAGGAGAAGATAACTCCGTTGGGGGATAAACTTGGCGAATGGATTACTCTGCAGGGAGAAAATCACTCTGACGATCTTGCTGGGGAACAATACTCTGTGGGGAGAGAGGTACTTTGCTCGGATATTGATGGTAACTTCGCTGGGGATACCATTGTTATGTTGGAAGTGTGATGAACTCCGCTGGGGATGGGGAGACTTCGCTGAGGACAATCTTTCCGTGGCTTTTGGCTGAGGATAACCCAGTTATATCCTGGTAGGGAAATAACCTTTGAAGAAAGCCGGGAGACGCGTTCGTGCTCTGCGGGGAAGAAGCTTCCAGAATCTACTGGGGAAATTTTTGAGATGTATTTTTTGTAAGTTGAAAGAGGGAACCTATGTAGGGTTACTTTGAGGTTGGGCTCGCGTGAAGCTGCATTTGGAGTTGAAGGAAACCTGTGTAGGGTTTCTTGATGACGAGTTCGTGTAAAACTTCATCTTTGGAAAGAGAGGACCTGTGTAGGGTTTCTTGATGGCGAGTTCGTGTAAAACTGCATCTTTGGAGGGAGGAAACCTGTGTAGGGTTTACTGACAATGAGTCCGTATAAGACTGTATCTAGAGCTGAGAAGGAAACCTGTGTAGGGTTTACTGATGACGAGTCCGTGTAAAACTGCATCCTTAAAAATAGAGAACCTGTGTAGGGTTTCTGGGTGACGAGTCCGTGTAAAACTACATCTGGAGTTTTGAGAAGGAAACCTGTGTAGGGTTTACTGATGACGAGTCCGTGTAAAACTACGTCTGGAAAGAGATAACCTGTGTAGGGTTATTTCAGGATAAGTCCGTATAAAACTTCTTGATGAACCGGGGTAAGGTTATCTTTGAGGTAAGTCCGTGTAAGACTTCCGGATGAACCGGGGTAAGGTTATCTTTGAGGTAAGTCCGTGTAAGACTTCTGGAGGAAACCGGGGTAAGGTTATCTTTGAGGTAAGTCCGTGTAAGACTTCTGGAGGAAACCGGGGTAAGGTTACTTGTGGAGGGTGAGTCCGTGTAAGACTTCGTGATGAACCGGGGTAAGGTTATCTTAAGATGAGTCCGTGTGAGACTTCGTCTGAAAATTGAGAAGGAACCGGTGTAGGGTTACTTTGATGATAAGTCCGTGTAAGACTTTTTTGAAAGAAAAGGAATCGGTGTAGGGTTACTTGTGGATGAGTCTGTGTAAGACTTTGTCTGAAAGTTGAGAAGGAACCGGTGTAGGGTTACTTTGATGATAAGTCCGTGTAAGACTTTTTCTGAAAGAAAAGGAACCGGTGTAGGGTTACTTGTGGATGAGTCCGTGTAAGACTTTGTCTGAAAGTTGAGAAGAAACCGGTGTAGGGTTGCCTGATGATGATCAAGTGGATGATTGTCCTGTTTGGTTTCGGATGTTAACCCTTGATCTGGAATTTGTAAAGGTAGATGGTAATCATCTTTGTATTAACCTTTCCTTGGTACTTTGGTTGACAGAGCAACTGGATCGCCTGGACGACTCATTATTGCCCCTGTTTCTGAGGTGAGGGGAAAAGATATCTTGTGGAGGTGCTGGATGACTGCCGATTGACAAATCTTCCTTTTGGTAGGCAAGTGACGAGATGCCGGGACATAGTCGTACGCTTTGATCCCTAACTTTTGCCTGGACCGCCCTTTCGGGTTTTCAGTCCACCGGGATACCCATTTTTGCCCAAGCCGCCTTTTCAGGTTTTCGACTTGCCGGGTGTACAAATTTTTCTTTTTCATCCCTTATTTTGCCCGAACCCTTTTGGTTCGCCGGGAAGCCCTTATTTTTGCCTAGGTGTGTCAACCTAGTGGGTCTTTGATTATGCGTAGTATTCTTTTTCGATTATGTCCACGCTCTCAGGGTGTAGGGGGGTGCCCCTGTTGATAGTGTTGTGTTGCCCTGCTACCAGAAGATGTCTGATCGTGCAAAATTCGTTGCTGGAATGCCACCAGTGACTCGGGCGGAGGTTTGCCCCAAGCTAGTTGGCCTTGAGAGATTCCTCGAATCTTGACTGGACTGCCCCAGATGATAGACACTGATCATGCCATGCCCCTTGATTGGAAGTGTTTCTTCCACTTGAGGTGATCTCTTTGTTGAGAGGACTTTTGTTCATTAGATGTTCGTCGTGCGAATTTCTCTGCTGTTCAAACAAATAGTCATATGCAAACAAGGTTATTTTAAGAATGCAAAGGCTTATGTCTGTCTTGAAGTTTTTGAAAAATGCATTTTTTCAGTAAAAACAGCAAATTTTGTAAAATGTGATGTCAACTCGTTATTTTACCGCAAGCCTTAAGGAGTCAGGATACTTTTCGTAACAGTATGCTTTCGAACTAACCCATGCTTCAGCTAGGACTTTTAAGGGTTATAACGTGGCCTGGTTCATGGTTCAAGAAACAAAGGATAAAGGCTCAAATTATTTGTACCCACCCGCTCTTCGTGATGTTCTTCAATCCTAAACTCAGCCGATCGTGCGCTAGACTTTGTTTGAGTCTTTGCCTTGATGTTCCAATGATGATTCAGATATTGATGATTCATTCTGAATAGGCAGTCTTTTTTTTTGTTTTTGTTGAGGGTTTGTGCGACCTCTTTCTTTTTTATTTTGCTATCCCTAAATTTTGCCTGAACTGTTTCTTTTGTGATTACAGTCAGCGGGATGCCCCAGTTTTGTAAGTCTCCTTCATAGGTTTTGACTTATTGGTTTTTTATTTTTGAGATATAATGACTTCCTATCTTTATGGTTATTTAGAACCATCACTGTCTTTTGTTTCAGAAGGACTTCTTTTGATGCCATTCGTTGTGCACTTGGATCAGCTGAGAGAACTACCCTGCCCCAGGTTATGATTAAGGGTTTTAATTTTCGAAAAGAAAAACTCCTACTTCTTTGGCTCAAAGGGGTCAACGAGGGATTATCTTCCTTATTACTCCAGTGTTTAGGGATTGAAACAATGCCTGTACCTCATCAGCGGGGTCTGTTCAAAAGCATACTGTAAAGATCATGGTATCATTTTCGTCATCCTCCCTCAAGAGGCTTAGAATTTTCAGTCAAGAGTTGATCATCACAAAAATATGAAAGCAGTTTTAAGTACAGTAAACATAATTAATTCAAGACAGACATGTGTAATGCATTCATGAAATAAAAGAGTTTAACATGATAATTGTTTGTTTGAACAAGAAAAGAAAAATACAACTTGAATTCAAATGAACAAAAATCTCTCAATCCTAGCCATGTTTTGGCAAAGGAGCAGTGGTCACAACGGGAGTCTCAGCAGGCTCAAACTCGATCTCCTTAGCGTCGATCATATTCTGGATCTTATACTTCAGCGCCCAACAGTCCTCAGTATCGTGCCCCGGGCTATCAGAATGATAAGCACACCTCGCTTCTGGATTGTAGTTTGGAGAGGAGGTCTTGGGATTTGCAGGAGGGTTGATCACCGCAATCAGGTTCATTTTCAACATGTGCTGCAATGCTTGTGACCATGGCATGTTGATGTTGGTGAATTGTCTTTTAGGCTCGTCCGACCTTCGCTGATTTCCCTTTTGTGGTTGGCGGCGTGGTGCAGAACCAGAGATCATGACTGCCCCTGCCTGTTGGTCACGACGACTCTTTTGACCGTATGCAGCATTAGACTCTTTCTTGCCCATGTAAGGCTTTTGGTGAGTATCCGAAGGTGTGGCCTCCTGAATCTTCCCACTCTTGATACCAGCTTCGATTCTTTCCCCAGTCAGAATGAGGTCGGTAAACCTTGCAGATGAATTACCAATGAGATAATTGAAGAACGGCCCGGATAGGGTCCCTAAGAACATATCAACGAGTTCCCGGTCGGTCAAAGGTGGTTGTACCCTCCCAGCAAGGTCCCTCCATCTCTGCGCATATTCTTTGAAACCTTCTCCCGATCCTAACGACATACCCTGGAGTTGGGTACGTGTAGGAGCGAGGTCGGCATTATACTGATACTGCTTGTAAAAAGCAGTAGCCAACTCCTCCCAGTTACGAACCTTGGTCCCATCCAGCTGATAGAACCATTCGAGGTGAGTCCCTGAAAGACTCTCCTGGAAGAAGTGGATCCACAAGTTCTTGTCCACAGTGTATGGTTGAATCTTCCGCACATAAGATCTGAGATGCAGCCTGGGACATGATGCCCCATCATACTTAGCAAAAGAAGGAACCTTGAATTTGTGTGGGATCACCACACCAGAAGATAGACCCAGGTCCCCGAAATCCAACCCAGGCACTTGTTGAATTTCCATGGCATTCAGACGATCCTCTAGTTGCTTGTACCGGTCCTCAGCAGGGGGGTACTGTTCATCATTGAAGTCTGTCTCGGTGTTGGAGACCATAGGAACCTCTCTCCCTTGGTGACTGCCTTCCCCCACAGATGGAGTAGTCCTCTCAGCTTCATTCTGCAGTGTGTTCCCAGATCTGCGTCTAGGGTTGAACAAAATAGTCCTCTTCTTCTTCTGAATCAGAGTCTTCAATTCCTTTTGACCCTGGGCTAGGCTCATAATCAACTCCTGGAACTGGGCATTCTGGGCCTGGAGGGCCTTGATAGCTTGTCCATCGGATGATTCAGGATTCATGATGACGGCTGTAATAAACAGCGAAGAAGGTAAGTGACCTGCAACAAGTGTACCTGTAATGAAATGATATGTATGATATGCATGCGATGTTTTCAAGGATCTCGCGGGGTAGACAAGAAAAATTGTTAGAGTTGAATTTCGTAGCTTGGTTGAAGGAACTGCATGTTGTTGAGAGTCCTTCTTCAAGGGTCAAAGGCTCACCATATCCAGTGGGTCATAGCCTCTGACAACCTTGGCTTAGAGGAAAATAAATCCCCTTTGCCCCTGGCTAGGCAGTTTGGTCCATCGTGACCTGCACCACAGACCCTTGAGATCCTTGAAATGGATTAGTCCTTATGTAGGATGCATGCAATGGCATGATGTCATGATGTTATGCTATGCGTGGGGTAATGTAGGTAAACCCTGTTATGAGTCCCATTTAAGGACTGTAAACAAAACTTGCGAGAAACTTAGTAAACCCTGTTATGAGTCCCAATTAAGGACTATAAACAAAACCTGCAAGAAACTCAAATGTCAGATAACAAGCATGCAAGTAGTCAAGTTGGAAGGCACACAAGTCACACAAGGGAAACCCTTAGAGTTCAAGCCAGCATGGGGTCTGGGTATTACCCTCTTGAAGTTGGTGGGCTCAACCTGTCCTATTAGAAGTAACCGGGTTCTAAGGATCTCAATATCATTGGATTGCTTTCATTGTTCATCGTTTCGATTTAGCCACTGACTGGCGATCAAAATATCCCAAGAAAACAACCCTCAATCGAGTGTAGTATCGAGTATCAACCGACTTTGGAGTACACCAAAGTAGTTATCTCACTACCTTAAAGAGGCCAAGATGGTTCAATTAAGGTTCCTAAGGTCTGTTGATGCTTCACGACACCACGCGGAGGCCCCGTACTCTCCTTGATTGAACTCAAGGGTTACCGGTACACACCAAAGTGCCACATCAACGTAGCAGACTGCTTCAACCATGTCGGTATACCCCGCACAGTTCCCTCACAGCCTTGTTGCTACTTTCTAAGAAGGTATCCCCAGATCCGGGTTAGGATCTATAGAACTCCCAAGACAGTCCCACAATTTAAAGCAAACAAATCAAAGAAATTGAAAACACAGTGATCTTAGTCCTAAGGTACACCTCACTTTATAAGTATCCCCAGTAGAGTCGCCTGTTCTGTGATCGGTGGATCCTGAACTGACTGTTTAACACTGGTTTCGCGAAATGTCGCGGTAAGCAAGAGTCGCCACCGTCTTTTATTTTCTCCAAATGGAAAGGACAAAAGCACAGAAAAATTCCTTATTTGAGATTAGTTCTCGGTTCGGGAGGTAGATTTATAGAAAGGGAAGGTGTTAGCACCCTTTCTATCCATGGTTATCCATGGGCTCTTAGATACTGGCTCATTGTGTTTTCAAAATGTTTGTTTGCTTTTCAAGTGTGAGTGGGTTTGAAAAAAAAAGTTTCTTTGAAAGTTTCAGATCGACTCTTGTATCAGTCCTCAAGAGTGTTTGAAAAGTTGTTTTGAAAGCTTTTTGAAAAGTGTAAGGTGTGAAAAGTATTTTGATTTGTTTTTGAAAAGAGCAAGTATCCATGAGTCATCTACCTACCCTAAGGAATAAAGCTATGTAATTGTCCTTTAGGTAGTGCCATCCTACCATTGAGAGATAGGTAGCACCACCGTTGGAGGTGTTCGGGTCAATTCGAGGGTTCGGGACAGGGTGGTCACCGAGCAATAGTAAGATACCTTAGAAGCTACCCTTATGCCATTGATCTTTTTATTCCGAGGCGACCGTTCCGAGGCAACTTATTCGAGGCAACTAGATCAATGGAACATAAGGACTTACTAAGACGTCCTGTACTCAACGACCACGTCTCGAGGGGCAAGGCAACAGGGTGATCACCAGAGCAATGGTAAGATACCTTAGAAGCTACCCTTATGCCATTGATCCTTTTATTCCGAGGCGACCATTCCGAGGAAACTTATTCGAGGCAACTGGATCAATGGAACATAAGGACTCACTAAGGCATCCTGTACTTGATGACCACCTTTCGAGGGGCAAGGCAACAGTGAGACGTACCCTAAGAGTGGTGTGTGATTTGTGTGTCATTTTTAGTTTATTGTTTGTCTTGTCATGCATTGGTGATCTACGTTTTGATTTTTATTTTTGGGCATTCATTCTTTCATGTGATTGTTTAACAGTTAAAAGGTGCGGGAATTTAAAGTGCGGGAAAGATAAAGGTCCTACGCTATTACAAAGGCGCGGGTCTACAACGCCAAATTAATCCAGACCCGATTTAAAATAAAATGCAGAAAATAAATGCCTAATTAACTATTACAGGGCTTTGGAGCAAGTACATTATATTCACAAAAAGAAATAAATAAAACGCGCGAAACGAAGATGTAATCGAATGCGAGGGCGTTGGACCCTTTAACGGAATTAATATAAAATTATTGAAATAATTAAGTTAAATAAAGGAAATGACTTATTTTTTATGTTTTTTGGATTTGTGGATTTAAAGAAAATTAAATTAATTAAAAGTCAAATAATTCTAGTTCTAATTGTTTTTTAATTTATTAAAGAAAAATTACCTAAGTTAAATCTAATTTAAACCTAATTGATTAATTACAAGTATTTACGAAATTAATTAATGGTTAATAATAATTATAATAAGAAAATAAAATATTTATTTAAAAAGATGAAAATGTGCTAAAGACTTATTTTTTTATATTTTTTAGTTATTAAAAAAAACATTAAAGTTAATAACCTAAAATCAAAACTAAATTAATTATTGAATTTTATTTACAAAAATGGAACTATTAATTGATTAAATAAAATATTTTTATACCTCTTTTATGATTTCCTGATTTTTTTGGTTTTTATATTAAGAAATAAAACTAATTAAATTAGTATTTAGAATCTAATTAAGTCTAATCAATTTTAATATTGCAAAATAATTTAGAGTTTCCTAGAATAAAAAAACCTAATTAACTAATTAAATTTAGAAAAAAAAGAAAAATCTAAAATTTATTTGGGTAAGAATATTTTTGTGATTTTTTGAAATAAAAAGAAAAATTAATTTTGTTAATAAAAAAGCAAATTAAATAAATTAAAATAAAATAGAAAAGAAAATAAATTCAAGGGAAAAAGGAAATGGGCCTGTTTTCATCAAAACGCAACTCCACATAATCTGAACCCTAGCCATGGAGGTTCACGTTTTGGCCACGAAAAACCCCAAGCGATAGCCCAGACCTGCTCTAAACACCCACTGGAACTCAAAGGTATGGTTAGTAGGGATTAAATCAAGCTATAATCAAAAATACGATCCATGGAAATTCTGCAAAATGGATGTTCATGTAGCTACAGTTTCAGCATGCATGGTTATATGAAAAGAGTGTGTTTATACCTTATTTTGCCTGTAGATCACGATAGGATGGGTGGGAGGTCTTGTGGATGGCTGAATCCTTGAGTTCGATCTTAGTGCAATTCTTTGGAATTTTTTAAAAGAAATTTCTCTTGGCTGCCTCTCTCTCACCTTTTTTCTTCTTATCCCTTGTGATAGTTTTCTCTAGGTTATGTAGGTGATTCTGATCAACATTAAGGCTCATCATACCATGCATTCAAGCTTGAGATTTTAACATAAACTCCCTTAACAAACTTTCCTTTTTGAACCAATTTTTGAAATATTGCTCCATTTGGCCTTGAAACGAAATTGGGAAGTTGCATAATGATGAGTCAAAGTTAGTTAAGACCAAATATTCCTTTTAATTAAACTTTTTGATTTTCCTTTGATTTTAAAAGATTTAAAGTTAATTAAATCCAATAAAATCAATTAAAAATGAAAAAAATTAAATTAAAAATTTGAAATAAAAGGTGGGACACGTGGGAAGCATGGCCAAGTTAATTCAAGTGGAAAAAGTGGGGCCCTTTTGTCAAAAAATGAAATTTCAAGGATAAATGATTTTGGCCATTTCACAAAAATTTCACAACTTCTCCAATGCATATCTTGCTCAATTTTTAAGCTTTGATCATGTTCTTGGACATTTTGGAAAGGTATTGAAGTCCTCTAACCAATGTCTTTGGTCCCATGTCATTTTGATTTACCAATCTCAAGTTATGGTCTTTGACTTAAAGTCCCTTTTTGTTGACTTTTGAAAATGACCTATAATGTTGAAATTGATAACTTTTTGTGAGAGCATTTCTTGGACTTGGAGTGTGAAGATGAGTTGTAGGAAATGTCTTCCCCTTCAAGATGAGCATTGGATGGAATTTTTCTGATGAACCATGAAAAAGTTATGCCTTGGTCAAGTTACAGTTGACTTTTCAGCTGTCCAAAAATAGAAACTTTTGCATCTTGAGACTTTTTGAGCCAAACTTTGAGAATCAAGATCAAGCATTGATCAAATGATGTTTGCGGCTTCAAAATAAGATGTTGACCAAAAATTTTGACTTTTGATTGCCAAATGACCATTTTGCCCCTACAGTTGACTGTTGAGCAATTAGGGTTTTTGACTGTGCAACTTGACCTTGTGAGCCTTGAAACTTGACATGTAGGTACTTGACAATGTGTATGAGCATGGGAGACTTGATTGAGCCCTTGAAAATTTCAGCTTCCTTGTGAGAACCAAAACCCTAGTTTGACTGTCTTAGGAGGATGGTTTGACTGTGTGGCCCTTGAGTAAACTTGAACCAATTGTGGATGATTCTAGTCAAAACTTTGAAGATTATGGGAGGGCAAATTTTGGGGTACAACACTCACTACTCGAGAAAACTTGCTGCACTTTGGCATGGGCTGCTCACCGATTGAGACAATATATGCTGACTCACACTACCCTATTGATATAAAAAATGGATCTAATCAAGTATATCTTTGAAAAGCCTGCTTTATCCGGAAGAATAGCGAGATGGCAGATGATCTTAACCGAGTACGACATCCAATACACAACCCAAAAAGCAATCAAGGGGAGTGTATTGGCAGATCATTTGGCACATCAGGCTGTGGATGACTACTAATCCATGAATATATTGGTGATCGACTGTGAAGAACCTGGACCGGATGAAGGACCTGAGGAAGGATCCCAATGGTCTATGTATTTTGACGGAGCCTCAAACGCGTTGGGTAATGGTATTGGAGCTGTGATCATATCTCTCGAGGTCTGTCATACGCCGTTCACCGTCCGATTATGTTTTAACTGTACCAACAATATGGCGGAGTATGAAGCATGTATCCTGGGTCTTCGAGCTGCTATTGACCTGAGAATTAAGTTCTTGAGTGTATTCAGAGATTCCGCTCTGGTGATCAGTCAGATCAAAGGCGAGTGGGATACGAAGCATCCGAATCTTATTCCTTACAAAGAGTATGTATTGACGTTGCTCCCACTCTTTGAGGAGATAACCTTTGAACACTTCCCGAGAGAGGAGAACCAGTTAGCGGACGCGCTAGCTACCATGTCCTCTATGTTCAAAGTCAGGTGGGACAATGAAGCTCCCCAGATTACCATCGAGAGGTTGGAAGAACTTGCATATTGCTGTGACATTGAGACCGAAGAGGTAGCAGATAAACCCTGGTTTCACGAGGTAAAGAGGTATCTTGAGACTCAAGAGTACCCCGAGGGTGCATCTGTTAATGATAATAAGTTCTTGAGAAGGTTCGCTGCGAAGTTCTTCATCAGTAATGGGATCCTTTATAAGCGTAACCATGATTCAACCTTACTGCGATGTGTGGATAAAAGCGAGGCAGAAAGGATCATGGCAGAGTTACATGAAGGTACATTCGGAACTCATTCTAGTGGAAATACCATGGCAAAGAAGATCCTACGGGCTAGATATTATTGGTCCACCACGGAAGTCGATTGTTATCAGCACTCTCGAACCTGTCATAAGTGCCAAGTCTATGCTAATAAGGTGCACGTACCTCTGGTTCCTCTGAATGTTTTGACAGCTCCTTGGCCTTTTGCAATGTGGGGCATCGACATGATTGGCGAGATCATATCTACTGCGTCCAACGCGCATCATTTCATTCTGGCAGCTATTGATTACTTTACGAAGTGGGTTGAGGTAGCTTCCTTTGCTACAATAACCAAGAACGTCGTGGCGCGGTTTATCCGACACAACTTGATCTGTCGATATGGTATACCAGAGATGATCATTACGGACAATGGTACAAATATCAACAATACGATGATCACCGAGCTCTGCAAACAGTTCAAGATTCAGCATCATAACTCTTCTCCCTACCGGCTGAAGATGAATGGGGCTGTTGAAGCGGCTAACAAGAATCACAAGAAGATTGTGTAGAAGATGACGGTGACATACAAAGACTGGAATGAGATGCTACCATTCGCTCTTCATGGGTATCGTACCTTAGCACAGAAATCGACAGGGGAAACACCCTATTCTCTGGTGTATGGCATGGAGGCGGTCCTACCCATCGATGTCCAGTCACCCTCTCTCCAGATCATGAAGGATGCAGGTTTGAGCGAAGACGACTAGATCCAGACCCGACTTGATCAGCTGAACTTAATCGATGAAAAGAGACTTACTGCTATTTGTCATGGTCAGACATATCAAAAGCGGATGATCAAGGCTTTTGACAATAAAGTCAGACGATAAGAATATCAAGTTGGGGATCTAGTGATCAAATGCATCATACTGCCGCAAGGTGATCCCAGGGGTAAATGGACCCCTACGTACGAAGGGCCATTTGTGGTTAAGAACATTTTCTCAGGAGGAGCTAATGATTCTAACCACCATGGATGGCGACGACCTCCCTCACCCCGTCAATGCAGACATAGTGAAAAAATACTACGCATAATCAAAGACCCGCTAGGTCGACTGGCCTAGGAAAAAATAAGGGCTTCCCGGCGAACCAAAAGGGTTCGGGAAAAAGTAAGGGATGAAAATAAAAAAAATTGTACACCCGGCAAGTCGAAAACCTGAAAAGGTGACTTGGGCAAAAAAGGGTATCCCGGTGGACTGAAAACCCGAAAGGGCGGTCCAGGAAAAAATTAGGGATCAAAGCGTAACACTATGTCTCATTGGATCATCTTGCGACCAGACTTCGGTATCGACTATCAAGCTCGGATGACACCAATCAATCTGATCTACCTTCGACCTAGTAGCAAAGTGATAAGACGCTCGAAGATATAAAAGAAATAACATAGTTGGAAACCGATGGGATTGTTTCATATAACTGTTTTTCTTTCTTTTACAAATTGTATAAACTCTGTTCTTTCGGCGACGTTCTCTTACTAGGACGTCAGCCTCTTTGTACAAAACACCTATTACAGGCCAACTTCGAAATCAATACAATTCATTTCCACGAGAAATTTCAACTTGTTTTTCTTTTTCTTTTTTGTTTTGCAAGAACGTCCAATGATTCATTTTTGATATATGCATTTGGAAATAATTGTTGCTCACAAATATTTGCATATGAAACAAAAGACAGTTGCTCGTAATTCTAGGAACAGGGGCAAACAAGAAGTGTCCAAACCTTACAGTTGCTCTATCCACCAGGTACAGGGATATAGCCAGTTTGAGAATATAACTAAATGTACATACACTCCCCGCAGAGTAAGAGGTACCCAAAGACAGTGGCGTCGGCTTTCCCCAGCTGAGGTTCATAATCGCGAATAAGTCAGAAAATTCTCCCCAAACAGAGTTTATTTATCACCAACAATAGAAATTCACCATCAGTGGAGTTTATTTCTTCCACAGGCAGAAACTCAATCCCCGACAGGGTTCATTATCACCATCAACGATAATTCATCCCCAGAGAAGTTATTTCTCTAAATCAGCAGATCGTCCAGCAGAGTATCTCTCTGCCCCAGAGTCATTCTCCCACAGGTTTATTCTCAAACAGAGTCTCCTTCGGCAGAATACTCTCAAACAGAACGAACGCAAGTCTCCGGCTAATCATCCTCGGTCACTATCCCTAGCGAGAACAAAGAACTCAACTCCTTGTATTCTCCAGCAACAGTCCAAGATTTTTTTCCCCAAGCTAGAAAACATCACAAAAAACATTGCATATCCATACATCGTAGCATGCGCATATGCATCATACATCACAATCTCATTTATTTTGAGAACATCATTTCTTAATATATTCCATACAGCATGACATTACATATGACTAACTCTTCATCTTTCATGGAAAAATACAATCAAATTCTCACAAGTTTTCTCTGGTTCCGTCAAATCAATATTAAGATTTATATTCCAGTTCAAGTTATGAAGCCCGGACTTGACCGGATAATATCTTGATTTCTCCAAAATACTATGAAGCCTGGAATCGACCAGATAGTGGTATATCCCAAATTCACATCTATGAAGCCCGGAAATCGACCGGAAAATAGTTGAATCCCCAGCAAGTTACGGTGAAGCCTGGAATCGACCAGATGGCAGTACAAGACACCATGAAGCCTGAAATCGACCAGCTAGTGGTATACCATACACACAAGCTGTGAAGCCCAGAAATCAACCGGAAAACAGCTTAACAAGGTATTGTGAAGCCTGGAAATTGACCAAATAGCAATACAAGATACCATGAAGCCTGGGCTCGACCAGATAATGGTATAAGACACCGTAAAGCCTGGATCACGACCAAATAGCGGCAAAAGACACTGAAGCCTGGGATACGACCAGATAACAGTGTAAGGCACTGCGAAGCTCGAAATTCGACTGAATAGCAGTTTACCCGGCTGTGATACGGTGGGAAGAACTGACTATTTTTGGAATGCTGGTTTGCGTTTTGCGTTTGTTTTTGCAAAATGTCACGGTAAGCAAGAGTCGCCACCGACTTTTATTTTATCCAACAAGGAAAGGAAAAAAGCACAGAAAAATTCCTTTGTCGAGATTTTCTAGGTACGGGGGGTATATTATAGAAAGGGAAGGTATTAGCACCCTTTCTATCCGTAGTTATCTACAGGCTCTTAGGTACTTGCTCATAATTTTCAAAATTGTTTTCTTTGTGCTTGTGGGTTTTGAAAAGTTTTTGTTTTGACTTCGATTTAACTCTTGCTTCTGTCTTCAAGAGTGTAATGAAGTGTTTTTGAAAACTTGTTTGTAAAAAAGTGTAAGTGTGAAAAAAGTTTGTTTTTGATTGAGCAAGTATCTAAGAACTAATCTACCTACTCGAAAAATGAATCGTTCTATGCTAATTTCCTTTAGACAATGCTATCCCACTATTATTGAGTAGGTAGCACCATCGTTGGAGTTTGAGGGTCAATTTGAAAGAGGGACATACGGTCACTAAAGCAATGTTAGGACGTCTTAGTGGTAACCCTAGTGTCTTAGATCATTTGTTTGAAGCAACAATATCCGAGGCAACCGTTTCGAGGTAACTATGATCTTTTAGACAAGAGGACGACCTCTAAAACGACCTATACTCAATGACCGTGTACGAAGGCAACCAAGTGGGGTGTACTCTAGAAGTGCGCATGTGCGAGTGTGTTATTTTTCAGTTATTTTTATCTTTGCACATGTTTAGGGTGATCTAATTTGATTTTAAGATTAAGCATTCATTCTTGTCATGCAAATCCTATTACCAAACATCTAACAGTTGTATAATTTGCAGATATTGAAGGCGCGGAAATTAAACTAAATTATTACAAGGCTTCAGGTATTTACATCGCCAAAAGCAACCCTTTGAAAATAAAATAAAGCGGTAAAATAAAAGTCCTATTTAACTATTACAAGCCGGGAGCAGATACATTAATTGGATAAAGAAAAATAAAGCGCGAGGGAAATTAAATCGAATGTGAATTAGGGTTTTGACCCTTTTAAAAGAAAATGCTTTTTTTGTTGTTTTTATTTTAAGAAAAAGAAATTAAATCCTAAATTAAATACTAAATTAATTATAAAATAAATTAATTGATGAAAAATAATAAATGACATATTTTTGGAGTTTTTGATGTTTTAAGAAAGAAAATAAAATAATTAAACTAAAGTTAAAACCTAATTAATTCTAATTGATTTTATTTATTTACAAAATAAATTAAAGTTATTCTAGAATTCAAAACCTAATTGATTAGTTAATATTTATTAACAAAAATAATGTTTTTGAATTTTAATTGGGGTAAAATATTTTTTGGTGATTTTTGATAAAAAAAAGAAAATTAATTTGATTAGGAATTAAAATAAATAAAATAGAATAAATAAATGAAATAAACAAAATAAAAGAAAAGTATAGAAAGTGGGCATGATTTTGAGGGTGCAAATAGCAAGAGATTTGGCCCAAATATTCTGATCGATTGGACTTTTTGTGATCCTGTGCATGAGCGTTGACTGGCTTAAGGTGTGCCTTCAAGGCTTGGCTACCAGATCTGGTCATCTGGCCATCTGGCGCTTTGATAATGAATGTCCATGGTGGAAATCTGGCCCATGCGTGCACATGATTACTTGAAAGAAATTGGAAAAATAACAAATACTGGAGGCAGGGATCGAACCCCTGACCTCCAGCCTCTGAATGCCTTAACGCTAACGTGGTGATCGCTGTGCTATACTGTTCTATTTGTTAACAAAATAACAATAATATAAGAAAACAAACACATTAGTTGAATTTTGGCGCGGAATTTAAATAGGCCAACAGGGGGGTGATAACACATCATCCCATTCCTCCATCCGTTGCTAAAACTCTGCAACACTTATAGCTACGGACGCTGGCCGTCACTACAAGTCGTGCTTGTTCAAAAATCTTCTACCGGCCATGAAAATGGCTTCTAGGACCATGGTTGAACTCGTCATCTCCTTCTGATCACAACCATGTCCATCATGAAGACCAATTGTACCTGAAACAAAAAACCCCAAAAAACTCCAAGAAACCCTAACTATGGTGGATCTCGTTACAGGTCAAATAAATGAAATCAAATAATACCAAAAGCTTGTAAATGGCATGGTGATCACAAATATGCAATTATTTTATACAATGGATGCAAGAATAAATATTTTCGATTTCAAGAACATAGTGAATCCGTGGATGACTTACAACACACTGGGAGGTCTGAAAATGCATGGTCTTGGTTGCTTTTGCTTGTGGAGATGGCCAGGAAGAGATTGAGACCAACACCAAGCTTTGAAACTTCCTCTAGACTTGATTTCGAAGTCACACTTTTTCTTGATTTTTGCCAATTTGGTTCTGCCTCTAGAATTGATCTCCAACCCTTATTTTTGTATGTCTCGCTTCCTTATGTAATGCACAATGTATTAGGGTAAAGAATTCTGTCCAAATCTTCCTCCATTTATGATTTTGATATTTGATTTTATCCTCCATTAAAGCTTTCCAAAATTGGCTCATTTGCAATCTTTTTGTACCCACATGGCTTGATACGAGTTTGGAAGGATGCTAGCTGTGTAACAAGACCTGAAATGATCACAAGATCTATAGTTTTCAATGTTTTTGATTTTATTTGATTTAATTAAAATTAAATCAAATAAAAATCAAAATAATTAATAAAAATATGATATGGACACATGGGCAAGGTTAGAGCACGTGGTCAATAATGCAAACTCAAAAAAAGTGGAAAAGAATGGGCCCATTTGGCAAAATTTGAAGTTTTGGGGATAGTTGACTTTTGGCAATTTTGCAAAAAAGTCTAACTTCAACAATGCATAACTTCTTCAATTTTGAAATTTTGGAGGTGTTCTTGGACTTTTTATAAATATTGAGATGTCCTATAACCAAACCTTTTGGTCTCATCTGAATTTGATATTCCATGCTCAAGTTAGAAGCTTTTACAAAAAAGGTGTTTTTTGTTGAATTTAAAAAATGACCTATAATGTCAAAATTC
This sequence comes from Vicia faba, assembly GCA_948472305.1. Classification (NCBI taxonomy): domain Eukaryota; kingdom Viridiplantae; phylum Streptophyta; class Magnoliopsida; order Fabales; family Fabaceae; genus Vicia; species Vicia faba. The sequence goes on from OX451740.1 coordinate 1,351,471,160, forward strand.
ATAACTTCTTGTGAGTGCATATTTTTATCTTGGGGTATGAATATGGATTGTAGATAATTGCATCCTCTTCAAAATTAGCTTTGGATGGGTCATTTCTCATAAAGTATGAGAAAGTTATGCTTGGTCAAAGTTGAGTTGACTTTTCTTGCAAAACCCTAATTTATCAACTTTTGAATCTTGATGAATTTTGAGCAATCCTTGATGAATCATGATCAACCCTTGATAAAATGATGAAATATACTTCAAAATGAGAATGTTGACAAAAAATCTTGAAGTTTGACTGTATTTGGGTCACAGTTGACTTTTGCCCTAGCACAGTCGATTTTTGGACCTTTTGAGCAATTGAATGAGCAAAATTCCTCTGCAAGGCTTGAAACTTGACATGGATGATCTTGAGAACATATTAGGATATTTGTGAGAACCTGGAGTCACTTGGACTCAAGGATCTTGATGCAACACAAAACCCTAATTTGAGTAGACTGCCTTAGGAGAGAGCTTGTTTGGCCAACCCTTGGACTACTTTGAGCAATTTAGAGATCTTTCTTGCAATGCTTTGAGAAATATGGGAGGGAAAATTTTTGGGTACAAAAGCTGCCCCTGTTCAATCTTCTTAAACCTGAGGATGTAGATTGGCTTTCGTGCCTTTCGTGATCCGAAAGTGGAAGAGGATTGAACACTAGAGTCGCCAGAAATTTGCACTCGCATGAAGTGGTGGTTGTTTTGTGATATCGGGAACAGGCCTACAGATGTCGTTTGGAGAAGTGTCTATCACATAAGAGATTCCTTAGCGAGAGCTTGCATACCTGCTGTTGAGGAAGATTCTGCTGGGGAAGTCTGATCTTTGTTGAGGGAAAGGAACTCGCCCGTAATTCAACGGAGGTGTCGAGATTTAGGAACTTGCCCGTAATTCAACTGAGGTGTCGAGATTTAGGAACTTTCCCGTAATTCAACTGAGGTGTCGAGATTTAGGAACTTGCCCGTAATTCAACTAGGGGGAAACATCTTCGTCGAGATTTAAGAACTCGCCCGTAATTCAACTGAGAAAACTTCTCTGCTGAGATTTAGGAACTCATCTGTAATTCAACGGAGGAACACTTTTGTCGAGATTTAGGAACTCGTCTGTACTTCAACTGAGAAAACATCTCTGCTGAGTTTTAAGAACTCGTCCGTAATTCAATTGGGGAAACATCTTCGTCGAGATTTAAGAACTCGCTCATAATTCAACTGAGAAAACTTCTCTACTGAGATTTAGGAACTCGTCTGTAATTCAACGGAGGAACACTTTTGTCGAGATTTAGGAACTCGTTTGTACTTCAACTGAGAAAACATCTCTGCTGAGTTTTAAGAACTCGTCTATAACTCAACTGGGGAAACATCTTCGTCGAGATTTAAGAACTCGCCCGTAATTCAACTGAGAAAACTTCTCTGTTGAGATTTAGGAACTCGTCTGTAATTCAACGGAGGAACACTTTTGTCGAGATTTATGAACTCGTCTGTACTTCAACTGAGAAAACATCTCAACTGAGTTTTAAGAACTCGTCTATAACTCAACTGGGGAAACATCTTCGTCGAGATTTAAGAACTCACCCATAATTCAACTGAGAAAACTTCTCTGCTGAGATTTAGGAACTCGTCTGTACTTCAAATGAGAAAACATCTCTGCTGAGTTTTAAGAACTCGTTCGTAATTCAACTGGGGAAAAATCTTCATGGAGATTTAAGAACTCACCCGTAATTCAACTGATAAAACTTCTCTGCTGAGATTTAGGAACTCGTCTGTAATTCAACGGAGGAACACTTTTGTCGAGATTTAGGAACTCGTCTGTACTTCAACTGAGAAAACATCTTTGCTGAGTTTTAAGAACTCGTCCGTAACTCAACTGGGGAAACATCTTCGTCGAGATTTAAGACCTCGCCCATAATTCAACTGAGAAAACTTCTCTACTGAAATTTAGGAACTCGTATGTAATTCAACGGAGGAAAAAGCTTCATAGCTTTGAATTTTGTGAGAATTTAACCGCATCCTTTCTGAAAGATAAAGGTTAGTTGTATGTAATGCATGATATGTATCAAGCAAATGATGTTCTCAAAATAAATGAGATTGTGTCGTATGACGCGTATGCATGTCATGATGTATGGAAATGTAATGTTTTTAGCCGGGGAAAATAAATCCCAGATAGCCGCTGGAGAAAAGAGTTGAATTCTTTGTTTCCGCTGGGGTTAGCGAATGAAGATGATTGTGAGAATAAACATGTAGGAGAGTATAACTCCGCTGGGGAATAAACTGATGAGGAGATTACTCTATGGGGAAGAGATGCTCTAGAGAGGATTCCGCTGATAAATTCAGCTGGGGATAAAATTACCTTTGCTGGTGATACTGAATCCTGTTGGGGATTTGTGTTTCTGCTTGTAAAAGGAATGAACTCCGCTGGGGATGATTTTTCAATTACGACTTTACTGGGGATAGCCCTCTTAGACTTTACTGGGGATAACCTTCCAACTCCATTGGGGATATTTTATACTTCGCTGGGGAGGGCTTTCAGACTCCACTAGGGATAATTGTCTAGTGTTAATGATGGATAAATTCTGCTTGGGGAGAATATTACCGATTCATTCGCGGTTTTGAGTCTCAGCTGGGGAGAGCTAACACCACTAACTTTCTCTTACTCTGCGGGGAGTGAATGTACCTTCAATCGTCTCCTCCAGCTAGGCCTATCCCTATACCCGGTGGACCGAGCAACTGTACGGTTCAGACATTTTTCGTTTGCCCCTGTTTTTGATATTATAAGTAATCGTCTTTTGTTTCGCATGTAAATTTTATGAGCAACAATTAATGTCAAATGCATATATCAAAAACTGAACATTGGACGTTCTTTGCAAATCAAAACAGAAAAAGGAAAACAGTTTGAAATTTATTCATGAAAATGACTTGTATTGATTTTGAAGTTAGCCTGTAAATAGACGTTTTTGTACAAGAGGCTGACGTCCTAGTAAGAGAATGCCTCCGAACAAATAGAGTTTATACAATTTGTGAAAACAAAGAAAAAACAGCTATGTGAATAATCCCACTGGGTTCCAACTCTGCTATTGCCTTTATGTCCTCGAACATCTCATCACTTTGCTACTTGGTTGAAGGTAGATCAAATTGATTAGTGCCATCCGAGCTTGATAGTCGATACCGAAGTCTGGTTGCAAGGTGATCCAATGAGACATAGTGTTACGCTTTGATCCCTAATTTTTTCCTGGACCGCCCTTTCGGGTTTTCAGTCCACCGGGATACCCTTTTTTTCCCAAGCCGCCTTTTCAGGTTTTCGACTTGCCGGGTGTACATATTTTTTCATTTTCATCCCTTATTTTTGCTCGAACCCTTTTGGTTCACCGAGAAGCCCTTATTTTTTCCCTAGGCCACTCAACCTAGTGGGTCTTTGATTATGCGTAGTATTTTTTCACTATGTCTGCATTGACGGGGTGAGGAAGGTCGTCACCGTCCATGGTGGTTAGAATCATAACTCCTCCTGAGAAAATGTTCTTAACCACAAATGGCCCTTCGTACGTGGGGGTCCATTTGCCCCTGGGATCAAATTGAGGTAAGATAATATGCTTGATTACCAGATCCCCAACTTGATACTCTTGTCGTCTGACTTTCTTGTTAAATGCCTTGATCATCCATTTTTGGTACGTTTGACCATGAAAAATAGCAGTAAGTCTCTTTTCGTCAATTAAGTTCAGCTGATCAAGCTGGGTCTGGATCCAGTCATCTTCGCTCAAACCTGCATCCTTCATAATCCGAAGAGAGGGTATCTGAACTTCAATGGGCAAGACTACCTCCATGCCATAAACCAAGGAATAGGGTGTTGCCCCTGTTGACGTCCGCGCTGAAGTACGGTACCCATGAAGAGCAAAAGGTAACATCTCGTGCCAATATTTGTACATCATCGTCATCTTCTGCACAATCTTCTTAATGTTCTTATTAGCCGCTTCAACAGACCCATTCATCTTCGGCCGGTAAGGAGAAGAGTTGTAATGCTGTATCTTGAACTGCTTGCAGAGCTCGGTGATCATCTTATTATTGAGATTTGTACCATTGTCAATAATAATCCTTTCTGGTATACCATATCGATAGATCAGGTTGTGCCGAATGAACCGTGCCACGACGTTCTTGGTCACTGTAGCAAAGAAAGCTGCTTTAACCCACTTCGTAAAGTAATCAATAGCTACCAGGATGAAACGATGCCCGTTAGATGCCGTAGGTCTGATCTCGCCGATCATGTCAATACCCCACATTGCAAAAGGCCATGGAGCCTTCAAGACGTTCATAGGTACTGGAGGTATATGCACCTTATCAGCATAGACTTGGCACTTGTGACAGGTCCGAGAATGCTGATAACAGTCGGCTTCCATTGTGGACCAATAATATCCTACCCGTAGGATTTTCTTCGCCATGGTGTGTCCACTAGAATGAGTCCCGAAAGTGCCTTCATGTAACTCTACCATGATCCTTTCTACTTCATTCTTATCTATACAATGCAGTAAGGTGGAATCATGATTACGCTTGTAAAGGATGCCATTGCTGATGAAGAACTTTGCCGCGAACCTCCTCAGAAAATTTTTATCATTAACAGATGCACCCTCGGGGTATTCCTGAGTTTCAAGATACCTCTTTACCTCATGAAACCAGGGTTTATCTGCTACCTCTTCAGTCTCAATGTCGCAACAATGTGCATGTTTGTCCAACCTTTCAATGGTAATCCGGGGAGCCTCGTTGTCCCAATTGACTTTGAACATAGAAGACATCATAGCCAGCGCGTCCGCTAACTGATTCTCCTCTCTAGGGAAGTGTTCAAAGGTTATCTCCTCGAAGTGTGGAAGCAATGTCAACACATACTCCTTGTAAGGAATAAGATTAGGGTGTTTCGTATCCCACTAGCCTTTGATCTGGATGATCACGAGAGCGGAATCTTCGAAAACACTTAAGAACTTAATCCTTAGGTCAATAGCTGCTCGAAGACCCATAATGCACGCTTCATACTCCGCCATGTTGTTGGTGCAGTTGAAACATAATCGGGCGGTGAACGGAGTATGAGAGCCTTCAGGAGATATGATCATGGCGCCAATGCCATTACCCATAGCGTTTGAGGCTCCATCAAAGTACATACACCATCAGGATCCTTCCTCAGGTCCTTCATCCGGTCCAGGTGTTTCACAGTCAGTTACTATTATGATATTCTCATCCGGGAATTCAAAATTCATAGACTGGTAATCGTCCACGGCCTGATGAGCCAGATGATTTGCCAACACACTTCCCTTGATTGCCTTTTGGGTCGTATATTGGATGTCATACTCAGTCAAGATCATATTCCATCTTGCTATTCTTCTGGACAAGGCAGGCTTTTCGAAGATATACTTGATTGGATCCATCTTTGATATCAATAGAGTAGTGTGAGTCAGCATATACTGTCTCAACCAGCGAGCAGCCCATGCCAAAGCACAACAAGTTTTCTCAAGCAACGAGTATCGAGTCCCGCAGTCGGTAAATTTTTTGCTAAGGTAATAAATAGCATGCTCTTTTCGGCCAGACTCATCATGCTGCCCCAGCACGCACCCCATTGAATTGTCGAGTACTGTCAAGTATAAGATCAGAGGTCTCCCTTCAACTGGAGGCATCGGAATGGGTGGCTCTTGGAGATATTCTTTGATTCTTTCGAAAGCGGCCTGACATTCATCGTTCCATCTTACCACTTGATCTTTCTTCAGTGACTTGAAGATTGGCTCACAAGTAGTAGTCAGGTGCGAGATGAATCGGGCAATATAGTTCAGACGTCCCAGAAAGCCTCTGACTTCTTTTTTTGTTCGGGGAGCTGGCATTTCCTGTATAGCCTTCACCTTTGCGGGATCCACTTGAATACCTTTATCACTTACGACAAAACCCAACAGCTTACCAGATCTCACCCCGAAGGTGCACTTGTTCGAGTTTAACCTCAACTTGTATAACTTCAACCTGTCAAATAGCTTCTGAAGATGGTCAAGGTGTTCTTCCTCAGTCTGGGATCTTGCAATCATGTCGTCAACGTACACCTCAATCTCATGATGAATCATGTCGTGGAACAAAGCGACCATGGCGCGCTGATACGTTGCCCCAGCATTCTTCAATCCAAAAGGCATGACTTTGTAGCAAAAGGTACCCCATTGAGTAACAAAGTTTGTCTTCTCCATGTCTTCGGGATCCATTTTAATATGATTATAACCGGAGAAACCATCCATAAAGGAGAATACCTTATGCTATGCGGTGTTGTCAACCAGAACGTCGATATGAGATAGAGGGAAATCATCCTTGGGGCTCGCCCTGTTCAGATCCCTATAGTCAACATAATTCTAACTTTACCATCCTTCTTCGACACTAGAACCACGTTGGCCACCCACTGTGGATAAGAAGTAACTGCTAGAAAACCGGTGTCAAACTGTTTCATAACTTCAGCCTTGATTTTCTCAGACATCTCCGGGCGCATTCGGCGAACTTTCTGTTTCACTAGAGGACAATCTTCCTTGGTAGGAAATCGGTGAACCACGATATCAGTATCCAAACCAGGCATATCTTCATAAGACCAGGAAAATATCTCAACATAGTCACGCAACATCTGAATCAGCCGTTGCTTAACACTAGACTCCAGATTTGCACCGATCTTGAACTCTTTCTTGTCTACCTCTGTACCCAGATTTACCGTTTCCACTGGCTCTTCATGCGGCTGTATGGCCCTCTCTTCCTGAAGTAACAGTCTAGCAAGTTCACCAGGCACTTCGTAATTATCCTCACCTTTGTCCTCGGCTTGGTTGATCGGACTTTCGAAGTTATAACTGGCAGTAGCAGAATCGTTATCAGTGGGATCCAGAGTGGATGTAGACCTGTATATGTGAGTGTGTGTAAAATAGCTGTTTTACAAGATAAAAAAGAAAAACAAGGAGCGCAAAATTTGAAATGCAAGAAAACATCCAATGCTTTTATTAATGACATATGGAAATGACACACATAAAGCCCTCACAAACAAAGCCACAGTGTCTCGAGTAAGGCACCGGTCCGTAAAGTTTAAAATTGTCTGTTACAAATTCAAAACAAAAGTCTATTACTGTGTGATATAAGAAACGAGCATGGAATCCTTTGCCGTCCAATTGCTCAAGCCACCATCGGTAGTTGGGTAAATCCAGCTATCGATATCAAACTCTTCTTCATCATCTCCAATAGCATTTACTCCCGAATCATGTTTAGGCATAGGAGCCGTTATGACATTAGGCTTTTTCGGCACTTCAAATTCAATCTCCTTAGCTTCGATCAAATCCTGTACCTTATTCTTCAAAACCCATCAATTATTCGTATCATGCCCCGGGCTATTAGAGTGATAAGCACAACAGGCGTTTGGATTGTACAACGGCGAGGTGGTGTTGGGATTCTTTGGAGCTTCCCTCAGAATCACCAAGTTGGTCTTCAATATCTGTGGCAGAATTTGAGATAAAGACATGTTGAGCTGAGTGAACTGTCTTTGAGGCCTCTCTGCCCTTGGCTGATTGTTGCATTGTGTGGCAATAATTGGTCTTGAAATAACTACCGCATTGACTGCTTGGCGGCGCTCAGGTTGGTTCTGTTTCCTAGAGATGTAAACTGCACTAGACTCCTTCTTGAACGGCTTCTTCTTGGTACTTGACGAAGCACCCTTCTGTATCTTACCGCTCTTGATACCGGCCTCAACTCTTTCCCCGGTCATAATCAGCTCAGTAAACCCGGACGAAGAACTTCCAATCAGATGGTTGAAATACGGACCAGACAAGGTCCCCAGAAACATATCCACCAACTCCCTGTCAGCCATTGGGGGTTGTACTCTTCCAGCAAGGTCCCTCCATTTCTGAGCGTAGTCTTTGAAACCTTCGCTCGCACCCATAGACATACCCTGAAGTTGGGTAAGCATGGGAGCGAGGTCGGCATTGTATTGGTACTACTTGTAAAAAGCAGCAGCAAGGTCTTCCCAATTACAGAAACTAGCTCCTTCCAGCTGGTAAAACCATTCAAGTTGAGTCCCTGAAAGACTATCTTGAAAGAAGTGGATCCAGAGGTTCTTATCAGCAGTGTATGGCTGGATCTTTCTAACATACGACTGGAGGTGCAACTTTGGACAAGAAACCCCATCGTATTTAGCAAAGATTGGTGCTTTAAACTTGTGGGGAATCACCACCCCAGATGACAAACCCAAATCGCCAAAGTCCAATCCAGGTACCTTCTGGATCTCCATCGCACTTAACCGGTCTTCAAGCTGTTTATATATATCCTCAGCTGGAGGATACTGGTCTTCGTCAAAGTCAATCTCGTTGTCAGATACCACAGGGCTAGGAACCCTCCTTTCTTCTTGGTTTTCTCCCCCTCCATATGAGTGAGATAAATCAACATCCCGCAAATTGTTCCCAAATCTGCGACCCATGTTCAGGAGGACCGTCTTCTTCTTCTTCTTCTTCTTCTCATCCTTCAAGATAAGAGTCTTCAGATCTTGCTGACCCTTGGCCAAATTCATGAACATTTCTTGGAACTGAACGTTTTGAGCTCGCAGAGCCTTGATAGCTTGATTAGTGGATGTTTCAGCAGACATGATGCTGAAATAAACAGCGAAGAAGATAAGAGACCTGTAAGGGTACCTGTTATGAGGTGCATGGGAATGGGATGCATATGATATGATTTCAAAGACTTTAGGGATTCAAATTCGTAAACCAAAAGGAAACACACTTTTATTAGATTAAAAACTTGGAACATTGTTGGACAAATGCCTTTAAGGCGTTTACAAAGAGAAAAATTGAAAAGTAAATCAATAACAAAAGACATCAGCGCTCCCATGGTCGTTTTCTGTTAGTGCTGACATAATCATTGAGGACCTTCTCATTCTCCAGCTGCCTTGTAAGCTTTAGAATCTTCTGCTCCTATTCGTGATACTTTTCTCTGTAAGTATCCCGCTCTTCTCTCAACTGGATCCACGACCTCTTTAATGCCCCAATGTCAGTTGGCATGTATGAATGTAGGACAGTAGGAGGAACCCCTTCTTCATCAGCATTCTCAACAATTACCGGTAGGATAGCTTCGTACGACATTCCCAGCTTTTGGGCACGGATTCGAACCCATCAGAGATATGGTTCCATCGGAAGAGAGGTCTTCATCCCTAACTCGTGTGGATCATACCTGTGTACCCTGCTCCAAGCTCGTATGAACCTGCGACGATGCTCCTCACTATCCCCTTGGAAGTCAAAAACAATGCTCGGAAGCAACAACTCATGAGGTCCGTCCCTTCTAGCTCGCCCAAATTGTCGCAATGCCAGACAAGGATTATAGGTAATCCCTCCCCTAATTCCAAGTAAAGGAACATTGGGGTATTCTCCGCACCGGTCGATAACAGCTACTTCTTCCATATCTTTAGTGCTCTAGATGATGTCTGTGTGAGCCAGGGACATAATTCTGTAGGCCCAACCCATGCCTTCCTTGTTCTTCAAAACTGATTTGGGGAGGTGAGAAATAAACCACCTCACCAGCAATGGTGCAGAACACATAAGGGTTCCCCGTTTCCGAGCAGTACGGGCATAAAGAGCATGTATAATATCCCCTAAGAGAGTGGGCACCGGGTTACGGGACATGAAAATCTTCACTGCGTTCACGTCTACGAAAGAATCTGAATTAGGAAACAGAACCAAACCATAAATGAGAAGAGCCAGGATGTCTTCGAATGCTTGAAAATCCAAACTGTCCCAAAACTGATTAGCCCGATCAACCAAGAACTTAGCCAAGAAGCCTTTTGTCCCACTCCGGGTCTCCCAGTTAGACATTACTTCAGTCTTTGTCAGATGTAGGGCTGTAGCAACATCTTCTGGCCTAAGAGCTTTCTCCCAACATGTAAATGGCGTCTTCTCTAGAATAGAAATACCAAGAAAATCAGAGAACTCCTCCAAGGTAGGGACCAACTGGTAGTCCGGGAAGATGAAGTAGTGGTGTAACGGATCAAAGAAATGGCATAAGACACTCAACATCTTCTCATCCATCCTAGAAGTGACCAAACCAAGGAGGTGACCATGTCTTCTGATAAAGTAGGAAGTATCCGGAACTTTGGAAACCAAATTTCTAAGCTGAGTAGGAATCTGTGCAAAGATGATCCGAATAGTGTTTCTACGTATGGAGGCCATGACCTACAAAACAAAACAAAGATGAATCCCCTCTGTCTTTAAAATAGGTTAGTCTGACGCAATATGCATGCAATGTCATGATGCATGATGTTATGATAGAAACACACCACAAGTATTCACAAATAGCAAACATGGTAAGGGCAAACAAGTCACACAGTAGCCCATAGATTTCAGGCTGGCATGGAGTTTAGGCATTACACTCTTTCAGTTTAGTTGGTTTAAACCTGTCCTAGTAATAGTAACCGGGTTCTAGAGGATCTCAATATCACTGACCACCCTCGATCGATCATAATTCTAGTTTGGCAACCTTTTCTTGAAGCCGAAATCATCGCGAGAATTTGGTCTCAATGAGTGTAGCATACTGCTACTTTTCTATGGCCAAGTTGGTCAATTATAGGTTTTAAGGTCAGTTGGTGCTTAATGACCCCTTAGCTGACCCATATTCTCCTTGTTCCACCACAAGAATATCGGTACAAACTAAATTGCCACACCAACTTAGCTACTGCTTCAACTGTATCGGTCTACGTCGTACAGTTCCCTCACAGTCTATTGCTACTTGCCTAAAGGGTATCCCCCATATCTGAGTTAGGATCTACAGTAACTCTGATTCAAACCCACAAAGATAAAGCATACAAGTCAAGCAATTGAAAACATTATGATGAACTATTCCTAAGGTACACCCCACTTATTAAATCCCTAGCAGAGTCGCCAGTTCTGTGATACGGTGGGAAGAACTGACTGTTTTTGGAATGCTGGTTTGCGTTTTGCGTTTGTTTTTGCAAAATGTCGCGGTAAGCAAGAGTCGCCACTGGCTTTTATTTTATCCAACAAGGAAAGGAAAAAAGGACAGAAAAATTCCTTTTTCGAGATTTTCTAGGTACGGGGGGGTATATTATAGAAAGGGAAGGTATTAGCACCCTTTCTATCCGTAGTTATCTACGGGGTCTTAGGTACTTGCTCATCATTTTCAAAATTGTTTTCTTTGTGCTTGTGGGTTTTGAAAAGTTTTTGTTTTGAATTCGATTTAACTCTTGCTTTTGTCTTCAAGAGTGTCATGAAGTGTTTTTGAAAACTTGTTTGTAAAAAAGTGTAAGTGTGAAAAAAGTTTGTTTTTGATTGAGCAAGTATCTAAGAACTAATCTACCTACTCGAAAAAGGAATCGTTCTATGCTAATTTCCTTTAGACAATGCTATCCCACTATTAGTGAGTAGGTAGCACCGTCGTCAGAGTTTGAGGGTCAATTCGAAAGAGGGACATACGGTTACTAAAGCAATGTTAGGACGTCTTAGCGGTAACCCTAGTGTCTTAGATCATTTGTTTGAGGCAACAATATCCGAGGCAACCGTTTCGAGGCAACTATGATCTTTTAGACAAGAGGACAACCTCTAAAACGATCTATACTCAATGACTGTGTACGAAGGCAACCAAGTGGGTGTACCCTAGAAGTGCGCATGTGCGAGTGTGTTATTTTTCAGTTATTTTTATCTTTGCACATGTTTAGGGTGATCTAATTTGATTTTAAGATTAAGCATTCATTCTTGTCATGCAAATCCTATTACCAAACATCTAACAGTTGTATAATTTGCAGAAATTAAACTAAATTATTATAAGGCGTCGGGTATTTACATCTCCAAAAGCAACCCTTTAAAAATAAAATAAAGAGGTAAAATAAAAGTCCTATTTAACTATTACAAGCCGGGAGCAGATACATTAATTGGATAAAGAAAAATAAAGCGCGAGGGAAATTAAATTGAATGCGAATTAGGGTTTTGACCCTTTTAAAAGAAAATACTTTTTTTGTTGTTTTTATTTTAAGAAAAAGAAATTAAATCCTAAATTAAATACTAAATTAATTATAAAATAAATTAATTGATGAAAAATAATAAATGACATATTTTTGGAGTTTTGATATTTTAAGAAAGAAAATAAAATAATTAAACTAAAGTTAAAACCTAATTAATTCTAATTGATTTTATTTATTTACAAAATAAATTAAAGTTATTCTAGAATTAAAAACCTAATTGATTAGTTAATATTTATTAACAAAAATAAAGTTTTTGAATTTTAATTGGGGTAAAAATATTTTTTGGTGATTTTTGATAAAAAAAGAAAATTAATTTGATTAGTAATTAAAATAAATAAAATAGAATAAATAAATGAAATAAATAAAATAAAAGAAAAGTATAGAAAGTGGGCCTGATTTTGAGGTTGCAAATAGCAAGAGATTTGGCCCAAATATTCTGATCCATTGGACTTTTTGTGATCCTGTGCATGAGCGTTGACTGGCTTAAGGTGTGCCTTCAAGGCTTGGCCACCAAATCTGGCCATCTGGCGCTTTGATAATGAATGTCCATGGTGGAAATCTGGCCCATGCGTGCACATGATTACCTGAAAGAAATTGGAAAAATAACAAATGCTAGAGGCAGGGATCGAACCCCTGACCTCCAGCCTCTGAATGCCTTAACGCTAACGTGGTGACCGCTGGGCTATGCTTTTCTATTTGTTAAAAAAATACAAAATAACAATAATATAAGAAAAAAAATACATTAGTGGAAATTTGGTGCGGAATTTAAACAGGCCAACTTGGGGGTGATAACACATCATCCCCTTCCTCCATCCGTTGCTAAAACCCTGCAACACTTATAGCTACGGACGCTGGCCGTCACTACAAGTCGTGTTTGTTCAAAAATCTTCTACCGGCCATGAAAATGGCTTCTAGGACCGTGGTTGAACTCGTCATCTCCTTCTGATCACAACCATGTCCATCATGAAGACCAATTGTACCTGAAACAAATAACCCCAAAAAACTCCAAGAAACCCTAACTATGGTGGATCTCGTTACAGGTCAAATAAATGAAATCAAATAATATCAAAAGCTTGTAAATGGAATGGTGATCACAAATATGCAATTATTTTATACAATGGATGCAAGAATAAAGATTTCCGATTTCAAGAACATAGTGAATCCGTGGATGACTTACAACGCACTGGGAGGTCTGAAAACGTGTGGTCTTGGTTGCTTTCGCTTGTGGAGATGGCCAGGAAGAGATTGAGATCAACACCAAGCCTTGAAACCGCCTCTAGACTTGATCTCGAAGTCACACATTTTCTTGATTTTTGCCAATTTGGTTCTGCCTCTAGAACTGATCTCCAACCCTTATTTTTGTATGTCTCGCTTCCTTATGTAATGCACAATGTATTAGGGTAAAGAATTCTGTCCAAATCTTCTTCCATTGATGATTTTGATATTTGATTTTATCCTCCATTAAAGCTTTCCAAAATTGGATCATTTGCAATCTTTTTGTACCCACATGGCTTGATACGAGTTTGGAAGGATGCTATTTGTGTAACAAGACCTGAAATGATCACAAGATCTTTAGTTTTCAATGTTTTTGATTTGATTTGATTTATTTTGATTTAATTCAAATTAAATCAAATAAAAATAAAAATAATTAATAAAAATATGATATGGACACATGGGAAAGGTTAGAGCACGTGGGAAATAATGCAAACTCAAAACAAGTTGAAAAGAATGGGCCCATTTGGCATTTTTTGAAATTTTAGGGATAGTTGACTTTTGGCAATTTTGCAAAAAAGTCCAACTTCAATAATGCATAACTTCCTCAATTTTGAACTGTTGGAGGTGTTCTTAGAATTTTTAGAAAGCTTGAGATGTCCTCTAAGCAACCATTTTGGTATCATCTCAATTTTATGTTCCATGCTCAAGTTAGAAGCTTTGATAAAAAAGGTGTTTTTTGTTGACTTTCAAAAGTGACCTATAATGTCAAAATTCATAACTTCTTGTGAGTGCATATTTTGATCTTGGGGTATGAAGATGGATTGTAGGGAATTGTATCTTCTTAAAAATTAGATTTGGATGGATCATTTCTCATAAATCATGAGAAAGTTATGCTTGGTCAAAGTTGAGTTGACTTTTCCTATAAAACCCTAATTTAGCAACTTTTGAATCTTGATGAATTTTGAGCAATCCTTGATGAATCATGATCAACCCTTGATAAAATGATGAAGTATCCTTCAAAATGAGAATGTTGACAAAAAATCTTGAAGTTTGACTGTATTTGGGTCACAGTTGACTTTTGCCCTAGCACAGTCGATTTTTGGACCTTTTGAGCAATTGAATGAGCAAAATTCCTCTGCAAGGCTTGAAACTTGACTTGGATGATCTTGAGAACATATTAGGACATTGGTGAGAACTTGGGGTCACTTGGACTCAAGGATCTTGATGCAACACAAGACCCTAATTTGAGTAGACTGCCTTAGGAGAGAGCTTGTTTGGCCAACCCTTGGACTACTTTGAGCAATTTGGAGATATTTCTTGCAATGCTTTGAGAAATATGGGAGGGAAAATTTTGGGGTACAACACCGGCCAATTACTAAGAAGCCCAGAATCGACCGGATATTAGTAGGCCTTAAATTCAAGTTGAAGCCCGGATGCGACCGGATAACAACTTGATTCCTTCTGAAGCCTGGAGCACGACCAGATAAGAATTGAGAAATTGCGAAGCCTGGAGAATAACCAGATAGCAAGTTTAATCTCACCTCCCCAATAAGTCACTGTGAAGCCTGGAGCACAACCAAATAGAAGTCAATCTTGTTTTTCTCAGCAAATCATTGTGAAGCCTGGAGCACGACCATATAGCAGTTCATTTTCACCTCTTCGACTAAGAGATGATTCCCCAGTAGAATAACGGACGACTAAAGCTCCTAAAATTCTACTTTTACCAAGACAGAGACTAGCACTCCCCAGCATGGTCCTCCTCGACAGCAGGTATACGGGCTCTCGCAAAGGAATCTCTTATACGATCAACACTTCTTCTGATGGAATCTTTAAGCTCATCTTCCGTCATCAACCTCCAACTGGCATCTATAAGCCCATTCCCGACATCGCAAGACCAGTATCACTTCATGTGAGTGCAAATTTCTAGGCACTCTAGTGTTCAATCATCTTCCACCTTCGGATCATGAAAGGCAGACAAGCAAATCTACATCCTCAGGTTTAAGAAGATTGAACAGGGGCAGCTGTTGTACCCCAAAATTTTCCCTCCCATATTTCTCAATACATTTCAAATGAGGTCTTCAAATTGCTCAAGGAAATCCAAGGGTTAACCAGACAAACTCTCTCCTAAAGGCAGTCAACCTCAAATTAGGGTTTCAATTTGCATCAAGATAATTGAGTCCAAAGGATCCCAAATTTTCTCCATTGTCCTAATATGTTCTCAAGACCATCCATGTCAAGTTTCAAGCCTTGCAGAGGAAGTTTCCTCAGTCAATTACTCAAAGGCCTGAAAATCGACTGTGCTAGGGAAAAAGTCAACTGTGGCCTACATACAGTCAAACTTCAATGTTTTTGGTCAACATCCTCATTTCGAAGCATTATTCATCATTTGATCAAGGGTTGATCATGATTCCTCAAGGATTGCTCACAATTCATCAAAACCCAAAAGTTGCTAAATTAGGGTTTTGTAGGAAAAGTCAACTCAACTTTGACCAAGCATAACTTTCTCATACTTTATCAAAAATGACCCATCCAAAGCTCATTTTGAAGAGGATGTAATTCTATACAATTCATCTTCATCTCCAAAGTTCAAAATATGCACTCACAAGAAGATATGAATTTGGACATTATAGGTCATTTTGAAAAGTCAACAAAAACACCTTTTTTGTCAAAGCTTCATACATGAACATGGAAGACTCAATTGAGATGAGACCAAAAGGGTTGCTTATAGGATATCTTAAGATTTCTAAAAAGTCTAGGAAAACATATCTAGGGTCAAAATTAAAGGAGTTATGCATGGGCAAAGTTGACCCTTTTTGCAAAATTTCTAAAAGTCAAATGTGTCTCAAATTGCAATTTTTGTCAAATGGGCCCAACTTTTTATGCTTGCATTGAGTTTGTAACATGACCCACGACCCATGATCCTTCCCATTTGTCATTATTTTATTTTTGTCATTTATTTTGATTTTTATTTCAATTAAATCAAATAAAATCAAAATAAAATCATGAAAATATCAAAAACTAATCAAAGCTTGAGATTTTGTGCATGTTTAGGTCTATTATACAACTAGACATGAAATCAAATCGTGCAAGCTTCAAATGGACATAAAAAGATTGGATTTTCTTAATTTCGAATGATTTGTACAAAGGATCAAATCTTGAATCAATGATCATAATTGGAGAAGATTTGAAACCAAATGGCAACCCTAATTCATTCTTGGGTACATATGGAACATATTCAGATAAAAAACGAGGAGATTAGAGGCGTGCAAAATACAAAGCAAGTTTCAAAAAAATCAAGAAAAGTGGCAGATTGATTTCCATGTTCCAGGCCAATTCAGAGTCTTCTAGCCATCCCAAACGTTTGCTGGATATCCCAGGAACGTGTTTCAACCATTGACAAACATTCTCGTGCCCAGAAACGCACTGTAAGTGTCCCACGATTTCCACACTTTCTTGAAATCGAATATCACAATTCTGGCACTTTTAACATGATTTATTTACATATTCTTAATCCTTGAATCATTTGCAAACTAATGGTTGTATTTAATTGCATTTTTATTGACTGCATACCAAGATGCCATGATTAGGGTTCAAGCTTTGTTTTTAGGGATTCTTAATA
Source organism: Vicia faba (assembly GCA_948472305.1). Taxonomy (NCBI): domain Eukaryota; kingdom Viridiplantae; phylum Streptophyta; class Magnoliopsida; order Fabales; family Fabaceae; genus Vicia; species Vicia faba. The sequence goes on from OX451740.1 coordinate 1,351,487,998, forward strand.
CAGGGACAATTGGCCATTAATAATGGTACCATAATACTCGTGAGGTTGCAACGAGCAGGTTGGTACCATTGGTTGTGGTTTTTGATGCTTGCATAAGATTTTGGAGAAACACAGGCTTATACCTACACCCAGGCGACTGTAGGTAAAAGTCACAGAACTTTTAGCAACGGTGGGAGGAAGGAGATGATAGGGTGGCATCCTGTGAATGGCCAGTTTTGAATTTTGCGCGTTTTGTAAATATCACTTTGTTTTTTCCATATTATATTTGTTTATTGTTTTTTGTACAATTAACAAAGCCAGCTCAGCTGGCAAGCACACAGGAGTGGAATGTCTAAGGGCCTGGGTTCGATCCCCAGGTCCCCATATTTGCCTTATGTTTATTTTCTTTGCATAATCAGGCGCGCTAGCATCCAAGGTATCCACCATACACCATTAATATCCAACCAACAGATCTTCAGCAAGGCAGATCCAATGCCTTATCCCTGAGAGTCCACCATGGGCATCAGTCAAGCTAGCAACATGGAATCTGGAGAAGTCAAACAGGGCCAGGCGCTTTTGGGCCCAAAAGTGCAATCAACACCCCCTCCTTTTGCTATTTACATCAGACCCTTTTCTTTTTCTTTTCTAATTATTTCTTTTATTTATTATTTTGTTTAAATTATTTTCTAACCAAAATTAATTTATTTTTTCCCAAAAAAATCATAAATTCAATTTCACAAATTTAGAATTTAGGTTTTATTTTATTTTATCAAATTTAATTTTAATATTAGTTTAAATTTAATTTAGGTTAATTCTAACTTTTTTTCATATATTTAAAATAAATTAGAAAAATTAGGGTTATCATGTGATTTAATTTTTATTTCTTTTTTCAATAAAACAAAAATACAAAAAATAAGTTAATTTAGTTATTTTTCTAAATTTAAATTAATTAGTCATTAGGGTTTTTATTTATTCAGTTAAACCTTATTTTCTTAAAATAACACAAAAACCACAAAAAATGATTTTTCTTTTAATTAGGTTTAGTCGGGGTCAAAACCCTAATTCTCTCATTTTCGTTTCATCGCACGCGCTTATTATTTTTTACAATATTAATGTAATTGCTTACAGTATGTAACAATTTAATTAGGATTTTCTTTTATTTATCGTTTTACGGGTTTTTTTGGCTATGTAAATTAATCCCCGAAGCCTTGTAATAGCGTAGTTTTTACTTTTCCGCATTTTATTTCTTGCAAATATTAACTTTTAGATGTATGTTAATAGGATTGTATGACAAGATTACATGACAATTTAAAATGGCTAGCAAACCTTAAATGTGCAAAGATAATAACTTGAAATTAAATCACTTGCACATGCGCACTCCTAGGGTATACTCTCACTTCGGTTGCCTTCGGTAAACGATCATTAAGTATATGGTGTTTTAGTGGTCGCCCTTCTGTCTAAACAAAGATCAAAAGTCCCGTTCAGAAATGTTGCCTCAGAAATATTGCCTCGGAAATGTTGCCTCGAATATGATCTTAAGACATTAGGGTTATTACTAAGACGTCCTAACATTTCTTTAGTGATCGTACATCCCTTTTGAATTGACCCTTACAACTCCAACGACGGTGCTACCTACTCTTTAATAATGGGATAGCACTGTCTAAATGAAACAAGAACAAATACATTCATTTTTCGAGTAGGTAGATGCTAGTAGGTACTTGCTCAAAATCAAACTTTTTTTTTACACAAACACTTTCAAAACAAAGTTTTCAAAAAACACTTCGTAACACTCTTGAAGACATAAGCAAGGGTTAAAATGAAGTAAAACAAAAACTTTTCAAAACAAACACACACAAGCAATTTTTTAAATGATGAGCAAGTACTTAAGAGCCCGTGGAAAACCACGGATATAAAGGGTGCTAATACCTTCCCTTTCTATAATCTACCCCCCGTACTCAGAATATCTCGAAAAAGGAATTTTTTTGTGCTTTTTTCCTTTCCAGTTTGGATAAAATAAAAGTCGGTGGCGACTCTTGCTTACTGCGACATTTTGCGAACACAAACGCAAAATGCAAACCAGCATTTTCCAAAACAGTCCGGTTCTGCCACCGTATCACAAGATGTCTCTTGAGCAAACCGTCAAAGATCTGCAAACTCAACACGCACAGTTCTAAGAGACTCTCCTGAACTTAGCTAAGGGACAACAATAAATGATGGCGCTTGTGGTCACAAAGAAGAAAACAAAGAAACATGATGTTATCAACATGGGGATAAGGTTCAAATGTCTTGCCCGACTGGATCAAGTAGAAGATGATTTTTCTGAGGATGACGACAATCAAGAAGAGGATGTTAGAGGCACCGGGGTTGTGGGTGGAAATAACCATATTTCTGAGGATGAAGACTACTCCTATGAGTAGTACCCACCAACGAATGACAAATACAAACAACTAGAAGACCGACTTAAGGATGTGGAGATCCAAGCAGTGTCTGGTTTGGACTTTGGAGACTTAGGTCTGGTCTCTCGGGTGGTCATTCCCCATAAATTCAAGGTCCTTGTCTTTGCCAAATATGATGGAGTCTCTTGTCCAAAACTCCATTAAAGGTCATATGTCCGCAAGATTCAACCAAACACCACCGATAGGAAGTTATGGGTTCATTTCTTCCAAGAAAGCTTATCTGGAACACAGTTAGAATGGTTCTATCAACTAGAAAGGACTAATACCCACACGTGAGAGGATTTGGCTGTTGCCTTCTACATACAATACCAATACAATGCTGACCTTGCACCAACTCGTGTGCAATTACAAAGTATGACTATAGGCTCTGTTGTACCCCAAAATTTTCCCTCTCATTTATCAAGACTTTTCTCACAAGATTCCTTTGACTCAAGACTGGATTAGGATTTGGTCAGCTCAAGGCATATCATCATGCACTGATGACCCAAAATTAGGGTTTAAGGTTGCACAAGGATTTTTGACTATAAATGCTTCATGTGACTTTCAAACATCATTATGGATCCCTAAGATCACTCAGGATAAGTTTCAAGCTTTGAACCATATTTTTGATCAGTCAATTGGACAATTGACCTAAAAATCAGTTGTATTGGGGAAAAAGTCAACCATGGCCAATTTACAGTCAAACTTCATATTTTTTGATCCACATCAACATTTTAGACTCATATGTATTATTTGATCAAGTTTGGACCACAACTCCTCAAGAAATTTGATCAAATCATCAAAAGGGCAAAATGGTCAAAATTAGGGTTTTGACTAAGGAAGGACAATTTCTAATTTTTAACTTAGCAAATGACCAATTAAGTTAAAGCATGATTTCAAGGATTCAATTGCATCATCTTTACCTAATTACTTGGCTCAAAACATTTCAATTTCATTGGGTTGACAGATGAAATTTGCAGTCAACTAATTAAAAGTCAACTGTACACTGAAAAGTCAAACTTTGACTTTTTGGTCAAAATCAAGTGCCAAGGGTCACAATTCATCAAAACATGTAAAAATGTGAAACTTGTTCATCGAGAAATCCAAGTTTGAAGATTAGGGTTTAAATTTGAAAATTTTCTTAACTTAGAAAATTTTCTAAGTATAGAAAATTTCTTATTTTTTCTCAACTTTAGGCCATTTTTTCACCATGATGCATAATGATTCAAAGAAAGTTCCCAACATGAAAGTTTAAGATATCCATGAAATATACAACTTTACTTCACACAATATTTCCTAAAGATGCTTGGATCTCAAGATATAAATATATGAATACATGCTCATGAGCTAAATAACTTAGTGAAATTTTGCCCTAATTTAGGCAGGTTTTAGACCCAACTTCATGGAAATTTTTCACCTAGTTCCAAGAGGTATCTTTAAATACATTTCAAAGATGAGTTATAGAGAACATTCCAAGCTTTCCAAAATGTCAAAGAACTCCTCAAGATCATTTTTGAGTAAAGATAATCGAAGAGATGAAGTTGGCAATTTCTCACTTTTTGTCCAAGCCATTTCCTGAAGAACAAAGTTCCAATCAGTACCTATGCTGCCTAGTCCATGCTTTAAAGGTACCAAACTTGTTCCTCAATCCTTAATTTAATGCTTACTTTTATCCATGCCCTAGAGCCATTACCCAAGTTGTAATTCCATAAATGGCATAAAGTAACCATTGCCATTTTGAAAAAGCTCAACTTTTACCACTTTCCAATTATTGAGCATTGAACCTGTCTCCATAGCACATACAAGTCTTACAGGCCTAAAGAAATTTACACAAGTATATACCAACCCTAAGAAAGCAAGTACAAGCATGGCAAGCCTTGTCCCTTCACTTTGCTTCAAAAGCAAGAAAGGTTGCTAAAAGGCTAGAGTTGGCACATTTGTTAGAGGGTTGACATGAAACTGATTCCATACTAATATACAAACATAATACAACACAAGACACGATAACTTGAAGCCTAAAACACTCTCAAACTTCAAAAACACCAGAAAACTGTCAAGACTTGCAGTTTTTGCATAAGCATACGAATCTTTCATTTGGCTCGTGCGTTTCAAGTCTTGATCATCAAAAAATCTTACCTACTTGATATATAACCAATCCAGACCTTAATCCCTGTACTGTAACCACTTCTCCATCATCTTCCATTTTTGTTTTCAAAGCTTGCAGGTTGACTTGGCCAAGGAGTTTCAGACACTTTCAAAGTAAGGCAAAGGTTGGAATACCTTCAGGGAGGTTCAAGGAAGCTCAAGCAAGCATCAGGCCTCCATCAAACTCACTCCAGTTCCATCCATGATTTCAACTGAAGGAGGTAAAATCGCAACTTCTATCTCCTTGTACAGGCAACCATAGTCCACAATTTGTGAATAAATAACGTAGTCCTCATTACAACAAAGCTGTACATATCTTTGTCTTACATTTATTTGGCCTGAGTTGAGAGAATTTAGAACTTGAAGTTTCTGAAAAATTTAGGTTTTAATTTAGGGATTTTAAAATTCTCTATGATCTTTGATTGTTAGCTTACATAACTTATATGGTTAGAATCGTGAGATCAAATACTACAAATTTCATGTTATGAGTTTTCATTTTCATGGAAGAATGAGAGAGTTACAAGACATCTGGCCAAGCTTTGGGAAGAAGATGAAATACATGGCAAGGACTTTGTTCATGTTATGTTATTTTCATTTCACTTAAAACAATGGATATATAGCCACCCCAGTGGCAAAGTAGCGCGCTCGTAAGACCCGTGTCCTGGGTTCGAACCTGGGCGCTACTTTTGTTTTTCAAATTTTTTCCATTTTTCAGTTTTGGCGTTTTGCAGGTTTGGGCCTCCACGTTGGGCTTAGCTGTTTTTTCTAACTTTCACCATCTGTTTATTCAAGACACCCCCTTTTCCCAACTATTTTTATATTTTTATTTTATTTGTTTTATTTTCATTTTAATGTATTAAATATTTTCTTTGATGCATAAAAATCCTAAAAAATATAAATTTGATAATATCATATTCTATTTTACTTTATTTTATTTTTGCACATAAAAATATATTTTATCTTCAATGTATACTATTTATTTTTCCTAATAAACTTGTAAAATATAATTAAAACATGTTTAGTTTAATTTATTTTTCATTCCATACTTATAAATATTTATTTTTGCATATATAAAAACTTTATATGTTTATACAATATTATTTATTATTTTAATACAAAGGATATATAAAAAATAGTATATAAGAGTTTTATTTTCTTTTAAAATAATAATTATGGTTAAGCCTCCTTTCTAAAAATTAATTTCTTTTCCTTATATTTTTAGGTTTAGATTACAATTTCTTTTACATAAAAACAAGACAAAAATCTTTTCTTACATGTACATTCTATTGCATTTTTAAATATTGTATTTTATTTATTCCCATACTTGTACAATTTTGATTTGTTTGTAATAATTCATTTATGTTTACCTTCTTGCAAATCCCCATTCAAATTTGTATTCCTCCCTCCCATAAAATTGTTGTAATAGCTTAGTAATATTTACATTACGCAGTTTACCGCTTTACATGCCATGATTAGTAATTAGGGTTTGTATGATAAGATCAAAACAAAGCAAAATAGAAAACCCTAAAGACAAGATAAAATCAAAGCATGAAAATGATACACTTGCACACAATCATCTTTAGGGTTTCCCCACTTGGTTGCTTTATATAAAAAAATGGCCATATTACGCATGCGAAGTATCTTGGCAAAACAAACAAGTATAAGATCATAGTTCCTCGATGACGCTATTCAAGGTTGCCTTACAAAAATGATCTTGGTCCCTCAAAAGTGCTAAGATACTTTGCAACATTGCTAATCATGGTTATACGATGACCCACGCCTGTCCCGTTTACATCCAAAGATAGGGTTGCTTACCAAACTAATGGTAAGACAACAATGTCAAAGGAATAGAAAATGTACAAGAAAGACATTTGAGTAGGTAGATTGCTTCTAGTTACTTGCTCTAATTTCAAACAACCATCCTTGCTATTTTCAAAATAAACACACACATTTAAAAACATCTTCCAAACATTGAAAACATTTTCAAAAAGACAAAACATCTTTGTATACATTCTTACGAACGAGAATCATTACAAAGATTGCCTAAACGAATGGCCTCTTTTTACAAATACTTTCAAAACCATACAAAACACATTTTCAAACAATAAAAGCAAGTGATCTAGCAAGTAACTAAGAGCCCATGGAAAACCATGGATGAAAAGGGTGCTAATATCTTCCCTTTTCATAATTTACCCCCCGAACTCAAGAAAACATCTCAAAGGTATTTCCTGTGCTTTTTCACCTTTCCTTTTGGATAAAAGAAAAGTTGGTGGCGACTCTTGCTAACCGCAACATTTGCGATAAAACGCAAAATCCTCAAGTCAGTTCTCCCACTGTATCACAGAACTGGCGACTCTGTTGGGGACTTAATGTGAAAGTAGGGTTACCTTAGGGCTAAATCACATTTATTTTCTTACATTGTTTGATTTGTTTTCTTTACATTATGGTTCTTTGTTTAGGTTTGAATCCTCCACCCGGATTTGGAAAACAGTATAGGTAAATAGCAATACGTTGTGGAAACTGTGCGGGGTATTCCGACATGGTCTAAGCAATAGCTATGTTAGTGTGGCATATTTATGGGTACCGGTAGCCTTTGAGTCGATCAAAGAGAATACGAGGCCGCTGAGTGATGTCATGAAGCACTAATGAACTTCTAGAACCTTTTACTTGACCAACTTGGCCTTTAGGATGTAGTGAGATGACCGGCTTTGGTGCAGTCCGAAGTTGGTAGATACTCGATACTACACTCATTGAGGGTTGGTTTCTTGGGATATTTCGGTCGCCATTAAAGAGGCTTGAGCTGAAACAATGACCAAGGAAACAATCCGGTGATATTGAGCTCCTTAGAACCCAGTTACTATTATTAGGATAGGTTGAGCCAACTAAACTTCAAGAGGGTACTTACCTATAAAACCCCATGCCAGCCTAAACTAAGAACTTGTTTGATTTGCTTGTATATGCATACTTATACATAACATCATGGACATCATGAGCATCGTATGCATCCACTAACCATTTCAAGGATTTTGGAGATTCATCTTTGTTCTTGTTTTGTAGGATATGGATTCACTTCGCAGGAAAACTATCCAAATCAATCTGGTAAGAGTTCCTCCACAACTCAAAGAGTTAGCTTCAAGGATCCATGAGAACTCTCCATTCACCGAGAGGCATGGTCGTCTACTCAACTTGGTCACCTCCAATACAGAGGAAGATATGATGAATGTGCTCTTCCAGTTCTTTGATCCTTTGCATCATTGTTTCACATTTCCCGACTATCAACTTGTGCCTACTTTGGAAGAATTCGCTCAACTCTTGAGGATTCCCATTCTCAATCAACTGCCTTTAAATGGTACGGAAAGAGATCCAAATCCATAAGAGATTGCTCAAGCTTTGCAGTTGCACTCATCTGATGTCACAACTCATTGGGAAACTAGAAGTGGTGTCAAAGGCTTCTTAGCAAAGTTTCTGTTTGAGAAGGCCCAAAGCTGTTGGAATTCCTTAGACTTGCAAGCATTTGAGGAAATTGTGGATCTTCTTATCTATGGGATGGTCTTGTTCCTCAATCCGAACCAACTCATTAATGTGAGTGCCGTCAAAATTTTCATGTCACGCAATCCGGTGCCTACATTAATAGGGGATATCCTGCACTCTTTTCACACTCGTACAATGAGGAAAAGAGGCGTCCTTATGTGTTGCACTCCTCTCCTGGCAAGATGTTTTATTTCTCATCTTCCCCAATCAATCTTAAAGAATGAGCAAGGATTAAGGTGGTCACAAAGGTTAATGACACTCAAACATTCATATATTCATTGGTGCTCTCGATCCAAAGAGAATGTTACCATTGTTGACCGTTGTGGGGAATTCCCTAATGTCCCTCTACTTGGCATTAGGGGAGGCATCACCTACAATCCATGCTTAGCTCTAAGACATTTTGGTTATGCACGAAGGGATGGCCCATATGAGATGCTGATTCAAGGCTTGGTATTCGACTACAACAACAATGATCAAGGTCTTCGCCAGAGATTCATCCGAGCTTGGAGGATGCTAAACAAGGTAGATAGCAAGACTTTGGGACACAAGAATTCCATCCCTCTTGAGCCTTACCTCAAGTGGGTACTAACCCGCGCTCAAAGTCTTATGATGCCTTATCCTTCCATTCTCCCGGTGATTATTGAGCCTGTTAAGGAAGGAGAAGTTCCATACACTATCCTACATCCTGACATGCCCACATCTCTTGAAGACCTACAAAGGGATTGGATACAACTCAAAGGAGAGCGAGATACTTTCGAAGCCCAATTCTACGTAAGTGAGAAGAAGGTTTTGGAACTCACTAGGCTACTTCATGAGGAGCAGACTCTAAACACCTACATAGCACTAAAGAGGATGCACACTACTTTTTTTATCTTAGAGTGTTGTATTATTTTGCCCAAGGGGAATTGATGTACACAAAACTCTGTCTTATTAATATAACGTGTGTTTCTTTTTGTTTAAAACAAACTTGAATCTTTTAAAATCCTTGAAAACATTACATATGCACATATCATTCATCATAACATAAACATGTCTTTTGCAACAAGTTTCCTCATCTCTCTACTGTTTAGTTCAGTAAGATGGATCTCGAACAGACAGTCAAAGATCTTCAAGCTCAAAACATGCAATTTAAACAGTTACTCACAACCATGGCCAAAGGACAAGAGGAGCTGAAGACTCTATTGGCAAAAGAGAAAAAGAAGAAAGAGAAGAAACCAACCGGTGTTGTAATCATGGTGAGAAGATTTCAAGGGAAAACTAGAAGAACCTTGAATTTCGCAGCAACATCTGATGAAGGGGAAGGGAAAGGAAAAGAAACAGCAGTTCCGTCAGAATCTGAAGAGGAAGACTACTCTGAGGAACAGTACCCTCCGGCTGATGATAAGTACAGACATCTTGAAGAGCGTTTGAGCGCTATGGAAATACAAATGGTACCAGGTCTAGACTTTAAAGAATTGGGGCTAGTGTCGGGAATTGTGATCCCGCCAAAGTTCAAAGTGCCGTTGTTTGAAAAATATGATGGGGGTGTCATGTCCTAAAATGCACCTCCGATCATACGTGAGAAAAATTCAGCCGCACTCTGCCGATAAAGACTTGTGGGTCCATTTTTTCCAAGATAGTTTATCCGGAACACAACTCGATTGGTTTTACCAATTAGAAAGGGCCAACATCCAAAACTGGGAAGATCTTGCCTCAACTTTCTATAAACAATACCAGTATAATGTAGATTTGGCGCCTACCCGTACTCAACTTCAGAGTATGGTTATGGCTTTAAATGAGGGTTTCAAAGATTACACGTAGAAATTGAGAGATCTAGCTGGGAGAGTGCAACCCCCTCTGTCTGAAAGGGAGTTGGTGGATATGTTCTTAGGCACTCTATCGGGCCCTTTCTTCAACCATTTAATTGGAAGCTCATCTGCTGGATTTACTGAGTTAATATTAACGGGAGAGAGGGTGGAAGCTGGTATAAAAAGTGGAAAGATTCAGAAGGATTCGTCTGCCTGTATAGCTGTGAAAAAAACCCTTCATTGGGATGAAGGAGGTATCTGCTGTTTATCCACAAAGGAACCAAGGGAGAGCTGAACGCCGACCAATGGTAGGGGCCGTTATGATCCCAAAGCTTACATCTGATCAACCAAGGAGTAATCAACCGAGGGTGGAAAGGCCAGTCCGTCTATTCACCAGAATTAATATGACTCTAGCCCAGGTTTTACCATATCTTCTGAAATCTAATTTGGAAACTTTGAAGGAAGCTCCAAAGAATCCCAACACGGCGTCCCCTCATTATCACCCAAATGCCAGATGCGCATATCATTCCGAAAGTCCGGGTCACGACACCAACAACTGTTGGGCCCTGAAAAACAAAATTCAAGATCTTATAGATGCAAAAGAGATTGAGGTTGAGGCGCCCGAGAAACCAAACGTCATTTCCGCTCCTATGCCTAGACATGGTCACAACGCCAATGCTATCGAAGAAGATTTGTTTGTTACCATAGTGGATGAACTCTTGACTCCACTCCCAATCATTTAGATAAACTTGTTGAAAGCTGGTATATTCCCATGTTGTAATGAAGACTGCCATCTTTTCTTATCCTCACCAACTGTTTGCCCTTTGTTGAAGACAAGAATTCAACGCTTGATAGACAACCAAGAGATTCTGTTTGAAAATACTCCTGTTTCACCTGTTCCTGTTGAAGATGTTGTAATTATAACCATCTCCGCAATCCTTCCAGGGTCCCCAAAAGTCCCGTTAGGATAACATCGGTTCCAAAGACTACTCCTCTTATAATCACAATGCCTGGGCCGGTCCCGTATGAATTAGACAAAACAGTACCGTGGAATTACGGTGGAGACACCTACAACCATGGTATCAAACAAGATGGGTTGGACACCGAAGAAGTGAGCTCCGAAGATGAATATTCCGACATTAGCAATATTGCTGGAACCAGCAAGATTACCCGTAGCGGTAGAATCTTCTCTCTAGAAATTGCCCCTCCAAAGGCAGCTTTTGGACTCGTGGCTGTTCCAAAGGCAGCTTTTGGACCCGTGGCTGTTCCAAAGGTTACCCCCATACCAATAATCATATCTGCAAATGCTCCTACTGGCAAAGATGACACAACCCCTACTGTTATCCCTACCAACACTTCTGCTGCTGAAATTCGAGGAAAAAGTATTCAAGAAGAGCCTGTCCGGACGAAGGCTCAACCACTGACTATCCCCGAAGCCTCCAAGAAGGAAATGGAGGAGATCCTGAGGATAATAAAGAAGAGTGACTATGACGTGGTTGAACAATTGGGGAAAACTCCCTCCAAGATCTCCATGTTAGCATTGTTTCTATGTTCTGAGGCACATGCGAAAGCTCTGGTGAAGTTTCTGAAGACAGCCCATGTGCCGCAAGAGACATCTGCTGACCAATTCCTAGATTGTGTGGCCAGTTTGACAGCTGATAACGGCCTAGGTTTCTCTGATGCTGATTTGACACCAAAAGGGAGAAAGCACAACGAGGCTTTACATGTCTCCATGGAGTGTAGAGGAACAACTCTGGCCCATGTCTTGGTTGACACTGGTTCATCTTTGAATGTTTTACTGAAGAAAGCTCTCGATAGATTAGATTGCGAAGGAGTGACATTGAAACCCAGTAACATAGTCGTAAGAGCATTTGATGACTCAAAGAGGATGGTCCACGGGGAGGTGGACATCCCCATAAAGGTGGGAACTCAGACTTTCGACTTAACTTTCTATGTAATGGACATCCTCCCCTCTTACTCCTGTCTTCTAGGACGGCCTTGGATCCATAATACCGGTGCTGTCACCTCTACACTACACCAGATGCTGAAGTACCCGGTCCATGGAAAAATTATCACTGTCCACGGAGAAGAAGAGTACATGATTAGCCATCTAAATTCTTTCCGGTATGTGGAGTTGGATGGCGAGTTCATTGAAACTCCTTTTCAACATTTCAAAGAGGACTCTTAAGAGGTAGAAGTAACCAAGGCGGTATCCCAAATCCCCAAGATTACAAGACCTCCGCTTCGGATGTCATCTCTAAAGGACACCAAGGCAGTAGTAGAGGAGGGTGGATTCACCATCTGGGGGCAGCTTCTAGACATTCCGTATAAATCTGACAAGTTTGGCTTAAGGTTTACTTCAAATGCTCAGAAGGTTGTGCGTCGTGCCCGTGCTGGAGGGCTAGCTCTGAAGATTAGCAACCAAGAGGTCAACACAGTGGAAGATGGTGAGGAGGATGGCAACTTGGAGGATTGGATATTTCCTACTGTCAACGGAGGACTTCGCAATTGGGAAGCCAGAGACTTTGTCCCAATAACTTTCATCTCCCAATAATTTATCTTTTACATTTCTGTTGGACTTGTAATATTCACGGACAATTAGCACATTAAAAACCTTGTGTCTTACCCGAGGCACAATGGTCCATTTGTAAGGGTTTTTATTTCATCTTCATATGACATTCAATGAATCATGGACGTTTTTTCACATATAAACCTTTTTGTGCTCATTATTTTTCTTTTACATTTTATTGTTCAAAGATGGCTATACCCTTACACACACCCACACTCACAAATGCAGGTACCCCTCCATTCCGGATCCCATGGGTAACGATACTGCTATGGCCTTTAGTGACTCTGAATATCTAATCTACCAAGCCGAAGACGAAGGTGAGGGAGATTGTGAAGTACCAAGGGAATTGACCAGACTACTACAACAAGAGGAAAGAGCTATTCAGCCTCATGAGGAACCGTTGGATACAATCAACTTAGGTACCAAGGAAGATAAAAAGGAAATCAAGGTGGGTGCCAATCTAGAGCCGAGTGTCAAGGAGCGTCTAATTCAGCTATTGCATGATTATGTTGAGATCTTTGCCTGGTCATACGAATACATACCAGGACTTGATACAGACATCGTGGTACATCGTCTACCCACAAGAGAAGATTGTCCACCAGTGAAACAAAAAGTCCGCCGCATGAGACCTGACATGTCAGAGAAGATCAAAGCGGAAGTTATGAAACAATTCAATGCTGGATTCTTGGCTGTCACTTCCTATCCTCAATGGGTTGCCAACATTGTTGTCGTGCCTAAAAAGGACGACAAAGTACGAATGTGCGTGGATTATAGAGATTTAAACAGGGCTAGACCTAAAGATGATTTTCCACTTCCCCACATCGATATCCTGGTTGTCAATACGGCCTAACACAAAGTATTTTCCTTCATGGACATATTCTTAGGTTATAACCAAATCAAAATGGCACCTGAGGACATGGAGAAAACTATGTTTGTCACACAGTGGGGCACATTCTGCTATAAAGTGATGCCATTCAGACTAAAGAATGCCGGGGCAACCTATCAACGCGCCATGGTAGCTTTATTTCATGATATGATACATCATGAGATAGAGGTCTATGTAGATGATATGATAGCCCGATCACAAACTGAAGAGGAGCACCTTGATCACCTACAAAAGTTGTTTGAGAGATTGAAGGAGTACAAACTTAGGTTGAATCCAAACAAGTGCACATTCGGAGTCCGGTCCAGTAAACTCTTATGTTTTGTTGTCAGCTACAAAGGCATCGAGGTTGATCCTTCCAAGGTTAAAGCGATACAATAAATGCCTGCTCCTCATACTGAGAAGGAAGTCAGAGGATTCTTGGGACGCCTGAACTATATCGCCAGATTCATTTCTCACCTGACAGCTACTTGTGAGCCAATCTTCAAACTATTGAAGAAAGATCAAGTAGTCAAATGGAATGATGAATGCCATACTGCTTTCGACAAAATCAGAGTATTTACAAAAGCCTCCTGTTTTAATGCCACCAGTCGAGGGAAGACCACTAATCATGTATCTGACCGTTTTAGAGAACTCAATGGGGCGTGTATTGGGGCAGCATGACGAGTCTGGCCGAAAAGAGAACGCTATTTATTGCCTGAGCAAAAAGTTTACCGACTGTGAAACCAGATATTCACTGCTCGAGAAAACTTGTTGGGCTCTGGCATGGGCTGCTCGCCGGCTAAGACAGTATATGTTGGCTCATACTACTTTGTTGATATCTAAGATGGATTCGATAAAGTACATCTTCGAAAAACCTGCTCTGTCTGGGAGGATAGCTAGATGGCAGATGATCCTAACAGAATATGATATACAGTACACTACCCAGAAAGCTATAAAGGGCAGTGTGCTAGCTGATCATCTTGCTCACCAAGCTGTAGAAGATTATCAGTCCATGAAATTTGAATTCCCGGATGAAGACATCATGACCTTAGACAACTATGAAGAAATCTTACCATATGTCGGACCTGAACAAGGATCCCGATGGACCCTGTTCTTTGATGGGGCATCCAATGCACTTGGTAATGGTATCGACGCTGTACTCATATCTCCGGAAGGGTGTCATACTCCCTTGACTGCCAGACTTTGCTTCAACTGTACGAACAACATGGCGGAATACGAAGCATGCATCTTTGGTCTCAAGGCTGCCATAGATTTGGGAATCAGGTCTTTGGATGTGTTTGGAGATTCAGCTTTGGTCGTCAGTCAGATCAAAGGAGAATGGGACACTAAGCCCCAAACCTTATCCCTTACAAAGAACATGTTTTGACATTACTACCACATTTTGAGCAGATTGCCTTCGAGCACTTCCCGGGAGAAGAAAATTAGCTAGCAGATGCTCTAGCCACAATGTAATCTATGTTTAAACTTAATTGGGATAACGAGGCTCCCCGGATCACCATTGAACGAATGGATGAACCAGCACACTTTCACGAGATTAATACTGAAGAGGTAGTGGACCAGCCTTAGTTTCATGAAGTCAAGAGGTATCTCGAGGCTCAAGAATATCCAGAAGGAGTTTCAATCAATTATAAAAAGTTCTTAAGGAGATTCTCTGCTAAGTTCTTCCCGAGTAATGGCATCCATTACAAATGCAATCATGACTCCATTCTGCTCCGATGTGTGGATAAGATTGAGGCTGAAAAGATCATGGCTGAATTACATGAAGGTACTTTTGGCACTCACTCCAGTGGGCATATGATGGCAAAGAAAATCCTACGGGCAGGCTATTATTGGTCTACCATGGAAGCAGATTGCTATCAACACTCTCGGACCTTTCATAAGTGTCAAATTTATATGACAAGGTGCACGTACCTCTGGTTCCTCTGAATGTCTTGACGGATCCTTGGCCCTTTGCTATGTGGGGAATCGACATGACTGGAGAGATCAAGCCTACAACCTCCAATGGACACCGCTTCATTCTAGTGGCCATTGACTATTTTACAAAATGGGTCGAAACAACTTCCTTCGCATCTGTTACTAAGAATGTTGTTGCCCGCTTTATCAAACAGAATCTCATTTGCCGGTACGGGATCCCAGAAAGGATCATCACTGATAATGGTACCAACCTTAACAATACCATGATCACCGCCTTGTGTGAGCAGTTCAAGATTCAGCATCATAATTCATCCCCCTATCAGCCAAAGATGAATGGTGCCGTTGAAGCTGCCAATAAAAACATTAAAAAGATCATACAGAAAATGACATTCACCTACAAGGACTGGCATGAGATGCTACCATTTTCTCTCCACGGGTACCGTACCACGGCTCGCACATCAACTGGGGCAACACCTTATTCTTTGGTTTATGGCATGGAGGTTGTCTTGCCTATTGAGGTTCAGATCCCCTCTTTGAGAATTATGAAGGATACAGGTTTGAATGAGGACGATTGGATTCAGACTCGACTTGATCAATTAAACTTAATTGATGAAAAGAGACTTACTGCTGTTTGCCATGGTCAGATGTATAAAAAACGGATGATCAAGGCTTTCAACAAGAAAGTCAGACGGCAAGTATATCAAGTCGGAGATCTGGTGATCAAACACATTATCTTACCACAAAGTGATCCCAGGGGAAAATGGACTCCTACTTATGAAGGACCATTTGTAATCAAGAACGTATTCTCCGGTGGGGCAATGATCTTAACCACCTTGGACGACGACGACCTGCCACACCCTGCGAACATGGATATAGTCAAAAGATACTACGCATAAGAGACCCGCTAGGTTGACACACCTAGGAAAAACAAGGGCATCCCGGCAAACCAAAAAGGTTCGGGCAAAAATTAGGGATAAATAAAAAATCTGTACACCCGGAAAGTTGAAAACCCGAAAGGGAGACTTGGGCAAAAAAGGGTTTTCCGGTGGACTGAAAACCCAAAAGGGCGGTCCAGGAAAAAGTTAGGGAATTAAAGCGTATGACTATGTCCCGTCGGATCAATTTGTGGACAACCTCTTGACTTCCACTGACAAACTCAGAGTTTCTGATCAATTCAATCATCTTCGGACGAAGCAACAAATAGATAAGATATTCGGAGATACGAAGGCTATAGCAGAATGGAAACCCCATGATATTATTACACATAGCTTATAAAGTTTTTCTTGCTTTTTATGGCATCATTCTCTTACTAGAATTATTGTCTCCTTTGTACAAAATACATATTCAAGGTCAATACGAAGATATCTCTTTGAAAGTGCAGAAAACTATTTGTCTTTTTCTTTACGCTTGTGTTTTATTTGCAAAAACGTCCAATGATTCATTAATGAACATATGCATTTGAACATAATTACTGTTTACAAATAAACAAAATGAGAAAGACAATTACTGGTAGGTTAAAGAAGCCGGAAAACGTCTCTAGGCTATTCCATAATCAATCCCCACAATACGTCCTTTAGATCCCCAGCGGAACTAAAACTTCAAATTATTAATCCCCAGTAGAGATCGTCAAATTTCTCAGGATTCCTCAAAGCAATATGTGGCATTACTCTCACAAACGGGATTTTTGTCAGTACTTCAACTTTAAGACATGAAGAATTCACATATCCTCATCAGTGTTCAGGAATTTCTTTTCCTCAGTCAGGCAACAATACAACAAATCAGCTTACATGCGCATACATTACATCCATATATCATAAACATTGATAAAACACATATGTTGCACCTTACATTTCATACAACATGATTTTGTGTTTCAGCTAACATTTTACCCTTTTCAGGATGAGATTAACAGATAACATTAACAATATGCAATCATGATACAATACAGATACGCTCCAGACATGGATGCCATTCTGATACTCATTCAAATATTCAAGTTTAGATACAGTACAGATACGCTCCAGACACGGATACCATTCTGATACTCATTCAGATTCAACCTTCAAATAAAGTATGGATACGCTCCAGACATGGATGCCATTCTGATACTCATTCAGATATAGACTTCAGATACATCACAGATACGCTCCAGACACAGATGCCATTCTGATACCCATTCAGATACAATATGGATACGCTCCAGACACGGATCCATTCTGATACTCATTCTTTCAGCTTACAATTTACAATTCAACAAACATTCTTGGATGGCATCTACAAGACCATCTCCAACAAGGTTATATCACTTCTCCAAATGGCATCTTTAAGCCCATTCCCTTAACTACACATTGTCGAGTGCAAATTTATGGGCACTCTAGTGTCCAATCATCTTTCACCTTCGAGTCACAAATGGCAAAACTCGCCAATCTAACTCTTCAGGTTTAAGAAGATTGAACAGGGGAAACTGTTGTACCCCAAAATTTGCCCTCTCATTTATCAAGACTTTTCTCACAAGATTCCTTTGACTTAAGACTGGATTAGGATTTGGTCAGCTTAAGGCATATCATCATGCACGGATGACCCAAAATTAGGGTTTGAGGCTGCACAAGGATTTTTGGACTATCAATGCTTCATGTGACTTTCAAACATCATTATGGATCCCTAAGATCACTCAGGACAAGTTTCAAGCTTTGAACCACATTTTTTATCATTCAATTAGACAGTTGACCTAAAAATCAGTTGTATTGGGGAAAAAGTCAACCATGGCCAATTTACAGTCAAACTTCATATTTTTTGATCCACATCAACATTTTAGACTCATATGTATTATTTGATCAAGTTTGGACCACAACTCCTCAAGAAATTTGATCAAATCATCAAAAGGGCAAAATGGTCAAAATTAGGGTTTTGACTAAGGAAGAGCAATTTCTGATTTTTAACTTAGAAAATGACCAATTGAGTTAAAGCATGATTTCAAGGATTAAATTGCATCATATTGACCTAATTAGTTGGCTCAAAACATTTCAATTTCATTGGATTGACAGATGAAATTTGCAGTCAACTAATCAAAAGTCAATTGTACACTAAAAATTCAAACTTTGACTTTTTGGTCAAAATCAAGTGCCAAGGGTCACAATTCATCAAAAAATGTCAAAATGTGAAACTTTTTCATCAAGAAATACAAGTTTGAAGATTAGGGTTTAAATTTGATAATTTTCTTAACTTAGAAAATTTTCTAAGTATAGAAAATTTCTTATTTTTTCTCAACTTTAGGCCATTTTTTCACCATGATGCATAATCATTCAAAGAAAGTTCCCAACATGAAAGTTGTAGATATCCATGAAATATACAACTTTTCTTCACACACTTTTCCCTAAAGATGCTTGGATCTCAAGATATAAATATATGAATACATGCTCATGAACTAAATAACTTAGTGAAATTTTGCCCTAATTTAGGCAGGTTTTGGACCCAACTTCATGGCAATTTTTCACCTAGTTCCAAGAGGTATCTTGAAATTAATTTCAAATATTAGTTATAGATCACATTTCAAGATTTCCAAAATGTCCAAGAACTCCTCCAGATCATTTTTGAGTAAAGAGAATCGAAGAGATGAAGTTGGCAATTTCTCATTTTTGTCCAAGCCTTTTCATGAAGAACAAAGTTCCAATCAGTAACTATGCTGCCTAATCCATGCTTTACAGGTCCCAAACTTGTTCCTCACTCCTTAATTTAATGCTTACTCAGTTGACAAAGCTTTGATCCATTCCCTAGAGCCATTACCCAAGTTGTAATTCCATAAATGGCATAAAGTAACCATTGCCATTTTGAAAAAGCTCAACTTTTACCACTTTCCAATTCTTGAGCATTGAACCTGTATCCATTGCACATACAAGTATTACAGGCCTAAATCAATTTTTACAAGTATATACCAACCCTAAGAAAGCAAGTACAAGCATGGCAAGCCTTGTCCCTTCACTTTGCTTCAAAAGCAAGAAAGGTTGCCAAAAGGCTAGAGCTGGCACATCTGTTGGAGGGTTGACATTAAACTGATTCCATACTAATATAAAATCATAATACAACATAAGACACAATTACTTGAAGCCTGAAACACTCTCAAACTTCAAAAACACCAGAAAACTGTCAAGACTTGCAGTTTTTGCATAAGCATGCGAATCTTTCATTTGGCTCGTGCGTTTCAAGTCTTGATCATCAAAACATCTTACCTACTTGATATATAACCAATCCAGACCTTCATCCCTGTACTGTAACCACTTCTCCATCATCTGCCATTTTTGTTTTCAAAGCTTGCAGGTTGACTTCTCCAAGGAGTTTCAGACACTTTCAAAGCAAGGAAAGGGTTGGAATACCTTCAGGGAGGTTCAAGGAAGCTCAAGCAAGCACCAGGCCTCCATCAAACTCACTCCAGTTCCATCCATGATTTCAACTGAAGGAGGTAAAATCTCAACTTCTATCTCCTTGTACAGGAAACCATAGGCCACGATTTGTGAATAAATAATGTAGTCCTCATTACAACGAAGTTGTACATATCTTTATCTTACATTTATTTGTCCTGAGTTGAGAGAATTTAGAACTTGAAGTTTCTGAAAAATTTAGGTTTTAATTTAGGGGTTTTAAAATTCTCTCTGATCTTTGATTGTTAGCTTACATAACTTATATGGTTAGAATCGTGAGATCAAATACTACAACTTTCATGTAATGAGTTTTAATTTTCATGGAAGAATGAGAGAGTTACAGGACATCTGGCCAAGCTTGGGGAAGAAGATGAAATACAGGGCAATGACTTTGTTCATGTTATGTTATTTTTGTTTCACTTAAAGAAATGGATGTATAGCTACCCCAGTGGCAAAGTAGCGCGCTGGTGAGACCCATGTCCTGGGTTCGAACCTGGGCGCTACTTTTGTTTTTCACATTTTTTCCATTTTTCAGTTTTGGCTTTTTGCAGGTTTGGGCCTCCATGTTGGGCTTAGCTGTTTTTTCTAACTTTCATCATCTGTTTATTCAAGACACCCCCTTTGCCCAACTATTTTTATATATTTTTTTTATTGTATTTATTTTCATTTTAATATATTAAATATTTTCTATGATGCATAAAAATACTAAAAAATATAAATTTGATAATATCATATTCTATTTTACTTTATTTTATTTTTGCACATAAAAATATATTTTATCTTCAATGTATACTATTTATTTTTCCTAATAAACTTGTAAAATATAATTAAAACATGTTTAGTTTAATTTATTTTTCATTCCATACTTATAAATATTTATTTTTGCATATATAAAAACTTTATATGTTTATACAATCTTATTTATTATTTTAATACAAAAGATATAAAAAAAAAGTATATAAGAGTTTTATTTTCTTTTAAAATAATAATTATGGTTAAGCCTCTTTTCTAAAAATTAATTTCTTTTCCTTATATTTTTAGGTTTAGATTACAATTTATTTTACATAAAAACAAGACAAAAATCTTTTCTTACATGTACACTCTATTGCATTTTTAAATATTGTATTTTATTTATTCCCATACTTGTACAATTTTGATTTGTTTGTAATAATTCATTTAGGTTTACCTTCTTGCAAATCCCCATTCAAATTTGTATTCCCCCTCCCATAAAATTGTTGTAATAGCTTAGTAATATTTACATTACACAATTTACCGCTTTACATGCCATGATTAGTAATTAGGGTTTGTATGATAAGATCAAAATAAAGCAAAATAGAAAACCCTAAAGACAAGATAAAATCAAAGCATGAAAATGATACACTTGCACACAAGCATCCTTAGGGTTTCTCCACTTGGTTGCTTTATATAAAAAAATGGCCATATTACGCATGCGAAGTATCTTGGAAAAACAAACAAGTATAAGATCATAGTCCCTCGATGACGCTATTCAAGGTTTCCTTACAAAAATGATCTTGGTCCCTCAAAAGTGCTAAGATACTTTGCAACATTGCTAATCATGGTTATACGATGACCCACGCCTGTCCCGTTTACATCCAAAGATAGGGTTGCTTACCAAACTAATGGTAAGACAACAATGTCAAAGGAATAGAAAATGTACAAGAAAGACATTTGAGTAGGTAGATTGCTTCTAGTTACTTGCTCTAATTTCAAACAACCATCCTTGCTATTTTCAAAATAAACACACACATTTAAAAACATCTTCCAAACATTGAAAACATTTTCAAAAAGATAAAACATCTTTGTATACATTCTTATGAATGAGAATCATTACAAAGGGATTAGATACAACTCAAAGGAGAGCGAGATACTTTCGAAGCCCAATTCTACGCAAGTGAGAAGAAGGTTTTGGAACTCACTAGGCTACTTCATAAGGAGCAGACTCTAAACACCTACATAGCACCAAAGAGGATGCACACTAATTTTTTCATCTTAGAGTGTTGTATTATTTTGCCCAAGGGGAATTGATGTACACAAAACTCTATCTTATTAATATAACGTGTGTTTCTTTTTGTTTAAAACAAACTTGAATCTTTTAAAATCCTTGAAAACATTACATATGCACATATCATTCATCATAACATAAACAGGTCTTTTGCAACAAGTTTCCTAATCTCTCTACTGTTTATTTCAGTAAGATGGATCTCGAACAGACAGTCAAAGATCTTCAAGCTCAAAACATGCAATTTCAACAGTTACTCACAACCCTGGCCAAAGGACAAGAGGAGCTGAAGACTCTTTTGGAAAAAGAGAAAAAGAAGAAAGAGAAGAAACCAACCGGTGTTGTAATCATGGTGAGAAGATTTCAAGGGCAAACTAGAAGAACCTTGAATTTCACAGCAACATCTGATGAAGGGGAAGGGAACGGAAAAGAAACAGCAGTTCTGTCAGAATCTCAAGAGGAAGACTACTCTGAGGAACAGTACCCTCCGGCTGATGATAAGTACAAACATCTTGAAGAGCGTTTGAGCGCTATGGAAATACAAAGGGTACCAGGTCTAGACTTTGAAGAATTGGGGCTAGTGTCGGGATTTGTGATCCCGCCAAAGTTCAAAGTGCCCTTGTTTGAAAAATATAATGGGGTGTCATGTCCTAAAATGCACCTCCGTTCATACGTGAGAAAAATTTAGCCGCACTCTGCCGATAAAGACTTGTGGGTCCATTTTTTCCAAGATAGTTTATCTGGAACACAACTCGATTGGTTTTACCAATTAGAAAGGGTCGACGTCCACAACTGGGAAGATCTTGCCGCAACTTTCTATAAACAATACCAGTATAATGTAGATTTGGCGCCTACCCGTACTCAACTTCAGAGTATGGCTATGGCTTCAAATGAGGGTTTCAAAGATTACACGTAGAAATGGAGAGATCTAGCTGGGAGAGTGCAACCCCCTCTGTCTGAAAGGGAGTTGGTGGATATGTTCTTAGGCACTCTATCGGGCCCTTTCTTCAACCATTTAATTGGAAGCTCATCTGCTGGATTTACTGAGTTAATATTAACCGGAGAGAGGGTGGAAGCTGGTATAAAAAGTGGAAAGATTCAAAAGGATTCGTCTGTCTCTACAGCTGTGAAAAAACCCTTCACCTAGAAGAAGGAGGTATCTGCTGTTTATCCATAAAGGAACCAAGGGAGAGATGAACGCCGACCAATGGTAGGGGCCATTATGATCCCAAAGCTTACATCTAATTAACCAAGGAGTAATCAACCGAGGGTGGAAAGGCCAGTCTGGCAATTCACCAGAATTAATATGACTCTAGCCCAGGGTTTACCATATCTTCTGAAATCTAATTTGGCACCTTTGAAGGAAGCTCCAAAGAATCCCAACACGACGTCCCCTTATTATCACCCAAATGCCAGATGCGCATATCATTCCGAAAGTCTGGGTCACGACACCAACAACTGTTGGGCCCTGAAAAACAAAATTCAAGATCTTATAGATGCAAAAGAGATTGAGTTTGAGGCGCCCGAGAAATCAAACGTCATTTCCGCTCCTATGCCTAGACATGGTCACAACGCCAATGCTATCGAAGAAGATTTGTTTGTTACCACAGTGGATGAACTCTTGACTCTGCTCCCAATCATTAAGATAAACTTGTTGAAAGCTGGTATATTCCCAGGTTGTAATGAAGACTGCCATCTTTGCTTATCCTCACCAACTTTTTGCCCTTTGTTGAAGACAGGCATTCAACGCTTGATAGACAACCAAGAGATTCTATTTGAAAATACTCCTGTTACACCTGTTCCTGTTGAAGATGTTGCAATCATAACCATCTCCGCCAATCCTTCCAGGGTCCCCAAAAGACCCGTTAGGATTACATTGGTTCCAAAGACTTCTCCTCTTATAATCACAATGCCCGGGCCGGTCCCGTATGAATCAGACAAAACAGTACCGTGGAATTACGGTGGAGAAATCTATTACCATGGTATCAAACAAGATGGCCTTGCCGCCGAAGAAGTGAGCTCCGAAGAAGAAGATTCCGACATTAGCCATATTGCCGGAACCAACAAGATTACCCGTAGCGGTAGAATCTTCTCTCCAGAAATTGCCCCTCCAAAGGCAGCTTTTGGACTCGTGGCTGTTCCAAAGGTTACCCCATACCAATAATCATATCTGCAAATGCTCCTACTGGCAAAGATGACACAACCCCTGCTGTTATCCCTACCAACACTTCTACTGCTGAAATTCGAGGAAAAAGTATTCAAGAAGAGCCTGTCCGGACGAAGGCTCAACCACTGACTATCCCCAAAACCTCCAAGAAGGAAATGGAGGAGATTCTGAGGCACATGCGAAAGCTCTGGTGAAGTTTTTGAAGACAACCCATGTGCCACAAGAGACATCTGCTAACCAATTCCAAGATTGTGTGGGCAGTTTGACAGGTGATAACGGCCTAGGTTTCTCTGATGCTGATTTGACACCAAAAGGGTGAAATCACAACGAGGCTTTACATGTCTCTGTGGAGTGTAGAGGAACAACTCTGGCCCATGTCTTGGTGGACACTGGCTCATCTTTGAATGTTTTACCGAAGAAAGCTCTCGACATATTAGATTGAGAAGGACTGAAATTGAAACCCAGTAACATAGTCGTATGAGCATTTGATGGCTCAAAGAGGATGGTCCACGGGGAGGTGGACATCCCCATAAAGGTGGGAACTCAGACTTTCGACTCAACTTTCTATGTAATGGACCCCCCCCCCCCCTTTGCCCAACTATTTTTATATTTTTATTTTATTTGTTTTATTTTCATTTTAATATATTAAATATTTTCTTTGATGCATAAAAATCCTAAAAAATATAAATTTGATAATATCATATTCTATTTTACTTTATTTTATTTTTGCACATAAAAATATATTTTATCTTCAATGTATACTATTTATTTTTCCTAATAAACTTGTAAAATATAATTAAAACATGTTTAGTTTAATTTATTTTTCATTCCATACTTATAAATATTTATTTTTGCATATATAAAAACTTTATATGTTTATACAGTATTATTTATTAATTTAATACAAAAGATATATAAAAAATAATATATAAGAGTTTTATTTTCTTTTAAAATAATAATTAGGGTTAAGCCTCCTTTCTAAAAATTATTTTCTTTTCCTTATATTTTTAGGTTTAGATTACAATTTCTTTTACATAAAAACAAGACAAAAATATTTTCTTACATGTACATTCTATTGCATTTTTAAATATTGTATTTTATTTATTCTAATACTTGTACAAATTCGATTTGTTTGTAATAATTTATTTAGGTTTACCTTCTTGCAAATCCTCATTCAAATTTGCATTCCCCCCTCCCACAAAATTGTTGTAATAGCTTAGTAATATTTACATTACGCAATTTACCGCTTTACATGCCATGATTAGTAATTAGGGTTTGTATGATAAGATCAAAACAAAGAAAAGTAGAAAACCCTAAAGACAAGATAAAATCAAAGCATGAAAATGATACACTTGCACACAAGCATCCTTAGGGTTTCCCCACTTGGTTGCTTTATACAAAAAAATGGCCATATTACGCATGCAAAGTATCTTGGCAAAACAAACAAGTATAAGATCATAGTCCCCCCATGACGCTATTCAAGTTTGCCTTACAAAAATGATCTTGGTCCCTCAAAAGTGCTAAGATACTTTGCAACATTGCTAATCATGGTTATACGATGACCCACGCCTGTCCCGTTTACATCCAAAGATAGGGTTGCTTACCAAATTAATGGTAAGACAACAATGTCAAAGGAATAGAAAATGTACAAGAAAGACATTTGAGTAGGTAGATTTCTTCTAGTTACTTGCTCTAATTTCAAACAACCATCCTTGCTATTTTCAAAATAAACACACACATTTCAAAACATCTTCCAAACATTGAAAACATTTTCAAAAAGATAAAACATCTTTGTATACATTCTTATGAACGAGAATCATTACAAAGATTGCCTAAACGAATGGCCTCTTTTTACAAATACTTTCAAAACCACACCAAACACATTTTCGAACAACAAAAGCAAGTGATCTAGCAAGTAACTAAGAGCCCATGGAAAACCATGGATGAAAAGGGTGCTAATACCTTCCCTTTTCATAATTTACCCCCTGAACTCAAGAAAACATCTCAAAGGTCTTTCCTGTGCTTTTTCACCTTTCCTTTTGGATAAAAAAAAAGTCGGTGGCGACTCTTGCTAACCGCAACATTTGTGATAAAACGAAAAACCCTCAAGTCAGTTCTCCCATCGTATCACAGGCTCGAACGAAGGCTTTAAGGAGTATTCCCAGAAATGGAGAGACCTGGATGGAAGGGTGTGTGATATGGTGGCAAAACCGACTGTTAATACTGGTTTTCGTTTTTTGTTCATAAATGTCGCGGTAAGCCAGAGTCGCCACCGACTTTTATTTTATCATATCAGGAAAAGGAAAAAGAACAGAAAAACCTTTTTCGAGATGTTTCTGAGTACGGGGGGTAGATTATAGAAAGGGAAGGTGTTAGCATCCTTTCTATCTGTGGTTTTCCACGGGCTTTTAGGTACTTGCTAATTTTGAAATTGATTTTCTGTGTTTGTGTGTGCTTGTTTTGAAACGTTTTGTTTTACTTCGTTTTAACCCTTGTTTCTATCCCCAAGAGTGTCATGAAGTTGTTTTTTTGAAAACTTTGTTTGGAAAGTTTTGGTGTGAAAAAGTTTTTGTTTGTTTGAGCAAGTACCTATAAACTAATCTACCTACTCGAAAAAGGTCGGTTCGTTTTCCTTTTAGACAATGATATCCCATTTTTGAGAAATAGGTAGCATTATCGTTGGAGTTTTTTAGGGACATTCGAAGGGACAATTACGATCACAAATGCAATGTTAGGAAATGTTAGTAATCATCCTAAAGCCTTAAAGATCTTTTTCCGAGGCAACATCCGAATGGGTCATTTTAGATCTTTCGGGGCTAGAGGATAACCACTAACAAACCCTATACTTCATGACCGTTTACCGAAGGCAACCGGACTGGAGTAAACCCTAGGAGTGAGCATGTGCGAGTGTAATTTTCAGTTAATTTATCTTTGCACATTTAGGGTTTTCTACTGTATTAATTTTCAGTTAGTCTTTCCATACAATCCTATTAGCATCTAGGCAATTTATAGTTTGCGGAAATTAAATGCGGGAAAGTTAAAAGTCCTAGCTATTACAAGGCTTTTGCAGATACATAATTATTTTGAACTGAAAATAAAGATGCAGAATTAAAACCCTAATTACTATTACAAACTCGGAGCAGTTACAATAATAATAAAAAGGCAATTAAAAAATGTGCGCGGCGAATTAAATGCGAGAATAATTAGCAAACCTAAAAAATCTAGTTGAAAAAGATTTAGGTTAGTTTTTGAGAAAAATTAATTAGGTTATGTACAAATTAAACCCTAATTTCTAATTGATTTAAATTATGAAAAAAAGGATTAAATTGCCCTAAATAATTAAACTAATTAATTAAGGAAATAAAATATTTTTATGAAAAAAATGATTTTTGATGTTTTTTGTGATTTTTGATTTTTATGGTAAAAATGATTTTTTGGGTTATTTTGTAAAAAGAAAATAATTAATAAAACAATTAAAAAGAAATAAAGAGAAAAGAGAAGGAATTAGGCCTGTGTTATAAGCTGAAAATGGGGGTGTGTTGCTAAAAATGTTAGGCCCATTCCTTGCTCAGCCTAGTCCCACGTGAGATCCAGCGTTGTGCCAGCCTGGGGGGTGCACCATAGTCTTTCATTGATGGGCGTTGGATCTGGATTGATGATGAATCCAATGGTAGAGATCAGGGTGTATAAGGGATGTCTTGGAATATGTATGCATAGAACCTACTGTCAAATATTGAGAAAATAACAAAATGCTGGGACCTGGGATCGAACCCATGTCCTCTCTACTTTCCAACGCACGCTTCACCATTGGGCTACATGTTTTAGCTGTTAATATAATAATAACAATGCATATTATATAAAAACAAAGTGGATAACTAAAAAAACGCGTGTTTTATTCAAACAGGCCAATGGGGTTATGCCACATATCTTCTTCTTCCCCTGTCCGTCGTCTTAGGTACGATAGTTCTACCTACAGACATCTTCCATGGCTGTAGCACTGCAAGTTTCAAAAATCAACAACAAGCATGATAAATTAATTGTGAGTACATAGATCAATTCGTCTTGATCTCACGAGCATCATGGTACCCCTTTCTTAGGCCAATTTAACCTGTATAGAAAAACCCTAAAACGGCAAGGTAAACCCTAACAATGGCATTTGTGAATACAGGCACGAAAAATTCAATTAAATTGTCCAAACATGTTGCAAACATGACAACAAACACATATATACTATTAAAACAATTCCATAATGCAAGAATCCTAGTAGTCGAATTTGAATAAGAAAGCAAACTGTGTGAGGTCTAGGGGGAGATTCTGGGCTTTGGAATGCCTGCAATTGATCGTGTTAACTTCTGGGAAGGTCCAGGAATCGATTATGAGCTTTGGAATGGCTTGAATTGATCTCTAGGTTAGAAAATTAATCACCACTTTCTTCCTAATTTTTTAGTTTTGTTTGATGCCTTGCACAAATTTTTTGATTTGCTAGCTGTCCATGGACTCATAATATACTCATAAAATCAAATCTTTGATTTTATTTGATTACTCTACTATTTAAATTGATTTAGTTTGCTTTAAATGAATAAAAAAATCAAAATAAATAATTAAAATAATAAAATAATAGGTGGATAAGACCAGGGGTCGTGGGCCATCTTAGGAACAAGTTTCAAACAAGAAAACATGGGCCCATTTAGAAAAAAAAGTCATTTTGATCAATGTTGACTTCATGCACATTTCCAAAAATTGGTCAACTTTGACAATACATATCTCCCTCAATTTTAACCCTAGAGAGGTGTTATTGGACTTTTTAGAAAGCTTAGGATGTCCACTAAACAACCCTCTTGGTTTAATCTCAATTGGGTCTTCCATGTTCATGTAAAAAGCTTTGACCCAAAAGGTGTTTTTGTTGACTTTTCAAAAGGACCTATAATGTAGAATTTCATATATTTTGATGAGTGCATATTTTGAACTTGTGGGATGAAGATTAATTTTAGGGAATTTTATCCTCTTAAAAATGAGCCTTGGATGGAAAATTTATGATAAAGTATGAAGAAGTTATGCCTGGTCAAAGTTTGGTTGACTTTTCCCATAAAACCCTAATTTAGCAACCTTTGGGTTTTGATGAATTTGGGGCATTCCATGAGGAATAATGATATACCCTTGATATAATGATGGATATCACTTAAAAATGTTGATTTTGACCAAAAATCTTGAAATTTGACTATATGTTGGCCACAGTTGACTTTTGACCTAGTATAGTTGATTTTCAAGCATCTGGGCAATTGACTGAGCAAACTTCTTGTGCAAGGCATGAAACTTGACATGGATGATCTTGAGAACATAAGGGGACCATGGAGATAATTTAGGACCTTTGGACTTCCCACACCCTGATGAAAATGGAAACCCTAATTTGAGGTACATTGCCTTAGGAGAGAGTTTTCCTGGTCAACTCTTGGGCATCCTTGAGCAAGTTGAGGGCCTCAATGGGCATGTGTTGAGTAAAATGAGAGGGACAATTTTGGGGTACAACAGGGCGCAACCCCCTTTGACTTACCGAGAATTGGTGGACATGTTCATGGGCACATTGAATGGTCCATTATTTAATTTGCTGACTGGGAGTTCTTCGTCAGGGTTTACTGAGCTGATTTTGACTGGCGAACAAGTTAAAAGTGGAATCAAAAGTTGGAAGATCCCAATGGCCTTAACCTCTAATGCTGTAAAGAAACCATTTATTGGTAAGAAGGAAGCTAATTCTGTTTATGGACAAAGGATCCGTGTCAAGAATGACCACCATCAGTCGGTAAGAGTAGTATTGATTTCTAATCCAACCCCAGTTCAACGACCACAACAATAAAACAATCAGCAAAGTCCATACGCCCCAAGAAGGCAGTTCACTAGGATCAAGATGCCATTGTCTCAAGCTTTACAATCTTTGTTGAAGGCGGATTTGGTAACGCTGCGAGATCCTTATTCTAATCCTAATACTGCCTCTCCAAAATATAATCCGAGCGTAAAATGCACCTATTATTCAAATAGTCCTGGACATGACGCCAACAACTGTTGGAAGTTGAAGAAAAAGATCCAAGATTTAATTGATAACAAAGTGATTGAGTTTGACCCTCCATAGACCCATAATGTGATTACCACACCCATGCCCAGTCACAGTAAAAGTGTCAATGCCATTTAGCATGTCTCTTTTGTCTCCACCATCAGTGATTTGACTACTCCCTTGATGAGCGTTAAGAAGAATCTGTTGAGAGCCAGTTTATTTCCAGGTTGCCTTGAAAATTGTTACCATTGTGCTTCCCAAACTAATGGCTATATGTGGCTGAAGAAGGGTATTCAACGCCTGATTGATAGCCATGAAATTATGTTCGAGAAAACTCTGTCCATAAAGAGTTTTCCTGAAAGTATACCTCAAGAACTGAGACTTGAAGATATTTCCATAATATCCATTTCCAATACTCCTATTAGGATCACCTGTAGAGGCCCTATAAAGATTCCTGCTGAGCCAAGAGTGGCTCCCTTGATTATCACTACACTTGGGCCAGTCCCATATTCCTCTCACAAAGTTGTACCCTGGAACTATGGGGCAGAAGTTTTTTACCATGGTGTCAAGCAAGAGCCATGGATTATTGAAAATGAAAATCCTGAAATTACAAACATTGTCGGAACTAGTAAGGTCACTAGGACAAGAAAGATATTCTCTATGGAGATCTCTCCTCCAACAACTACTACAACACCTGTTCATATTCCTGTTGCTGGGTCAACTGCTAACGCCCGAGGTAAAGAGAAAGTATTTGAGCCTTCCCGGATGGAGGCGCCATCCAAAGATGTTACAATTGAAGACCCATCTAGACAAGAGATGGAAGAAATTCTGAATATCATTAGTAAAAGTGACTACAAAATAGTTGAACAACTGGGGAAAACACCCTCCAAGATATCATGATATCCTTGTTATTATGCTCTGAAGCACATGCCCAAGCTTTGTTGAAATTCCTTAAGAATGCCCATGTACCACAAGAGACCACTGCTGATCAATTTGAGAATTGTGTTACAAGCCTAACTGTTGATTGTGGTTTAGGCTTTTCTGATGTAGATTTGACTCCGGCGTGAAAGAACCATAACAAGGCTCTACATATATCTATTGAGTGTAAAGGAACTACTTTGGGGCATGTGTTAGTTGAGACAGGTTCCGCCCTGAATGTATTACCAAAAGGTGCTTTGGATAGATTGGACTATGAAGGGATGATGCTGAAACCTAGCGATATTGTGGTAAGAGCCTTTGATGGGTCGAAGAGAATGGTTCACGGAGAGGTTGATATTCCTATCAAGGGTAGATCTCAAGTCTTCAATTCAACTTTTTATGTAATGGATATCTGCCCGGCCTATTCCTGCTTGCTCGGAAGCCCGTGGATTCATGGGGATGGTGTGGTTACCTCTACCTTACATAAAAAGCTGAAGTACCCAATGAAAGGGAAGCTTGTCACAGTATGTGGAGAGGAAGAATATATGGTTAGTCATTTGAATTCTTTCAAATATGTTAAAATGGATGGTGAATTCATTGAAACCCCGAGTAGACATTTGAGGTAATCCCTCCGACAATTACAGTTTCTAAAGCTATTATTCCTGAGATCTCTAAAGACACACCAAGAATGGCCTCTTTGAAGGATGCTAAGGCTATGGTAGAAGATGAAGGTTGCACTATCTGGGGACAACTTCCTGATATCCCCTACAAATCTAACAAATTTGGGTTAGGTTTCACTTCAAAGGCTCAGAAAGAGGTTCGTCGTGTTCGTGTTGGAGGACAACCTTTCTGTATTAACAACAATGAAGTCAATTCTATGGAAGACACTGATAGTGATGGTGACTTGGATGACTGGATATTCCTAACTACTGGTGGTGGACTTAACAACTGGAAGGCCAAAGACTTCATCTCAATCTGTTTCAGCCAAGAGTAATTGCGGTTTCCTATTTTATTGCTTTAAGAAGTTTGTCTGTAATTTCTTTTAAAAATAATGACTTTAAACCTTGTGCCTTGCCAAGGGCACGATGGACCATTTGTTAAGGGTTGTCATTTCACATATCATATGCTCATTTAATGAAAACATTAGACAATTTTGCATTTAAATTTTGCGCTCCTTGTCTTTCTTTTACTTTACTGCATTTTCAAATAGCCATGTGACCTTACATGCACACACACACACACACACACACACATTTGCAGATCCACATCCAATCCGGATCTCATTGAAAACAATTCTGTTTTTTCCATTTATGACTTCGAAAATCCAGTCTATCAAGCTGAAGACGGAGGTGACGAAGATTGTGAGATACCTGGAGAACTCCCTAGACTCCTGATACAAGAGGAAAAGGCTATCCAACCGCACAAAGAACTGATTGAAATGATAAATTTGGGTACTGAGGTAGATAAGAAAGAAGTCAAGATTGGCGCCAACCTGGAAGACAATGTCAAGAGTAGATTGGTTAAGATATTTCACGACTATGTTAAGGTATTCACTTGGTCATATGAAGACATGCCAAGGCTTAATACTGATATTGTAGTTCATCGTCTGCCAATGAAAGAGGTTTGTTCTCCAGTCAAACAAAAGGTTCGTCACATGCATCCTGAGATGTCAGAGAAAATCAAGGTTGAGGTAATGAAACAGTTCAATCCAGGTTTCTTGGCAGTGACATTATATCCCTAATGGGTTTCAAATGTCGTACCAGTGCCGAAGAAAGATGGTAAGGTCCATATGTGTGTAAACTACATGGATTTAAATAGGGCAAGCCCCAAAGATGACTTCCCACTACCATATATTGATGTCTTGGTTGACAACACTGATCAACACAAGGTATTCTCCTTCATGGATGGCTTGTCGAGTTATAACCAAATCAAAATGACACCTGAAGACATGGAGAAAACTATTTGTGTCACACAGTGGGGAACCTTATGTGATAAGGTCATGCCTTTTAGGCTGAAGAATGCATGTGCAACTTATCAACAGGCTATGGTAGCTTTATTTCATGACATGATTAATCATGAGATAGAAGTCTATGTTGATGACATGATAGCGAGATCACAAACTAAGGAAGAACACCTTAATCCTCTGCACAAGCTATTTGAAAGGCTGAAGAAATACAAGTTGAGGTTGAATCCCAACAAATGCACCTTTGGGGTAAGATCTAGAAAGCTCATAGGCTTCATTGTTAGTGGCAAAGGTATTGAAGTTGATCCCGTACAGGTCAAAGCTATCCAAGAAATGCCAGGTCCCCGTATTGAGAAGGAGGTTATAGGTTTCCTAGGACGACTCAACTACATTTCCCGATTAATCTCTCACCTGACTGCTACTTGTAAACCAATTTTCAAGCTGCTGAAGAAATATCAAGTAGTAAGATGGAACTAGGACTGTCAAATGGATTTTTATAAAATCAAGGAATACTTACAAGAACCTCCAATTCTGATGCCACCAGTTGAAGGAAGACCTTTGATCATTTACCTAATTATGTTAGATAATTCAATGGGGTGTGTGCTAGGGCAACATGACGAGTCTGGTCGAAAAGAGCATGCAATATACTACCTTAGAAAAAGTTTATCGATTGTGAAATAAGATATTCACTGCTCAAGAAAACTTGCTATGCTTTGGCATGGGCTGCTCGTCGGCTAAGACAGTATATGTTGACTTATACTACTCTATTGATCTCTAAGATGGATTCCATCAAGTACATCTTTGAGAAGCCAACTCTCTCCGGAAGGATAGCCCGATGGCAAATGATCTTAAATGAATATGATATCCAGTACACTACTCAAAAGCAATCAAAGGAAGTATATTGGCATATCATTTAGCACATCAAGCTGTAGATGACTACCAATCTATGCACTTCAAAATCCCAGATGAGAATATCATGATGATTACAGATTGTGAAAAGCCTGGACTGTATGAAGGACCTGAGCAAGGATCCCGATGGACTATGGTTTTTGATTCAGCTTCCAATGCGATGGGTAACAAAATTGGTGTTGTAATCATTTCCCCCGAAGGTTGCCATATACCTTTCACTTACTTTGACTGTACCAACAACATGGCTGAATACAAAGCGTGCATCTTGGGTCTTAAAGCTGCTATTAACTTGAGAATCAAATTCCTGAGCGTATATGGGGATTCAGCCTTGGTAATCAGTTAAATCAAGGGAGAATGGGATACAAAACATCCAAACCTTATCCCTTACCGAAAACTTGTGCTCACCTTGATCCCGTACTTTGAAGAGGTTACCTTTGAACACATACCAAGGGAAGAGAATCAGTTGGTAGATGCCTTAGCTACCATGTCATCCATGTTCAAGGTCAAATGGGACAACGAAGCTCCCAGAATTACTGTCGAAAGATTTGAAGAACCAGTGCACTGCTATGAGATTGAAATTGATGGAGTAGAAGAGAAGCCGTGGTTTCATGAAGTGAAAAGGTACCTTGAAGCGCAAGAATACCTTGAAGGAGCGTCCTTCAACGAAAATAAATTCCCACAGAGGTTCTCAGCTAAGTTCTTCCTGAGCAATGGAATTTTGTACAGGCGCAACCACGATTCAACTCTACTTCGTTGTGTGGACAAGAAGGAAGCGGAGAAAATTATGGAGGATATGCACAAAGGCATCTTTGGTACTCATTCTAGCGGACATGATATGGACAAGAAGATTCTAAGGGCTGGTTAGTATTGGTCGACTATGGAAACTGATTGTCACCACCACTCGAGGACTTGTCATAAGTGCCAGATCTATGCTGATAAGTTCATGTACCTCCAATACCTTTGAATGTCATGACTTCTCCTTGGCCATTTGAAACACGGGGCATTAATATGATCGGAGAAATCAAGCCTACTGCATCTAATGGATATTGCTTCATTCTCGTCGCCATTGACTACTTCATAAAATGGGTTTAAGCGGCTTCATTTGCCTCAGTTACCAAGAATGTTGTAGCCCGATTCATCAAACATAACCTTATCTATCAGTATGGTATCCCTGAGGTAATCATCACTGACAATGGTACCAAACTCAACAGCGCCGTGATTACTGAACTCTACACGCAGTTCAAGATCAAGCATCACAACTCTTCTCCATACAGACCTAAGATGAATGGTGCAGTGGAAGCCACAAACATGAATATAAAGAAGATTGTGCAAAAGATGGTTGTAACTTACAAAGATTGGCATGAGATGTTACCATTTGCTCTTTATGGATATCGTACATCAGCGTGAACATCAACTGGGGCAACCCCCTTTTATTTGTTCTATGGCATGGAAGTTGTCCTACCTGTCGAAGTTCATATTCCTTCTCTGAGGATTATAAAAGATGCGAACTTAGACGAAGACGAGTGGATTCAAGCTAGGTTGGATCAATTGAATTTAATTGATGGAAAGAGGCTTGCAACTGTCTGTCACGGTCATATGTACCAGAAACATATGATCAAGGCTTTCAACAAGAAGATCAAGCATCGGGTATATCAGGTTGGTGACTTAGTGTGATATGGTGGGAGAATTGACTTGAATGTTTTGAGTTTGATCGCAAATATTGCAGATAGCAAGAGTTGCCACCAACTTTTCTTTTATCCAATAAAGGAAAGGGTGAAAAGAACATGAAAGACCTTTTGAGAATTTTCTTGAGTTCAAGGGGTAGGTTATGAAAAGGGAAGGTGTTAGCACCCTTTTCATTCATAGTTATCTATGGGCTCTTAATTGCTTGATCACTTTGAAATGCTTTGTCTTTGTGTAAGTTTGAAAATATTTTGAAAATGCCGTGGTTTGGAAAACTTTGCAATGATTCTCGTATTGTTGAGAATGTATACAAAGTGTTTGGTTTTGAAAATATTTGTTGAAAAGGAATGTTTGAAAGATGTTTTGAAAATGCCAATGTAAGGCAATTTTGTAATGATTCTCGTATCGTTGAGAATGTATACAAAATGTTTGTTTTGGCAAATGTTTTGAACGTGTGAAGTGTGGAAATAGTTTTGTTTGTGAGCAAGAAATTATGAATAATCTACCTACTCAAAAAGTATTTGTTCTTTTCTTCCTCCTTTAGACAGTACTTATCTACCATTAATTAGTAGTGATCCATATAATTGGATGTGAGGGACACGCGTGGATCATCGTACAATCATAGAAGGCAACTTGTAAGATGTTTTAGCAGTTTTTCGTAAGGGACTAAGATCATTTACCGAAGGAAACATTGAAGGGTTAACGAGGGACTATGATCTTGTAATCGAGGGTCTTTGCTAAAACATCTCACGTTCGAGGGACATGACTGTTTTTATCGAGACAACTAGTGAGGCTACCCTAGAGGTGTAAGTGTGCAAAGTGTGTTTGATTCGTTTATTTTATCTTGAATTAGGGTTTTGCTATGATTGATTTTAGTCTTGTCATGCAAACCCTAATTACTATCAATAATAAGGAAAGCAATAAGTTGCGGAATTTAAATTTCCTACGCTATTACAATACTTTTGGGGATGGGGGATACAAATTTATAAATGGGGATGACAAGTAAAATAAAACCTAATTACTATTACAAGACTGTGACAATTACATAAATTGTAATGTGAAATAGTAAAATGCGCAAAGAAATGTAAAGAGGAAAGAAATTAATTTTGGTGAGCTTTTGATGGAAAAGGTTTTATAGTTAACCTAATTAAACTAATCAATTTACAAAAGAAGTTAATTAATTATTTAATAAAACCTAAAGCTGAATTTAATTAAAAAGAAAATTAAGAAGAAAATTAAATAAACTTAAGTCTAATTTAATTTTAATTCTAAAAGAAATAAATTTGTTAAGAAAATATGTTTAGGTCTTTTTGTTTAAAGGAAATAAAATAAAATGAGAATAAATAATAATTAGAAAGTTTTAGTCTTTTTATTCAAGAAAAATATATTTATGTATTTTTTGATTAAATAAAAATAAATAAATAATTTGCAA
Source organism: Vicia faba (assembly GCA_948472305.1). NCBI lineage: Eukaryota > Viridiplantae > Streptophyta > Magnoliopsida > Fabales > Fabaceae > Vicia > Vicia faba. Next base: position 1,351,524,797 of record OX451740.1, read on the forward strand.
GAAAATAAAATAAAAATCTTGGGCCTAGGTGTTAAAAAGTAGAAAGGGGTGTGAAAAACAGTTTTTGGTTAGGCCCATGAAAGTTTTGTTAGAAATCAGAAATAAAGTAAAAAATAAAAAAAATGAGATGGGCCAGTTGTTGTGAGAAATATGGGGGGTGGGCTGAAGAAAGGAAACTAAGCCCAATGGTCAGGAGGCCTAGGCGCGCTAAGGACAAAAAGAACAAAAAAAAGTGAGAAAAATAACAAAAAGGGACGTTAGGGCTCGAACCCAGGTTCCAAGGGTGAAAGGCGCGCGTTTTAACCACTGGGGTGGTGATACATACGTTAACTTATGCACAACCAACACAATATATTACAAACTCGCTCCTGATTGCACTTCATCCCCTACCTCGCGCCAGTTGCTTCAACAACATTTTTGAATTTCGAACTTGCTCATTTCTCAACCATTTCAGAAAGTGTAAACATCAAACTTGTTATAAATTTCATCACGATTTCAAATATGTGAATAACTTAAACTATAGATCAAAGATAAGCACGGATTATGCTTGGTACCAAATTCTGACCTAATTTTTCTGTAACTTCAAACTCAAAATCCATATCACTCAGGCAATATAAATGAAATGTAAGCACATGGGTAGCTTCAGGGAAATGATGTCTACATTTTATCTTTCGAAATCGAAGGAAAATGATGCTTAAATGAAGAGTTCAAAGTTTGAAAAACTTACTTTAAAACTGGAAATCGTGTTTGATGATTGAGCACTCCTTGAGATGTTGTGATAATCTGGATAGCTTCACTGAACCTCCAGGAAGCTAATGCAATGCTTACTTTGGATTGAGAGTGGTTGTATTGTCCTGGAGAAGTCAATATGCAGAGCTCTATTTTTGGTTATGGAAGATGAGGAAGATGATGTTACAGTTGTGTTGCAGGTGTTTGGATAGCTTCTATATGAGTTATAGAAGCTTAGTGATTAATTAAAATGGAAAACGCACGAGTGGATTGTGAGATGGGTATTCAAGGTCAGAATATTCCACAAAAATGGTGTTTTGGTGCAAGTTCTGATTTGAGTGAGTTTGGGAGAATTTCAGGGCTTGTAAATTCGTGTTTAGCTTGCAAAATAATGCCTCTATTTATAAGGAAAGGTTTGAGGGCTTGAAGTGATCAGAAAACAAAGATCACTTGTTATGGTTTTTTGACTTGTTTTTGAAGAAATCTTGACAAATATTGTCCTAATGTGAAGTACAAGACTTGTAGAGTGGTTGAAAACTTTAAACATGCTTCTTCTGATCTTGTAGGTTTGGTGTGTGTAGAAGAAACAAGTTTACTTTGTGATTAAAGCAACTTTTCAAGAATAACAATGGTGCCTTTGTGCCATAAATGGAAAAAATCATGTGGACAATGGCTTAATCACTTGGATCATACCTCAATCAATTGTGTAAACAATTAATTATGGAGTGATTTATGTTGCAACTGGTTTTTTTAATAGAGTCGCCACCCTTAATTTTTATCCTAAAGGAAGGGAGTATAAAGGAATAACACTAAAAGAAATTCAGAGATTCTAGATTTGGACTAGGTTCTAGACGAGGGGAAGTTGTTAGGCACCCCTTATCTACCTTGTTCACAAGGATACTAGGTTTAGAAGCGCGATGTTTTAGGAAATACGGTTTTAATCATTATTTGGGAAAAGTGTTTGAATTTTAGTTAGCGGAACTCGCCATGATTTTTTATCGTATGCCTACATATCCTTTTAGGAGGAATCAAAGTCCCATTTCGTAGTTCGCGGTTGGTTTATATTTTTATGGATTGTGAATTATATTTTGAATTTCCCGCGCACCTGGTCTAAGAGTAAGAATAGAGGAGTTTGTTAGACCAAATACACAGTTAATTTAAACATATTCGCATTCCTTTTGAAAATTAATTGTTTGAATTAATTTAATTTGCAAAAAAAGATTGGTGTTTGGTTGAATATTTTTATACGTAGAGTGAAGGAGTCTGATATAGTCTCCTCATCACGTGGCTAGATATTGGCCACATGTCGCTCGCAAACATGGTATTTTGGTGAATCGTGTAACACCCTTCTAAACCCCACAGAATATTCATAATTATTTAAAATAATATCAGAGTAATACAACAAAAAGGGCGTCACATTTTATTCGTGAAATGATCATACGTGCTAGTCTTACTCCGTAACACGGGTTTTCAAAATTATTCATGCACATATCCATTATCAAGGTTTCCCATACTTGCAGCGGAATCATAGTTCAAACAAGTTCATTAAAACACTTCATAGTGCCCCATGATTCATGGTTCACAATTCAACATAATTTAAACTCAATGGAAACAATTTAAATGTCATAACAAAACAAGAACAAAATAGTTTTCAAAACAAAGCATTCTCATCCCTGATGTTACATATCAGTGCAAGACCTTTTAGACTTAATGGAAATAAAACACGCTCCAAGCTATTATTCTAAGCCTTTAGGGACTACTCCTGATTACCTGCATGTTACCCACGTAGAGGCAACACTCAAGCAGAAAGGGTGAGTTCATCACAATCATTATATAAGATATAAGTAATAGACATAACAAAATAAACCAAAAGTATCACAATATAAACTCAGCATTGTTATATTCCAAGTACCTCAACAAGTATACAAATTAAACAACACAATACAACATCATCAATTTAAGAACCATACAATGCCACATAAGATGTAGTGCAAGGACATATACTCATGCATGTTGTACCAATTCATTAGATGGACACTGGGTCATCACCCTCCAAAGACCCCAATCATAGGATCAATTCCCACTTGGAACCAGACAAATCATAGACATCCCAAACCCACACAATGGGATTAAGACCAAATCACTGGACCAACGTCCTAAATCATCAAAGCGGACCAAATCTGTCCAATGCATGCATGATGCGCAACAATAATATAAACTACCAAAACTAGTTATATGCATCATCATTCATGTATTCACCAACATCGTCATATAAACCTCATCATATGTACTCGTATAAGTAAAGCATCATCGTCATATAAAATAGATTCATCATATTAACAACATATCATCATCATACTTCATTACCACAAAACATTATAGCGATTCAACACGGGGAAACTAATTATATCCTAACTTGGGTACTATAATTATCCTTATTATTCTTCATTTTACTCCTTATAAATATAGTTTATTGCGTTAGCTATCCAATGCTTCGAATGGCACCTCAAACGGAGTCCGGAAACTCAAGTTACAGCCTTTAGAAAAATATGTCAAAAAATGGATTGCTTGAGTCGATGCATGCCCCCTTTGAGTCGAAGCATAAGTATTCTGTCTGCCCTGGGTGTGCTCAGGTTGACCCAATGAGTCGATGCATACTGAGTCTTGAACTTGCATGAGTCGATGCATGACCTCTTTAAGTCGACGCATGTTGTTTTGTGCTGAATTTTTCTGCGATTTCACTACCTTATAGGTCCTAAAAGATCATCTAATCATAGGTGTAACACTGTGGGAGAACTGACTTGGGTGTTGCGGTTAGCAAGAGTCGCCACTGACTTTTCTTTTATCCAATAAGGAAAGGTTGAAAAGAACAGGAACGACCTTTCGAGATTATTTCTTGAGTTCGGGGGGTAGGTTATGAAAAGGGAAGGTGTTAGCACCCTTTTCATCCGTAGTTATCTACGAGCTCTTAGTTGCTTGCTATATCACTTGTTTTTTGTTTGAAAATGTGTTTGGTGGTGTGGGTTTTGAAAGTATTTTGAAAAGGAATGTCCTTGTAATGGTTCTCGTCTCTATAAGAACACATACAAAGTGTTTTGTCTTTTAAAAAATGCTTCAAAGTGAAAGTGTGGGCGTATAAAAATGTTTTTGTTGTGAGCAAGCGAGCAACTAGGAGCAACCTACCTACTCAAAATATCTTAAATGTACTTTTCTTCCTCGTTTAGATGTTGTTATCTTACCATTGTTTTGGTAAGAAACCCCATCGTTAGATGTGAAGGGACGGATGCGGGACGTTTTGTATAGTCATTGAAGGAAATTTATGGGACGTTTTAGCAATGTCGTTTAGGGACTAGATCGTTTACCGAAGGTAACATTGAGGGTCATCGAGGGACTATGATCTTTTATCGAGGGTCTTTGCTAAAACGCCCATATTCGAGGGACAAGACTATTTTCCGAAAGGCAACAAAGCGGGATTACCCTAAGGGTGCAAGTGTGAACAGTGTGTTTGATTTACATGCATTTAGTCTTGATTAGGGTTATCTATTTGTTGATTTTATGTCTTTCCATACAAACCCTAATTACTAGCATTTATATTTGAAAGCGATAAATTGCAAAAATGTAAAGTCCTACGCTATTACATCATTTAGGGATGGAGGTACAAATTTACAAATGGGGGTTGTAAGAATTTTAAATCCTAATTATCTATTACAACCATATTGAATTGTACAATACAAGAAAAGGAAGGGATTTGTTTTAAAAATGATTTTTTGTCTTAAAAAATTAAAAGGAAAATAATTATTTAATAAAAGAAAATATTTTTGATGTCTTTTTATAAAAATAGTTCTAATGCTAAAAATGATAAAAATAAGAGAGAAAAAGGAAAAATAATGAGAAAGAGGATCAACATGTTGTTGAAAGCAAAATAAAGGGGACCAGAAGTTCTGATTCCAGGCGCCTTGTAGTTCAGAAAGAAACGTCAGAGGAAATTAGAATTTCTGGCTTGATGCACGCAGAGGTCCTGAAAGAAACATTAGAGGGAAAAACAGAAGTTCTGGGTTGCCACGTGCTGAAGTTTTGAGTGTTAGAACAGTGAGAAAGTACTGGAAGTTCCGTGTGTGTTAAAACAGTGTGGAGAACTAAGAAGTTCTATGTATTAAAACAGTAAGACAGCCTAAAAATTCTGGTGTTGTGTCAAAACAATGTGAAAACCTAGAAGTTCTGGTGTGTTAAAACAATTAGGAGAAATTAGAACTTATGTATTGTACTAAAACAGTGGGAAAGAAAACCCAGAAGTTCTGTGTTACACTTCACCTCCTTCCTTACATTAGTCAGAACATCTGCAACTAATTCAGTTCTTAACAATAACAAATCAGAAAGATAAAAGCACAACAGTTTATATAAGTTCTAATCCTAATTTTGAGCCTAGCTTTATTCAAGAAGTTATGATCCACATTTTTTCTACTTATGCAATGATATGGACAACATCAACACTATGATATTTACATATTTAATGATGTTCTAAATGAAAAATTCAAAGTCAGAAAGACTTACCTTGAATCTGAAGCGTGTGTTTGGGACTTGAGCAACTGCCTTCAGATATTCTGGGGTTAGAAAGGAACAGAACAAAACATTATGTTCTTTGATTCAAAGGGAAGAACAAAGGTTTGGTTTTGTTTGGGAATTCTGGGTTTACGAATGTTTGAATATTTTCTTTTCTCTTTTTTTTTTATGTTTGATCACTCTCTCCTCCAAAAGTCAGCCCCTTGAACGTGTGATGGAGCAACTTATTTATAGATGGGTTTGATGTGGTTTTGGGGGAAAAAACAAATGGGATTTTAAACCTTTTTAGCATATTGTTCCATTTCTTTTTAAACACAGCTTTTGTATGCTAATTTGGTGCAATTATGAGAAAAATGCAGGCGTGGACTAGGTCAGCAGCAATTTGGAGCGTTGTGGAAAATGGATGCAAGACTGTGCTATAGCAGTTCAACAGACTGTTCAAACAAGGTTTTGGGGCTTGGTGATGTTCTGATCGAAGAATAGAAAGACCATAATGAGATTCGAAGGGTGATGCCCTGATCGGAGCGTGGAATAAAGTCTCCATATGCTGAAGAGTCATGTTTTGACCAAAGAATACATTTTCCATATGTTCTGATTGAAGCGTCATGTTCTGACTCATGTTTACAAATTCTGATTGCACTTGTGTGAAGGCTGGCCCAGAAGTTCTAAAGAATCATATTCTCTTAACACTTAGAAAATTTTCTAAGTGTTTAGAAATTTGATTTCAAAGCAATTTCTGACTTCTGATTTTTTTGTTGAACCAATTTCATGTCCTGATGAAATATGATTGTTGAAGCTTGATTTTTGATCCAAACTTCAAAGTTTGATTTTTTAGTGTGCTTTTGACCATTTTGCCTTTGTGAAAGACTTTCTTAGAAAATTGTAATTTGAGACTTGAAACATGACAGAAGCAAACTTGGGGGTCTAAGATGATCCTTTGAGAAATGAGAGGGAATATTTTGGGGTACAACAGCTGCCCCTGTTCAATCTTCTTAAACCTGGAGAGTTAGATTGGCGAATCTGCCATTTGCGACTTGAAGGTGAAAGATGATTGAACACTAGAGTGCCCCGAAATTTTTACTTTGATGATTTTGAAGTTGTGGTTTAAGGAATGGTCTTGAAGATTCCATTTGAAGAAATAATGGAGAGTTGGCGGAGATAGGCTTATCGATGCCATCTGAAGGTGACTGTTGATAGAAAACTAGACTAGATTTAAGTTTGACTTCAACTGGGAAAAGAATCAGAATAAACCTTCGGTTGATTTAAAACTGAACCTAGCAGAAGTCTTGAATAATCTTTAACTGGAAAGAATCAGGATAAACCATTGAGAGGTTTAAACTGAACCATTAGAGGTCTTGGGTATTCTTTAACTGGAAAGAATCATAATGAATCTTGGGGTGATTTATCTCAACTAGAGAAAATGTCTGGAAGAAAGAATCCGGATAAACTGTTGAGAGATTTGAACTAAACTGGCAGGGGTTTGGAAAAGAATCAGAATAAATCTTGGAGCGATTTATCTCTACCTGAGAAAGCGTCTACAGGAAAGAATCAGGATAAACCATTGCGAGATTTAAACTGAACCAGCAAGGATCTGGAAAAGCATCAAAATAAATCTCAGAGTGATTTATCTGAACCAGAGAAGATGTCTACGAGAAAGAATCAGGATAAACCATTGTGAGATTTAAACTGAACCATCAGAAGTCTGGAAAAGAATCAGAATGAATCTCGAAGCTATTTATTTGAACCAGAGAAGATGTCTATGGGAAATAATCAGGATAAACCGTTGAGAGATTTAAACTGATCTAACAGAAGTCTGGAAAAGAATCAAAATGAATTGCAGAGCGATTTATCTGAACCAGAGAAGATGTCTACGGGAAAGAATCAAGATAAACTGTTGAGAGATTTAAACTGAACCAGCAGAAGTCTGGAAAAGCATCAGAATAAATTTCGGAGCGATTTATCTGAACCAGAGAAAATGTATACTGGGGAAAGAATCAGGATAAACCGTTTAGAGGTTTAAACTGAACCAGCAACGGTATGAAGGGAGTATTTGTCATGTAGATAGTCAATTTAGTCCTGTTTCAAGAATTGATCTAACATTGATTTGTCCACAGATAATTGCCTTGACTTGTTGAAAATCTGTTGATGATAATTTTCTGTTGATTGATCTTTCCTGAAAAGGTAAATAGTTAGTTGTATGCAATGACATGATGTATGAAATTCATGGAATAATGATTTTTTCTCAAAATAAATGAGATTGTGATATATGCATTTGTGCTGTCGAGGTTTATGATGTATGAATGCAACGTATGCACATGTAAGTTGTTCTGCTTCAATGTTGTTGGATTAGGGAAAATAAATCCCCGACTGCTGCTGGGAATGAGGGGTGTAAGTCTTCATGCTTTGTTGAAGTTGAAGTATTGATGGATGGGTTTCCAAAATCAGAGAAATAAACTATGTTGGGGAAGAGAAACGTCGTGCATTGCCTATGGGCTTTGTGAAATCCTGCTGGGGAAATCCTGAGAAGCTGGGTGACTTTTACTGGGGAATCTTTGAGGTGGTAACTGGAAGTTTTGATACGTCGGGGATATGAAGGCAAAAGATACCACTAAGCTGCATGCTGGAGATATGATAACGACCCTGTAGCAGGATGTTCTCGCTTCTTCTCTGTTAATAGAAATTATCTGTGGGGATTTTATGGAATGACCCATAGATATTGTCCTGTTTCTTAAAGCTATTAGTAATCGTTGTAGGTGTTTAGGTATTGGCTTGCATTTTTGGTAAATTCCAAGTGTATGTGTGAATGTCATGACTGATGTCATAACATTCTAGTTCAGGTTGTACTAACTCTTTAGGTACATATGCAGAAAAATATTGTAACTCAAATACTGATGGTTATAAGTGTGTATCTGAGCATGTTTGCAAAATGATCACATTTAGCTAATCAGTAGACAGGTTTTCTCAGATGTCATAACAGATGTTATGACATCCTGTTCTGAACTAGCAGGATTACAGGATTGGATAAGTCTGAGTTTTTTCAGGAAATAACTCAGTCCTTCCTAAACAGAATCCTGCGTTTTCTGAGGAGTAACCTCGCTCAATCCTAACCTGATCAACAAAGTACTGTGACCTGGTCTTTAGGTCAAAAGGAATCAACCCTAGGTTTTTGGAAACCCTAACTGAAGTTGCAGCTGCTATATATTCAACAGAGCTGCGGTTTTTGAAGTCATCCCTGCTGATTGATTAGAAGATCAAGTTTGTAATCTGTATAGATTTGTTTATTGTACTCCAAGCAATTATCATTGTGATAAGTGTCTTGGAATAGGTTTCAATTGTAAGGGTTGTGTAGCACTCAAAGCTTTGAAGCAAGAGTGTTTGAATGTTACTTGACTAAAGCTGTGAAGCAGAGTCAAGTTAGTTGTGTACATCACTCAAAGCTGTGAAGCACGAGTGATTGTGTTACTTGATTAAAAAAGCTGTGAAGCTTAATCAAGAGTGTGTTTTGAAGAGTGTCTTCATCAATTCTCAAGTCAAATTGGTTTATGTATCACTGCTGTGATTGAGGGGGAGTGAGTAGGAACTCAGGTTTAAGTTGTACTTAGATTAGAATTGCATTGGGTAGGTCTTAAGTGAAGGAGATAAACTGGTTGGTTTATTCCTGAATTAACATCTCTTATAGTGGATTCTCTCCCTGGCTTGGTAGCCCCCAGAGTAGGTGTTGTTGCACACTGAACTGGGTAAACAATTGACTGTGTTGTTTACTGCTTTTGTATTTACTGTCATATAGTAAGTCAGATACGGTGTCATAACATCGGACGTGACATTAAGTATCTGTAGCCAGAATTTTCAATTGGCATCAGAGCAGGCACCCTGCCTGTATTACTGGGTGAGATCTAGGGATATCACTTTCTGGCACTATGGACAAAGAAGGAGTTTTTGGAAATAGACCACCCATTCTGGATGGAACTAATTATGACTACTGGAAACCTCGTATGATTGCCTTCCTAAAATCTCTGGACAAAAAGGCTTGGAGAGCTGCTGACAAAGGATGGATTCATCCCACCATAACTGAAAGAGATGGGACAATCAGTCTGAAGCCTGAGGAAGAGTGGAGTAAAGAAGAAGATGAGTTAGCTCTGGGAAATTCAAAAGCCTTAAATGCCTTGTTCAATGGAATTGATAGAAACATCTTCAGATTAGTACATCAATATGAACTGGCCAAGGAAGTTTGGGACACCCTCAAAACTACTCATGAGGGCACTTCCAAAGTAAAGATGTCAAGGCTTCAGATGTTGACCACTAAGTTTGAGAATCTAAAAATGATGGAAGATGAAACCATCCATGAATTTCACATGAACATCTTGGAGATTGCCAACACCTCAGGAGCACTGGGAGAAAAAATGTCAGAAGAAAAACTGGTGAGGAAGATTCTCAGATCCTTGCCTAAAAGATTTGCAATGAAGGTAACTGCCATAGAGGAAGCCCAGGACATTAGCAAGTTAAAAGTGGATGAAATTATTGGGTCTCTTCAGACTTTTGAGATGGGGATCACTGATAATGGTGACAAGAAGAACAAAAGCATAGCACTTGTAACCAACACTGATGTTGAACACAAGGAGGATGAAGAAGAAAACATATCAGAAGCCATTGCCATGCTTGGAAGACAGTTCAACAGGCTCATCAAAAGAATGGACCCAAAGTCAAGGTCAAATATTCATAACATTCCTTCTGACATTGACAGTTCCAGCAGAAGACCAAGATCAGAAGATAAGGAAAACCAAGGCAGAGGAATTCAATGCCATGGATGTGAAGGATATGGACATATTCGAGCTGAATGTCCTACCTTTCTTAAGAAGCAAAAGAAAGGAATGACTGTTACTTGGTCTGACTATGATTCAGAAAGCAATTCTGAAGAAGAATCTGCCAAACTAGTTACTGCCCTAACTAGTGTTTGTACTTCTGAAAGTGACACCAGTGATGAAGAAGTAACATTTGAAGAACTGGCTGATACCTACAAGAAATTGTGTATCAGAAGTGGTGAAGTCTGTGTGCAAAATGAGAAACAATCAAAACTCATTGTAAAGCTGGAGGCTGAAAAGAGAGCAAATCTTGAAACTATAAGTCATTTAGAAGGAGAAGTTCAACTGCTGAACTCACAACTGAATCAAATGACCAAATCAGTCAAGATGTTGACAAATGGAACAGACAAATTGGAAGAGATTCTTCAGGCTGGACAAAATATGGGAAATAAATCTGGCCTAGGATTTGTGGAAACAAAGAAATTTGTTACCAGGAAGCAAATGTCAAACCAGATGTCTCAACATTACTCTCAACATCAGGGACAGAGACACATGAAGAAGAGGTACCAAAGATGGAGATGTCATCATTGTGGGAAATATGGTCACATAAAGCCCTTCTGCTACAGACTACATGGATATCCTAATCAGAAATCAGATGTCAAACCTAAGTCTAAAAAGGTACCACACGCTCCTCAATGGAAGAAAAAGGCTATTGCACTGATAGCACACACTTCCCTGAAGATCTCAGCAAAGGAAGATTGGTACTTTGACAGTGGATGTTCCAGACACATGACTGGATTCAAAAATCTCCTCAATAATGTTATGCCTCACACCACCAGTTTTGTGACCTTTGGAGATGGTGCTAAAGGAGAAATCAAAGGAGTTGGTAATTTGGACTACCCTGGAGTTCCAAGTCTGAATAAAGTACTGCTGGTAAAAGGGTTGACTACTAATCTCATCAGCATCAGTCAATTATGTGATCTAGGATTCATGGTCAACTTCTCAAGATCTGAATGTCTAGTGTTTAATGAAAAACTAGATATTGTAATGAGAGGAATAAAATCCAAAAATAACTGTTATGTGTGGCAGCCTGAGAACACTGATATCCCCACTTTGAGTCAAATCATCAAAGAAGAAAAAGATATGAAACAGTGGCAGCATAAACTTGAAGGAATGAAAAGAGCTATTCCTATGGAAGATGTCAGAAGAACTCCTAAACTACAGGCTGATAATATATGTGATGTGGCAAAGAACAAGTCTCATAAATTCTGTTCTCAAAAATTCTGGTCAACACAGATGCTACCTGAAGACAATGTTACACAAGATGTTGTGACATTGTGGTGTGATAATCTGAAAACATTCAACATTTCCTTAAACCCTATTGACTTTGGAGAGAAGAAATCATTTAAACTGAAACATAGTCTCTCTGAGCTTCAGCTAACTGATTCTTCTACCAAGGTGCTTGTTGGAAATCAACTTGAAAATTTGAGGGGCAGATTGGGCATTCACCAACATGAGAAATTATAGCAATTAGTTTTGCTGAAAACAAGGGTTAAAAGGATTAATTCTATTAAGTCTATATTTAGTGGGTTAATCATATTCACTCACAATTCCTTCAAAAGCCTTCAGAAGTTGAAAAGACTCCCTTGTACTCCCTATCTCTCTCATCCTTGCAACCTGTTTTCTCCTCTCAATCAAAGAGTTTTCTCAAACTGCTACTGCTACTCAACGTTAAACACAATGTCTCAGACATCATCTTCCACCATGGCGGCTTCGTCTCACTCATCATCATCATCATCTGATCAAGATTCTAGGGCAATCACTACATGCTTAGAATCTGAAGTTCTTAAGGTCACTCCTCTCAGGGAGATGGCAACTGACCCAACCAGAGTCAAAAAGCTCCGGACCAGACATGCAGGAAGAGCTCAAGCTACAATCTCTGGTAACTCTTCTCTTCCTTCGTCTTCTACACCTAATAAAGAAGGATCAGTTCAAGTACACCAAGCTATTGCTAGACTGGTTTCTAGCATTCTGAGTGGCAACCAATATGTACCGGGGATTTCTATCCCTTTGAATCAATCAGAAAGTCCAAATGTGGAAGGTTCTGAAAATATAGATGTCACTAAGGATGTTGTGACACCAAAAGACAACATTCAAAAGGCTGCTGATCCACCTATCATTGATGTGGATGAAGATTACTCAGATAATGAACTGATTGCAAATGTGAACCCTAGCATTGCTAGGAGATTGATGAAAAGAAAGAGTAGTGAGACTGTTAAGCCTGATGTTAAGAAATCCAAGGCTGAAGGGTTGGCTGAGAAAATTCAGACTAAAGGGAAGAAGGCACAGGTGCAGACTGCTAGACAACCTGAAACTTCTGATTCTGAATCAGAATTTGAGGTTGACATTGACAATACTCCCATCAGAAGGAAGCTCCCCTCCAGCAAGATTGCTAGAGTGCCTGAAGTGCCAACAGACAACATCTCCTTTCATCATCCTGATAATGCAAACATGTGGAAGTATGTTTGCTTGAAGAGAATAGCCTTGGAGAGAGAACTCAACAATGATGCTTTGGAGTGCAAAGACATCATGGAGCTGATCAGGAATGCTGGGCTAATAAAGACTGTGATGAAGTTTGGCAAATGCTATGAAAATCTGGTTAAAGAGTTTGTAGTGAACTTATCCAATGATTGTGCTGATGGGAGGTCAGCTGACTTTGAGAGTGTGTTTGTTAGAGGAAGAAGGGTCAAGTTCTCTCCATCAGAAATCAACAAGTTTCTTGGAAGATCAAATAAGGACTGTCCTGACCTAGAGGCAACTGACAATGAAGTATGCTTGACCATCACTGCCAGGCAAGTAAAGTGCTGGCCATTGAAAGGGAAGTTGAATGCTAGTAAACTCAGCATGAAATTTGCCATCTTGCATAAAATAGGTGCAGCAAACTGGGTGCCTACAAATCACAAATCAACCATCTCCACAGGATTGGGGAGATTCATCTATGCTGTAGGAACCAAGACTGCCTTTGACTATGGAAGGTACATTTTTGAACAAACCTTGAAGCATGCTGGCAGTTATGCTGTCAAAGGACCAATTGCTTTTCCCTCCCTCATTTGTGGAATCATCCTTGCACAATATCCTGACATACTTGTAGCAAGAGATACAGTCTGCAAAAGAGCCCCTGCCCTTGGCCTGCACTACAAACTGTTTCAGGGATCCCATGCTCCAGACATTGTCATAACATCAGCTGAGACATCGTCTGCAAAGAGCCAGTCCAAAACATCAGATGTCATAGCTGTCTTAAAAGAAACTTGCAAAGATCTGGATGCTAGAAAAAGGACCCTAGAAGCACTAATTGCCAAGCTAGAAAAGGAAGAAGCTGAAGCAAGCATGAGGGAAGAAGATGAAGGACAGCTCAACATTGAAGAAAGTGGCTCCTCTGAGTCTGATGACAGTACTTGAAGGATGATTGCTGCTTGGTGGTGTTGCGGGTGGAGTTTGGAAGTATGTTCTGCTGTTGTCTGCTGCTGATCTCATTACTTTGTCTTGGATAACTGTATTACTTTATAAACATGTAATCTTTGGCCCATTTGTGGCTAAAGTGGGGGAGAATATTTTAATTAGTACTTAACACTATATTTTTCTGCTGTCACTTATTTCTGCTGCTATCTATCTATCTCTGATTGTTTAGGGACTTTAGCCAAAAATCTGCCAAAGGGGGAGTTTGTAGGTGTTTAGGTATTGGCTTGCATTTTTGGTAAATTCCAAGTGTATGTGTGAATGTCATGACTGATGTCATAACATTCTAGTTCAGGTTGTACTAACTCTTTAGGTACATATGCAGAAAAATATTGTAACTCAAATACTGATGGTTATAAGTGTGTATCTGAGCATGTTTGCAAAATGATCACATTTAGCTAATCAGTAGACAGGTTTTCTCAGATGTCATAACAGATGTTATGACATCCTGTTCTGAACTAGCAGGATTATAGGATTGGATAAGTCTGAGTTTTTTCAGGAAATAACTCAGTCCTTCCTAAACAGAATCCTGCGTTTTCTGAGGAGTAACCTCGCTCAATCCTAACCTGATCAACAAAGTACTGTGACCTGGTCTTTAGGTCAAAAGGAATCAACCCTAGGTTTTTGGAAACCCTAACTGAAGTTGCAGCTGCTATATATTCAACAGAGCTGCGGTTTTTGAAGTCATCCCTGCTGATTGATTAGAAGATCAAGTTTGTAATCTGTATAGATTTGTTTATTGTACTCCAAGCAATTATCATTGTGATAAGTGTCTTGGAATAGGTTTCAATTGTAAGGGTTGTGTAGCACTCAAAGCTTTGAAGCAAGAGTGTTTGAATGTTACTTGACTAAAGCTGTGAAGCAGAGTCAAGTTAGTTTTGTACATCACTCAAAGCTGTGAAGCACGAGTGATTGTGTTACTTGATTAAAAAAGCTGTGAAGCTTAATCAAGAGTGTGTTTTGAAGAGTGTCTTCATCAATTCTCAAGTCAAATTGGTTTATGTATCACTGCTGTGATTGAGGGGGAGTGAGTAGGAACTCAGGTTTAAGTTGTACTTAGATTAGAATTGCATTGGGTAGGTCTTAAGTGAAGGAGATAAACTGGTTGGTTTATTCCTGAATTAACATCTCTTATAGTGGATTCTCTCCCTGGCTTGGTAGCCCCCAGAGTAGGTGTTGTTGCACACTGAACTGGGTAAACAATTGACTGTGTTGTTTACTGCTTTTGTATTTACTGTCATATAGTAAGTCAGATACGGTGTCATAACATCGGACGTGACATTAAGTATCTGTAGCCAGAATTTTCAATTGTCTTTTCAGTTTAGTTTTCCTTTTTTATGCGTTCATTTGTAAACTGTAATTACATTCAAATGCATATGTTCAAAAGTAAACATTGGACGTTTTTTGCAAACAAAATAGGAAAGTAAAAGAAAAACAGGTAGTTTTGCACTTTTAAAGGAATATCTTTGTATTAACTCGAATAAGTAGTTTTGTACAAAGTGACGAACATCCTAGTAAGAGAATGTCGTCGTAAGAATGAAAAATAATACAAAAGAAAGACAACTATGTGAAATAATCCCATGGGGTTCCCATTCTTCTATAGCCTTCATATCTCTGAGTAACTCATCCACTTGCTGCTTTTTCTGAGGCTGATTGGATTGATTAGAACCATTCGAGTTTGACGATTGATTCCAGAGAGTGGTTGTAAGGTGATCCAACGAGACATAGTCGTATGCCTTGAAATCCCTAACTTTTGCCTGGACCGCCCTTTCGGGTTTTCAGTCCATCGGGATACCCTTTTTTGCCCAAGCCGCCTTTTCAGGTTTTCAACTTGCCGGGTGTATAGATTTTTTATTTTATTTTATCCCTTATTTTGACCGAACCCTTTTGGTTCGCCGGGATGCCCTAATTTTTGCCTAGGCCAGTAACGTAGCGGGATTTTGTTCATGCGTAATATCTTTTAACTATGTCTGCGTTTATAGGGTGCAGAAGGTCGTCGCCATCCATAGTGGTTAAGATCATTGCCCCACCAGAAAATACGTGTTTTTATCAAAAACGGTCCTTCGTATGTAGGAGTCCATTTGCCACTGGGATCACCTTGTGGCAATATGATATGCTTGATTACCAAATCACAAACCCGAGATACCTAACGTCTGATCTTCCTGTTAAAAGCTTTCATCATACGTTTTTGGTACATCTGGCCATGACAGACAGCCGTAAGCCTCCTCTCATCAATCAAGTTTAACTGGTCAAGTCGAGTTTGAATCCATTCATCTTCACTCAACCCCACATCCTTTATGATTCTCAGAGAGGGTATTTAAACTTTAATTGGTAGGACAACTTCCATGCCAAATACCAAGGAGAAAGGAGTTTCCCCGGTTGATGTGCATGTCGTGGTACGGTAATCGTGGAGAGCAAATGGTAACATCTCATGCCAGTCCTTGTAGGTCACTGTCATCTTTTGTATGATCTTCTTGATGTTTTTATTAGCGGCTTCCACAGCGCCATTCCTCTTCGGCCGGTAAGGAGAAGAGTTATGATGCTGGATCTTGAATTACGCGCATAGTGCAATGATCATAGTGTTGTTGAGATTGGTATCATTATCTATAATGATTCTTTCCAGAATACTGTACCGACATATAAGATTCTGTTTGATGAATCGGGCCACAAAGTTCTTGGTAACAGAAGAAAATGAAGTTGCCTCAACCCACTTCGTGAAGTAATCAATGGCAACCAAGATGAAGCAATGTCCATTAGAAGATGTAGATTTGATTTCTCCAATCATGTCAATGCCCCACATTGCAAATGGCCAAGGAAAAATCAGGACGTTTAGAGGAACTGGAGGCACATGCACCTTGTCATCATAGATCTGACACTTGTGGCAGGTTCGTGAGTGTTGATGACAATCTGCTTCCATGGTGGACCAATAGTATCCTGCCCGTAGGATCTTTTTAGCCATTGTTTGCCCACTCGGATGGGTGCCAAAGGTACCTTCGTATATATCAGCCATGATCTTGTCTGCCTCACTCTTGTCTATGCACCAAAGAAAAGTAGAGTCGTGGTTGCGCTTGTAGAGAACCCCACTACTGAAGAAGAACTTAGCAGAGAATCTTCTCAGGAATTTCTTGTCATTGACTGAAGCTCCCTCCGGATACTCTTGGGCTTCGAGATATCTCTTAATTTCATGGAACCAAGGTTTGGCCACTACTTCTTCGATATCAATCTCGTGAAAGTAAGCTTGTTCGTCTATCATCTCTATCGTGATATGAGGAGCCTCATTATCCCACCTGACTTTGAACATGGATGACATAGTGTCTAGCGCGTCTGCTAGTTAATTTTTCTCTCATGGAAAATGCTCAAAAGTAATTTCCTCAAAATGTGGGATTAATGTCAACACACATTCTTTGTAGGGGAATAGATTATGATGCTTCGTGTCCCATTCTACTTTGATCTAACTGATGACTAAGGTTGAATCTCCAAATACACTTAAGGAATTGATTCCCAAATCTATGGCAGCTTTGAGACCCATAATACATGCTTCATATTCCGCCATGTTATTGGTACAGTTGTGATCGCACTAAATTGCACTATGTTTCTGACTCAAATATCACATGTTTTCCTTAGTTTTTATTATCATTTTCTCGTATTATGTTCCTTTTTCCTTTGTTTTCAGGATTCTTGTCATTTCAGAGCCTTCTGTGAAGAAACGAGCCAAAACGCCAAGAAATTAGGGTTTTTCAAGATATTCTGCACTTATGGCGTTCAGCGCCGCGCCGGCTACAGGGAACGCGATGACATGGCCCACTTTCACCCAGAGACCAACTGCCACGTTCCCATGATGTGGCAGTTCCAGCCACCGCGCCCGCGACCACTGCCACCGCGCCCGCGGCCTTCACAAAAAGCTTCCCGCTCAGAAGAAGTTGAGGGGCATGCTGGTCTTTACGCATCTCAAGGATCCTCTATAAATAGTTTTCGATTTTCATTTTTTAGTTTCATCCAAGCTTAGTACAATCTTAAGCCATATACTATCAGTTTCTGTAAAGTAATAATCTCTTCACATCGGGGAGTTATTGCGGTGTAGATTGAGTTGTAATCGAGTCTTGGAGCACTTTGGTTGAAGTTCATCATACCAGCCTTACCATTCCGCAGATTTGTATCAGATTCAAGTCTCCGACTGGAGCAAGGTTCTAATTTATTGCATTTCTTTACTTATAATTGCTCTTACCATAGTCTACATGTTTTATAGACTCTAAATGCTCTTACCATAGTCTACACATTTTATAGACTCTAAATGCTCTTACCATAGTCTACACGTTTTATAGACTCGCACTTATTATGTCTGGCTAAACTATAAAGGTTTGGATGTAATGATTGTCATCATGGTCGTGTTCCAATTATCATGCTAGTGAAAATACTCTGGGGATGTTTTGCTTTTAACTTAAGTCAATTACGTTTAAATGTTTACTGGGTAAGATCGAAAGCCGTCCAAACTAATGATACGACTTGATTATTATTTAACCAAACAAAGAGAGCGAAAGCCGTTGATTGGTTAAATAGGAATCATTGACCTTTTTAGAAAACGATTTTGAAACTATTTTCGGACGCGTTTGTAGGTTTGAAATCTGACTCTTGATCAAAAGCCAAAAGTCTCTTTAAGTTAATCTTTCCAAGTAAAATTACTTTTCTGTTAAGTCAAAACTATCAATTTCTTAAAAATAGGTTTACCTCTTTAACGCGGAAGGCACCCTTTATATGTGACAATAAAGGAATTTAATTTAAAGAGTAAATTCGGTTCTTAGTAGTCAAAAGCTACAAGTTCCCGTTAAATTGATTCTTTGCTATAAATAGAAAATACTGCCCCATAAGTAGTTTCATCTACGCATGACCGGACCAATATCTGATTACATGATTTACATTCCAACCTGTCTTTTAAACTGTTATTTACCTCGCTCATTTACTTTGTTGCACTGCACTCACATCAATATTCTTGTTCACCTTAGATAAGCACCTTAGCAATAGAGTTGATAGATTGACAATTGGTCTCTGTGGTTCGATAATCTTATATATTACTTCGATAGGCTGTGCACTTGCAGTACTATATTTAGGCTATACGTTACAGACCCCATCAAGTTTTTGGCGCCGTTGCCGGGGACCAACTTCGTCAAATTTCATACCCTATTGTTATCCCGTTTAGACTAAGGCTATTCTAGCCGGTAGATGCGTAGAAATCTTAGCACCGGTAACCTAATAGATCCTTTAGTAGAACCTGAACGTTACGCTCGTGCCCGTCTTTTTATACGCAAGATAAGAAGAGCTATGGCAGAAGATCGTAACCAAAGACCACTCAAGGAATTCGCCCAACCATCTAACGAGGAACCTAGTTCTAGTATAGTAAACCCTACTATAACTACCAACAACTTTGAACTAAAGCCCTCATTATTACAATTAGTACAACAAAATCAATTCGTTGGTCTCGCTACCGAGAACCCGAATCAACATTTAAAGGTATTTATCCAGTTAGCTGACACCCTTAAGGTAAATGGAGCCACACCCGAAGCCATCCGTTTAAGACTGTTTCCTTTTTCCCTTAGAGGTAAAGCTCACGACTGGTTAGATGCCCTTCCAGCTAACTCAATAACAACTTGGGAAGACCTTAGGAGAGCTTTTCTTGTGAGATATTTTCCACCAAGCAAGACCGCTATTCTTAGGAACCTGATCACTTGTTTCACCCAAAACCAAGGCGAATCACTTTTTGATGCCTGGGAGAGATATAAAGAACTTTTAAGAGCTTGTCCGCACCATGGCCTGGAGCAATGGTTAATCATACATACCTTCTATAATGGACTCCATTACAACACAAAGATGTCCATAGACGCTGCCGCTGGCAGAGCGTTGATGAACAAACCTTACCCTGACGCTTGTGCCCTAATAGAGGACATGGCCCAAAACCACGCCCAGTGGGGATTAGAACGAGCGACAGTAGAGAAAAAGGAGAGCCATGGAGGAAAGCATGAGGTAAGTTGCATGGACATGATTAATGCCAAGATGGACGCCCTAGCTTTGAGAGTCGAGAACATGTCTCAAAACCCAACCACAGTAGCAGCAATCCAATCGGAATGCGAACTCTGTGGAACTCAAGGACATCAAACCGTTGACTGTAACCTTTTGAACGAATCTAGCTCAGACCAAGTTAACTATACCCAAGGGAACCCTTTCTCGAATACCTACAATCCTGGATGGAGGAACCACCCGAATTTCTCTTACAAAAACAATAACCCTATCCAAAATCTCGGACCTTCGAGACCTCAAGGATTCCAAACGCAAAAACAAAACCAACCTATGCAAATAGTGCCCCCAAGACCAAACCTTAAAGAAACCATAGACACCTTTATTCAGACTCAAACTCAGCAAAATAAGGAGTTTATGAACCAACACATTCACACGAACGAACTAGTTACTCAACTGGCAACCAAGTTTGACCAGATAATAACCCATACCAAAATACTTGAGACTCAGATTTCCCAAGTAGCACAAAACACCTCTGTACAAGTTGCACCTGGAGGACAATTTCCTGGACAAACTCAACCAAATCCAAAAGGCCAAGCAAATTCTATCACCTTAAGAAGTGGAACTGCTTATGAAGGGCCTAGATATCCTAACTTAAGCACATCAGAAAAACCTATGGAAGATGCTACACCTAAAGACCAGGTAGAGGAACCAGAGAAACCAGAAAAGCAATCAAAACCAGAAGTAGGGAATAACACTCAACAACCTTATAAACCACCTATTTCGTTCCCACAGAGGCTGAAAAACACCAAAGTAGAAAACCAGTACCAAAAGTTTATTAAGGTAATAGAGAAACTCCATGTAGAGATTCCTTTTACTGAAGCTATAACCCAGATACCATCATATGCTAAGTTCTTGAAAGATATTTTGACCAATAAACGGCGACTCGATGATCCCAAGCCTTTAGAATGTCATTCTATATCCGAAAATAAACTCGCCAAGAAAGATAAAGACCCTGGAAGTTTTTCTATACCTTGCATCCTAGGTAACCATATGATAGACAAAGCATTTTTAGACTTAGGAGCAAGCGTAAGTCTGATGCCTCTGGCCGTCTGTAAGAGGTTAAAATTAGGAGAACTTCAACCTACTAAGATGTCCTTACAACTAGCTGATAGATCTGTCAAATGTCCCATGGGTATTTTAGAAGACATACCTGTCAAGATTGGTCAGTTATACATTCCGACCGACTTCGTCGTAATGGATATTAAAGAAGATGAAGACATCCCAATCCTCTTAGGAAGACCATTCCTATCGACCGCCGGAGCTATAATAGATGGTAAGAAAGGGAAACTGACTTTCGAGGTAGGAGATGAAAATATTGAGTTCATTTTATCAAAGTTTCTAATGGCACCAATGATAGGAGATGCGTGTTATGCCATCGACGTCATTGACGAATGTGTAAATGAGCTCGAACAAAACGAATCTTTAATCAAATTACCATCAACCCCTATTTTAGAGGATGACGGATTTAAGAGTATCGAACCGTACATTGACGACAACCTTTTCGAATGCTTAGCTCTTACCCATGACCTTATGCCGCGTACTGAGAAACCCACTATAGAACTTAAGGAACTACCCAAGAATCTAAGATATGAGTCTTTGGATGAGGAGATGAATAGACCTGTTATAATTAGCGCCGCTCTAAACCAAATAGAAACAAATCAACTCTTAGATACCTTGCGAAAATATCCCTCAGCTTTAGGGTATAAAGTTTCAGATTTAAAAGGTATAAGCCCACCCGTATGCATGCATCGGATTATGCTAGAAGAAGATTCAAAACCCTCAAGAGAACATCAAAGAAGAATAAACCCTATCATGAGTGATGTAGTCAAGAAAGAAGTTCTTAAGTTATTAGAAGCTGGTATCATATACCAAATTTCGGATAGTGAATGGGTAAGCCCAGTCCATGTGGTACCCAAGAAAGGAGGTATCACTGTTCTGAAAAATGAGAAAGGTGAGCATGTGGCAAAACGAACAGAAGGAGGGTGGCGTATGTGTATAGATTACAGAAAGTTGAATAAGGCGACGAGAAAAGACCATTTCCCTCTCCCATTTATAGATCAGATGCTTGAACGTCTAGCAAGACACTCACATTTCTGCTATCTTGATGGGTATTCGGGGTTTTTCCAAATCCCTATTCACCCAGAGGACCAAGAAAAAACCACATTTACTTGCCCTTATGGAACATTCGCTTATAGACGAATGCCCTTTGGACTCTGTAATGCACCTGCCACTTTCCAACGTTGTATGATGTCAATTTTCGCAGACTATCTAGATGGAATTATGGAAGTATTTATGGACGATTTTTCAGTGTGTGGGTTTGATTTCAATAACTGCCTCTCAAACTTAGAGAAAATCTTAAAAAGATGTGTGGAAGTAAACCTTGTGTTGAATTGGGAAAAGTGCCACTTTATGGTAAATGAAGGGATAGTCTTGGGACACATTATTTCTGAAAGAGGTATAGAAGTCGATAAGGCCAAGATAGAAGTTATAGAAAACCTAAAACCACCTAAGACCGTTAGGGAAGTAAGAAGTTTTCTAGGACATGCCGGGTTCTACCGACGTTTCATCAAGAATTTTTCCGGAATAACAAAACCTTTAACTAACTTATTGATGAAGGATGTCGAGTTTGAATTCGACCAAAAATGTCTTGAGGCCTTTAAAGTTTTAAAGCAAGCTCTTATTTCAGCACCTATCATAAGACCACCTGATTAGACACAACCCTTTGAAATCATGTGCGATGCTAGTGATTTCGCTGTAAGAGCTGTACTAGGGCAAAGAAAAGACAAGAAACTGCATGCTATTTACTATGCTAGTAGAACACTAGACGCTGCCCAGCTAAATTATACAACCACAGAAAAGGAATTGCTAGCCGTAGTTTTTGCTATTGATAAATTTCGATCTTATTTGGTGGGAGCAAAAATAATAGTATACACAGATCATGCAGCAATCCGGTACTTGTTAAGTAAGAAAGATGCTAAGCCTAGATTGCTCAGATGGATTCTTTTACTCCAAGAATTTGACTTGGATATTAAGGATAAAAAAGGAGCTGAAAAATTAGTAGTTGATCATCTATCTAGGTTAGAACACCTTAAACCTGAACTTATACCTATAGACGATCACTCTACTTATGAAAGATTAATAGCTGGGATAAACTCAACTGAAGAAGAGACCTATGAGGAAATCTCAACCTTGAACAACATACCATGGTACGCAGATATTGTGAATTATCTGGCCGCTGATATCATACCCCCTGACTTAAGCTACCAACAGAAGAAGAAGTTTTTTAGTGATGTTAAACACTTCTTTTGGGATGAACCCCTCCTATTCAAAAGAGGAATATATAATATATTCAGACGATGTGTGCCGGAAGAAGAAGTAGGCAACGTCATTAAACATTGTCATGCTGCACCTTATGGTGGACATGCAAGCACATCTAAAACATGCGCCAAAATATTTCAAGCAGGTTTTTATTGGCCTACTGTATGGCGCGATGTCCACACTTACATTACAAAATGTGACCGATGCCAATGCACTGGGAACATCTCAAGACGTGATGAAATGCCTTTAAGCAACATCCAAGAAGTGGAAATATTTGATGTCTGGGGTATAGATTTCATGGGACCTTTTCCTTCCTCAATGGGTAACAAGTATATCCTAGTAGCTGTCGATTATGTCTCAAAGTGGATAGAAGCTGTTGCATCACCCACAAACGATACCAAGGTAGTTATCAAACTGTTTAAGAATATTATTTTTCCTAGGTTTGGAACCCCGAGGTTAGTCATAAGTGATGGAGGATCACATTTTATATCTAAGATATTTGACAAGCTTCTAAGCAAATACGGAGTAAAACATAGAGTAGCAACACCATATCACCCGCAAACCAGTGGCCAAGTAGAAGTATCGAATAGGGAGATTAAGCAGATCTTAGAGAAAACCGTATCATTATCCAGAAAAGACTGGTCTGGGAAACTTAAAGACGCCTTATGGGCTTATAGAACGGCTTATAAAACCCCTATTGGAACAACTCCTTATCAATTGGTTTATGGAAAGTCCTGTCATTTACCCTTCGAACTAGAACATAAAGCCTATTGGGCCATTAAATCCTTGAATCTAGATTACCTAAAAGCCGGAGAAAAACGTATCCTGGACATTCACAAGCTGGAAGAGCTTCGCTTGAATGCCTATGAGAATGCCATCATATATAAGGAAAGAACCAAGATGTGGCATGATAAAAAAATCATCAAGAAAGATTTCAACATTGGTGACCCTGTTCTCCTATTTAACTCAAGGTTACGACTTTTTCCTGGTAAGCTTCGTTCAAGATGGACAGGTCCATTTGAAGTGTCAAAAGTTCTAAAGTCTGGAGCAGTAGAAATCAAAAACAATTCATGCGCTCC
The DNA here is from genome assembly GCA_948472305.1 of Vicia faba. Taxonomy (NCBI): domain Eukaryota; kingdom Viridiplantae; phylum Streptophyta; class Magnoliopsida; order Fabales; family Fabaceae; genus Vicia; species Vicia faba. The sequence goes on from OX451740.1 coordinate 1,351,548,867, forward strand.
ATTTGTGGTAAATGGACAAAGACTGAAGCTATACAAAGGAGGCGATTTGCCTGTTGACTACTCTAGTCATATTCTTATAGACCCACCAATACCCACATAAAGTAAGATCTAATTGTCAAGCTAAAGACGTTAAACAAGCGCTGCATGGGAGGCAACCCATGGTTTATTCTTAATTTTATTTTATCTTATTAATTTATATATGTTTTATCTGGACTAATTTCTTGTGTTTATATTTTCAGGATGCATTACCCCGATGGTATGGTTGTGATTTTCAGGGATGAAGCACAAAAAGCCCGATTTGCTACCTTATCTGCTAGACCTATGGTACCCACTAGGTACCCCGATCAGAGCTGCATGGAGGCACTCGAGATTGAGCCAAGTATTAGGTATCTGTGCAACCAACTTGGCTGGAATTATTATGCTGATGATGTCCACAAAACCTACAGGAACCTTACTCTGGAGTTTCTTAGCTCTGTGGATTATAACCCACGGGTGGGTGAAGGAGATGAGCGAGGATGCCTAAGTTTCAGATTGTTTGGTACCGAGTATACCCTGACCATCAAAGAATTTGGGGATTTGCTTGGTTTCCAAACTGGACCGACCGCTATCACTGAGTTTCCATTGAGTTACTATATGGACAGAGATATTGATAAATTTTGGCAGGACATTACTGATAGAGCCAGCCTTGACCCCTCTACCCAACTGTCCAGGAAGATCCATAACCCGGCTTTCCGATACTTCGAGATGATTCTGTGCCACACTTTCTTTGGGAGGAGTTACTGTGACCACTTAGTCACCGCTGAGGAGATCCTTTTCCTATACTGTGCCAGTCAGTCCAGACCTATAGCTAGTGGAGGTTTTCTGATAGAGAGCCTCGAGCAGACTGCTCGATCCACTGTAGGACTCATTCATTCCGGAGGGAATGTGACACAGATAGCTTCTGCTTTGGGTTTGGACAGTATGATAGCACAGCTGACCCCATACTGTGGATATACTTTCCTGGATTTAGACTTTTGCATGGATCGTGGGATCATGAGGAGGGCCTCTTTCCACCCATATCAGTACAGATTGCTCATCGATGACCAGACAGTTTACACCTTCACACTCCCAGACCCTCAGATGACTTGTGTTTCCAACCCTGCTAATTGGAACTATTCTGTAGAAGGTTGGGGTGAGATATCAGAGTACACTCCAGAATACACTCCTGCTTCCGAAGATCCTACTCCTGAATACACTCCTGCTCCCGAGGACTCTACTCCAGATCACACATCCCGACCCGAGGTTACACACACTACTGTTCTTACTAATAACCTCAGCTTGCAGGAACCTGATATTCGCACTCTGTTGACTGCTATGCGCACTGAGATAGCCACTCTCCGCAATAAGGTGGATGACCTTCATTTACAGTTGGAACTGAATGATGTTACCTTTGCTGGTGAGTTAGATGAATTAGCTCACGAGGTGGAAGAGATTCGACGCCAGCTGACTGAGCTACGTGGCCCAGACACTCCTGCAGAGCATCCTCCCAGTTGGCGATAGATCTGTGTTATTCACAAGATCTCTAGTTCCAATATTATTAGTATTATGTTGATTTCCTTTTCAGACTCATTTTTATTTGCATTATCTGTTTCCTGCATTATTAATAACTATTTTGGTGACCCGATGTCCGTACCTATATATATATATGCATATGTATTTTTTTTCTCTATATATATCTTTCATTTACTAATGTTTTTGTTTTTCTGGTCACCATAATGAAAATTTTGATATAAAAATAAATAAATATACATGTATATATGTATTCACATACATATATGCACGTTCGTAAGAAAACTAGGTACACCTCCAAAAATTGAAGCTAATGGCAAGGAAGGAAAAGCCCAATGGAAAGGAAGCAAGACCGGCCCAACTTGGCTCGCCCTGACCGCGCCCGCGGTGATCCCTGCCGCGCCCGCGGTGACGTAACGGTCACCTAACGGCTAGTGGCTCGGTTTTCCCCCCATTTTGCCTCTTTTTCCACTTCCAATCCCATTTTCTTCCATTCTTAAACCCCCATAACTTCCTTTATTATCCATACCTACCCCATTACATTTATTCCCATCATAAATATTCATCAACCACCATTTTTCTTCACTACCTATAAATACCCCCACTATTTCATTTTCTTCCTCACACCTTCACTACTTCTACATCCCATTCTTTCTCTTTATATTCATCCACAAGAAAATCCTATGGAGTATCACGGCTACATTTTGCAAGATGGCCAACCCGGAGAAAGACAACAAAAGCGGCTTGAGAAATTGCTGACAACACCAATACACTCTACCAGGTATATCAATGAAAACTGTCTATATTCATTAGGTATATACCATAGTGTATTTTTCCTTCTCGACAAACTAGGCATGCATGATATTTTTGCTACTCAAGCACCAACCTACCCTAGGCTGCCGTTCGAATTTTTGAGTTCATTAATTTATAACGTCTCTCCTAACACTGCTAGCACCGTAGGTGGAGTAAAATTTAGAATGTTTAATGTTGAATATGACTACTCCACCGACGGTCTAGCTGCCATGTTAGGATGGCCTTATGGGGATGGTGCCGTTTGTGAAGCACCTTTAGACACGGATTGGGCATTTGAAGCATTTTGGGCCAGAATTACTAAACAAAATGCAACATCTTTTGATGGCCTACTTGCTTCTCATATCCACAATCCTGCCCTTCGTGTTTTTAGATTTCTTTTAGCATCCACCATCTTTGCTCGGGAAAACCCAAACAAGGTGAATGCTAAAGAATTAATTATCATGCAGAGCTGCCTCACAGACACCAAAGTTAATCCAGTCCCATTTATGATTGCCCACATGCACCATGTTTTAAGAAAAGGTGGGCCGATTTCCTTTGGTGGACTGATTACTACTATTGCCCGTGCCATAGGATTGGATACAGAACTTGCCACCCTTGAGCCACTTCCTCCTCGTATTGCAAATCTTAAATTTCTAAGGGATATGCGTTTATGCAAGACGAGGAGGGAAGGTGGTTACTTCCTCATGGTTGGAGGTGCCGCTGTACCCAGTGTTGTTATTCCTTGCACCCATCGTACTGATATCAGATTTGAGCGTAACTAGACCTACGATCTCAACGCTCCTGCTTTTATTGGTCCGTTGCCCCCAAATCTACCTTTAAATGAGGGTAACAACACTGATGATGAGTACGATTTCCGTACGGAAGAACCACCCCACTTTTCACCACCACACACGACACCATCTACGTCTAACCCACATGCAGGTACCGCTCCTAGTTTCCATGTCACTGAGGACATGTGGCGTGAGCATATGGCCCGAGAGGCCCAGAGGGACACCCTCCTTGCTACTTTGCAGCAACAGGCGACCGATAACATGACCTTCATGCAAGCATCCCAACAGCAAAATGCTAGCTCTCTGCGCACTATTATGGAAAGTCAGCTGGCTTTCCAGAGAGAACAACACCTTAACCAGACCACATACGCTCGTCACTTCCAATTGATGGAGGCAACCCAAGGCACCCTCATTGGTAGGACCCAAGAGCTACAAGCGGCAAATGCCGCCTTGACAGAGAGAATGGAGCAGCTAGTTTTGGATCGAGAGAGCCGCCGTCGCAGCCGTAGCCGCCGTTCCGGTCGTACCAACCAGGATGGTGAAGGTCCTAGTGGCCCCCACTAGCGTTTTCAGGTACCTCCTCCTACCTTATTTTGGAACATTGAGGACAATGTCCGATTTAAGTGTGGGAGGAGCATTTATCGCTTTTATTTCCCGTTCTTCCTGCTTTTATTTCCCTTCCGCATTTTTTCCTTTTAGGTATGTTATATTCGTAGTTAATAAAATGCATGTGATAGGCGAGTCTTTCTGCGTAGTATACCCTTTCATTTCCCCCACTTTTTAGCCTTACAAAATTTTTACAAAATCTTTTTCAAAGAATTGTGGTTGTTTTTAAGGATTTGGGCTATGAGACAGGTCCTAGATAGGGTCTATTTCTTGGGCACTCACTTTTTGAAAAATTCGTTATCGTTTTAACACCGTAAGCCTTTTTGAACATTTAGATTAGATCCTTTCTTCCCAATATGCTATGATTTTGAATAAAACTGTACAAATAGGTCTTCAAGTAGTTTATCTTAGCAGTCAGCTCCAGCCTAAGCATGCTCTACGTGTAGGATCGATGAATATAAGTGGATGATCTCTATTTTGCCTTAAAAGTTTATAAAATAAAGTATGAATACGACTACGAGTTGGGTGATCCTCACAAAGATTACTCAACTCAAGAAAGTTGTAAGCACTAATAAAAACAAAGAAAAAATATATATAAGGCACATCCGTTGTAGTTGGTCCAGAGGTATCTGGTGCTGGACTTGGTAGGGTGGACTACGGTCCGATCCCCCGCAACTGCAAATGGGTAAAATAAAAAGGGGTTAAACCAACTCTTGTACCAGAATCCCATCACTTGAGATTAGAATCACTAACCGGTCACTACACCATGAGTATGTACGGATAACGGGCTTAATGTGATTGCGCCTGAATGAAAAAGGACCTCGTACAAAAAGAAGTCTTAGCATAGTAAGGATATTAGGATCGATCTGTCTACTTATGAGGTTCTTGTCCGCATTTCTGCGAGTAGTGTAATTACGATACCCTTGGTTCAGATAGTTAGTGCCTGACAACACACCCTTACTCGAACTTAGAAGCCCTCTTTGCCCAAAATCTGTATACACCATAATTTTCTTTCATCTACTTCTAAGAGTTGTTGCTTGAGGACAAGCAAAGGTCTAAGCGTGGGAGGATTTGATCGCACTAAATCGAACTATGTTTCTGACTCAAATATCACATGTTTTCCTTAGTTTTTATTATCATTTTCTCGTATTATGTTCCTTTTTCCTTTGTTTTCAGGATTCTTGTCATTTTAGAGCCTTCTGTGAAGAAACGAGCCAAAACGCCAAGAAATTAGGGTTTTTCAAGATATTCTGCACTTATGGCGTTCAGCGCCGCGCCGGCTACAAGGAACGCGATGACATGGCCCACTTTCACCCAGAGACCAACTGCCACGTTCCCATGATGTGGCAGTTCCAGCCACCGCGCCCGCGGCCACTGCCACCGCGCCCGCGGCCTTCACAAAAAGCTTCCCGCTCAGAAGAAGTTGAGGGGCATGCTGGTCTTTACGCATCTCAAGGATCCTCTATAAATAGTTTTCGATTTTCATTTTTTAGTTTCATCCAAGCTTAGTACAATCTTAAGCCATATACTATCAGTTTCTATAAAGTAATAATCTCTTCACATCGGGGAGTTATTGCGGTGTAGATTGAGTTGTAATCGAGTCTTGGAGCACTTTGGTTGAAGTTCATCATACCAGCCTTACCATTCCGCAGATTTGTATCAGATTCAAGTCTCCGACTGGAGCAAGGTTCTAATTTATTGCATTTCTTTACTTATAATTGCTCTTACCATAGTCTACACGTTTTATAGACTCTAAATGCTCTTACCATAGTCTACACGTTTTATAGACTCTAAATGCTATTACCATAGTCTACACGTTTTATAGACTCGCACTTATTATGTCTGGCTAAACTATAAAGGTTTGGATGTAATGATTGTCATCATGGTCGTGTTCCAATTATCATGCTAGTGAAAATACTCTGGGGATGTTTTGCTTTTAACTTAAGTCAATTATGTTTAAATGTTTACTGGGTAAGATCGAAAGCCGTCCAAACTAATGATACGACTTGATTATTATTTAACCAAACAAAGAGAGCGAAAGCCGTTGATTGGTTAAATAGGAATCATTGACCTTTTTAGAAAACGATTTTGAAACTATTTTCGGACGCGTTTGTAGGTTTGAAATCTGACTCTTGGTCAAAAGCCAAAAGTCTCTTTAAGTTAATCTTTCCAAGTAAAATTACTTTTCTGTTAAGTCAAAACTATCAATTTCTTAAAAATAGGTTTACCTCTTTAACGCGGAAGGCACCCTTTATATGTGACAATAAAGGAATTTAATTTAAAGAGTAAATTCGGTTCTTAGTAGTCAAAAGCTACAAGTTCCCGTTAAATTGATTCGTTGCTATCAATAGAAAATACTGCCCCATAAGTAGTTTCATCTACGCATGACCGGACCAATATCTGATTACATGATTTACATTCCAACCTGTCTTTTAAACTGTTATTTACCTCGCTCATTTACTTTGTTGCACTGCACTCACATCAATATTCTTGTTCACCTTAGATAAGCACCTTAGCAATAGAGTTGATAGATTGACAATTGGTCTCTGTGGTTCGATAATCTTATATATTACTTCGATAGGCTGTGCACTTGCAGTACTATATTTAGGCTATACGTTACAAACCCCATCAAGTTGAAACACAACCTAGCAGTGAAGGGGGTATGACAGCCTTCAGGGGATATGATTACAGTGCCAATTCTATTGCCGAGTGTGTTGGAAGCTTCGTAAAAAACCATGGTCCATCGGGATCCTTTTTCAGGTCCGTCAGATGGTCTGAGTTCTTCACAATTGTTTACCAACATGATGTCTCCGTTTGGGAATTTGAATTTCATGGACTGATAGTCATCCACAACCTGATGAGCAAGGTGGTCAGCTAGCACACTTCCCTTTATTGATTTTTGGGTATTGTATTGAATGTTGTATTCAGTCAGGATCATCTGCCATCTTGCTATTCTTCCCGAGAGGGCGGATTTCTTGAATATGTATTTAATTGGATCCATCCTGGCTATTAATAAGGTAGTCTGAGTCAGCATGTACTATCTTAGCCGACGAGCAGCCCATTCCAGAGCGCAACAAGTTTTCTCGAGCAGTGAATATCTGGTCTCTCAGTCGATAAACTTTTTTTCTCAGGTAGTATATTGCATGCTCTTATCGGCCAGACTCGTCATGCTTCCCCAGCACACACCCCATTGAGTTTTCCAAGACTGTCAGATACATGATCAAAGGTCTTCCCTCAACTGGAGGCATTAAAATGGGAGGCTCTTGAAGGTACTCTTTGATCCTATCGAAGGCAGCCTGGCATTTTTCGTTCCATTCCACCAATTGATATTTCTTCAGTAATTTGAAGATTAGTTCACAAGTAGCGGTTAGATGGGAAATGAACCGGGCGATGTAGTTTAGCTGTCCTAAGAATCCCCTAAATTCCTTCTCAGTGTAAGGAGTAGGCATTTATTGTATTGCTTTTACATTTGCAGGGTCCACTTCGATACCTTTTCCGCTGACAACAAAGCCTAAGAGTTTACCGGACCTTACTCCAAAAGTGCATCTATTCGGATTCAGCCTTAGTTTGTATCTCTCCAGTCTTTCAAACAATTTCTGTAGATGGACCAGGTGTTCCTATTCAGTCTGAGATCTGGATATCATGTCGTCCACGTAGACCTTTATCTCGTGATGGATCATGTCGTGAAACAGAGCTACCATGGCATGTTGATAGGTTTCCCCAGCGTTCTTCAACCCAAATAGCATAACTTTGTAACAGAATGTGCCCCACTGCGTGACGAAGGTCATTTTCTCCATGTCTTCAGGTGCCATTTTGATCTAGTTGTATCTGGAGAAACCGCCCATGAAGGAAAATACTTTATGTTGTGCGGTGTTGTCAACCAGAATATCAATGTGGGGAAGCGGGAATTCATCCTTGGGGCTTACCCTACTCAAGTCTTTATAGTCCACAGACATACATACCTTATTGTCCTTTTTAGGCACTGGAACAACATTGGCGACCCATTGTGGATAGGAGGTGACAACTAAGAATCCCGCATTGAACTGTTTCATGACTTCAGTCTTGATTTTCTCTGACATTTCTGGATTCATGTGACAGACCTTTTGTTTTACCGGAGGGCAATCTTCTTTTGTCGGCAGACGATAGACCATGATATCAGTGTCGAGTCCTGGCATGTCTTCATACAACCAGGCAAAGACCTCAACATAGTGATGTAGTAACTGAGTTAAGCGCTTCTTGACACTAGGCTCCAGGTTGGCACCTATCTTGACTTCTTTCTTGTCCTCTTCAGTGCCTAAGTTAACTGTTTCCACTGGCTCTTCGTGGGGCTGTATAGTCCTTTCTTCCTGTTATAATAACCTGGCCAATTCCCCTGGTACCTCACAATCTTCCTCACCTTTGTCTTCGGCTTGGTAGATCGTATTTTCAAAGTCATGATAGGCCATAGCAGAATCATTACCCATGGGATCCTGAGTGGATATGGATCTGCATTTTGATATGTGAGTGTGTGTAAGAGCATAGCTATTTTTGAAAAATAAAAAGGTAGGAAAAGAAGAACAAAAAGCATAAAATTTGCATGCAAAAACGTCCATGATTTATTGATGACATATGAAGATGAATTAACAACCCTCATAAATGGACCGTTGTGCCTAGGGTAAGACACAAGGTCTTAAAGTCTAAATTGTTTAATTATTACAAGCCTAACAAGAGAATTAAAAGACAATTACTCTTGAATAAAAGTAATAGAAACAAATTCTTTGGCTTCCCAATTGTTGAGTCCTCAGATGACGGTTGGAAAAATCCACTCATCCATATCGCAGCTGCCGTCGCTGTCTTCCACTGTGTTGACTCCCTGATTGCTGATACGCAAAGGTGGCCCCCCAACACGAGTTTGTCGAACAACTCTTTGTGCCTCCGAAGTAAAACCCAAACCAAATTTGTTGGATTTTTAGGGAATATCTGGAAGTTGACCCCAGATAGTGCATCCACATTTTTCGATCACTGCTCTAGCATCCTTCAAAGAGGTCATTTTCAATGTCGGTCTGGTAACTTTTGGAGTCTTGTTAGTAGTCTTGGCTGCCGCAACTGTTTGCGGGACCTCCTTGAAATGCTGACATGGAGTTTCAATGAACTCACCATCCATTTCCACGTACCTGAAAGAGTTCAGGTGGCTAACCATATATTCCTCCTCCCCATAGACAGTGATGATTTTTCCCTTGATTGGGTATTTCAACATCTGATGTAAGGTAGAAGTGACGGCACCAACGCCATGAATCCAGTGTCGACCCAATAGACAGGAATAGGAAGGGCGGATATCCATCACATAGAAAGTTGAATCAAAAGTCTAAGTTCCAACTTTTATAAGGATGTCAACTTCTCCGTGCAATGTCCTCTTAGAACCATCAAAGGCCCTCACCACAATGTTGCTAGGATTTAAAGTGAGTCCCTCGCAGTCTAGCCGGTCAAGAGCATTTTTGGGAAAAACATTCAGCAATGATCCCGTATCCACCAGTACGTGGGCTAGCGTAGTGCCCCTGCACTCAATGGAAACATGCAAGACATCATTGTGTTTCCTTCCTTTGGGAGTTAAGTCAGCATCAGAAAAGCCCAATCCGTTATCAGCAGTTAGACTGGCCACACAATTCTCAAATTGGTCAATAGGAGTCTCTTGGGGCACGTGGGCAGTCTTTAGAAACTTTACCAAGGCTTTGGCGTGGGCCTCAGAACACAAAATTAAGGCCAACATTGATATTTTCGAGGGGGTCTGCCCCAACTGTTCTACGACATTGTAGTCACTTTTCTTGATTATCTTTAATATCTCCTCCATCTCTTTACTGGAAGCTTCAAGAATGACCTCTGGATTTGTCTTCTTCTGGACAAGCTCAGATAATACCTCTTCGCCCCTTGTCTTGGCAGTAGGGATAATAGTAGGATTATCAATAGGAGTATCACTAGGAGTGCTGGTAGGAGCCGTAGCAGGAACAATTACAGGAGTAGTAATGGTATTTGGAGAGACCTCAGGGGAGAAGATTCTTCCACTTCTTGTTATCTTACTGGTCCCTACGATATTGACGACATCAGGATCAGTGTCTTTCTAAACTTTTTCTTGGATAGCCAACAAATCTTGCTTGACGCCATAGTAATAGACGTCAGCCCCATAGTTCCAAGGAACAAATTTATTTGAAGAATATGGTATTAGCCTTGGCATGGTGATGATTAGGGGAGCAGACTTTGGAACAAATGTAATCTTAACTGGTCTTTTGGTGGAGACTTTGGGAGTATTGTCGGAGATGGTGATTATTGAGACATCTTTACTGGAATTTCTGATAAGTGGAACTTTTTCAAACATGATTTCTTTGTTAGCCATCAAACGCTGGACGCAAATCTTCAGTAACAAACAACCATTGGGTAAAGACATGCATAAGTGACAACTTTCATCACAACCTGAAATAGACCGGATCGCAATAGATTATATTTAATGGTCAAAAGAGGAGTGGTTAAATCATTCACGGAGGAAACAGAAAACTCATCATCAACAACATTGACACCTTGACCATATTTGGGCATTGGCGCCGTTATCACATTGGGCGTTTCTGGGGGATCAAACTCAATCTCTTTCGCCTCGATAAGGTCTTGTATATTATTATTTAAGGCCCAACAATCATTTGTATCATGCTCAGGGCTTTCATAATGATAGGCACATCGAGCACTCGAGTTGTATCGAGGTGAAGCTGTATTGGGATTCTTGGGAGCTTCCTTTAGGGTCACCAGATTGTAATTCAAAAGGTGTGACAGAACATGGGATAAGGTCATGTTAATTCGGGTGATTCGTCTCATGGGCGCTTCTGGCATGCGTTGATAATTTTGCTGCTGATTTGATGCTGGATTGGAAATCATAACAACCCCTACCATCGAGCGACGTTCATTTTGTTTTGATTCTTATGGTCGTATGCAACACTGACCTCCTTCTTTTAGATAAAGGGTTTCTTCATTATGCTCGAGGATACATCTCTTTTAATTTTTCCACTTTTTATACCGGCTTCTACCCATTGATCGGTCATGATTAATTCAGTAAATACAGCCGAGGAGCTTCCGACCAAATGGTCGAAGAATGGTCCAGATAACGTGCCTAAGAACATATCCACCAATTCTGTCAGATAGAGGGGGTTTGACTCTTCCCGCGAGATCTCGCCATTTTTTGGCATAACTTTTGAAACCTTCACCAGCACCCATAGATATGCCTTACAATTGTGTTCGAGTTGGAGCTAAGTCAGCATTATACCGGTATTGCTTGTAGGAAGCGGCGGCCAAATATTCCCAGTTGCGAATATTGGTCCCTTCCAACTGATAGAACCAATCCAACTGCGTCCCTGACAAGCTTTCTTGAAATAAATGCACCCATAGGTTCCTATCCACAGTATGGGGTTGAATTTTCCTGACATATGACCTTAAATGCAGCTTTGGACAAGACACACCGTCATATTTAGTGAAAGTGGGGACCTTGAATTTCTGTGGGATGAAAAACCCTGAGATAAGTCATAGCTCTTCAAAATCCAATTCGGGTACCCTCTAGATCTCCATAGCATTGAGGCGATCCTCCAACTGCTTGTATTTATCGTCAGCTAGAGGATACTGCTCTTTAGAGTAATCAACCTCTTCCTCTTCTTCAGACTCTGGCTGGTCATTTACTTCCTTGTTTTTCCCTTCTTGATTGTCTCCTTCACCTGATGAGGTTGCGTAATCTAGAGTTTGTCTGGCTGGTCCTTTGAACCTTCTTCCCGGATTCAAAACACCGACTGAATTCTTCACTTTCTTCTTCTTCTCTTTAATCAACAAAGTTTTCAAATCCTCTTGTCCTTTTTCCAGGTTCAAGAACATCTGTTGGAATTGAGCGTTATGCGCTTGGAGATCCTTTACTGTCTATTTAATATCCATCTCACCGAAATAAACAATAGAAAGATAAGGAGACTTGTTGTAAGAAACCTATTTGTGTTATGATGAATTAATATGCATATGAAAATGATTTCAAGGAGATTAGAGATTTAAATTTGCTTTAGACAAAAAATGACACACGTTGCATTAATAAATCCAAGTTTGAGTACATCACGCCTCTTTGGGCTTATAATGAAAGAAATAAAAATAAAATAACACCTAAGAAAAAAAGGTTGAACACATCTTCTTTGGCGCGATGTAGGCGTTTAGACTCCTCTCTTCATGAAGCTGCTTGGTGAGTTCCAGAACTTTCTTCTCACTGGCGTAGAATTGGGCTTCGAAAGTGTCTCGTTCTTCCTTTAGCTGAATCCAATTCTTTTGCAAGTCTTCGAGAGAGGTAGGCATGTTAGGATGAAGGACAGTATACGGGACATATTCTTCAATCACAGGCTCTATGATGACAGGGAGGACGGAGGGGTATGGCATTGCGAGACTCTGAGTCCGAGCCCGCACCCACCTAAGGTAAGGCTTAAGGGGAATGGAATTCTTGTGTCCCAATGTCCTACTATCCACCTTGTTTACCATCCTCCAAGCTCTTATAAACCTCTGATGGTAGCCTTGATCGTCGCTTTCGTAGTCGAACACCAAACCTTAGATGAGCATCTCACGAGGACCATCTCTTTGGTCATACCCAAACTATCGCAAAGCTAAGCAAGGGTTATAAGTGATACCTCCTCTAATGCCAAGTAGGGGGACATTAGGGAATTCCCAACAACGGGTCGATGATAGTAATATCCTCCAAAGATCGAGAACACCAATGGATATCCGAATGTCTGAGTGACATCAGCCTATTGGACCATCTCAAGCTTTTCTCGTTCTTCACAATGAATCAGGGAAGATGCGAAACAAACCATTTAACCAACAGAGGAGTACAACACATGAGGGTTCCTCTTCTCTTCATAGTGTGAGAGTGGAGAGAATGCAAGATATCTCCAAACAAAGTAGGCACTGGATTATGAGATAAAAAGATTTTGACAGTATTTACATCTATAAGTTGGTCAGGATTTGGAAATAGTACCGACCCATAGATGACAAGAGCCATAATTTATTAGAAAGCTTGTAAATCTAGATTGTTCCAATAGTCTTGAGCTTTTTCCAATAAGAATCTGGCTAAGAACCCTTTAACACCCCTTCTTGTTTCCCAATTAGCCATGACGTCGGATTGTTGCAAGTGTAAAGCTTGGGAAACCTCTTCAGGGCTCAGATCCCTTTCAGTACCGTTGAAAGGTAGTTGATCAAGAATAGGAATTCCCAAGAGTTGAGAAATTTCTTCCATAGTTGGTACAAGCTGGTAATCAGGGAAGGTAAGGTAATGGTGTAAAGGGTCAAAGAACTAGAAAAGCACCTTCATCATATCCTCATCAAAGCTTGAGGTAACCAAGTTGAGAAGCTGTTCATGTCTTTTGGTGAACAGAGAATTCTCAGGGACCCTTGATGCTAACTCTTTGAGTTGAGAAGGTACTCGTACAAAGTTTACTTGGATTGTGTTCCTTCGAGTGGGAGTCATATCCTACAAAACAGAGCAAAGATGAATCTCAAAATCCTTGAAATGGTTAGTCTAAAATGATATGGCATGATGTCATGATGTTACGTACAAGCATATGCACAAGTTAAATCAAACAAGTTCTAAGTTTAGACTTTTATAGAGTTTGTAGGTAAGTACCCTCTTAAAGTTTGGTTGGCTCAACCTGTCCTAGTAATAGTAACCGGGTTCTAGGGGATCTCAATATCACTGATCTTTCTTCATCGGGCATTGTTTCAGCGCAAGCCTCTTTAATAACGACCGAAATATCCCGAAAGTCTGATCTCAATGAGCGTAGTATCGAGTATCAACCAACTTCGGACTACACCATAGCCGACTACCTAACTACTTCTTAATGGCCAAGTTATTCAAGTAAGGTTCTAAAGTCAGTTAGTGCTTTATGACATAACACAGCGGCTCCGTATTCTCCTTGACTACTCAAGGGCTACCGATACTAAAAAATGTGTCACACTAACATAGCTATTGCTTAGAACATGTCGGTATACCCTGCACAGTTTCCACAACTTTATTGCTACTTACCTAAAAAAGGTGCCCCAGATCCGGGTAGAGGATCAAAACAAGCCCAAAGAAGGAACCATAATATAAAGCAAAAAAATCAAACAATTAAAATCAATTAAAGGTGATCTATCCCTAAGGTAACCCGACTTTTAAGAAAGTCCCCAGTAGAGTCTTCAGTTCGGTAACACGGTGGGAGAACTGACTTGGGTGTTTTGCGTTTAATTGCAATTGTTGCGGTTAGCAAGAGTCGCCACTGACTTTTCTTTTATCCAATAAGGAAAGGTTGAAAAGAACACGAAAGACCTTTCAAGATTATTTCTTGAGTTCGGGGGGTAGGTTATGAAAAGGGAAGGTGTTAACACCCTTTTCATCTGAAGTTATCTACAGGCTCTTAGTTGCTTACTAGATCACTTGCTTTTTTGTTTGAAAATGTGTTTGGTGGTGTGGGTTTTGAAAGTATTTTGAAAAGGAATGTCCTTGTAATGGTTCTCATCTCTATAAGAACGCATACAAAGTGTTTTGTCTTTTGAAAAATGCTTCAAAGTGAAAGTGTGGGTGTATAAAAATGTTTTTGTTGTGAGCAAGCGATCAACTAGGAGAAACCTACCTACTCAAAATTTCTTAAATGTTATTTTCCTCCTCCTTTAGATGTTGTTATCTCACCATTGTTTTGGTAAGAAACCCCATCGTTGGATGTGAAGGGACGAATGCGGGAAGTTTTGAATAGTCATTGAAGGAAATTTATGGGACGTTTTAGCAATGTCGTTTAGGGACTAGATCGTTTACCAAAGGCAACATTAAGGGTCATCGAGGGACTACAATATTTTATCGAGGGTCTTTGCTAAAACGCCCATATTTGAGGGACATGACTATTTTCCGAAAGGCAACAAAGCGGAATTACCCTAAGGGTGCAAGTGTGAACAGTGTGTTTAATTTACATGCATTTAGTCTTGATTAGGGTTATCTATTTGTTAATTTTATGTCTTTCCATACAAACCCTAATTACTATCATTTATATTTGAAAGCGATAAATTATGGAAATGTAAAGTCCTACGCTATTACATCATTTATGGATGGGGGTACAAATTTACAAATGGGGGCTACAAGAATTTTAAATCCTAATTATCTATTACAACAATATTGAATTGTAGAATACAAGAAAAGGAAAGGATTTTTTTTAAAAATGATTTTTTGTCTTAAAAAATTAAAAGGAAAATAATTATTTAATAAAAGAAAATATTTTTGATGTCTTTTTATAAAAATAGTTCTAATGCTAAAAATGATAAAAATAAGAGAGAGAAAAGGAAAAATAATGAGAAATAGGATCAGCATGTTGCTGGAAGCAAAATAAAGGGGACCATAAGTTCTGATGCCAAGTGCCTTGTGGTTTAGAAAGAAACGTCAGAGGAAATTAGAAGTTCTAGGTTGATGCACATTGAGGTCCTGAAAGAAATGTTAGAGGGAAAAAACAGAAGTTCTGGGTTGCCACGCGCTGAAGTTCTGAGTGTTAAAACAGTGAGAAAGTCCTGGGAGTTCTGTGTGTGTTAAAAAAGAAAGGAGAACTCAGAAGTTCTGTGTGTTAATACAGTAAGACAACCTAGAAATTCTGGTGCTGTGTCATAACAATGTGAAAACCTAGAAGTTCTGGTGTGTTTAAATCGTGAGGAGAACTCATAAGTTCTGTGTTGTGCTAAAACAATGGGAAAGAAAACCTAGAAGTTTCATGTTACACTTGACCTTCTTCCTTATATTAGTAAAAATATCTGCAAATTATTCAGTTCTTAACAACAACAAATCAAAAAGATAAAAGCACAATAGTTTATAGAAGTTCTAATCCTAATTCTGAGCCTAGCTTTATTCAAGGAGTTCTGATCCACAGTTTTTCTACTTATGCAATGATATGGACAACATCAACACTATGATATTTACATATTTAATGATGTTATGAATGAAAAATTCAAAGTCAGAAAGACATACCTTGAATCTGAAGCTGGGTTTGGGACTTGAGCTGCTGCCTTCAAATGTTCTGGGGTTAGCAAGGAATGGAACAAAACTTTATGTTCTTCGATTTATAGGGAAGAACAAAGGTTTGGTTTGGTTTGGGAATTCTGGGTTTACAAATGTTTGAATGTTTTATTTATTTATTTTTTGTGTGTTTGATCACTCTCTCCTCCCAAAAGCCAGCCCCTTGAATGTGTGATGGAGCAACTTATTTATAGATGGGTTTGTTGTGGTTTTGGGAGGAAAACAAATGGGATTTTAAACCTTTTTGGCATACTATTCCATTTCTTTTTAAAGACAACTTTTGTATGCTAATTTGGTGTAATTATGGGGTTTGAGAAAAATGCAGGCGTGGACTGGATCAACATCAATTTGGAGCATTGTGGAAACTAGATGCAGGACTGTGCCATAGCAGTGCAACAAACTATTCAAACGAGGTTTTAGGGCTTGGTGATGTTCTGATCGAAGAATGGAAAGACCATAATGAGATTCAAAGGGTGATGCCCTGATTGGAGCGTGGAACGTAGTCTCCATATGCTAAAGAGTCATGTTCTGAACAAAGAACACAACTTCCATATGTTATGATTGAAGCATCATGTTCTGACTCATGTTTGCAAATTCTTATTGCACTTGTGTGAAGGCTGGCCCAAAAGTTCTAAAGTATCATATTCTCTTAACATTTAGAAAATTTTCTAAGTGTTTAGAAATTTGATTTCAAAGAAATTTCTGACTTCTGAGTTTTTGATGAACCAATTTCATGTTCTGATGAAATATGATTGTTGATCCTAACGTCAAAGTTTGATTTTTCAGTGTGCTTTTGACAATTTTGCCCTTGTGAAAGACTTTGTTAGAAAACTGTAATCTGAGACTTGAAACTTGACAGAAGCAAACCTGGGGGTCTAAGATGATCCTTTGAGAAATGAGAGGGAAAATTTTGGGGTACAACAATAGGGATTCATCATCTATCAACAACATAATATACTACATCAATTAGACAACATTTACGGGTCATTATTCATCACTAATTTATCAATTCTCCATCAAACAATATCGAATTACCATCTATGAAACCTAAGGCAAACCATACCGTTATCTACCACTTAAATCAAATATAATAATCAGATAAACACCCCTTACCTTATTGCTTCGAGTGATTAATTACGTTCTTCGTTCCTCTTAAGATGACTCTTTCCAAAGCCTTCGTGCCTTAGCCTCTCTTCTCCAACTTTCACGATTTATTGTGAGAATAACAACTATCTCTTCTCTGTTATCATAAAGGACCCCTAATATCTTCCTCAATTGCCCTCACTTAGTCAACCTCTATTTACCACCACGTCCTCACTCTTCCTACTAATTACCAACATACCACTCTAATTAAAATAACCCTTTAAATAATTATTCCTATTATTATATTTTCAATAATAATCCAAATAATTACTAAATAATTATTTAACCATTCTAATACTTCTAATCATCATAATTCACATCATGCACAACCTCATACCAGCACATCACACATATAATCATATAAAATATCAATTATTCATAAATATTCCTTATAATTCATTAAATAAATAACTTCTAAAAATTGGGGTGTTGCAATTCTCCCTCACTTAAAGAATTTTCGTCCTCGAAAATTACCTGAAGAAAACAGAGTCGGATACGACTCATTCATCTGATCCTCATGCTCCCAAGTCAAACTTTCACCGGATGATCCACCCCACAACAACTTTACTAAGACAATATCCTTACCTATCAATTGCTTCACTTCACGACCTTCTATTCTCAATGGTAATGCTTCAACAGCCAGGTTATCTCTCACATGTACATCATCCATCTGAATTACATGTGAGGGATCTAGAATATACTTTCTCAACTGAAATACATGAAACACATCATGAAGATTCGCAAGTGATGGAGGTAAATTAATCCTATAGGCAACCTCACCTATCTTCTCATATATCTGATATGGACCAACGAAATGCGGCATAAGCTTCCTTGATTTCAGAGCCCTACCAACACCTGTTACCGAAGTAACTCTCAAAAACACATGATCATCTTTCTGAAATTCCAAGGAATTCCTTCTCTTATCATGATAGCTTTTCTGACGACTCTGAGAAGCCTTCATCCTCTCTTGGATCATCTTAATCTTCTTAGTTGTTTCTCGCACAATCTCAGGTCTGAGTATAACACTCTTGCCCGAATCATACCAACACAATGGAGTTCTACACCTCCTACCATACAATGCTTCGTATGATGCCATTCCAATACTTGAATGGAAACTATTGTTGTATGTAAATTCAATCAATGACAAGTTACTATCCCAAGATCCTCCTTTTTCTAGCACACAAGCCCTCAGCAAATCCTCTAAAGACTGGATAGTCCTCTCTGTTTGACCGTCCGTCTGCGGATGATATGCGGAACACAACTTCAACTTGGTACCGAAAGCATTCTGAAAACCTGTCCAGAATTTCGATGTAAGCCTTGGGTCTCTATCAGACACGATACTCAAAGGTATCCCCTGTAACTTTACAATCTCATTAACATACATCTTATCCAACTTTTCTATAGGATGATTGATCTTCATCGGCAAGAAATGAGCCGAATTAGTCAACCTATCCACTACTACCCAAATTGAATCCTCACCTCTAACAGTCTTCGGTAACCCCGACATGAAATCCATAGAAAAACTGACCTATTTCCACTCTGGAATACTCAAAGGTTGCATAAGACCTGTAGGCTTATGATGTTGAATCTTCAACTTCTGGCAAGTCAAGCAAGCATACACAAACTTAGCAATTTCTTTCTTCATACCTGTCCACTAAAACATTTTCTTTAAATCCTGATACATTTTCATAGCACCTGGATGAATACTCAAATCGCTTATATGCCCTTCCTAAAGAATTATCTTATTAAGTTCTGGAATATCAGGAACATGTACTTTATCACCAATTCTCACCATACCATTCTCATCCACTCGAAATTTACCTCTGCTGCCTTGGTTAATCAATGTTATTCGATCCACCAAACTCAAATCAGACTTCTGACCTTCTCAGATCTCTTCAAGTATCCCACTAGTCAGTTTCAACATTCCCACCTTCACACTGTTGATGTCTCTTCGCATACCAAGCTCATATCTCTAAACTGTTCGATCATCTCTAACTCTCGAACCATAAGCATTGACATATGCAAAGATTTCCTACTCAAAGCATCATCTACTACATTTGCTTTACCAGGATGGTAACTCAAATCAAAATCATAATCCTCCAACAATTCAAGCCATCTTCTCTGCCTCATGTTTAACTCCTTTTGATCAAATAAGTATTTTAAACTCTTATGATCACTGAACACTTCAAATTTAGAGTCAAAAAGATAATGTCTCCAAATTTTTAGCACGAACACCACAACCGCCAATTCTAAGTCATGCGCAGGATAGTTCCTCTTATGAACTTTTACCTGTCTAGAAGAATAAGCAACAACTTGTCCATCTTGCATTAGAACACCACCAAGACCCATCTTAGAAGCATCACAATAAACTACAAAGGATTCATTCGGATTCGATAAAATCAACATCGGAGCAGTCATCAATCTCTTTTTCCGTTCTACAAAAATTTCTTCGCATGCAACATTCCACACGTAAACTTGGCCCTTTAGAGTCATCTGAGTCATTAGTAACGCCAACTTAGAAAATCCCTCAATGAATCTTAGGTAGTAACTTTCTAACCTAAGAAATATCTAAATCTTAATTGTAGATTTTAGTGTCTCCCACCGCAACACTGCATCAACCTTAGAAGTATCTATCAAAATTCCACCACTAGAAATCACATGGCCAAGAGAACTCACTTCTTTCAACCAAAATTCACACTTCGACAGTTTTGCATACAACCTCAAGTCTCCAAATTGTTCAATAAGTCTCAACTCTTTCAGTCACTTATCCATTAGGTTCACCCAAAATGATGAAAAAACATTCCCTTGATGGAACGTTAAACACTTAAAGACCATTAAACTAGTAAGACAAGTATATCACATCCTACATGATCCCGTCTACTATCAATAAGAGATCAAGGGTGATCAGTTCCTCAATTTGTCAATAGGTATCTGACAACCATGATAGCGCATAAACCATCATTACTAAAATAGAATAATGTTTCTTTAAAACTTATACTCAAAGTTACATAAAGCACCATGTTCTTATTAATCTTCACCATTCTAATCATTCTTACTCGACATAAGTTGTATCTCCATGCGCTCCTCTAATATCTCCATATTCTCCCTAATAGCAAACATCTCATTCCTTCAATTCATTCATTTACAACATATCATACTTGACCTTGTCATAAACAAGTTACGACAATAACTAGTTAAGCCTAAGAAGAGTCTAGTCTCAGTAACCAACTTTGGAGTCTCTCAATGTAGAACCATACATGGTTTGGATGGATCTATATATACCATCATTCAAAATAACATGCTCAAGTAAATTCTTCTCCTTATACCAGGATCTACACCTTGACAACTTAGCATAAAGTTTCTTCCCTTTCAACATTATAATTCACAACATTCGATATTCCCTTATTCTGACTTAGATTAACTCATAATGTCCTTAACAAACACCGCAATAAACTAATCCAAATATTCGTAATGCCTACACAAGTTCTAAAATATGTCCTCTAACTATCCTCACCCTTCATTTGAATCTGAAGGTAACCCTTCTCAATTCGATTATACTATAGACATATTCGCCTAACAGTTGGTCCATCAAATCGTCAATCCCTTGAAGTGGATAATTAATCTCACCCATTACCTTACTCAATTGTCGATAATCCACACACGACCTCATTCAACTATTGTCACAAACATGCAATCCTCTAAGCCTTATATCATAAGGGTTATCCTACTAGCTTAGCAGATAAAAACATTAGTTCTCTATTGTCACCAAACTCAGATCCACGCTCTGGAGGCAAGTCGCGAATATCTTTAGGAAAAACTTTAGGAATCACACAACACTGGCATATCACTAGCCGTCACATTGCTCTCTATTATTAGAGAAGAAGACATCAATAATACATGATCGTTCTCCCTAAAAGACAATCCCAACTTGACTGGCAGAGAGAAATCACGAATCCATACTCTCTTCAGTTTCGAGAAACAACATAGCCCAACAACACTTGCACTCTTGCAATTCAGCAGTATATTGCACCAACTCACACACCTGAAACATCTCAGATAAGCAAAAGCTTCTCCCACACTTGTTTCAAACCAAGCCCTATAGACAAACAGTTAGAAAATCATATACATCCTATTCATAGGATCGATTCCCACTTGGAACCAGAGCAAATCATAGACATCCCAAATCCACACAATGGGATTGAGACCAAATCACTGGACCAACATCCTAAATCATTAAAACAGAACAAAGTTGTCCAATGAATGCATGATGCACAACAAAAATATAAACGACCACAACTAGTCATACACATCATCATTCATGTATTCACCAACATCATCATATAAACCTCATCATATGTACTCATCTAAGCAAAGCATCATAATCATATCATCATATAAAACATAATCGTCATATTAACAACATATCAACATCATACTTCATTACTGTGATACAGTGGGATAACTGACTTGAGGGTTTTGCATTTTATCGCAAATATTGCGGTTAGCAAGAGTCGCCACCGATTTTTCTTTTATCCAAAAGGAAAGGTGAAAAAGCACAGGAAATACCTTTGAGATTTTTTTTGAGTTCGGGGGGGTAGATTATGAAAAGGGAAGGTATTAGCACCCTTTTCATCCATGGTTTTCCGTGGGCTCTTAGTTACTGGCTTAGATCACTTGCTTTTTGTTTGAAATTGTGCTTTGTGTGGTTTTTGAAAGTATTTTGTAAAAGAGGCCATTCGTTTAGGCAATCTTTGTAACGATTCTCATTCGTAAGAATGTATACAAAGATGTTTGTCTTTTTTTTTGAAAATGTTTTCAATGTTTGTTTGGAAATGTGTTTGTTTGTTTTAAAAATGGCAAGGATAGTTGTTTGAAATTATAGCAAGTAACTAGAAGCAATCTACCTACTCAAATGTCTCTCTTGTATATTTTCTATTCCTTTGACATTGTTGTCTTACCATTGATTTGGTAAACAACCCTATCTTTGGATGTAAATGGGACGGGCGTGGGTCATCGTATAACCATGATTAGAAATGTTGCAAAGTATCTTAGCATTTTGAGGGACCAAGATCATTTTGTAAGACAACTTTTGAATAGCGTCATCGAGGGACTATGATCTTATATTTGTTTGTTTTGCCAAGATACTTCGCATGCGTAATATGGCCATTTTTATTTAGGCAACCAAGTGGAGAAACCCTAAGGATGCTTGTGTGCAAGTGTATCATTTTCATGCTTTGGTTTTGTCTTGTATTTAGGGTTTTCTATTTTGCTTTGTTTCGATCTTATCATACAAACCCTAATTACTAATCATGGCATATAAAGCGATAAATTGCGTAATGTAAATATTACTAAGCTATTACAACAATTTTATGGGAGGGGGGAATACAAATTTGAATGGAGATTTGCAAAAATATAAACCTAAATAAATTATTACAACCAAATCGAATTTGTATGAATTAGAATAAATACAATATTTAAAAATGCAATACAATGTATATGTAAGAAAAGATTTTTTTTTGTTTTGTTTTTATGTAAAAGAAATTTTCATCTAAACCTAAAAAATGTAAGGAAAAGAAATTAATTTTTAAAAGGGGTTTAACCCTAATTTCTATTTTAAAAGAAAATGAAGTTCACATGTATTATTTTTCATGTATTTTTTATATCAAGATAATAAATAATATTGTATAAAAAAGATAAAGTTTTTTACATATGCAAAATAAATATTTATGAGTATGGAATGAAAAAGGGAATAACTAAATTAATCTAAATATATTTTTATTATATTATACAAGTTTATTAAGAAATATATGATATATATTAAAAATAAAATATATTTTATGTGAAAAATAAACTAAAATAAAATAAAAATGCAATATTATGAAATTTACATTTTTTAGAATTTTTTCTGCATCAAAGAAAATGTTTAATATATTAAAAATGAAAATAAAACAAATAATATAAAAAATTGGCAAGGGGGTGATGTAGCAAAACTGGAAGCAATGTTAGCAAAAAAGTCATGGCCCAAAAGACCAAGCCCAAACCTGCAAAAATAGCAAAATGGAAAGGAGAAAAATATGAAAATCACAAAAGTAGCGCCCAGGTTCGAACCCATGACATGGGTCTCACCAACGCGCTACTTTGCCACTGGGGTGGCTATACATCCATTGTCTTAATGGAAGCAAAAATAAGATAACATGTAACAAGTCCTTGCCCTGTACTTCATCTTCTTCCTCAAGCTTGGCCAGACATCCTGTAACTCTCTCATACTTCCATGAAAATGAAAACTCATAACATGAAAGTTATAGTATTTGAACTCACGATTCCAACCATATAAGTTATGTGAACTAACAATCAAAGGTCAGAAAGAATTTTAACAGCCCTAATTTTAAACCTAATATTTTCAGAAACTTCAAGTTCCAAATTCTCTCAACTCAAGTAAAATCAATGCAAGAGAAAGATATGTACATCTTCGTTGTAATGAGGACTACATTATTTATTCACAAGTCGTGGCCAATGGTTGCATGTACAAGGAGATAGAGTTTAAGATTTTACCTCCTTCAGTTGAAATCATGGATGGAACGGGAGTGAGTTTGATGGAGGCTTGATGCTTGCTTGAGCTTCCATGAACTTCCCTGAATGTATTCCAACCCTTGCCTTGCTCTGAAAGTACCTGAAACTCCTTGGCCAAGTCAAACTGCAAGCTTTGAAAGCAACAATGGCAGATGATGGAAAAGTGATTACAGAACAGGGATAAAGGTCTGGATTGGTTTGATATCAAGTAGGTAAGATGTTTTGATGATCATGAAAGGAAACACACGAGCCAAATATGAGATTGGTGTCCTTATGCCAAAACTGCAAGTTTGGATAGTTTTTTGGTGTTTTTGTGCTTGGGAGTGTTTCAGGCCTTGACTAATCGTGTGCTAAGTTGTATTATGTTTGTATATTAGTATGGAATTGGTTTCATGTCAATCCTCCAACAATTGTGCCAGTTCTAGCCTTTTTGCCACTTTTATTGCATTTGAAGTAAAGTGAAGGGACAATGCTTTCCATGCTTGTACTTGCTTTCTTAGGGTTGGTATCAGCTTGTAAAAATTTCTTTAGACCTGTGAGACTTGTGTGTACAATGGAGACAGGTGCAATGCTCAAGAACTGGAAAGTGGCAAAAGTTGTGCTTTTCCAAAATGGCAATGGTCACTTTTTGCCATAAATGGAATTACCACTTGGATAATGGCTCGATGGCATGGATTAAAGCTTTGTCAACTGAGTAAGCATTAAATTAAGGAGTGAGGAATAAGTTTGGGACCTGTAAAGCATGGATTAGGCAACATAGGTACTGATTACAACTTTGTTCTTCACGAAATGGCTTGGACTAAAAGTGAGAAAATGCCAACTTCATCTCTTCGATTCTCCCTATTAAAAAATGATCTTGAGGATTTCATGGACATTTTGGAAATCTTGAAATATGATCTATAACTCATATTTGAAATGCATTTTGAGATACCTCTTGGAACTAGATGAAAAATTGCCATGAAGTTGGGTCCAAAACCTGCCCAAATTATGGCAAAATTTCACTAAGTTATTTAGTTCATGACCATGTATTCATAAATTTATATCTTGAGATCCAAGAATATTTAGGGAAAAGTTTGTGAATAAAAGTTGTATATTTCATGGAGGTCTACAACTTTCATGTTGGGAACTTTATTTGAATCATTATGCATCATAGTGAAAAAGTGGCCTAAAGTTGAGAAAAAGTAAGAAGTTTTCTATACTTAGAAAATTTTCTAAGTTACGAAAAATTTCAAATTCAAACCCTAATCTTAAAACTTGGATTTCTTGATGAACAAGTTTCACATTTTGACATGTTTTTATGAATTGTGACCCTTGGCACTTGATTTTGACCAAAATATCAAAGTTTGACTTTTAGTGTACAATTGACTTTTGATCAGTTTACTGCAAATTTCATCTGTCAATCCAATGAAATTGAAATGATTTGAGCCATGTAATAAGGTCAAGATGATGCAATTAAATCCTTGAAATCATGCTTCAAATCAATTGGTCATTTGCTAGGTCAAAAATCAGAAATTGCCCTTCCTCAGTCAAAACCCTAATTTTGACCATTTTGCCCTTTTGGTGATTTGATGAAATTTCTTGAGGAATTATGGTCCAAACTTGATCAAATGATACACATGAGTCTAGGATGTTGATGTGGATAAAAAATTATGAAGTTTGACTGTAAATTGGCCATGGTTGACTTTTTCCCCAATACAACTGATTTTTAGGTCAACTGTCCAATTGACTGATCAAAAATGTGGTTCAAGGCTTGAAACTTGTCATGAGTAATCTTAGGGGCTCATAATGATGTTTGAAAGTCACATGAAGCATTGATAGTCCAAAAATCCTTGTGAAAACTCAAACCCTAATTTTGGGCTATCAGTGCAAGATGAGATGTCTTGAGCTGACCAAACCCTAATCCAGTCTTGAGTCAAAGAGATCTTGTGAGAAAAGTCTTGATAAATGAGAGGGAAACTTTTGGGGTACAACAATTAACATAAAACATCACAGCAATTCAACACGGGGAAACTAATTCTATCCTTACTTGGGTACTATAATTATCTTTCTTATTCTTTATTTTACTCCTTATAAAAATAGTTCATCGCGTTAGCTATCCAACACTTTGAATGGCACATAAAATAGAGTCCGGAAACTCAAGTTACGGCCTTTTGAAAAATCTGTAAAAAATTGGATTGCTTGAGTCGATGCATGCCCCCTTTGAGTTGATGCATATGTATTCTGTCTGCCCCGGGTGAGCTCAATTCGACCCAATGAGTCGACGCATACTGAGTCTTGAACCTGCATGAGTCGATGCATGACCTCTTTGAGTCGACGCATGCTATTTTGTGCTGAATTTTTCTGCGATTTCACTACCTTATAGGTCCTAAACAACATTGAATCACCATTTATGAAACCTAAGGCAGACCCTATCTCTATCTACCACTTAAATCAAATATAATAATCAGATAAACACCCCTTAACTTATTGCTCCGAGTGATTGATTACGTTCTTCGTGCCTCTTACAATGATTCTCTCCAAAGCCTTCGTGACCTAGCCTCTCTTCTCCAACTTCACGATTGATTGTGAGAATAACAACTATCTCTTCTCTGTTATCACAAAGGGCCCCTAATATCTTCCTCAATTGCCCTAACTTAGTCAACCTCTATTTACCATCACGTCCTCACTCTTCCTACTAATTACCAATACACCACTCTAATTAAAATAACCTTTTAAATAATTATTCCTATTATTATATTCTCAATAACAATCTAAATAATTACTAAATAATTATTTAACCATTCTAATACTTCTAACCATCATAATTTACATCATGGACAACCTCATACCAGCACATCACACATATAATCATATAAAATATCAGTTATTCGTAAATACTCCTAATAATTCATTAAATAAATATCTTCTAAAAATTGGGGTGTTACAACTCGCGTGGGTTTTAATATTTTGATATAAAATATTAAAATAAATTATATGTTGAGAAAATTATTTTTTAAGCGTGTGATTCAAAGATATAACTTAATATAAATAAACAATATTATTTTTTTAAATAAGTTTTAAATAATCAATTATTTATAATAATAAATAATATATAATATTATAATTATTATATATATATATATATATATATATATATATATATATATATATATATATATATATATATATATATATATATATATATATATATATATATATATATATATATATATATATATATATATATATATATATATATATATATATATATATATATATATATATATATATATATATATATATATATATATATATATATATATATATATATATATATATATAGATAGAAAAATAAATAAATATATAAATGAAATTATATATAAAAATAAATAAATAACAAGAAATTTGTTGGGGGTGCAATTTTATCATGGGTAGTAAAACTAGAGGGTGCTATTAGGAAGGGCCTGAATTTAGATTATGAGTTCATGCCCAAAAGGCCAGGGGGCGCAATTTTAAACATGTTAGTAGTAATTAAAAAGAAGGGAGGTTTAGTTATCTATGGGCCATGCATAACACATTAAGTGACAAGAGAATTCACTTGGATAACGTACGGTCGCGCATAGGGACTTACCATGGGCATGCACATCATGAGTCAGCTGATTAAGATCAGGCCGTTATGATTTTAGGAGTATGGTCGTTATGGTGGGGATACACGCATTGGATAATAAACTTAATATATTTTCTAAAAATTAAAACAGAACGGTATGTTACATTCCTCTTTATCTCCGCGTCTCTCTTCTCTCACCGAAAACACCAAACCCTAAAAATAAATTGCCACTGTTTCCAGATCTCTTCTCCGTAAAAGCGGATCGAGGTCTCGTTCTTCTTCAACAAAACATTTCACCGTAAAAGTATTTTTTGTGTATTTTTTCTTTCGCTCCGCCCTTTCATACTCTGTAGTTGCTCTGATTTTTAGGAATTTAGGATTAACAATTTATGAATTTTAGTTAATTTGTTTTTATCGATTTATGAATTTTTTTTCAAATGTAATTGATTAGGGTTTGCGATTAGGCATGTATTTTAAATTGTGTCTGTAAAAATAAATACATTATTGAATTCTGTTTTCTACAATTGAATGTTGTTTCCAGATTTGTTAAAATTTGTTTGTGTTTAAAGTTTTTTCGGATTTTGTTCATTAATGCTTAGAACAACATCTTTTTTACTTCACGCACATCTTTAATCTCTACAGTACCCTTTGGTGAAAGATGTTATTAAGATCTTGATGTTTGTATCGCAGGCGTAGGCGTAGGCGTGGACGTAGTACGTGGACGTTGGCGCGGATATTGACATAGTCGCAAACATAGGCGTGAGCATAGAGATAGGCATGGACGTGGATGCAGGCGTGGATATTCCTTCAATGTTTTTCTAACCAAAATGCTTTTCGATGTTATTATTGAATTCTTTATTGGTGTGTCAATTCCCCAACATGATTTCAAACAATATTCACAAAAAACAAAAAAAAAATAATTATAGTATTTTGCAAACAAGTCAAAAAAGAAAGAAACGCAATCGAAATATTTGAAAAAACTTCAACGTTTTTTCATTGATAAATATGCCTATGAATAGGCAAGTGTACAAGATGCAATCCCTAGAAAGAGGTAATTACATAAAGTTTTGATAAGAGGCTGTAAATGGCAATGAAAATGATGATTGCTACTGCTATTTTCCTCAATATTCCTTTGATAGCTCCAATCTTCTTTGCTTTTGAGTCGGACGATTTATAAAAATCCCTTCCTTCGTGGTTCGTAGTCGTGGTTCTTAGATTATAATATTTTTATTCTTTATTTCTTTGAATGAAATCCCTGATTTTTTCCTGGATCACCCTTTCAGGTTTTCAATCCACCGGGATAATTTTTTGGTGTATGTCCCTAATTTTTTCCTGGATCGCCCTTTTAGGGTTTTCAATCCACCAGGATGCTCCTTTTTGCCTAAGTCTCCTTTTTAGGGGTCGAGCTTAGCGAGATTTCTTATACACAGTATTTTTTTACCGCGTATGTATTTGCTGGATGTGGTAATTCTTCCCCATCCATTGTAGTGAGGATAAGACCACCACAGAAGAATGTCTTCTTTACAACAAATGGACCCTCGTAGTTGGATGTCCATTTTCCATATGAATCAAGATGAGGTAACGAGATCTTTTTCAGTACTAGATCCCCTTATTTGAATGTGCAAGGACATACTTTCTTGTCGAAGGCTTTCTTCATCCGTTTCTGATATAATTGACCTTGGCACACAAATGTCAAACGTTTCTCTTCAATGAGGTTGAGCTGATCAAGTCGTGTTTGAACCCATTCGGCTTCTTCGAGCTTTGTTTCCATTAGCACTCGAAGTACTGCCTCCATTCCGTATACTAGTGAAAAAGGAGTTGCACCTGTTGACGTGCGTATAGAAGTATGATAGCCATGTAAAGCAAAGGGAAGCATTTCATGCCAATCTTCGTATGTCTTCACCATCTTCTGAATGATTTTCTTGATATTCTTATTTACAGCATCGACGGCCCCGTTCATCTTGGGTCGATATGGTAAGGAATTATGATGCTCGATTTTGAAATCGTCACATAATTCTTTCATCATTTTGTTATTCAGATTGGACCCGTTATCAGTTATGATCTTGTTCGGAACTCCATATCTGCAAATGAGATTTTTATTGATGAAACGAGTGACCACTTGGCTTTTCACGTTTGCGTATGATGTTGCCTCTACCCATTCGGTGAAGTAATCGATGTCGACTAGTATAAATCGGTGTCTGTTAGATGCCTTTGGTTCGATCATACCAATCATATTAATTCCCCATATTGAGAACGACCAAGGAGAGCTCATGACATTCAGAGGAGTAGGTGGTACATTCATTTTATCGGCATAGATTTGGCATTTGTGATAGGTTTTTGTATAATGATAGAAATCTGCTTCCATTGTTAACTAGTAATACCCTGCCCGTAGAATTTTTCTCACCATAGCATGCTCATTTGTATGGGTTTCGAAGGTGCCTTCGTGGATTTCCCTCATAAGCGTATCCGCTTCTTGTTTATCCACACACCTGAGTAGCACCATATCGTAATTTCTTTTTTTACAGTATGTTACCACTCAGAAATAATTTTGATGCTAGCCTTCACATAGTTCGTTTGTCGATGATAGAGGAATTTCCAGGGTATTCTTGTTTTTCAAGATATCTCTTGATGTCGTAGAACCAAGGCTTGTTATCCGGTCCTTCTTCAATAACGAGACAATGTGCTAGCTCTTCAAAATGTATGATAGTTATGCGCGGCTTGTGGTTTGGCCAAGTTACCTTAAACTTAGCTGACAAAGTTTCTAGAGCATCTGCCATTTGATTTTCTTCTCGTGGGATGTGGTTGAAAGTAATTTCGGTAAATTCCACAGCTAGCTTTAAGACATGATCCCGATATGGAATCTAGTTTGGGTGTTTAGTGTCCCATTCACCTTTGACTCGGCATATCACTAATGCAGAGTATCTGAATACTAATTCATTTGAAGCTCCGTCTAACATGAGTGTCCAACGTGCCCCTGGTTGAGGTCCTTCATCGGGTCCTGGTATTTCGTAGTCGTCAATAGCCATAACATATTCATCCGGGTAGTCAAATTTCATGGGCTGATACTCTGGAAATGGATGTTGGCTAGATGATTAGCTAGATGATTAGATAATACACTACCTTTGATACCATTTGGGTAACATATAGTATGTCATACTCCGATAATAAGATCTGCCATCGAGCAATCCTCCTTGCGAGAGCTGGTTTCTTGAACACATCTTTTAAAGGATCCATCCTTGCTATTAGCCACGTGGTATGTGTTAACATGTATTGCCTTAATCTTTAAGTGGCCCAATCCAGTGCACAATAAGCTTTCTCGAGGAGCGAATACCTGGTTTCGCAGTTGTGATACAGTGGGAGAACTAACTTGGGTGTTTTGCGTTTGATTGCAAATGTTGTGGTTAGCAAGAGTCGCCACCTACTTTTCTTTTATCCAAAAGGAAAGGTGAAAAAGCACGAGAAAGACCTTTGAGATTATTTCTTGAGTTCGGGGGGTAGATTATGAAAAGGGAAGGTATTAGTATTCTTTTCATCCATGGTTTTCCATGGGCTCTTAGTTACTTGCTAGATCACTTGCTTTTGTTTGAAATTATGCATTGTGTGGTTTTTAAAGTATTTTGTAAAGAGGCCATTGTTTAGGCAATCTTTTTAATGATTCTCGTTCGTAAGAATGTATACAAAGATGTTGATCTTTTAAAAATGTTTTCAATTTTTGTAAGAGGTTTTGAAAGTGTAGGTGTTTGTTTTTGAAAATATCAAGGATGTTTTGTTTGAAATTGAGCAAGTAATTAGGAGCATTCTACCTACTCAAAAGTATTTCATGTTCATTTTCTTTTTCCTTTGACATTGTTATCTTACCATTGATTTGGAAAGTAACCCTATCTTTGGATGTAAACGGGACAGGCGTGGGTCATCGTATAACCATGATTAGCAATGTTGTAAGTTATCTTAGCATTCTCTTCTAGGGACTAAGATCATTTGAAAGGCAACATAGATAGCGTCGTCGAGGGACTATGATCTTATACCTTGCTTGTTTTTGCTAAGATACCTCGCATGCGTAATATGGGCATTTTGTAAAGGAAACCAACTGGATTTAACCTAAGGGTGCTTGTGTGCAAGTGTATTGTTTTCATGCTTTATTTTGTCTTGAATTAGGGTTTTCTAAGTATTGGTTTTAGTCTTTCCATACAAATCCTAATTACTAGCATATTATATATAAAGCGATAAATTGCGGAATTTAAAGTTACTATGCTATTATAATACTTGTGGGAGGGGGTGTACAAATTGTAAATGGGGATTGCAAGAAAATAAACATAATTAATCTATTACAACGATATTGAATTGGTACAAGAATTGAATAAATAAATGTACAAAAATAGATAAATATGCAAGAATGTAAATGCAAAGAAAATAGATATTTGTTTGATTTTTCATGAGAAAAGGGGTTTTGATTTTAACCTAATTAAGTAAAGGAAAATAATTAATTAAAAGTAAAACCTAAATTGACTAAGAAAATATTTTAAATAAAACACTAAATCTATTAATTGATTAACAATAAATTAAGTTTATAAGAAAAGTTTTTTTTGGTATTTTGTCTTGAAAAATAAATTATAGTGTTATAAAATATTTTTGGTCTTTTTTTGTTTCAAAGTAATATATTTTAATGGGTGTAAAAGAAAATAACTAAAACCTATTTTTTAATTAAATTTACAAAGATAATTAGTAAAATAAATAAAGTATGATTAATAAAATAATTTTTTGTGTTAGAAAAATAAATAAACTATGTCAGAATGTAAATCTAGTATTTTTTATATTTTTTTTTGATTTTTTAGTATTAGAAAAATAATTAGAAAAATAAATAAAATGAAAATAAGAAAAGAAAATAAGACTGGGCCAGGGGTGCGAATAGCCTGCATGGGGGGTTAGCAAGCAAAAAAAAACAAGGCCCAAGGAGGCCCAACACCTGCCAAAAAAGAAGTCAGAATGCAAAACAATGTAAAAAATTAAAAGAGTACCACTGGGGCTGAAACCCAGGTCCCGAAGGTTACAGGCGCGCGCTTCTACCACTGGGGTGACTATACATCCGTTAACATAAGCAAAACAATAATTATATGATACAAAACGCGCCCTGATTTACACTTCATCTTCAACCTCCAGCCATACCAACTGTAACTTGTTCATTTCTCAACCATTTGCAACAAAGTAAACATGAAACTTGTGTAAAATTTTACCACGATTCCAGAAATACAAACAACTTTAACTAATTCTCAAGTATGAACATGAATTTTGAATGGTACCAAATTCTGACCAAATTTTTTTCAGGATGTTCAGATTCAAAATTCTAACTACTCAAGCAATATAAATGAAATCTAAAGACATGGTTAGCTTCATAACAATGATGTCTACATTTTTCCTTCATAAATTAAACATTAATAATGCTTGTATGAAGAGTTCAAAGTTGAGATAACTTACCTCAAAACTGGAAATCGTGTTCTGCAAATGAGTACTTCTCAAGATGTTGTGATGATCAGAATAGCTCCACTGAGGTCCCAGGAAGCTAATGCAATGATTAGCTTGGTTGGAGACTGGCTGAAATGGCCTGGAGAAGTCAAGATGCAGACTCTGTTTTTTGGTTATAGAGGTTATGGTAAATGGTGTTACAGTTGTGTAGTAAGGGTTTGGATAGCCTCTATACGAGTTATAGGATCTTTGTGATTGATTAAAAGTAAAAACACACGAGTGGATTGTGTATTTGAAGTTCAAGGTCAAAAATGACAAGTAATGGAGGTTTTTGGCGCCAGTTCTGATTTTAGAGTGTTTGATGGCTTAAGCATTCATGTCTTTGTGGCAAATGGTTTGTGTGTGTATAATAAAAAGAGTTTGAGAGCTTTGGACAATCAGAAGTACAAGTCTCAAGCTAATTGTTAGGTTACTTGATTTTGAAGAAAAGTGAGAAAATCAAGTTTCAAAGTTTGTACCAACAATGTAGAGTGGTTGAATCACTTTTATCACATTTCTTTTGACTTTTTAGATGAAGTGTGATCAGAGGGAACATGTGAGAGGCTCAAGAATTGACTTTGTGCAAAAAATCCACTTTTCCAAAATGGCAATGTTGCCTTTCTTCCTAAAATGGTATTAAACATGGGTAATGCATTAAATGCTTGGATTAAAGCTTCTAACAGTTGTGTAGACATTTAATTATGGAGTGAAATTCAAGTTAGAATCCTGCAAAGTAGGATTTTTACAGCATGCTTGAATATTGGATCAAGTGTTCATCACAAAATTGACTTGTAATATAAGAATGAAACCCTAACTTCATGGCTTCGATTCTCTTAGCTCAAATGTGATCTCAATGAGTTCTTAGACATTTTGGAAAGCTTGCAATATTCTTTACAACCCATCTTTGAATTTAATTTGAAGATTCCCATTGGAACTATATGAAAAAGTGCCATGAAGTTGGGTCAAAATCCTGACCAAATTAGGGCAAAATTTCACTAAGTGTTTTGTTTCATGACCATGTATTCTTAAAATTATAAATTGAGATCCAAGCACTTTTAGAAGGAGTTGTGTGAAGAAAATTTGTAGATTTCATGGATATCTACAACTTTCATGTTGGAAGTTTCTTTTGAATCAGCTTGCATCATGGTGAAAATATTTCTCAAAGTTATGAAAAAATAAGAAATTTCCAACACTTAGAAAAATTTCTAAGTTTAGAAATTTTAACTTTTCAAAATGAAATATTGAATTTTGGATTTCTTGATGAATAAGTTTCATATTTTGACATGTTTTGATGAATTGTGATCTTTGACATTTGATTTTGACCAAAAAGTTGAAGTTTGACTTTTAGTATATAGTTGACTTTTGATGAGTTGACTACAAAATTCATTTGTCAATCCATTGGAATTGAGCAATGTTTTGAGCCATGTCATTAGGTCAAAATGAGGCAATTAGACTCTTTAAATCATGCTTTAAACAAATTAATCATTTGCTAGGTGAAAAATCAGAAATTTCCCTTTCCTAATCAAAACCCTAATTTTGACCATTTTGCCCTTTTGATGATTTGACCTAATTTCTTGAGGAATTATCGTCCAAACTTGATCAAATGATACATATGAGTTTATAATGTTGATGTGGATAAAAAATTATGAATTTTGATTGTAAATTGTCCATAGTTGACTTTTTCCCAAATACAACTAATTTTTAGGTCAACTGCTCAATTGATTGAGCAAAGGTGTGATCCAGAGCTTGAAACTTGACATGAGTGGTCTTGAGGGTCCATAATTATCCATGAATGTCATATGAAGCATTGAAAGTTCAAAAATCCTTGTGCAATCTTAAACCCTAATTTTGGTCATCAGTGCTTAAGGAGGTGCCTTGAGCTGATCAACCCTAGTGCAGTCTTGAGCCAAAGGAGATCTTGTGAGAAAATTCTTGATAAGTGAGAGGGCAAATTTTGGGGTACAACAGCTGCCCCTGTTCGATCTTCTTAAGCCTGAAGAGTTAGATTTGCGAGTTTTTTCCATTCGTGACTCGGAGGTGGAAGATGACTGGACATTAGAGTGCCCAGAAATTTGCACTCGGGAATGTGATGGTTGATGGTGTAGGGAATGGGCTTAAAGATTCCATTTGGAGAGATGATGGAAAGTTGTTGGATATGGGATTGTAGATGCAATCCAGAAATGATTTGTTGAATCATATCTGTAAGCTGAAATTGAATGAGTACCAGAATGGCGTCCGTGTCTAGAGCGTATCTGACCGGTATCTAAAAACTGAATCTGAATGAGTATCAGAATGGAATCCGTGTCTGGAGCGTATTTGAACTATATTTGAAGGCTGAATCTAAATGAGTATCAGAATGGCATCCGTGTCTGGAGCGTATCTGAAAGCTGAATCTGAATGAGTATCAGAATGATATCCGTGTCTAGAGCGTATCTGAACTTTATCTGAAAGTTGAATCTGAATGAGTATCAGAATGGCATTCGTGTCTGGAGCGTATCTGAACTGTATCTGAAATTTGAATATGAATGAGTATCAGAATGGCATCCGTGTCTGGAGCGTATCTGAACTGTATTTGAAATCTGAATCTGAATGAGTATCAGAATGACATCCGTGTCTGGAGCGTATCTGAACTGTATTTGAAATCTGAATCTGAATGAGTATCAGAATGACATCCGTGTCTGGAGCATATCTTAACTGTATCTGAAATCTGAATCTGAATGAGTATCAGAATGGCATCCGTGTCTGGAGCGTATCTGAACTGTATCTGAATGGGTATCAGAATGGCATCCGTGTCTAGAGCGTATCTGAACTGTATCTGAAATTTGAATCTGAATGAGTATCAGAATGGCATCCGTGTCTAGAGCGTATCTGAACTGTATCTGAAATCTGAATTTGAATGGGTATCATAATGGAATTTGTGTCTGGAGCGTATCTGAACTGTATCTTAAATCTGAATCTGAATGAGTATCAGAATGGCATCTGTGTCTGGACCGTATCTGAACTGTATCTGAAATCTGAATCTGAATGAGTATCAGAATGGCATCTGTGTCTGGAGCGTATCTAAACTGTATCCAAATCTTTGAACATTGTTAATGGTAGCTGTTGATTAACCTTATCCTGAAAAGGGTAAAATGTTAGCTAATATGCAATGTCATGTTTTATGAAATGCATGGTATAATGAGATTGTGATACATGCATTCGTGTTATCAATGTTTATGATATATAGATGCGATGTATGCGTATGTGAGCTAATCTGCTCCACTACTGTTGGATTGGGAAAATAAATCCCTGATTGCTGCTGAGGATATGGAGTATAAGTCTTCATGTTTTGAAGTCGAAGTGTTGACAAATTTCCGCTTAGAGAAATAAACTCTGTTGTAAGGGGAATGTCGTATACTGCTTGTAAAATCTTGTTGGGGAATCCTGAGAAATTGGACGACTTCTACTGGGGATTGATAACTGGAAGCCTTGTTCAGCTGGGAATTAAACTGCATATTATGGGGGATTTCATGGAAATAGCTTAGAGAGATTTCCCTATCTCTTAAAGCCATCAGTGATTGTCTTTCTATTTTGTTTATTTGTAAATAGTAATTATGTTCAAATGCATATGTTCAACAATAAATCATTGGACGTTTTTGTAAACAAAACACAAGAGTAAAGAAAAACAGATAGTGTTGCACTTTCAAAGGGATATCTTTGTATTGACTTTGAGTAAGTATTTTTGTACAATGAGACAAACATTCTAGTAAGAGAATGTCGTCGTAAAAAATGAAAATTTGATACAAAGAAAAGATAGCTATGTGAAATAATCCCATGGGGTTCCCATTCTACTATAGCCTTCGTTTCTCTGAGCATCTTGTCTGTTTACTGCCTTGTCCGAAGTTGATTGGATTGATCAGAACCTCTGAGTTTGCCAGTTTGTCTGTAAGGTGATCCAATGGGACATAGTCATACGCTTTAATTCCCTAACTTTTGCCTCATTGCAACTTTCATCTCAAGCATCCATTTAAATCCATTATTTTTCCATTTCAAATCTTGTAACCTCATATTTCTAATGCATCAAGAATCATGCCCTAAGACCCCTTGAGTTGAAAATGCCATTGGTCAGAAGTTGGCACTTTGAAATTGAATTTCTCACCAAGTCAGAATTTTGAAATCCATAATGTGGCCTCTAATCACAAGTTTTCCATGCGCTTTTGCCTCTAAACATGTTTAGTGAAGTTCCATATTTGTTTAGCGCATCAAAACACAAGAATTGGATGAGTTTTGATGAAGTTTGTATCACACTTCACTCGTGCATCAGGTGTGCACGATTTCCCTCCAAAATACATCATCCACTCTTCCTTTTGATCCCATTCGTTTCTCCTATAAATACATGAACTATCCCATTCAATTTCCCAAGCATGGATAGCAAGAATCACCATGCCAAACTTGCTCCATAACTCAATTTTATATAACTTCAAAATCCATTCTCGACCCTTTTTCAATCCAAATTTTCCATCAATTCACCTTCCTTGATCTTCCCTGAAGCTAACTGTATAATTACATTCAAGAATCGTGCCCTATACTGCTCCATAGAAGTCCAGTTTCATAGCTCTGTAACTCAACTTCAATAGGTAGATTCCTTCATCAATTCTTCAAAACTCTGATATCATTTTGTTTCTCTCATTACCCTGGTTCTAGTCGCAACACTTACCTTTTACTGGAAACACGTTTTGACCATGAAATTTCAAATCCATTTTCAAAACATTCCTTCCAAATTGCTTGAGCTACAATTTATATAAATTTGGCACGAGGGTGTGGTTGTCTTCGTCTTGAAGAGACGAAGCGAATGACATAGGTCTGAGCTTCTGATTTTATAGTTTGAGAGACCTGCAATTCATGATGGCTGGAGGCTGAAGATGACCAACGTGTAATCTTCTAACCAATGAAGGCGCGCCATCTGTATTTTTCAAATTCTGATTTAATTAATGATTCTGTACAATATTCACTAATGACCATGATATGTACAACGTGCCAGATCCCTTGGATTTGATTAATAACGCGTTTTGACTTTCATCCAATGGTCCACATATTTTACTTTTATTTTCTTTTTCTGATTTTTATATTTTAATTATTTTAAATTTAAAAAAATCATAAAAAATTCATTTTTAGTCCAAAAAATCTGAAAAAATTATGAAAAATATTTTTGATTATTCTCTTTCTGATTTTTATTTTTTCACAATTTAATTTTGTGTTTTGGTATTTTTTACAAATTTTACACTTATTTGATTTGTTTTAAATGTTTAAAAATACTTTTATACATTTTTAAATTCTGAAAAAATTATGGAATGATCCAATGATATTGTGACAAATATTGGTGACCTTATCTTATTTTTGTTTCTGACTTTACTATTTTTCACCATTTTTGTTTATTTTACCCATTTATTTTAATTTTAAAAATAGTTTCTGACTTTAAAAAATTACCAAAAAAAATTGTAAAATTACTTGGGCCTTTTTCTGATTTTTCTATCGTCTTACTTTTCATTTCTTGATAATTTGTACATAGTTGATATTTTTCTCATTATTTTCTATTTTTAAACATTTTTAAAAATCCTTTTTTGTGTATATTAAATGTGATATTATTTTGTAATTATTTTCTGGCTGATCTTGGGTTAGATTTTGGATCATGAACTTTATTAACATCATTGAATCCAAGGTATTGAGTTTAACTCCACAAAATGGATTAATGATTTTAATAATAGTTTGATTAAAATTTAATTCAAATGTGGTTTGTATATTTTTCCCATCCCTCTTCATCTCATCCCTTTCTTATTGCACTAGATGTTGTTGGAGCATGATCTCTATATCATGTCTCAAAATAAATGGTGCAAAGATTACTATTGACCGGCCTCAAAATAGGTGCGATGTCTATATAAATCCACTTACGATTGCTTAATATAGAGCTAAATTTTGTCCCGACTCGAATAAATGATCATCTTTGGCCCAAACTTATGATTGCAAGCTCAAGTATGTTAATTTGATCTCTTTGATCCAATAACCTTGAGATTCATTGTGTGGAGGCTTTTGTTCTACCAATCCACTAATGGATCTATAACACCTTTGGTCAATGCGGATCACTTAAACATCGTTGATCATTAAATGGTACTTATGAGAATTCCAAATGGATGATATACTTGACAAAAAGCAAATGCAACTTGTTGTGTGGAGGCTTTGGTTCTACAATTCCTCTAATGAGTTCCAAATGCAAGCTTCAATATGGTCATCCAACTAACCACTAATTATTGACTTGTTTACCTTATGCTTTTATTTTTTTATGCTTTATGTACTATTTACTTTTAGCATTTACATTTCATGCCATTTTCATCTTTGCTCATTTGAGCATTTATTTTTTTGCCATTTTTACTTTGCTCACTTGAGCTTTTCTTTTCCTTTCTTAAGACACTTAATAATAAACATAAACCCTAAAGAATCTTTAATGGTGCTTGGACTATTTGGTTACTATCCTTGGCATTATGGAGCATGAGACTTTTCTTGGACTTATGATTAGAAACCCTGACCTATCTTGGAGATCTTATCTGATTATTTTGTCTGGATTTCTTGAGGTTTACCTCAAGACATTGAGTTGCTTGTTTTTTTTGTGTGTGCAGGTTTTTGTGATTACACCCTTTGTTTGTAATCTGGAATTCACCCGTATACAGCCGTTACTCTGCCTAATTTTTTTGTGAAGACTTAATACACTTGAAGTTTGGTTCTCTCAAGAGGTCTACTATTTCTTTGCTTGATTGGTTTCAATCCAAGGAATGGGAATTCTATCTTGGCTCATAATGTCAAGTATTGGTTTCTTGTTGGTTAGATGGTTCTTATCCCTAGCTTTTAACTTATGCTTTAGGATAGTCCCTTCTTCTCCTCCCATCTTCTTTAATTTCAAAAATCTTCTTTCCCTTTTTGAAAACTCTTTTTGTTTTTGAACTTGAACCACTTTCATAATAAACTTGGACTTATGTCCATGCATTTTCAAAACACTTTTCATAAATAAACTCCAATTAACTTAATAATTCCTTGACATTTTTGTGGAAAGACTAAAAGTCAATCAATCTCATTTCAAACCATTTAGCCACTTTGGCTTTTATCTTTAAACTTTTCTCAAAAAAGGTTGAACTCTTGTCAATCCTTGTAACTATGAAAACAATTATAGTTCTACAATATGTAGTAAAGAGAGATATTTTCCACTTAGGTGTTGAGTGAGGCATTGTTGATTTTTAAAATCCAATCCATATCCTCCACTTTGAGATGATGCAAATTCTCATTTCTCATGATTGTGGTTAGTAGGTATGTTTTCCATATGGACAATGACAATGATGTTTCATCTCATAAAATAAACCAACGCATTTGTGTTTTAAATGTTTAAAAGAGGAACTACACGTACCCTGATCCCCTATTTCACGAAAAGGTGGTACATAGGCACTAAAGGTTCACAACCGCGGCGGGTGCAAAAATTATAAAAATAAATATATTTCTTTCCTCATCTCCACCATCCATTTTTTTTATATATACAACATTTTTTATAGCCAAAATATACAGATTTTATAAAGAGGCTCCTGCGGAGTACCGTAGATGTTTATGGGTGTTAATACCTTCCCTTTGCATAACAAACCCCCTTACCTTGAATCTTTCCCCATCTTTTTGGGTGATTCTCTCTTTTCCCATTCCTTTGGAAACAATAAAGCGCGATGGCGATTTTTATTTTGATTTGTATAAAGTCTAGTCAATCCAATGACTTAGTCTTGAACATTTCTACCGCTACATAAAATGGCAACTTCACTGGGGACAGATTAACCTCTTGCTAGTCCATCCCTAAGTAGGTTAAGCCTATCTTTGTTTATATCTGTATATGTGTTATTACTGTTTTTTGTGTTTTATGATTATATATTTGTTTGTCTGGATTTTCCTGGTTTTTAGGGTGCTTAGTGATTACTCATAAGTCCTATACCCGGACTTGGGAAAACTTTAAGATAGGATGGGTGGTATAGTCATGTTAACTTTGAGGGAGTAATCCCAAAAAAGGAGGCATGAGATCCCCCACTCAGTGGAGGCCCCTTAGACTGTAGTGTCATTTACCGAGTAATCAGAAAGACGTATTGCTTTCGACCTGGGAGCTTGCTGAAATTGAGGGCCCTAGAATACCAAACCCATCTTGGCCTTTTAGGTGTAGCGCGGAAGCTATGACGGAGTAATCCTGAAATAGTTGTCACGCGATACTATGCTCAGACGAGTCTTTCTTGAGAATATTACTAATTACCGAGTTAATCAGGAAGTTGGTAATATCCGAAGGAAGGATGTAGACTCTAGGAACCTCTAGAACCTTGTTCGGAAGGTGATAAATTTTTAGACCAATACCTTATGGGTAGTACCTTCGACCTCATGCTCGTGACGTTGAACCTATGAACCCTATATGTGTGATCTTGTGTGTGATTGTTGCATCATGCATCCATGCAATCATAAGCATCTTTTGAAGAAAC
This sequence comes from Vicia faba, assembly GCA_948472305.1. Lineage (NCBI taxonomy): Eukaryota > Viridiplantae > Streptophyta > Magnoliopsida > Fabales > Fabaceae > Vicia > Vicia faba. The sequence continues at coordinate 1,351,589,982 of OX451740.1, forward strand.
CATATTTCAAGGGATTTAAAGGTTGACTATTTGTGAATATCTCAGGTACATTCTAACCATGGATTCTGGAAAGACAAAGACCGGAAAATACAGTTTCAAGGATCCCAAGATAGATGAGTTGATCAGTCTAATTCCTGAGATCGAGTTTTCTGCAGACTTTCGAAAGAAGTATGGGTCCATTATTCCTCTCATGAAGCTGAAGCTGAAGGAGGGTATTCTCTCGACCATGGTCTAGTTCTATGATACGATGTATAATTGCTTTATTTTTCCTGACTATCACTTGATTCCTACACTGGAGGAGTATTCTTATCTATTGGATTTACCTGTTACCGATCATATTCCTTTTACGGGTTTGGAGGGTGAGCCAAAACCACATGAGATTGCTGCTTTGATTAACCTGGGGAAGTCTGAGGTGGAAGCCCATATGACTACCAAAGGAGGGATTAGGGGATTACCATCTCAGTTCTTATTGGAGAAGGCTTGTTACTTTGCCAGAATGAAGAGTACAATTGCTTTTGAGGCCATCTTTGCTCTACTTGCTTACGGGTTTTTCTTATTTCTTAATGTGGACAAGTTTATCGACATTAACGCTATCAGGATTTTCATGATTGGAAACCCAGTTCCTACATTATTGGGTGATGTTTATTACTCTATTCATATTTGGAATTCTTATCATGGGGGGGATTATTATCTGTTACACGCCTTTGTTGTACCGATGGTTTATCTCTCATATGTCGCAGTCTGATGCTTTTTGGAATATCAATAAGGAACCCCGTTGGGCTCCTAAGATCATGGAATTTACTCACTCAGACATTAATTGGTATAATCGAGCTTACAAGGATGTAGATATTATTGACAGTTGTGGTAGTTTCCCCAATGTACCTCTTCTTGGTACAAAGGGAGGAATTAACTATAAACCTGTTCTTGCACGGTGACAGCTTGGTTATCCGATGAGGGATAAACTGAATATTATTCATATGAGTAGTTTATTTCTAAAGGAAGGAGAAGACCATAGGGAAGCTAGGGAGAAGATTGGGAAGGCCTGGCGTCACATTCATAAGAAGAGTAGGAAGGATTTGGGACCTAAGGGTGCTATTTCTTTGGAGCCATATCTTCAATGGAACCGATCGAGAGCCATTCAGTTAAAGATGTCATATACCCGAGAGACACCCATGCCTGATCTATTTGTGAAGACCACTCCTCCCTTATTAGATGATCTTGAAGAGTTGCAAATTGCTTTGGTTAGAATGCAACAGGAAAGGGATGCTTGGAAGAACAAGTTCCAAACTTTAGAGAGTTCCTACAGAGCAGGCCTGAAGGAGAAAGACGACTTGATTGAGATCCTTGAGAGTCAAGCAGTAGAGTTTATGGTGAGGCAAGGGTATTTATTTTCTCCTAAGCCTCAATCAGGTGCTGATTACTCACTTCCTGATTCAGATGATTGGAAGGAGGTTTCCATTAGACATGCGGAAGAAAACCAGAGGTTGAAGGCTCAGATTGCCAGGCTCACGGGGAAGCGCCAGCGTATAGAGTGATCTCCATCAGTTCTATTTCTCAGGGTTTCAGATTTTATTTTCATCTTGTACTTGGGATCATTGAAACTTGTAATCCATTTTGGAGTTATTATAATAACTTTTTTTTTGTATTTCAAAAGCGTTATTACTTTGATGTTTGCAATATGTCTATAAATCTATAAATCCCTTGAAATATTAAATAACAAAGTAAAAATAATCATGTGCATTACATATCATGCATCATATTGAATATCCAGGTGTCTTACCAAGCTTCTTTAATTCGTTCAGCAAGCTGACTCATCACTATAACACTCGGGCTAATTTCAAAAAGAAGATGGACAACTTAGAACAAGAGAATCGCGAGCTACACGAAGAAGTTTCTGCTTTGAAAGTCGGCATGGCCAATCTGACTACTCTGATGGAAGCTCTGGTGGCTTCTCAGAATCAGCCACCAAGTGTTCAACCTCAACCAACAAGGGCAACTACTGAAGCTTCGACTGTTCCCATATCTGCTACTGCAGCTGTTGTTCAGAATCACATGCCTCAAGGTTATCCATGGGGAATTACATATAATTTCGCATATGAAGGTTTCAATCTTGGTCTTCAAGAAACTCCAGTGGTTCAAACTATTGTTACTCCAGCACCTCTGGTGGTGCATGCTGTTCCTGCTGCACCTCCTTTGGTGAATATGGTTTCGTTTGTTAATGATGATGTGTGTCATCCTTTCCCTCCACCGAGTGAAGACTTGGGTCTTTATGATAGAATGGATGATTTTCAAGAGGAGTTTGACAAGATTCAGAGATGAAGGACCTTAGGGGAAAAGAGCTATTTAGGCAGAATGTGAATGAGCTATGTTTGGTCCTGAACATTAAGATACCTGCTAAGTTCAAGGTCCCGGAATTTGAGAAATATAAGGGCAACACTTGCCCTCGTGCTCATCTAGTGATGTACGTAAGGAGGATGTCTACCCATACTAATGATCAGCGTCTGTTGATTCACTTTTTTCAGGATAGTTTGACTGGTGCTGCATTGAAGTGGTATATGAGTTTGGGCAGCGCCAATATCCATACTTTTAATAATTTGGGAGAAGCATTCATCAAACAATACAAGTACAACAGAGACATGGTGCCTGACCATGACCAACTTAGGGCCATGGTTCAGAAATATAGGGAATCGTTCAAAGAGTATGCACAAAGATGGCATGAGGTAGCCGTCCAAGTGATTCCTCCCATGGAAGAGAAGGAGATGACTAAGATTTTCTTGAAAATGCTGGGTGGTTTCTACTACGAGATGATGGTAGCAAGTGCGCCAAGTGACTTTAATGAGATGGTAGGAATGGGTATCCGCTTAGAAGAGGTTGTAAGAGAAGGCCGTTTAACGAAAAGTGAAGGATCCGGAGGTGTAAAGAAGCCATCTTATGGGTTTACCAAGAATAAATAAGGAGATACAAATGTTGTTATACAAGAGAGGAGGGTAAACACTCCTAGAAGGAATTATTAGCGTCATCAGCAAGTCACCTCGGTTAATCCTGTTATGAATGTCGCTCCAACTACCGTTGCTTATCAGAGACCGTCCCAGCAGGGGAATCAATGGTATAATCAGAGAAGGGAGAGTTATGACCCTATTCCCATGAGTTATACAGAGCTATTACCAGCATTGATTCATAAGAAGTTGGTCCAGACACGACCACCTCCCGCCGTACCATCACCATTGCCTTTGTATTACAAGGCAGACCAAACACGTGCTTTTCATCAAGGAGCACCAGGACATAATGTTGAGAATTTTTATCCTTTGAAGACTGAGGTGCAGAAATTGGTAAAGTATGGTGTTCTATCTTTCAAGGACGTGGGACCTAATGTGAAAAATAACCCTCTACCCAAGCACGGGGGAGTAAAGGCTATGAATATGGTGGCCGGTTGTCCAGGCGACTTCCAGATTTTTGATATTAATCAGGTTAGAGGAGATTTGGTGAAAATGCATGAAAACCTCTATGAATTTAGCTACTATACACATGACCATCCTGGTTGTGCTATTTGCAGTACAAACATACAGGGTTGTGAGAAGATAAAGGCTGATTTACAGGAGATGATGGATGAGGGCCTCATCCACATAATCAGGCCTAGGGAAGAGTATGAAGAGGAAGTGAACATGGTTTCTGGATGTCCTGGTGAATTCATAATTTTTGATGTGGAGGATATGAATATGGATCTCGTGCAGTTGCATGATACCTTCTGCCATACGGCTGATCAAGTGGGACACTAATATGGATCTTTCCTAGTTTGCTGTCGAGATCCCTGAGGATGATCAATTATGAAGAAGGGTGTTCAGTTGTTATTAGACAATGGAACTATCAAGATTACATGTCAGAGGGATAATTATCATGAGGTTGATATGGTTGAGGCTTGTTTAACGGAAGAAGAGTCAGATGAAGAGTATGCCTCCACAGATGAGTATTTCTCTTCAGACGAAGATTTGTTTTCCAGAAATGACTTATTGATGACTGATTGTGTTGAAGAAGGGGTAAACGTCATCGTGCCTTGTTTTGGTGCACCCGCCCATTTTGAAGTGGAGTATCATAGCAAGCCAGTTGTTACCCCATTTGTGATTAGTTTATCAGGTCCTATCCCCTACAAATTAGATAAGGTTGTGCCTTACAAATACAACGCTACAATCTTAGAAGATGGAGTCGAAGTTCCCATCCATCCAATGCCTGATATTGGAAATATAGCTGAAAATATTAGGGTGACCCGTAACGGTCGTGTGTTTGCGCCGGTTGTTCGGAGAGATGTTGCTACTGGAAAGAAAATTGCTGAGAATGATGAACCTAAGAAGGCTACAGGAGAGACTAGTGGAGCTACGTTAGAGAAAGAATTGGATGATATTTTGAAGATAATTAAGATGAGCAACTACAAAATTGTAGATCAGCTATTGCAGACTCCTTCAAAAATATCTATCTTAGCTTTATTAATGAACTCCTCTGCTCATAGAGAATCCTTGATGAGGGTACTGGACCAAGCTTTTATTGAGAGTGATATGCCAATAGATCAATTCAGCAGCGTAATAGGAAACATTATGTCATGTAATAACTTGAGTTTCTGCGATGATGAATTTCCAGATGAAGGGAGGAATCACAACCCGGCCCTCCACATCTCTATGAACTGCAAGAATGATTCACTATCCAATGTGTTAATTGATAATGGATCCGTGTTGAATGTTATACCAAAGAGTACTCTCATGAAGTTGAAATATCAAGGAATGCCTATGCGCCCGAGTGACATCATTATAAAGGCGTTTGATGGTTCAAGGAAATCTGTCATCGGTGAAGTGGACTTACCTATCCATATAGGACCACATTTGTTCCAGATAACCTTCCAGGTCATGGACATCATTCCCGCTTATTGTTGCCTGCTAGGAAGGCCATGGATACATGAAGCAGGGGCTATTACTTCAACTTTACATTAGAAGCTAAAGTTTATGCATGAAGGGAAGGTAGTGATCATAAATGGGGAGCAGGCATTGTTGTTATCTCATTTATCCTCTTTCAACATTGTAGAAGCGGATGAAGCTGCTGTTGGAACCCAGTTCCAAGCCTTATCCATTGACAATATAAGAAGAAATGAGAATTCCATGGTCTCGTTGAAGGATGCGTAACAGGTTTTGCGTAAGGGTCATAATGAAGTCTGGGGACGGATTGTGGATCCACCCGCGAACAAGAACAAAACTGGCTTAGGGTTCTCTTCGAAGAATAGCAAAGGCGAAAGTTTGAAGTCAAAGTCTACTATGAGCAGCTATCATACTGTTTTCTGTAGCGGAGGTTACCTCCATCCAACTGATTCTGGAGTTAATGCTGTTGAGAAGGATGAAGCAGAGCAGGAAATGCCGAATTATGTGACACACGGAGCCAAGGTTCAGAATTGGGTCACCATTGATGTTCCCTCTTGCATACATGTTTCAAAGTAATTTGATTTGTTATTCTTTTTTTCTTGAAAATCTTTCACTCTGCCCAAGGTGGAAGTATTAATGTTGTAGGGCTTATCTGTTTGCTGTGACTTTTAAGATCATTAATAAAAGTTATCTTTGCTTCCCGAATTATGTCTTAATTTTTTGCTTTTTCTTTGAAAATGGTAATAAAAAAACCCTTTCAAAATAAATAATAACTGAAATTCAATATGCATAATCACTTCTTATATGTGTCAGTTTCCAAAAGCAATCATAAATTATATGTGCAGATTAACTAAAAAACACGTTGAATACATTAACCATGCACCCTCTACCAACTTTGAATGTCCTGTGTTTGGGGATGAAGAAGAAGATTATGATTAGATTCCATAAGAGGTCTCACGGTTGCTTGAGCACGAGGAAAATACCATTCAGCCATATAAAGAGCCTTTGGAAGTGATCAATTTGGGTTCAGAAGAAGATCCAAAGGAAGTAGAGATTGGAGCATCGCTGCATCCCGATGTAAAGAGAATGTTGATTGAGTTATTGAAGGAGTATGTGGATATCTTTGCTTGGTATTACCAAGATATTCCTGGTCTAGATACAAATATTGTCGAGCACCGTTTTCTGTTAAAGCCAGAGTGTCCACCAATTAAACAAAAGATGAGAAGAACTCACCCAGATATGGTAGTAAAGATCAAAGAGAAGGTTCTAAAGCAGATTAATGCTGGTTTTCTCGTGATGTCAGTGTATCCTCAATGGATTGCCAATATTGTCCCAGTACCGAAAAAAGATGGAAAAGTCTGCATGTGCGTAGATTACAGAGATCTAAATAAAGCTAGTCCAAAAGATGATTTTCCATTGCCACATATCGACATGTTAATGGATAGCACAACAAAATTCAAAGTATTCTCGTTCATGGATGGATTTTCCCGGTATAATCAAATAATAATGGATGTAGAAGACATGCAAAAAACAATGTTTATTATACCCTGTGGAACATTCTGTTACAGAGTGATGCCTTTCGGGTTGAAGAACGCTGGTGCAACGTACCAGAGGGCTATGACAACCCTATTCAAGGATCTGATGCACAAGGAAATTGAAGTATATGTTGATGGTATGATTGCCAAATCCCAGAATGAAGAAGGGCATATAGAAGATTTGTTGAAGCTATTTCAGCGTTTGGGGAAGTATTGTCTCTGCTTGAATCCAAATAAATGCACCTTCGGTGTTTGATCAGGGAAGTTATTGGATTTCATTGTTATCCAGAAAGGAATTGAATTTGACCCTGATAAAGTCAAAGAAATTCAAGAAATGCCAGCACCAAGAACTGAAAAGCAAGTCAGAGGTTTCCTCGGGCGTTTGAATTATATTTCCAGATTCATTTCCCACATGACTGAAATATGTGAACCGATCTTTAAGTTGTTAAAGAAAGATCAAGGTTGTGTGTGGACGGATGACTACCAAAGGGAATTTTAAAGTATTAAAGAATATTTGCTTGAACCTCCTATCTTGCTCCATCCCGTAGAAGGAGGACCGTTGATTATGTATCTGACAGTGTTAGATAAATCCATGGGTTGTATTCTGGGACAACAGGATGAAACATGGAGGAATGAGTTCGCCATTTATTATCTCAGTAAATAATTCACCGTTTGTGAGTCGCGGTATTCCATGCTGGAAAAAAACATGTTGTGCTTTGGCCTGAGCGGCAAAGCGTTTGTGGCAGTATATGTTGAATCAAACCACTTGGTTGATCTCCAAAATGGATCCAATCAAGTACATTTTTGAAAAACCTGCTCTTACTGGGAGAATTTCCTGCTGGAAGATGTTGTTATCTGAATATGATATCGAATATCACACTCAAAAAGCTATTAAAAGTAGTGTGTTGGCAGATTATCTTGCTCACCAACTAGTGGAGGATCACCAGTCTACAGAACATGAATTCCTTGATGAGGATGTGATATTCCTGAAAGTGAAGGATTATGATGAACCATTACCCGAGGAAGGTCCTGACCCTGAATCTCGTTGGAGTATGATATTTGATGGAGTTGTGAATGTTTATGGTAAAGGAATTGGTGTTGTGATTGTCACTCCTCATGGATCGCACATTCCTTTTACTGCAAGGTTAACATTTGATTGCACTAATAATATGGAAGAATATGAGGCTTGCATCATGGGTCTCGAGGAAGCTATTGATCTCAGAATCAAAATTCTAGATGTGTATGGTGATTCAACTTTGGTAATAAATCAGATTAAAGGAGAATAGGATACTCGTCACCCTGGCTTGATCCCTTACAAAGATTATGCTAGAAGATTATTACCATTCTTCAATAAAGTTGAATTCCATCACATCCCTAGAGATGAAAATCAAATGGCGGATGCTCTGGCAACTCTGGCTTCTATGTACCAAGTGAATACTTGGAATGATATACCCTGAATTACGATTCGACGACTGGATAGGCTCGCTCATGTGTTTATAACAGAGGAGGTAGCAGATGAAAAATATTGGTATTATGATATCAAGCATTTTCTTCAGACTCAGGAATACTTGATGCGTCGAAGAAAGATAGAAAAACATTGAGAAGATTGACAGGCGATTTTTTCCTCAGTGAAAATGTGTTATACAAGAGAAATTATGATATGGTCTTGCTTAGATGCATGGATAGACACGAAGCAGACATGTTGATGCATGAAATTCATGAAGGTTCATTTGGCACTCATGCCAATGGATATTCGATGGTTAAAAAGATGCTAAGGGCAGGTTATTATTGGCTAACAATGGAATCTGACTGTTACAAATTTGCAAAGAAGTGCCATAAATGCCAGATTTACGCAGACAAGGTCCATGTGCCTCTGACATTCCTCAATGTGATTTCCTACTCGTGACCTTTCTCTACGTGGGGTGTGATGCGGTGGGAGAACCGACTTGAGGTTTTGCGTTTATGTTCGCAAATGTTTAGGTTTAGAAAGAGTCTCCACCGACTTTTATTTTATCCAAAAGGAAAGGTAAAAAAGCACAGGAAAGACCTTTGAGATTGTTTTTGGGTTCGGGGGGTAGATTATGAAAATGGAAGGTTCTAGCACCCTTTTCATCCATGGTTTTCCATGGGCTCTTAGTTACTTGTTTTAGATCACTTGCTTTTGCTTTTCAATTGTTTGAAATGGTGCTTTTGTGTGTGTGGTTTTGAAAGTATTTTGAAAAGAGGCCATCGTTTTGGCAACCTTTGTAATGATTCTTGTATGAATGTATACAAAGGTGTTTATCTTTTGAAAAATGTTTCAATGTTAGAAAGTTTATTGGGAAATGTTTTGAAATTGTGTTGTGTTTTTTTAAAATAGCAAGGATGGTTTGCAAGTTTGATCAAGTAACTAGGAGTTGTCTACCATACTCAAAGATCTTTCCTACACATTTTTAACCCTTTGACATTGTTGTTTTACCATTGCGTTTGGTAAACAACCCTATCTTTGGATGTTAAACGGGACAGGCGCGGGTCATCGTATGACCATGATAACAATGTTGCCAAGTATCTTAGCAAGTTTTTGAGGGACTAGATCATTTTGTATAGGCAACCAAGATAGCGTCATCGAGGTACTATGATCTTTTTGTTTTGATTTTGATTTTTCCAAGATACCTAGCATGCATACCATGTCCATTTTAAGGCAACAAGTGGGTGAAACCCTAGAGGTGCTTGTATGCATTGTATTGTCTTTTTTCATGCATTTTTGTCTCGTGTTTAGTCAAGCTATTTGTTTGATTTTGGTTCTTTGCATACAAACCCTAATCTTACTATCATGCATATAAAGCAATAAAATGCATAAAAGTAAATCTAAGACTATTACAACATTATTATGGGGAAGGGGGTACAAGTTTAAATAGGGGATATTGCTCAAAATAAAAACCCTAAAACTAACATTACAACCAAATTGAAGTATTGCACAAATAAATAAGTAGACAAATATTTAAATGTACAAATAAATATAAATATGCAAAGGATGTTTTTGTATTTTATTTTATGTATGTAAAATAAATTATTTATGTCTCAAAATAAGAAAAATCTTAATGATTATTTTTTGAAAGGAGTGGAAACCCTAGTTTTTTGTTTAAAAGAAAATATATATTCTAATTACTATTTATTCATTTATGTACAAGGAAATAATAAAAATAATATATATAAAATGTTAAAAAATAATATTTGTGAGAAAATACTATTTTAAGTATAAAAATAAAAAGATATAATATTTTTATATTATTTATAAGTTTATTTAAGAAAATAAAAGTATTTAACCTAATAAGCTATTTTTTTGTCATAAAAAATAATAAAAATAATAAAATAAAAATGTAAAAATTAAGAAAATATTTTTGGTGATTTTTTAATATTTGGAAAAAATAATAAAGTCAGAAAATAAAAAAATAAATGAAAAATATGCAAAAATAGAGAAATGGGCCAAGGGGGTGCAAAAAGAAGAATAGGGGTGTCAAAAGTAGAAGCAAGTCAGGCCCAACCCAACTCACTTCGTCCCTGTCCTTGAAACAAAAACGCGCGCCTTGTTCTTCAAATCTGTATCTCCTGCATACGTGCTTAAAAACAAAAAACTTGCAACATGAAAGTTATAGCTCATCATCACACGATTCTAACCACGTAAAAAACTTGATCTAACTCTAAGAAACCAGGGAGAATTTTATCACCCCCAATTTCTGACCTAAAAAATTCAGCAACTTCAACATCTAAATTCTCCTAGCTCAGCTAACATAAATGAATTTTATGCATATGTACAACTCAAGGACATTGAGGACTACATTTTTGCTTCACAAACCTAAGCCTAATGATGCCTAAATAAGGTGATATAAAGTTGGAAAATACCTGTTTCAGTCAAGTTCAAGTATGGCAATGTAGGAGTTGTGAGTGAGGCATGAAGGACTTTTGAACTTGCTTGATGTTCCCTTGACCTTTCCCAATGCTTAGCTTGCTTTGAAATGACTTGAATCTCCCTATAGAACTTAACCTGCAAACTCATAATTTGAAATTGGTGAAGCTTGAAAATGAAGTTACAGTTTCTTGAGAAGGGCTGGGATAGTTCAGATGTATTGTATGCAATGTGTCTGAAGTGGTTTGGAACAAAACGCGCGAGTGGAATTTGTTTTGGCTTGGTGTTTGCAGAAATGCCCTGTTTTGGGCCGAAGTTGGAGTTTTTGTGCTTAAGTGTGTTTGAGAGGCTATGAGCTCGTGTTTCTGGCCTTAGACAATATGTAAAACTTGTTTGAAATGTTCACAAGACTTGTTTTTATTAGATACCAAAGTTATGGACCTTTTGCAAGTTGACTTATTTTTGAAGAAAAGGTGAGAAGTGACAAAGGAAAAGCCTGTACAGGCTAGCTCCAGGCCTGCACATAGTTGGTACCAATTGCCTGATATTCATGGACTTTGTTTGCATAAAGAAATCAGGTACATGGCTCAAGACAAACAAAATTGCATAAAGTGACCTTTATCAAAGTGGCAATGTTAACTTTTTGCCATTTTTGGATTAAACCTTTGTATAAAGCTTCCAAGACAAAAAAATGCCATTAAACATTGTATTTGCATTCAATTTTTGAGTGTATAAGAGATTAGAACCTGTAAACCAAGTACAAGCATGTTTTGGACAGAATTGCAAGTTGTAACATGGTGCAAAATGCCTTAGACAAAAGTGATGATTTGCCATTTTCAATCCTTCGATTCGCCCTAACCACAAATGATCTTGGAGAGTTCTTGGACATTTTGGAAAGCTTGTAAAATTTTCTACAATCCATATTTGAAATGAATGTTTATATTCCAATTGGAACTATGTGAAAAATTGCCATGAAGATAGGTCAAAATCCTGCCTAAACTAGGGCAAAATTTCACTAAATTAGAAAGTTTTTGGACCCCTATTCACAAAATCATAACTTGAGATCCAAGCATTATTTGGAAAAACTTTGTGAATCAAAGTTGTAGATTTTGTGGAGGAATACAACTTTCATGTTGGAAGGTTTGTTTGAGTCCAATTGCATCATGGTGAAAAAGTTGGGAAAAAATAAGAAATTTTCATAACTTAGAAAATTTCTAAGTTATGAAAATTTTCCATTTCAAACCCTAATTTTCAAAATTAGGTTTCTTGGTGAACAAGTTTTATTTTTTGACACATCTTGATGAAACATGACCCATGGCACTTGATTTTGACCAAAAAGTCAAAGTTTGACTTTTTAGTGTACAGTTGATTTTTGATCAGTTGACTGGAAAATTTATCTGTCAATCCAATGCTTTTGAGATCTTTTGAACCTTGTGATTAGGTCAAGATGATGCCATTGAGTCCTTGAAACCATTCTTGAACCCAATTTGCCATTGGCTAGGTGAAAAATCAGAAATTGCCCTTCTATAGTCAAAACCCTAAAAAGGACCATTTTGCCCTTTTGATGATCTGATCAAATTTCTTGAGGAGTTGTGGTCCAAACTTGATCAAATGGTTCATATGAGTCTATAATGTTGATGTGGATAAAAAATTATGAGGTTTGACTGTAAATTGGCCACAATTGACTTTTTCCCCAATACAGTTGATTTCTAGGTCAACTGTCCAACTGACTCGGCAAAAATTTGATTCAAGGCTTGAAACTTGGTATGAGCAATCTTAGGAGTTCAACATGAAGCATGAAAGTCACATGGGGCATTGGAAGTTCAAAAATCCTTGTGCAAACTCAAACCCTAATTTCAGTTCAATAGTGCAAAGAGATGTCTTGAGCTGAGCAAACCCTAATCTGATCTTGAATCCAAAGAGGTCTTGTGGGGAAAATCTTGATAAAATGAGAGGGAAAATTTTGGGGTACAACAGCTGCCCCTGTTCAATCTTCTTGAACCTGAAGAGTTAGATTGGCGAGTTTGTCGTTTGTGATTCGAAGGTAAAAGATGATTGGACACTAGAGTTCCCGTAAATTTGCACTCGTCAAAATGTAGTTGAGGGAATGGGCTTAAAGATGCCATCCAAAGATGTGATAGAATCTTGTTGGAGATGGGCTTAAAGATGCCATCCGAAGAAGTGTCGATCGCATAAGAGATTCCTTTGCGAGAGCCCGTATACCTGTTGTTGAGGAGGACTGCACCGGGGAATGCTGGTCTCTGTCGTGGTAGAAATAGAATTTTAGGAGCTTCAATCGTCCATTATTCTACTAGGGATCATCTCTTGGTTGAAGAGGTGAAAATGAAATGTTATTTGGTCGTGCTCCAGGCTTTACAGTGACTTACTGGAGGGATGAGATTAAACTTGCAATCTGGTTGTTCTCCAGGCTTCACCATTTCTCAATTCCTATATGTTCATACTCCAGGCTTTAGAAGGAATTAAGTTGTTATCCGATCGCCTCCGGGCTTCAACTTGAATTTAAGGCACACTAATATCCAGTCGATTCTGGGCTTCTTATTAATTAGCCAAGTAAACTGCTATTTGGTCGAAATCCAAGCTTCGTAGTGTCTTAAACTGTTGTCTGGTCGAGTCCAGGCTTCAGAAGGAATTAAGTTGTTATCCGGTCGCCTCCGGGATTCAACTTGAATTTAAGGCACACTAATATCTGGTCGATTCTGGGCTTCTTAGTAATTAGCCAAGTAAACTGCTATTTGGTCGAAATCCAAGCTTCGCAGTGTCTTAAACTGTTATTTGGTCGAGTCCAGGCTTTAGAAGGAATTAAGTTGTTATCCGGTCGCCTTCGGGCTTCAAATTGAATTTAAGGCACACTAATATCTGGTCGATTCCGGGTTTCCTAGTAATTAGCCAAGTAAACTGCTATTTGGTCAAAATCCAAGCTTCGAAGTGTCTTAAACTGTTATCTGGTCGAGTCCAGGCTTTAGAAGGAATTAAGTTGTTATCCGGTCGCCTCCGGGCTTCAACTTGAATTTAAGGCACACTAATATCCGGTCGATTCCGAGCTTCTTAGTAATTAGCTAAGTAAATTGCTATTTGGTCGAAATGCAAGCTTCACAGTGTCTTAAACTATTATCTGGTTGAGTCCACGCTTCAGTGTGTTTTACCATTATCTGGTCGTGTCCAGGATTCACGGTATTTGGAGATGTCAAGATACTATCCGGTCGAATCCGGGCTTCATAACTTGAATCTAAGGTGTACCACTATCTGGTCGAGTCCAGGCTTCACAGTAATTTGCTGGGGATTTCAACTATTTTCCGGTCGATCTCCGGGCTTCTTAGTATGATGGAGAAAAAATCAAGATATTATCCGGTCGAATGTGGGCTTCATAACTTGAACTGGAACAGGAATCTGAGCATTGATTTGACTGAACTAGAGAGCTTGTGAGAATTTGATTGTATCTTTCCCTGAAAGGTAAAGAGTTAGTCACATGTAATGTCATGATGTATGCCATGTATTTTATCAACGTTTAATATATGAATGTAATGTATGCGCATGTAAGATAATTTTCCATATTTCTGAGGAAAATAAATCCTTGACAGTTGGGGATAACAAAACCCTGGACTGCTGTTGGGGAAGATAAATCCTGACTTCTCTGGGGATGAGAATCTTCACGTCGTTTGAAGTTGTAAAATGATAGACATTCTATTGTAAGAACAAATGCCAAGTGCTGCTGGAGAAACCTGCTTGGGGAGTCCCGAGAACCTTGATGCCTGTGGCCGGGGATTGAGAATCTGATGGGGATTTCGAAATTTAACTCCGCTTGGGATATGTATTTCAAGGTTTTAGCTCCGTTGGGGACCTAGATGATGTACTGCAGGGGATTTCTCTTGGAATAGCCTAAAGACATTTTCCTATATGTTCAACCCGTCAGTAATTATTCTTTCCCATTTCGTTTATTTGTAAACAGTGATTATATTCAAATGCATATGCTCATTTAATAAATCATTGGATGTTTTCAATTAAAACACAAGTGTGAAAAAAGAAAAAAAAGGCAAATAGTTTTTCTGCGCTTTGAAGTATCTTTGTATTAACTTTGTGTAAGTATTCTGTACAAAGGAGACAAACATCCTAGTAATAGAATGCTGTCATAAAAATGAGAAAATTTTATACAAAGAAAAGATGGCTATGGTGTAAAAAATTCCATGGGGTTCCCATTCTGCTATAGCCTTCGTAACTCTGAGTATCTTATCCATTCGTTGCTTCGTCCGAAGATGATTGAGTTGATCAGAAGCTCGAAGCTTGTCCATGAAGAGATTGTCTTTAAAGTGATCCTACGAGACATAGTCATACGCTTTAATTCCCTAACTTTTTCCTGGACCGCCCTTTCGGGGTTTCAGTCCACCAGGAAACCCTTTTCTGCCCAAGTCGCCCTTTCGGGTTTTCAACTTGTCGGGTGTACAGATTTTTTTGTTTTATCCCTAATTTATTCCTGAACCGCCCTTTCGGGTTTTTGATTCACCGGGATGCCCATTTTTGCCCCGGTCGCCCTTTCGGGTTTTCAACTTGTCGGGTCGTTTATGGGTAGTATCTTTTAACTATGTATGCGTTTGCAGGGTGCGGCAGGTCATCGCCGTCTATGATGGTTAAAATCATTGCCCCACCAGAAAAGATATTTTTGATCACAAATGGTCCTTCGTAGGTAGGATTCCATTTGCCCCTGGGATCACTTTGCGGCAAGATGATCCGCTTGATTACAAGATCCCCGACTTGATATGTCTGGCGTCAGACTTTCTTGTTGAATGCCTTGATCATCCATTTCTGATACGCCTGACCATGACAAACAGCAGTAAGTCGCTTCTCGTCAATCAAGTTAAGTTGATCAAGCCGGGTCTGAATCCAATCGTCTTCACTCAAACCAGCATCCTTCATGATTCTCAAGGAGGGAATCTGAACCTCGATAGGTAAAACAGCTTCCATGTCGTATACCAAAGAATAGGTTGCTGCCCCAGTTGATGTACGTGTCGTGGTACAGTACCCGTGTAGAGCAAACGATAACATCTCATGCCAGTCTTTGTAGGTGACTGTCATCTTTTGTATGATCTTCTTAATATTTTTGTTCACAGCTTCGACAGCACCGTTCATCTTTGGCCGATAGGGAGATGAATTGTGATGTTGAATCTGGAACTGTTCACACAAAGTAGTGATCATAATATTGTCCAGGTTTGTACCGTTGTCAGTGATGATCCTTTCGGGGATACCGTACCGACATATGAGGTTCTGCTTGATGAAGTGGGCAACAACATTCTTTGTGACGGATGCGAAGGACGCTGCT
The DNA here is from genome assembly GCA_948472305.1 of Vicia faba. Lineage (NCBI taxonomy): Eukaryota > Viridiplantae > Streptophyta > Magnoliopsida > Fabales > Fabaceae > Vicia > Vicia faba. The sequence goes on from OX451740.1 coordinate 1,351,605,633, forward strand.
TCGACCCATTTGGTGAAGTAATCAATGGCCACCAAGATGAAGCGGTGTCCATTGGATGCTGTAGGCTTGATCTCTCCAATCATGTAGATTCCCCACATAGCAAACGACAAAGGAGCTGTTAAGACATTGAGAGGAACTGGAGGTATATGTACTTTGTCTGCATAGATTTGGCATTTGTGACAAGTCCTGGAATGTTGATGGCAGTCAACTTCCATGGTAGACTAATAATAGCCTGCCCGTAGGATCTTCCTAGCCATCGTATGTCCGCTAGAGTGAGTGCCAAAGGTACCATTGTGCAGTTCAACCATGATCTGCTCAGCCTCAACCTTGTCCACACAACGGAGTAGAATTCAATCATGATTGCACTTGTATAGGATACCATTGCTCAAGAAGAACTTAGCTGAGAATGTCCTTAAGAACTTTTTATCGTTGACTGAAGCTTCTTCAGGATATTCTTGAGCCTCGAGATACCTTTTGACTTCGTGAAACCAAGGTCGGTCCACTACTTCTTCGGTATTAATCTCGTGAGAATGTGCAGGTTCATCCATCCGTTCAATGGTGATTTGGGGAGCCTCATTGTACCAATTAAGTTTAAACATGGATGACATTGTAGCTAGAGCATCCGCTAGCTGATTCTCTTCTCGCGGGAAGTGCTCGAAGGTAATCTGCTCGAAATGTGGTAACAATGTCAAAACATGTTCTTTGTAAGGGATGAGGTTTGGATGTTTAGTATCCCACTCTCCTTTGATTTGACTGATAACCAAAGCTGAGTCCACAAACACAATCAAGGATTTGATTCCTAAGTCTATAGCAGCCTTGAGACCAAAGATACAAGCTTCATACTCGGCCATGTTGTTGGTGCAGCTGAAGCAGAGTCTGGCTGTGAAAGGTGTATGGCAACCTTCTGGAGAGATAAGCACAACACCGATACCGTTGCCAAGTGCATTAGAAGCACCATCAAAGTACAGGGTCCATCGGGATCCTTGTTCAGGTCCGTCATATGGTCTGAAATCTTTAACGTTGTCCAATGTCATGATATCCTCGTCGGGGAAGTCGATCCTCATGGATTGGTAATCTTCGAAAGCTTGATGGGCTAGATGGTCAACTAGCACACTCCCCTTTATAGCTTTTTGGGTCATGTACTGTATATCGTATTCTGTCAGGATCATCTTACATCTAGCGATTCTTCCAGATAAAGCAGGCTTCTCAAAGATGTACTTGATCGGATCCATCTTAGATATCAACAAAGTGGTATGAGTCAACATATACTGCCTTAGCCGGCAAGCAGCCCATACCAAAGCGTAGCAAGTTTTCTCGAGCAGTGCGTATCGGGTCTCACAGTCGGTAAACTTTTTGCTAAGGTAATAAATGGCATGCTCTTTTCGGCCAGACTCGTCATGTTGGCCCAGTACGCACCCCATTGAATTCTCCAGGACGGTCAGATACATGATTAGCAGTCTTCCTTCAGCGGGTGGCATCAAGATAGGAGGTTCTAAAAAATACTCCTTGATTTTATCGAAAGCAACTTGACATTCATCATTCCATTTAACCACCTGATCTTTCTTCAACAGCTTGAAGATTGGTTCACAGGTAGGTGTTAAGTGAGAAATGAACCTTGCAATGTAGTTTAGGCGTCCCAAGAAACCTCTGACCTCTTTCTCAGTGCGAGGGGCATGCATTTCTTGTATAACTTTGACTTTGGCAGGATCAACCTCGATGCCTTTGTTGCTGACAATGAAACCCAAGAGTTTACCGGACCTGACTCCGAAAGTGCACTTGTTAGAGTTCAGTCTGAGCTTGTACTCCTTCAACCTGACAAATAGATTTTGCAGATGGTCGAGGTGTTCTTCTTCAGTTTGTGAACGGGCTATCATGTCGTCTACGTAGACCTCTATCGCATGATGTATCATATCATGAAACAAAGCCACCATGGCGCGTTGATAGGTTTCCCCGACATTCTTCAGTCTGAATGGCATCACTTTGTAACAGAGTGTACCCCACTGTGTAACGAAATTAGTTTTCTCCATGTCCTCGGGTGCCATTTTGATCTGGTTATAGCCCGAGAATCTGTCCATGAAAGAAAATACCTTGTGTTGAGCTGTATTGTCAACTGAGATGTCAATGTGCGGTAGTGGAAAGTAATCTTTAGGGCTATCCCTGTTTAAGTCTTTATAATTCACGCACATTCTCACTTTGCCGTCCTTCTTAGGCACGGGCACAGTGTTAGCAAACCATTGTGGATAGGAAGTGACAGCAAGAAATCCAGCATTGAACTGCTTCATAACTTCTGCTTTTATCTTTTCAGACATGTCGGGCCTCATGCGGTGAACTTTCTGTTTAACTGGTGGACAGTCTTCTCTTGTGGGTAGACGGTGAACCACAATATCTGTATCGATTCCCGACATGTCTTTGTATTACCAGGCGAAGATCTCAACATATTCATTCAACAGCTGAATTAAACGCTCTTTGACACTTGGCTCTAAGTTGGCACCCACTTTAACTTCTTTTTTGTCTTCCTTAGTACCCAAGTTGATTGTCTCTAACAACTCCTCGTGAGGTAGAATAGCCCTTTCTTCATGTTGTAGTAGTCTAGCCAATTCTGCCGGCACCTCACAATCTTCATCACCTTCGTATTCGGCATGGTAGACCAGATCTTCAGAGTCACTGAAGGTCATAGCATAATTGTTACCCATGGAATCCGGAATGGAAGGGTACCTGCATTTGTGAGTGTGGGTGTGTGTAAGGGATAGCCACCTTTAAACAAATAAAATGTAAAAAGAAAGACAATGAACACAAAAGTTTATATGTGAAGATGTCCATGATTCATTAAAATGGCATATGAAGATGAAAAATCAAACCCTTACAAATGGACCTATGTGCCTCGGGTAAGGCACAAGGTTAAAAGTGTACGAATTGTTTAAGAATTATACAAACCAACAGAAATGTTTGAAAGATAAATTACTGATTGATGAAAGTAATGGGAATAAAGTCCTTTGTCTCCCAATTGCATAATCCTTCGTCCACAGTAGGGAAAATCCAGTCTTCCAAGTTGCTCTCCTCTTCACTATCCTCCAAAGCATTTACTCCATGATGGGTGATCTTCACTGGTGGCCCTCCAGCCCAGGAGCGGCGTACAGCCTTTTGACTAGCCGAAGTGAAACCCAAGCTGAATTTATCAGATTTGAAAGGAAATTCGGGAAGCTGCCCCCAGATTGTGCTTCCTCCTTCTTCAATCACAACCTTTGCATCTTTGAGAGACGACATCCGAGGCGTAGGTCTGGTAATCATGGGTACAGAAGACACTGTCTTGGTTGCCGCAATCTCCTGAGCTACCTCCTCAAAATACTGAAAGGGGGTTTCGATGAATTCACCATCCAATTCTACATAACAGAAAGAATTAAGATGGCTTATCATGTATTCCTCTTCGCCGTGAACAATCACAATTTTCCCCTGGACAGGGTACTTGAGCTTCTGATGCAGAGTAGAAGTAACAGCTCCAGCATGATGAATCCAGGGTCTTCCCAACAAGCAAGAATAGGAAGGACGGATGTTCATCACATAGAATGTAAAATTGAAGGTTTCAGTTCCCACTTTAATCGGGATGTCCACCTCTCCGTGGACCATCCTGTTAGAACCATCAAAGGCTCTGACAATGATGTTACTGGTCTTAAAAGTTAGGCCTTCACAATCCATCCTATCCAATGCTTTCTTTAGCAAGACATTTAGCGAAGAACCAGTGTCCACCAGAACGTGTGCTAGAGTAGTCCCCCTGCATTCCACCGAGACATGCAAAGCGTCATTATGTTTTCTCCTTTTGATTGTTAGATCAGCATCGGAGAATCCTAGACCATTGTCAGCTGTTAGGCTAGCTACACATTCCTGGAACTGATCCGCAGAGGTTTCCTGTGGCACTTGGGCCGTCTTCAAGAATCTTATCAAAGCTTTGGCATGAGCTTCTGAACAAATCAGCAAGGCCAACATAGAGTTCTTTGAGGGGGTTTGCCCCAGTTGCTCAACAACATTATAATCGCTTTTCTTGATTATTATCAAAATCTCTTCCATTATTTTTGAGAGGTTTCAGGGATGACCAATGGCTTAGCCCTCGTCCTGACGGGCTCTTCTTGGATTCCTTTCCCTCTATCATCAGAAGCAGCAGAGGGGACAACCACAGGAGTCACAACTTCTTCAATAATCGGAGTTCTAGCAGATATGTTTACCGGTGCAGGGGTAACCTTAGGAGCAGCTGAGCGTCCGAAGATTGCCTTTGGAGGGGCAATCTCCGGAGAGAAAATTCTTCCAGTGCGGGTGATTTTACTAGTTCCGACAATGTTTACAATGTCGGAAGTCTCTTCATCAGAACTCTCTTCAGTTGATTCAATTTGTTTAACACCGTGGTAAAAGATCTCTCCCCCATAGTTCCACGATATTGATTTGTCAAACTGGTACGGGATAGGCCCCAGCATGGTTATCTTCAAAGGTGAAATCTTCGGAGCGGATGTAATCTTAACAGGTATTTTGGAGACCTTGGAAAGATTGGCGGATATGGTAATTATTGAAATATCATTGACAGGAGTCGGTGTAACAGGAGTCTTGTCAAAAAGGATTTCTTGGTTATCCATTAGGCGTTGGATGCCTAACTCCAGTAATGGACAGTCAGTTGGTAAGGAGGAACAAAGGAAGCAATCTTCTTCACAACCTGGGAAAATCCCAGCCTTCGGCAAATTCAACTTAATTATCAATAACAGAGTCATCAAATCATCACAAGTAGCAACAAAAAGATCTTCTTCAACAGCATGGGCATTGTGGCCATGCTTTGGCATTGGAGCAGAGATCATGTTCGGCTTTTCAGGGGCATCAAATTCAACTTCTTTAGCATCTATCAAATCCTTAATCTTATTCTTGAGGGCCAAACAATTGTTGGTGTCATGCCCCAGGCTGTCTGAATGATAAGCACACTTGGCATTTGCATGGTAGTAAGGAGAAGTTGTATTCGGATTCGTCGGGGCCTCTCTCAAACTAGTAAGGTTTAACTTCAGGAGATGGGGGAGAACCTGAGCAGGAGTCATGTTGATCTGGGTGAATTTCCGTGCAGGCCTTTCCACCCTAGCTTGGTTGGTTTTGGGTTGATTGTTTCTAGGCTGATCAGCTGCAGACTTCTGAGTCATTACGGCCCCCACTGTTGGCCGGTGCTCAACTCTTCCTTGGCCTCTTTGGGAGTAGACAGCTGAGACTTCTTTCTTTGCTGGAAAAGTCTTTTTGATGGCAGCGGAAGCAGGTGCATCCTTTTGAATTTTCCCGCTCTTTATGCCGACTTCAACTCTCTCACCAGTTAGAATCAACTCGGTGAACCCCGCATACGAACTTCCAATTAGGTGATTGAAAAAGGGGCCTGATAGTGTACCCAAGAACATATCTACCAGCTCCCTCCCAGATAGAGGTTGTTGTACTCGTCCTGCCAAGTCTCTCCATTTCTGAGCATACTCTTTGAAACCCTCATTTGAGACCATGCCCATACTCTGTAATTGAGTACGCGTTGGTGCTAAGTCCGCATTATATTGATATTGTCTGTAGAAGGCGGCTGCCAAATCCTCCCAATTATGCACATCAGACCTCTCTGGCTGGTAGAATCAATCTAAATGCGTCCCTGAAAGACTGTCCTGGAAGAAATGAACCCATAGATCCTTGTCATAAGAATGTGGTTGGATTTTTCTGACGTAAGATCGCAGATGCATCTTTGGACAAGACAAACCATCGTACTTAGCAAATATAGACACTTTAAATTTGGGGGGAATTACAATTCCAGAAACCAACCCTAGCTCTTCAAAGTCCAGCCCAGGCACTCTTTATACCTTCATGGCAGCCAGACGCTCTTCCAGATTCTTGTACTTGTCATCTGCAGGAGGGTACTTCTGTTCAGAATAGTCTTCATCCTCCTCCTCTTCTTCTTCCTCAGACTCAGATGGCACTGCAGTCTCTTTACCCTTTCTCACCCTTTCATCAGATGTTGAGGGGAAATCCAGGACCCTTCTAGCTTGACCTTCAAATCTTCTACCCATGGTAGCCACACCAACCCTCTTATTTTTCTTTTTCTCCTTTTCCTTTTCCAGTAGAGTTTTGAGCTCCTCCTGCCCCTCTACCAAGGTCAGAAGTAACTGTTGGAATTGTGAATTTTGCGCTTGTAAGTCTTTGACCGTCTGCTCCATATCCATCTTGCTGAAATAAACAGTAGAGAGATAAGGAAACCTGGTGTGAAGACCTGCTTATGCATATGATGAATGATGTGTATTCATGTAATGCATTCAAGGATTCAAAATCTCAAAGTTGTTTTAACAAAAAAGAAGACACGTCATATTAATAAGATAGAATTTGTTAGTACATGAATGCCCCATGGGCAAAATAATACAAAATTCTAAGATAAAAAGACGTTGCGCATCCTTTTTGGTGCAATGTAGGTGTTGAGAGTCTGCTCTTCGTGAAGTTGACGAGTAATTTCCAAAACCTTCCTCTCACTTGCGTAGAATTGGGCTTCAAAAGTATCGCGCTCTCCCTTGATCTGTATCCAACTCCTTTGTAAATCTTCTAGTGATGTTGACATGTCAGGATGTAGGAGGGTGTATGAAACTTCTCCTTCCATAACAGGCTCTTTGATCACAGGAAGCATGTAGGGGTAAGGAATCATAAGACTTTGGGGGCGGGTTCATACCCACTTGAGGTAAGGCTCAAGAGGGATGGCATTCTTGTGTCCCAAGGTCTTACTGTCCACCTTGTTGGGCACCTCCAAGCTCGGATAAACCTTTGTCGAAGTCCTTGATCATCGTTGTCGAAGTCAAAAACCAAGTCTGGAATCAGCATGTCATGAGGGCCATCCCTTCTGGCATACCCAAACTGTCTCAGAGCCAAGCAGGGGTTGTAGGTAATGCCTCCCCTAATGCCTAATAGAGGGACATTAAGGAATTCCCCACAACGATCAATGATGATAACATTTTCTCTGGATCGAGAACACCAATGAACATCTGAATATGTAAGAGTCATCAATCGTTGTGACCACCTTAAACCTTGCTCATTCTTCAAAACTGATTGGGGAAGATGAGAAATAAACCATCTTTCCAGTAGAGGAGTGCAACACATGAGAACACCTCTTTTTCTCATCGTTCGAGTGTGAAAAGAGTGGAGAATATCCCCAGGCAATGTAGGTACCGGGTTGCGGGTCATGAAAATTTTGACAGCACTCACATCTATAAGTTGGTCAAGGTTTAGGAATAAGACCAATCCATAGATGAGAAGAGCTACAATCTCCTAAAAGGCTTGTAAGTCCAATGAATTCCAGCATCTTTGGGCCTTCTCAAACAGAAACTTTGACAAGAGACCTTAGACACCACTTCTAGTTTCCTAATGGCCTATGATATCAGATGGTTGCAAGTGTAAGGCTTGAGAAACATCTTCAGGCTTTGGATCTCTTTCCGTACCGTTGTAGGGTAGTTGATGGAGAATAATAATCCTCAAGAGTTGAGAAAATTCCTCCAAAGTAGGCACAAGTTGGTAATCAGGAAATGTGAAGCAGTGGTGTAGGGGGTCAAAGAACTGGAAGAGAAATTTCAGCATATCTTCCTCAGTGTTGGTGTTGACTAAGTTGAGAAGACGAACATGCCTCTCGGTGAATGGAGAATTCTCAGGAATCCTTGAAGCTAGCTCCTTGAGTTGAGGAGGAATTCTCACAAGGTTGACTTGAATGGTTTTCCTGTGAAGTGAATCAATTACCTACAAAACAGGAACAAAGATGAAGATCCAAATCCTTGAAATGGTTAGTGGATGCACATGATGCTTCATGATGTCCATGATGTTATGCACAAGTATATATGTACAAAAAATCACACAAGTTCCTAGTTTCAGGCTTCCACGGGGTTTCATAGGTAAGTACCCTCTTGAAGTTTAGTTGGCTCAACCTGTCCTATAAATAGTAACCGGATTCTAAGGAGCTCAATATCACTGGATTATTTTCTGTGTTCATTATTTCAGTTTAGCCACTTTACTGGCGACTGAAATATTCCAAGAAAACAACCCTCAATGAGTGTAGTATCGAGTATCTACCAACTTCGGACTGCACCAAAGCCGGTCATCTCACTACCCCTAAAAAGGCCAAGTTGGTCAAGTAAAGATTCTAAAAGTCAATTAGTGCTTCATGACATCACTCAGAGGCCCCATATTCTATTTGATTGACTCAAAGGCTACCGGTACCCACAAATATGTCGCACTAATATAGCTATTGCTTCAACCATGTCGGTATACCCCGCACAGTTTCCACAACGTATTGCTATTTACCTATGAATGTTTCCCAAATCCGGGTAGAGGATTCAAACCCAAACAATAGAACCAAAGTGTAAAGCATACAAGTCAAGCAAGATAAGCATGTAAAGGTGATCTAAAACCCTAAGGTAACCCCACTTTTAGACATATCCCTAGCAGAGTCGCCGGTTCTGTGAAGCGGTGGGAGAACTGACTTGAGGTTTTGCGTTTGTGTTCGCAAATGTTTCCGTTTAGCAAGAGTCACCAACGACTTTTATTTTATCAAAAAGGAAAGGTAAAAAAGAACAGGAAAGACCTTTGAGATTGTTTTTGGGTTCGGGGGGTAGATTATGAAAAGGGAAGGTGCTAGCACCCTTTTCATCCATTGTTTTCCATGAGCTCTTAGTTACTTGTTTTAGATCACTTGCTTTTGCTTTTCAATTGTTTGAAATGGTGATTTTGTGTGTGTGGTTTTGAAAGTATTTTGAAAAGAGACCATCGTTTTGGAAACCTTTGTAATGATTCTTGTATGAATGTATACAAAGGTGTTTATCTTTTGACAAATGTTTCAATGTTTGAAAGTTTGTTGGGAAATGTTTTGAAATTGTGTTGTGTTTTTTGAAAATAGCAAGGATGGTTTGCAAGTTTGATCAAGTAACTAGGAGTTGTCTACCCTACTTGAATATCTTTCTTACACATTTTTAACCCTTTGACATTGTTGTTTTACCATTACATTTGGTAAACAACCCTATCTTTGGATGTTAAATGGGACAGGCGCGGGTCATCGTATGACCATGATAACAATGTTGCCAAGTATCTTAGCAAGTTTTTGAGGGACTAGATCATTTTGTATAGGCAACCAAGATAGCATCATCGAGGGACTATGATCTTTTTGTTTTTATTTTGATTTTGATTTTGCCAAGATACCTAGCATGCATACCATGGCCATTTTTAAGGCAACAAGTGGGTGAAACCCTAGGGGTGCTTGTGTGCATTGTATTGTCTTTTTTCATGCATTTTTGTCTTGTGTTTAGTCAAGCTATTTGTTTGATTTTGGTTCTTTGCATACAAACCCTAATGTTACTATCATGCATATAAAGCAATAAAATGCGTAAAAGTAAATCTAAGACTATTACAACATTATTATGGGGAGGGGGGGGGGGGGGGGGGTACAAGTTTAAATAGGGAATATTGCTCAAAATAAAAACCCTAAAACTATTATTACAACCAAATAGAAATATTGCACAAATAAATAAGTAGGCAAATATTTAAATGTACAAATAAATATAAATATGCAAAGGATGTTTTTGTATTTTATTTTATGTATGTAAAATAAATTATTTATGTCTCAAAATAAGAAAAATCTTAATGATTATTTTTTGAAAGGGGTGGAAACCCTAGTTTTTTGTTTAAAAGAAAATATATATTCTAATTACTATTTATTCATTTATGTACAAGGAAATAATAAAAATAATATATATATAAAATGTTAAAAAATAATATTTGTGAGAAAATAATATTTTAAGTATAAAAATAAAAGGTATAATATTTTTATATTATTTATAAGTTTATTTAAGAAAATAAAAGTATTTAACCTAATAAGCTATTTTTTTTGTCATAAAAAATAATAAAAATAATATAATAAAAATGTAAAAAATAATAAAGTCAAAAAATAAAAAAATAAATGAAAAATATGCAAAAATAAAGAAATGGGCCAAGGGGGTGCAAAAAGCAGAATGGAGGTGTCAAAAGTAGAAGCAAGCCAGGCCCAACCCAACTCACTTCGTCCCTGTCTTTGGAACAAAAACGCGTGCATTGTTCTTCAAATCTGTATCTTCTGCATACATGCTTAAAAATAAAAACTTGCAACATGAAAGTTATAGCTCATCATCACACGGTTCTAACCATATAAAAAACTTGATCTAACTCTAAGAAACTAGGGAGAATTTTATCACCCCCAATTTCTGACCTAAAAAATTCAGCAACTTCAACATCCAAATTCTCCTAGCTCAGCTAACATAAATGAATTCTATGCATATGTACAACTCAAGGACATTGAGGACTACATTTTTTATTCACAAACCTAAGCCTAATGATGCCTAAATAAGGAGATAGAAAGTGGGAAAATACCTGTTTCAGTCAAGTTCGAGTATGGCAATGTAGGAGTTGTGAGTGAGGCCTGAAGGACTTTTGAGCTTGCTTGATGTTCCCTTGACCTTTCCCAATGCTTAGCTTGCTTTGAAATGGCTTGAATCTCCCTATAGAACTCAACCTGAAAACTCAGAATTTGAAAATGGTGAAGCTTGAAAATGAAGTTACAGTTGCTTGAGAAGGGCTGGGATAGTTCAGATGTATTGTATGCAATGTGTCTGAAGTGGTTTGGGACAAAACGCGCGGGTGGAATTTGTTTTGGCTTGGTGTTTGTAGAAAATGCCCTATTTAGGGCAGAAGTTGGAGTTTTTGTGCTTAAGGGTGTTTGAGAGGCTATGAGATCATGTTTGTGTCCTTAGACAATATGTAAAACTTGTTTTAATTGTGCACAAGACTTGTTTTTATCAGATACCAAAGTTATGGACCTTTTGCAAGTTGACTTGTTTTTAAAGAAAAGGTGGGAAGTGACAAAGGCAAAGCCTGTACAGGCTAGCTCCAGGCCTGCACATAGTTGGTACCAATTGCCTAATATTCACAGACTTTGTTTGCATAAAGAAATCAGGTCCATGGCTCAAGGAAAACAAAATTGCATAAAGTGACCTTTATCAAAGTGGCAATGTTAACTTTTTGCCATTTTTGGATTAGACCTTTGTACAAAGCTTTCGAGACAAAAACAATGCCATTAACCATTATATTTGCATTCAATTTTTGAGTGTATAAGATATTAGAACCTGTAAACCAAGTACAAGCATGCTTTGGACAGAATTGCAAGTTCTAACATGGTGCAAAATGCCTTGGACAAAAGTGATGATTTGCCATTTTCAATCCTTCGATTCTCCCTAACCACAAATGATCTTGGAGAGTTCTTGGACATTATGGAAAGCTTGTAACATGTTATACAATCCATATTTGAAATGAATTTTGATATTCCAATTGGAACTATGTGAAAAATTGCCATGGAGATAGGTCAAAATCCTGCCTAAACTAGGGCAAAATTTCACTAAGTTAGAAAGTTTTTGGACCCCTATTCACAAAATCATAACTTGAGATCCAAGCATCATTTGGGAAAACTTTATGAATAAAAGTTGTAAATTTTGTGGAATACTACAACTTTCATGTTGGAAGTTTTGTTTGAATCCAATTGCATCATGGTGAAAAAGTTGGGAAAAATTGGGAAAAAATAAGAAATTTTCATAACTTAGAAAATTTCTAAGTTATAAAAATTTTCCATTTCAAACCCTAATTTTCAAAATTAGGTTTCTTGGTGAACAAGTTTTATTTTTTGACACATCTTGATGAAACATGACCCTTGGCACTTGATTTTGACCAAAAAGTCAAAGTTTGACTTTTTAGTGTACAGTTGATTTTTGATCAGTTGACTGGAAAATTCATCTGTCAATCCAATGCTTTTGAGATCTTTTGAACCTTGTGATTAGGTCAAGATGATGCCATTGAGTCCTTGAAACCATTCTTGAACCCAATTTGCCATTGTCTAGGTGAAAAATCAGAAATTGCCCTTCTACAATCAAAACCCTAAAAATGACCATTTTGCCCTTTTGATGATCTGATCAAATTTCTTGAGGAGTTGTGGTCCAAACTTGATCAAATGGTTGATATGAGACTATAATGTTGATGTGGATAAAAAATTATGAGGTTTGACTGTAAATTGGCCACAATTGACTTTTTCCCCAATACAGCTGATTTCTAGGTCAACTGTCCAACTCACTGGGCAAAAATTTGATTCAAGGCTTGAAACTTGGTATGAGAAATCTTAGGAGTTTAACATGAAGCATGAAAGTCACATGGGGCATTGGAAGTCCAAAAATCCTTGTGCAAACTCAAACCCTAATTTCAGGTCAATAGTGCAAGGAGATGTCTTGAGTTGAGAAAACCCTAATCTGATCTTGAATTCAAAGAGGTCTTGTGGGGAAAATCTTGATAAAATGAGAGGGAAAATTTTGGGGTACAACATGGGGTATTGACATGATTGGGATGATAGAACCCAAAGCTTTGAATGGGCACCGTTTTATCTTGGTAGCAATTGATTACTTCACCAAATGGGTGGAGGCTGCTTCATATGTCAATGTTACTAAACAGGTGGTTGTACATTTCATAAAGAATAATCTTATATGCCGGTATGGTGTGCCGAGCAGAATCATCACTGACAATGGCTCGAATTTGAACAACAAGATGATGACAGAACTGTGTGAAGAATTCAAGATTGTCCATCACAGTTCATCTCCATACAGGCCAAATATGAATAGGGTTGTTGAAGCTGCTAATAAGAATATCAAGAGAATTATACAGAAAATGGTTATTACTTATAAGGATTGGCATGAAATGCTCCCTTTTGCTCTGCATAGATATCAAATATATGTCTGCACTTCAACAGGAGCAACCTCGTTCTCCTTAGTGTATGGAATGGAAGTTGTACTCCCAGTCCAGGTAGAGATTCCCTCGTTGCGTGTGATAATGGAAACCAATTTGACGGAGGCTGAATGGGTCCAGAATAGGTTTGACCAATTGAATTTGATTGAGGAGAAGAGAATGACTGCCTTGTGTCATGGCCAGTTATATCAAAGAATAATGAAGAAAGCTTTTGATAAAAAGGTCAAACCTCGTGAATTCAGAGAAGGCGACCTCGTGCTCAGGAAGATCATGTATTTCAACACCGATTCTAGGGGCAAGTGGACTCCCAATGCAATGCTATCTGGTTTGGATCTGTGGTTCCCTGGCAATGCTATTCACTCTGGATTGCTGAAAACCCCATGTTTTGGTTGGTGCAATTATTTTGCACAAGGCTTTATCCCCTCAGCAAGAGTATCATGGCATCTCCCCAGGAAGTCATACCTCCTTCCCAAAAAGTCATCTCTTTTTACAACCCTCCCTGACAAAAAGTAGCAAGTCTCTTTATTTTAGACAGCTTATATATTATCCTTCCCAGGCGGAGTGCCTTGGTTAAAGAAGAAGTTGAGACCCGTTCTAGTTGAAACACTAGAATCTTGGGGAAACTTGTTATATTTTTGCTACCCTCAGTGAACATTGGTAGTTCATCGTCAGTGAACTAAGATGCTATGATATTTTCTCTTTCTACCTTCTGTGAAAGTTGGTAGACCATCAGCAGTGAACGTCGGTGTTTGTTATCTTTTTGCTACACTCAGTGAATGTTGGTAGTTCATTGTCAGTGAACGGAGGTGATATAATATATTCTCTTTCTACCTTCAGTGAAAGTTTGTAGACCATCGGCAGTGAATGTCGATGTATGTTATCTTTTTGCTACACTCAGTAAATGTTGGTAGTTCATCGTCAGTGATCAGCGGTGATATGATATATTCTCTTTCTACCTTTAGTGAAAGTTGGTAGACCATCGGCAGTGAACGTCGGTGTTTGTTATCTTTTTGCTACCCTCAGTGAATGTTGGTAGTTGATCGTCAGTGAATAGATGTGATATGATATATTCTCTTTCTACCTTCAGTAAAAGTTGGTAGACCATCGACAGTGAACGTCGGTGTTTGTTATCTTTTGCTACCCTCAGTGAACGTTGGTAGTTCATCGTCAGTGAACGGCGGTGATATGATATATTCTATTTCTACCTTCAGTGAAAGTTGGTAGACCATCGGTAGTGAACGTCGGTGTTTGTTATCTTTTTGCTACCCTCAGTGAACGTCTGTAGTTCATCGTCAGTGAACGGCGGTGATATGATATATTCTCTTTCTACCTTCAGTACAAGTTGGTAGACCATCGGCAGTGAACGTCGGTGTTTGTTATCTTTTTGCTACCCTCGGTGAATGTTGGTAGTTCATCGTCAGTGAACGGAGGTGATATGAAATATTCTCTTTCTACCTTCAGTGAAATTTGGTAGACCATCAGCAGTGAACGTTGGTGTTTGTTATCTTTTTTCTACCCTCAATGAACGTTGGTAGTTCATCGTCAGTGAACAATGGTAATATGATATATTCTCTTTCTACCTTCAGTGAAAGTTGGTTGGACATTGGCAGTGAACGTCGATGTTTGTTATCTTTCTCTGTGCCTTCAGTAAACGTCGGTAGCTTCGCCTTCATTAGAAGTTGGTGTGTCCTTTGACCATCCTACCATCCTCTCTGATTCAGTTCTCTGGGTCCACCGATGATTTATTTTCCTGGTGGGGGGGGGGGGGGGGGGTGCTCCTTTGTTTCTTTATTATTGTTACATCCCCAGTGTTATTTTTGCGTCTCTTTGGTCACGTTCATATGCATTCATGATCATAAGCATTTGCATGGTATCTTAGGGCCAAAAATAGGGTTTGTTTTTATATTTAAGTATCTTTGATCGCATCGACACGAAGATTTTTAACCTTCGTATCTCCGGATAGAAGAAAATTAAATAAGGGCAGCTGTTGTACCCCAATTTGTGCCCCTAAGATCCCTTCAACATACCATGTTGATTCACTCACAACAAGATCACACTAGGATTCTTGGTTCCCCTCCCTACATTTAGTTTTGCGCTTTTTGAGGGATTACCAAACACCTTGACTTATGTTCCTTTTGTGATCATGAATATTGTTTTGTTTACTTCATTTAACTAATAAAATGCAATGTTTGTTTGTCTTGCTTGTTATCCATGTAGGTGAAGGCAATGAGATTTAATAAGCTACCCCATGGGTTCATGAGTTTATTTCCATGCCCTAGTCAATATAGCTTGAGAATTTCAAACCTCACCATTGGATTGGTTTTGGGAGAATAGGTATGGCAACGTTGCTTTGGTTCATCACATTTCAAGGTTATTAGATTTGACTAAAAAGTACAAGTGGTTGATTGGAGAAGTTGTCATTTTTGGACAAGGCCTTCTTCCTATTGGTCAAAAGAGCATATTTCTATCAAATTTCAATATATAAAAGTGGTTTTGGTGGCTATCGGTCTTCATTCTCATCCTCAACAACTTCTATTCACAAAGCAAGAATATTGGTACAAGAAGTTTGTTCAAACTTGTCAAAGTTCCTCAAAGCATTTTCTTGATCTAGAAGCTAGGGTTTTGAACTTCAAAGGAGTACATCTTTCTCACCTTTTGGTATTTTTGAGTTATTCCAAAGATATCCTCCTCTTAAAAGGGTTATCAACAAATCACTTCAAAAGTACCAAGGAGTTTTCATGTGGAAGGAACTTGGTGAAGAAGAAAGATTACAAGTCATCCAAATGAATCCACAAATTTACATGAGTGACTTTAAATGGTCCTTAATTGGTCAATTTTTATCACCTTGAGTCCATTATTTTTCCATAATTATCTTGAATATGTGAACTTTATGCCTTCTTTTATGTGCAAAGTAGGAAAATGGATGGAAGTTGCCTTAAAGATGCAAAAGATTATAGGTCATTTCATGATTTTTTGCCAACTTCAACAAGTCATAACTTGCTCAAAATTTGGAGATTTTGAATGATTCAAGTTTCAAAGTGTCATTCAAGAGGTCTACTTCATGCCATATTTTTTGGTCAAGAGCAAATTCCAAGTGGAAGGCCATGTTTGGATGCAAGACATTATAGGTCATTTTTGAAGAAGAATGTGAAATATTTCTAAGTAAGGAAAGTCAACCCTTTTTATTCAACTTTGACTCAATTCAACTTTCATCTCAAGCATCCATTTAAATCCATTCTTTTTCCATTGCAAAGCTTGTAACCTCATATTTCTAAAGCATCAAGAATCATGCCCTAAGACCCCTTGAGTTGAAAATGCCATTGGTCAGAAGTTGGCACTTTGAAATTGAATTTCTCACCAAGTCAGAATTTTGAAATCCATAATGTGGCCTCTAATCACAAGTTTTCCATGCATTTTTTCCTCTAAACATGTTTAGTGAAGTTCCAGATTTGTTTAGCGCATCAAAACGCAAGAACTTGATGAGTTTTGATGAAGTTTGTATCACACTTCACTCGTGCATCAGGTGTGCACGATTTGCCTCTAAAGCGAATCATTCACTCTTCCTTTTGATCCCATTCGCTTCTCCTATAAATACATGAACTATCCCATTCAATTTCCCAAGCTTGGATAGCCAGAATCACCCTGCCAAACTTGCTCCAAACTTAATTTTTTGTAACTTCAAAATCCATTCTCGACCCTTTTTCAATCTAATTTTTCCATCAATTCACCTTCCTTGACCTTCCCTGAAGTTAACCATATAATTACATTCAACAATCGTGCCCTATACTGCTCCATAGAAGTCCAGTTTCAGAGCTCTGCAACTCAACTTCAATAGGTAGATTCCTTCATCAATTCGTCAAAACTCTGATATCATTTTGTTGTTCTCATTGCCCTGGTTCTAGTCGCAACACTTACCTTTTACTGGAAACACATTTTGACCATGAAATTTCAAATCCCTTTTCAAAACTTTCCTTCCAAATTTCTTGAGCTACAGTTTATATAAATTTGGCGCGAGGGTGTGGTTGTCTTCATCTTGAAGAGACAAAGCGAATGGCATAGGTCTGAGCTTCATATTTTACAGTTTGAGAGACCTGCAATTCTTGGTGGCTGGAGGCTGAAGATGACCAACGTGTCATCTTCTAACTAATGAAGGCACGCCATTTGTATTTTTCAAATTCTGATTTAATTAATGATTATGTACAATATTCATTAATGACCATGATATGCACAGTGTACCAGATCCCTTGGATTTGATTACTAACGCGTTTTGACTTTCATCCAATGGTCCACATATTTTACTTTTATTTTCTTTTTCTGATTTTTATATTTTAATTGTTTTAAATTTCAAAAAAAAAATCATAGAAACTTCATTTTTAGTCCAAAAAATCTGAAAAAATTATAACAAATATTTTTGATTATTCTATTTTTGATTTTTATTTTTTTCAAAATTTAATTTTGTGTTTTGGTATTTTTTACAAATTTTACACTTATTTGATTTGTTTTAAATGTTTAAAAATACTTTTATACATTTTTAAATTCTGAAAAAATTATGGAATGATCCAATGATATTGTGACAAATATTGGTGACCTTATCTTATTTTTGTTTCTGACTTTACTATTTTTTACCATTTTTGTTTATTTAACCCATTTATTTTAATTTTAAAAATATTTTCTGAATTTAAAAAATTACCAAAAAAAATTGTAAAATTACTTTGGCCTTTTTATGATTTTTCTATGGTCTTACTTTTCATTTCTTGATTAATTTGAACATAGTTGATATTTTTCTCATTATTTTCTATTTTAAAAACATTTTTAAAAATCCTTTTTTGTGTATATTTAATATGATATTATTTTGTGGTTATTTTCTGGCTGATCTTGGGTTAGATTTTGGATCATGAACTTTATTAACATCATTGGATCCATGGTGTTGAGTTTAACTCCACAAAAATGGATAAATAATTTTAATAATAGTTTGATTAAAATTTAATTCAAATGTGGTTTCTATATTTTTCCCATCCCTCTTCATCTCATCCCTTTCTTATTGCACTAGATGTTGTTGGAGCATGATCTCTGTATCATGTCTCAAAACAAATGGTGCATAGATTATTATTGACCGGCCTCAAAATAGGTGCGACTTCTATATAAGTCCACTTATGATTGCTTAACATAGCGCTAAATTTTGTCCCGATTCGAATAAATGATCATTCGTGGCCCAAACTTATGATTTCAAGCCCAAGTATGTTAATTTGATCTCTTTGATCCAATAACCTTGAGATTCATTGTGTGGAGGCTTTGGTTTTACCAATCCTCTAATGGATCTACAACACCTTTGGTCAACGCGGATCACTTAAATATCGTTGATCATTAAATGGTACTTCTGAGAATTCCAAATGGATGATATACTTGACAAACAGCAAATGCAACTTGTTGTGTGGAGGCTTTGGTTCTACCAATCCTCAAATAAATTCTAAATGCAAGCTTCAAGATGGTCCTCCAACTAACCGCTAATTATTGACTTGTTTACCTTATACTTTTATTTTTTTATGCTTTATGTACTATTTACTTTTAACATTTACATTTCATGCCATTTTCATCTTTGCTCATTTGAGCATTTATTTTATTGCCATTTTTACTTTGCTTACTTGAGCTTTTTTTTTCCTTTCTTAAGACACTTAATAATCAACATAAACCCTAAAGAATCTTTAATGGTGCTTGGACTATTTGGTTACTATCCTTGGCATTATGGAGCATGGGACTTTTCTTGGACTTAGGATTAGAAACCTTGACCTATCTTGGAGATCTTATCTGATTATTTTGTCTAGAGTTCTTGAGGTTTACCTCAAGACATTGGGTTTCTTGTTTGTTTTTGTGTGCAGGTTTTTGTGATTACACCCTTTTTTTTTAATATGGAATTCATCCTTATACAACCGTTACTCTGCCTAGTTTTTTGTGAAGACTTGATACACTTGAAGTTTGGTTCTCTCAAGAGGTCTAGTATTTATTTGCTTGATTGGTTTCAATCCAAGGAATGGGAATTCTATCTTGGCTCATAATGTCAAGTATTGTTTTCTTGTTGGTTAGATGGTTCTTATCCCTAGCTTTTACCTTATGCTTTAGGATAGTCCATTCTTCTCCTCCCATCTTCTTTAATTTCAAAAATCTTCTTTCCTTTTTTGAAAACTCTTCTTGTTTTTGAACTTGAACCACTTTCATAATAAACTTGGACTTATGTCCATGCATTTTCAAAACATTTTTCATAAATAAACTCCAATCAACTTAGTAATGCCTTGACATTTTTGTGAGAAGACTAAAAATCAATCAATCTCATTTCAAACCATTTTTCCACTTTGGCTTTTATCTTTAAAATTTTCTCAAAAAAGGTTGAACTCTTGCCGATCCTTGTAGTGATGCAAACAAATATACTTCTACAATATGTAGTAAAGAGAGATATTTTCCACTTGGGTGTTGAGTGAGCCATTGTTGATTTTTAAAATCCAAGCCATATCCTCCACTTTGAGATGATGCAAATTCTCCTTTCTCATGATTGTGGGTAGTAGGTATGTTTTCCATACAGACAATGACAATGATGTTTCATCTCATAAAATTAACCAACGCATTTGTGTTTTAAATTATTAGAAGAGGAACTACGCGTACCCTGATCTCCTATTGCACGAAAAGGTGGTATGTAGGCACTAAAGGTTCGCAACCGCGGAGGGTGCAAAAATTATAAAAATAAATATATTTCTTTCCTCACCTCCACCATCCATTTTTTTATATATACAACATTTTTTATAGCAAAAATATATAGATATTACAAAGAGGCTCCTGCAGAGTACCATAGATGTTTAGGGTGCTAATACCTTCCCTTTGCATAAATAACCCCCTTACCTTGAATCTTTCCCCCTCTTTTTGGTTTATTCGCTCTTTTCTCATTCCTTTGGAAACAATAAAGCGCGGTGGCGATTTTTATTTTGATTTGTATAAAGTCTAGTCAATCCAATGGCTTAGTCTTGAACATTTTTACTGCTATAATATACACAGCAGGCATTAGGATGATAGTGGGGAGAGGTTGTGTTAAGATTCTTTGGAGCTTCTTTCAAAGTCACTAGATTGGATCTTAACAAATGCGACAATACTTGAGATAATGTCATATTAATTTAGGTGAACTGTCTGACTGGTCTTTCCGTTCTTGGTTGGTTATTTTTTTGCTGAGCAGGTGCGTGTTTAGGAATCATGACAGCCCCCACCATTGGACGGTGTTCAGACCTATCTTGATTTCTCTGAGGATATACAACAACCACTTCTTTCTTTCCAATGAATGGTTTCCTTACAACAGCAGAGGATGCATCTTTTTAAATCTTCCAATTCTTTATCTCGGCTTCCACCCTTTCCCCGGTCAATATGAATTCGGTAAAACCTGCCGATGAACTCCCAATTAAGTGTTTGAATAAAGGACCGGACAAGGTGCCTAAGAACATGTCTACTAACACTCTTTCAGATAGGGTAGGCTGGACTCTTCCTGCTAAGTCCCTCCATTTTTGCGCATAGTCTTTAAAGCCTTCACTTGAAAACATGGCCATACTCTGGAGTTGAGTACGGGTGAGCGCAAGATCAGCGTTGTATTGGTATTGTTTGTAAAAGGCGGCGACTAGATCTTCCCAGTTATGAACATTGGCTCTTTCTAACTGATAAAACCAATCAAGTTGAGTTTCAGAAAAACTGTCTTGGAAGAAGTGTACCCATAAATCCTTCTCAGCAATATGAGGCTGGATTTTCCTTACATAGGACCGGAGATGCATTTTGGGACATGAAACTCCATCATATTTGGCGAAAACCGGTGCTTTGAATTTTGGAGGGATGACAATCCCAGATACTAGACCCAACTCCTCAAAGTCCAATCCAGTCACTTTTTGGATTTCCATTGCACTTAACCGTTCTTCTAGATACTTATACTTGTCGTCGGCCAGAGGGTATCGTTCTTCAGAATAATCTTCTTCTTCCTCATCCTCTTATGAATCTGGATGAACAACTGCTTCCTTTCCTTTCCCATCTTGATTGTCTTTCTTACCAGATGACATAGCAAAGTCTAAAGTCCTTCTTGCTTGGCCTTGGAATCTTCTTCCCATGTTTAGAACTCCGGTTATTTTCTTTTTCTTCTTTTTCTCTTCAACCAGCAAGGTCTTCAACTCTTCTTGTCCTTTGGCTAGAGTTAAGAACATCTGTTGAAATTGAGCATTTTGTGCTTGGAGGTCCTTCACCATTTGCTCGAGATCCATCTTATTGAAATAAATAGTAGAAAGATGAGGATACTTGTTGCTTGAAACCTGCTTATGTTATGATGAATGGTAAATGCATATGCAATGATTTCAAGGATTTTAAGGATTCAAATTTGTTTTAGACAAAAAGGAAACACACGTTATATTAATAAATTAAAGCTTGATCACATCAATGCCTCTTTGGGAAATACAAAAACTCTAAGATAAAAAGGTAGTACGCATCCTCTTTGGTGCAATGTAGGCATTCAGAGTCTGCTCCTCATGAAGTTGTTTAGTGAGCTCCAAAACATTCTTCTCGCTAGCGTAGAATTGGGCTTCGAAGGTGTCTCCCCCCCCCCCCCCCCCTTGAGTTGTATCCAAATATCTTTGTAATTCTTCAATAGAGGTGGGCATGTTAGGATGTAGGATAGTGTATGGAACATCTCCTTCCATAACAGGCTCAATGATCACCGGGAGAATGGGGGGATAAGGAATCATAAGACTCTGAACACGAGTTCATACCCATTTGAGGTAAGGTTCAAGAGGGATGGAATTCGTATGCCCCAATGTATTGATATCTACCTTTTCAACATCCTCCAAGCTCGGATAAACCTCTGGCAAAGACCTTGATCGTCGTTCTTATAGTCAAATACCAAACCTTGGATGAGCGTCTCATGAGGGCCATCCCTTCGGTCGTAACCAAACTGTCTTAAGGCTAAGCAGGGGTTGTAGGTGATACCTCCCCTAATTCCAAGTAAAGGGACATTAGGGAATTCTCCATAACAGTCGACAATAGCAACATTCTCTAGAGATCGTGAACACCAATGAATGTCTGAATCTATGAATGTTTGAGTGTCATAAACCTTTGTGACCACCATGAACCTTGCTCGTTCTTTAATACAGATTGGGGAAGATGGGAAATAAACCATCTTTCCAAGAGAGGAGTGCAACATATAAGGATACCTCTTTTCCTCATAGTGTGAGTGTGAAAAGAATGTAGGATGTCCCCTAGCAAAGTAGGCACAGGGTTACAAGACATGAAGATCTTGACGGCGTTCACATCTATGAGTTGGTCAGAATTTGGGAACAAAACCATCCCGTAGATGAGGAGAGCCACAATTTCCTCAAAGGCTTGAAAATACAAGGAGTTCCAACAGTTTTGGGCTTTCTCAAACAAGAACTTTGCTAGGAAACCCTTGGCACCACTCCTTGTTTCCCAATTAGTTGTGACATCAAATAACTGCAAGTGTAGAGCTTGAGAAATATCTTCCGGCTTTGGATCTCTTTCCGTACCGTTGAAAGGTAGTTGATTGAGAATGGGAATCCTCAAGAGTTGGGATAATTCTTCCAAAGTTGGCACAAGTTGACAATCGGGAAATGTGAAGCAATGGTGTAAAGGATCAAAGAACTTAAAGAGCACCTACAACATGTCTTCATCAGTGTTGGAAGTGACCAAGTTGAGTAGGCGACCATGTCTCTTGGTAAATGGATAATTTTAAGGAATCCTTGAAGCTAACTCCTTAAGTTGTGGAGGGATCTTTACAAGATTGACTTGAATAGTTTTCCTGCGAATAGAATCCATGTCCTACAAAACAGAACAAAGATAAATCCTAAGATCCTTGAAATGTTTAGTGAATGAATATGATGTTATGATGTTCATGATGTTATGTACAAGTAAATATACACAAACAAAGCAAACAAATCCTTATGTTTAGGCTTGCATGGAGTCTCATAGGTAAGTACCCTCTTGAAGTTTAGTTGGCTCAACCTGCCATAGAAATAGTAACCGAGTTCTAAGAAGCTCAATATCACTGGTTTGTTTCCTTGAGCATTGTCTCAGCACAAGCCTCTTTAATGGCGACCGAAATATCTCAAAAAACCAAACCTCAATTAGTGTAGTATCGAGTATCTACCAACTTCGGACTGCACCAAAGTCGGTCATCTCACTACGTCCTAAAGGCCAAGTTGATCAAGTAAAGGTTCTAAAAGTTCATTAGTGCTTCATGAGATCACTCAGCGCCCTCATATTCTCCTTGATTAACTCAAGGACTACCGTTACCCACAAATATGTCCCACTAACGTTGCTATTTCTTAGACCATGTTGGTATACCCCGCATAGTTTCCACAATGTATTTCTACTTACCTATAAGGTAACCCAAATCTGGGTAGAGGATTCAAACCCAAACAAAGAACCATAATGTAAAGCATACAAGTCAAACAATGAAAGCAAGTAAATGTGATCTAACCCTAAGGTAACCCTACTTTTAGAATCTTCCCCAGCAGAGTCGCCAGTTCTGTGATATGGAGGGAGAATTGACTTGGGTGTTTTGCGTTTGATTGCAAATGTTGCGGTTAGCAAGAGTCGCCACCGACTTTTCTTTTATCCAAAAGGAAAGGTGAAAAAGCACAGGAAAGACCTTTGTGATTATTTCTTGAGTTTGGGGGGTAGATTATGAAAAGGAAAGGTATTAGCACCCTTTTCATCCATGGTTTTCCATGGGCTCTTAGTTACTTGCTAGATCACTTGCTTTTGTTTGAAATTGTGCTTTGTATAGTTTTGAAAGTATTTTGTAAAGTGGTCAATGTTTAGGCAATCTTTGTAATGATTCTCGTTCGTAAGAATGTATACAAAGATGTTGATCTTTTGAAAATGTTTTCAATTTTTGTAAGAGGTTTTGAAAGTGTAGGTGTTTGTTTTTGAAAATAGCAAGGATGTTTAGTTTGAAATTGAGCAAGTAATTAGGAGCATTCTACCCACTCAAAAGTATTTCATGTTCATTTTCTTTTTCCTTTAACATTGTTATCTTACCATTGATTTGGCAAGTAACCCTATCTTTGGATGTAAACGGGACGGGCGTGGGTCATTGTATAACCATGATTAGCAATGTCGTAAGGTATCTTAGCATTCTCTTTTAGGGACTAAGATCATTTGAAAGGAAACTTAGATAGCGTCATCGCATGCGTAATATGGCCATTTTGTAAAGGAAACCAAGTGGATTTACCCTAAGGGTGCTTGTGTGCAAGTGTATTGTTTTC
This sequence comes from Vicia faba, assembly GCA_948472305.1. Classification (NCBI taxonomy): domain Eukaryota; kingdom Viridiplantae; phylum Streptophyta; class Magnoliopsida; order Fabales; family Fabaceae; genus Vicia; species Vicia faba. The sequence continues at coordinate 1,351,629,746 of OX451740.1, forward strand.
ATGCTTGATTTTGTCTTGAATTAGGGTTTTCTAAGTATTGGTTTTAGTCTTTCCATACAAACCCTAATTACTAGCATGGTATATATAAAGCGATAAATTGCGGAATTAAAAGTTACTACGCTATTACAATACTTGTGGGAGGGGGTGTACAAATTGTAAATGGGGATTGCAGAAAATAAACATAATTAATCTATTACAACCATATTGAATTGGTACAAGAATTGAATAAATAAATGTACAAAAATAGATAAATATGCAAGAATCTAAATGCAAAGAAAATAGATATTTGTTTGATTTATCATGAGAAAAGGGGTTTTAATTTTAACCTAATTAACTAAAGGAAAATAATTAATTAAAAGTAAAACCTAAATTTACTAAGAAAAGATTTTAAATAAAACCCTAAATTTATTAATTGATTAAAAATAAATTAAGTTTATAAGAAAAGTATTTTTTTTTTTGGTATTTTGTCTTGAAAAATAAATTATAGTGTTATAAAATATTTTTGGTCTTTTTTTGTTTTAAAATAATATATTTTAATGGGTGTACAAGACAATAACTAAAACCTATTTTTTAATTAAATTTACAAAGATAATTAGTAAAATAAATAAAGTATGATTAGTAAAATAATATTTTGTGTGAGAAAAATAAGTAAACTATGTCAAAATGTAAATCTAGTATTTTTATATTTTTTATGATTTTTTAGTATTAGAAAAATAATTAAGAAAATAAGTAAAATGAAAATAAGAAAAGAAAAGAAAACTGGGCCAGGGGTGTGAATAGCCTGCAGGGGGTTAGCAAGCAAAAACAAAAAAAAAAACAAGGCCCAAGGAGGCCCAACACCTGCCAAAAATGAAGTCAGAATGCAAAACAATGTAAAAATTCAAAAGGGTACCACTAGGGCTCGAACCCATGTCCTCAAGGTTACAAGCACGCGCTTCTACCACTGGGGTGGCTATACATCCGTTAACATAAGCAAAACAATAAATATATGATACAAAACGCGCCCTGATTTACACTTCATCTTCAACCTCCAACCAGACCAATTGTAACTTGTTCATTTCTCAACCATTTGCAACAAAGTAAACATAAAACTTGTGTACAATTTTACCACGATTCCAGAAATACAAACAACTTAAACTAATTCTCAAGAATGAACATGAATTTTGAATGGTACCAAATTTTGACCTAATTTTTTCAGGATGTTCAGATTCAAAATTCTAACTACTCAAGCAATATAAATGAAATCTAAAGACATGGTTAGCTTCAGAATAATGATGTCTACATTTTTCATTCATAAATTAAACATTAATAATGCTTGTATGAAGAGTTCAAAGTTGAGATAACTTACCTCAAAACTGGAAATCATTTTCTGCAAATGGGCACTTCTCAAGATGTTATGATGATCAGAATAACTCCACTGAAGTCCCAGGGAGCTAATGCAATGATTATCTTGGTTGGAGAGTGGTTGAAATGGCCAGGAGAATTCAAGATGAAAACAGTGTTTTTTGGTTATGGAGGTTATGGTAAATGGTGTTACAGTTGTGTAGTAAGGGTTTAGATAGCCTCTATATGAGTTTTAGGAGCTTTGTGATTGATTAAAAGTGAAAACGCACGAGTGGATTGTGTAATTGAAGTTCAAGGTCAGAAATGACAAGTAATGGAGGTTTTTGGTGCCAGTTCTGATTTCAAAGTGTTTGAGGGATTAAGCATTCATGTCTTTGTTGAAAATGGTTTGTGTATGTATAAACAAAAGAGTTTGAGAGCTTTGGACAATCAGAAGTATAAGTCTCAAGCTAATTGCTAGGTTACTTGATTTTGAAGAAAAGTGAGAAAATCAAGTTTCAAAGTTTGTACCAACAATGTAGAGTGGTTGAATCACTTTTATCACATTGCTTCTTACTTTGTAAATGAAGTGTGATCATAGGGAACATGTGAGAGGCTCAAGAATTGACTTTATGCAATAAAGCCACTTTTCCAAAATGGCAATGTTGCCTTTCTTCCTAAAATGGTATTAAGCATGGGTAATGGATTGAATGCTTGGATTAAAGCTTCTAACAGCTATGTAGACATTTAACTATGGAGTGAAATTCAAGTTAGAAACCTGCAAAGTAGGATTTGTACAACATGCTTGAAGATTGGATCAAGTGTTCATCACAAAATTGACTTGTAATATAAGAATGAAACCGTAACTTCATGGCTTCGATTCTCTTAGATCAAATATGATCTCAATGAGTTCTTGGACATTTTGGAAAGCTTGAAATGTTATCTACAACCCATATTTTATTTTCTTTTGATGATTCCCCTTGGAAATATATTTAAAAGTGCCATGAAGTTGGGTCAAAATCCTGACCAAATTAGGGCAAAATTTCACTAAGTGTTTTGTTTCATGACCATGTATTCTTAAAATTATAACTTGAGATCCAAGCACTTTTGGAAGGAGTTGTGTGAAGAAAAGTTGTACATTTCATGGAGATATACAACTTTCATGTTGGAAGTTTATTTTGAATCATCTTGCATCATGGTGAAAAATTTGCTCAAAGTTATGAAAAAATAAGAAATTTCCAACACTTGGAAAAATTTCTAAGTTTAGAAATTTTAACTTTTCAAAATGAAATCTTGAATTTTGGATTTCTTGATGAATAAGTTTCATATTTTGACATGTTTTGATGAATTGTGATCTTTGACATTTGATTTTGACCAAAAAGTCAAAGTTTGACTTTTCAGTATACAGTTGTCTTTTGATCAGTTGACTGCAAAATTCATCTGTCAATCTATTGGACTTGAGCAATGTTTTGAGCCACGCCATTAGGTCAAAATGAGGCAATTAGAATCTTTAAATCATTCTTTACAACAATTGATCATTTTCTAGGTCAAAAGTCATAAATTGCCCTTTCCCAATCAAAACCCTAATTTTGACCATTTTGCCCTTTTGATGATTTGACCAAATTTCTTGAGGAATTGTGATCCAAACTTTATAAAATGATACATATGAGATTATAATGTTGATGTGGATAAAAATTATGAAGTTTGACTGTAAATTGTCCATAGTTGACTTTTTCCCCAATACAATTGATTTTTAGGTCAACTGCTTAATTGATTGAGCAAAGGTGTGATCCAGAGCTTGAAACTTGACATGAGTGATCTTTAGGGTCCATAATGATCCATGAAAGTTATATGAAGCATTGAAAGTACAAAAATCCTTGTGCAATCTCAAACCCTAATTTTGGTCATCAATTCTTAAGAAGGTGTCTTGAGCTGATCAACCCTAGTGTAGTCTTGAGCCAAAGGAGATCTTGTGAGAAAATTATTGATAAGTGAGAGGGAAAATTTTGGGGTACAACAGCAGTCAGTGAATTTCTTGCTGAGGTAGTAGATTACGTGCTCTCTTCTACCTGTTTTATCTTGCTGGCCCAATACACATCCCATCGATCCTTCATGTATTGTAAGGTACATAATAAGAAGTCTTCCCGGAACAGGTGGCATCAATATTGGTGGCTCTTGCAAATATTGCTTTATCGTCTTAAAAGTTGTCTGGAAATCCTCAATCCATGTTACTGTTTGATCTTTTCTCACCAATTTGAATATAGGCTCGCATGTGGCGGTTAGGTGTGATACGAATGTTGAAATGAAGTTCAATCATCCTAAGAAACTACAAACCTCTTTTTCTATCTTTGGCGTTGGAATTTCTTGTATAGCTTTTACTTTGGAAGGGTCCACTTCGATACCATGCTGGCTTACAATAAAACCCAATAACTTACCTGACCTGACACCAAAGGTACATTTGTTTGGGTTCAACCTTAGTTTAAACCTTCACAGTCAGTCAAATAACTTCTGTAAATGTATGATGTCGTCTTCCTCTGTATGAGATTTGGAAATCATATCATATACGTACACCTCAACTTCCTTATGAATCATATCATGGAACCGTTTCACCATTGCTCGTTAATAGGTTGCCCCTGCGTTTTACAAACCGAATGGCATTACTTTGTAGTAGAAAGTTTCCCAAGGTGTCATGAATGTAGTCTTATCCATGTCTTTGTGTGCCATTTTAATATATTTATAACCTGAGAATCCTTTCATGAATGATAATATTTAAGATTGAGTCTTGTTGTCTACAGGAACATCTATATGAGGTAGCGGGAAATCGTCTTTAGGACTTAGTCTGTTTAGATCCTGATAATCTACACACATGCGTAATTTGCCATTTTTATAGGTACTGGTGCAATGTTACCTATCCAAGGTGGATAGTCTACCACTGCCAAGAGCCCTGCATCGAATTGTTTAAGAACCTCCTCCCGAATTTTGTTGGACAAATCTAGATGAGTTATCCATATACTCGTGTAATAACTTGAGAAGTCTTTCTTTAACGCTTTCTTCTAATGTTGCCCCTAGCTTGATCTCTTTTGGATCCTCTTATGTGCCAAGATTAATAGTCTTCATGGGCTCTTGATATGGTTGTATACTGTCTTCCTTTTGTTTTATGCTTCTTTCCAGTTCTTCAGAAAGTTCAAGATCCTCAACATCTCCCTCTTCAGCTTGGTTAACACGATTATCAAAATCATATCGGATAGTAGCAGTAACATCATCAGTGATTTTGGGCTTGGATACTAATATTTATCATGTTTTGGTTCGGTTTTTTGTTTAGTACGTGAATTTGGAAAATGCATATGAGAGAAAATATTGCCATTTTTTAAATATATAGGATGAATGAAAAAAGAAAAATAAGGATCTTAATTGAGTACAAAACACATTTTTATTAATCATAAATATTGATTGAAACACACAGGGACCCTTAAAAACAACCCTTATGCCTCAGGCTTGGCATAGGTTCTTTCAAAAACAAAGAAAATTACTTTGGAAATAAAATTTCAGTAATTTCCACAATTGTCCAGTTCTTCAACTCTTCGCCTGGGGCGTATTCATGGATGAAATCTGACGCCCTTTTGATGTTGTTTTCGTGGGACACCATTGCCACTTGTTCGCCATGTTCTACCCCTTTGTTAATGAAGGTCTCCTGGATTTGTGGAAACCGTACTTTCCCTTTTAGATTATCCTTTGATGATTCATAACCCAATCCAAAACAGTTCTTCTTCTCAGATATTTCAGGGAGCTTTCCCCAGCCTTTCAAGTCACCATTCTCTACTACCATTTGTAAGTCTCTCCAAGAGGTCATAGTAGGTTTTTTGACCTTTTCTACCGGTAAGGTTATTGTTGAAGCAACCTCCAATACTTGAAATGGTGTATCTATGTGTTGTACCCTAAAATATCCCTCCCATTTTCTTCAAGACATTCTTTCAAGAATTCTCAAATACTCAAGACACTCAATGGTTGACTAGTCAAGATGCTCCTTCTAAGCCAAAAGCCTACAACTAGGGTTTGGAGTTCCTCAAGGAAATTTGGATTGAAAAGGTCTCAAGTGGCTTCAATGGTTCTTCATAGGTCCTCAACAAGGTCCATGCCAAGTTTCAATCCCTACGTCAAAGTTTTGCTCAGCCAATGTCTCAAATGATTGAAAATAAACTATATTGATCAAAAAGTCAATTATGGTCAACATACAATCAAACTTCAAGATTTTTGGTCAACATCAACATTTTGAAGTTATATTCATCATTTTATCAAGGGTTAATCATGATTCCCCAAGGAAAACCCTCAAATCATCAAAGTCAAGAATTGTCAAATTAGGGTTTCATTAGGAAAAGTCAACTGAACTTTGACCAGCATATACTTCATCAACTTTTCCCAAACCAAAGATCATTTTGAAGAAAATTCAATTCCCTACAACTTTGTTTTTATGCTCAAGTCCAAAAAATGCTTCATTTGAAAGATATGAGCTAATACACTATAGGTCATTTTCATAAGTCAATAAAAGACACTTTTTATCAAGACAACTTACATCAAGATAATATCTTCAAAATCTAAAGTAATCAACATAGAGATTATAGAGAATATATTGAGGTTTATAAAAAGGCAAATATCATCTTGAATAGATGAAAATTAACCAAGTTATGAGTTGCACAAGTTAGGAGATTTTGAAGAAATTCATGAAGTTCAAATTGGGCAATATTGAATCTTTGAACCAATGGGCCTAATTTTTGGACATCAAACATGTCCACAAACTTGCAAAAGACTTCTAAACTCACTTACCTTGTCTTGTATTTTCTTATTATTTTATTTATATTTATTTTGATTTTGTTGAAATAAATGCAAAATAAATTAAATAAAATCACAAAAATCATGGGCTATGCATATAGGATGGATTTGATCAATTTTGAAGCCCATTAATTGGTGCAACAGACACATAAATGGTCCAGGTTCATTGCACATTCAGAAAGGGAAGGAATCACTCAAAAATGGAAACTTCTTAATGTGTTTTATTCTTGTTTCAAAGGCCATGAATGCTTTGTTCCTTTCCATACATGTTCACTTCTCTCTTCCCACTCTATAAATACACAAGCTTAAGATCACAAATGGACACGGAATTCTTGCACACAAAAGCCTTCTCAAAATTCTCTAAAAAATCAAAAAGTTGGTGAAAATCGTGTCTCACTTTCCAGCCCATACCAGTCCAAACCAGTGATCAAACCTCACCCCTGAGTTTCCCAGGAGTCCTCTAGTGCCCAGGTTCAAGCCTCACATGTTCCATATCCTCCTCATAACCCTCCTACGGTCTTGGTAAAATTTAGATTTTCAAACTCCCTGAATATGTGATTTAAATCAGTTTTATGCATGCATACAAATTGCTATTGATGTTTTGAGTAAATCTAACGGGTTCGATCCAGGTACAAGGAATTTTGTATTTTTCTTGTTTTTCTCTTTTTAGATCTAATGCTAAGAAGATCCGTACGCGCATCATACACCTCCAATTCCTAACCATCATATCTCAGCAAGCATCATCTGAATGCCTCTAGCACACACCCCACCGTGCACCTTCAAGAAGCCTCTCTCATCCGAGCCAACATAGACTCTTGGGCTCATTAGTTGTGGGCCTAAGGATTCTTTTTTTTGCACCCTTCTAACCCCTTTTTGCAGCAAGGTCCATTTACGTTTTTTTAGTATTATTTGTTTTGCTTAATCAATATTTTTTTTAATCAGTTTCCTTTAATCAATAAAAATCACAAAACCACAAAAATATATTAAATTAATTTTGTTAATTTTAATTAATTATTTAATCATTTTTTAAACTAATTAGAATTAGGTTTCAATTAATTTAATTATTATTTTTCTTAAACAAAAACAACAAAAACATTTTTCTAATCTTAGAATCTTTTAAGGTTTTTCATCCTTTCCCGTTTCATCTCCCCGCGTTATTTATTTCTTTTGCATTTTCATTTTCATGAACAATTATGTAACTGTTGAAGGAATGTAATAGTTAAACTATGACTTTTTACATTTTTTATTTCCCCCCTTTCTGGTTTGTATTCCCCATATCCGTAGGCGATGTAATAGCGTAGTTTAAATTGCCACCTTTTTATTTTTCTGCACTTGTGTATATTTAACTGCTAGATGTATGCTTAATAGGATTGCATGATAAGACTTAAAAGCAAATGTTAGCAAACCTAACATTTAATAAAAATAACTGAAACACAACACACTTGCACACGTGCACCTCTAAGGTACCTCCACTTTGTTGCCTTCAGAAAATCAGTCATGTCCCTCGAATGCGGGACGCTTTAGCAAAGACCCTCGGTTAAAAAGATCGTAGTCTCTCTATGATCCTTCGATGCTGCCTTCGGTATACGATCTAGTCCCTTATGATAAAATTGATAAAGTGACCCACGAGTTTCCTTTATGACTGTACGATGACCCTCGCTTGTCCCTCAAAACATCCAACGATAGGGCTACCTACTTACCAATAGTAAAATAACACTATCTAAAGGAAAAGAGGAAAGTAAAAAAGACCACTCGAGTAGATAGACCGCTTATAGTTGTTTGCTCATAAAAACAAATAAAAAAATGTTCACACATACAAAAACTCTTTTATAAATATTTTCAAAGACCAGAAAGACTTTGTATATGTTCTCAACGATACATGAAACATTACAAAGTTCGCGGCACTAAGGCGTCTTTTAAAAAATATTTTCAAATACACTTACACCAAAAAAGCATTTTCAAAGTGAGCTAGAAACTAAGAGCCCATAGATAACTACAAATGGAAAGGGTGCTAATACCTTCCCTTTCCATAACCTACCCCCCGAACACAAAATATTTAAAAGGTTTTTCCTGTTCTTTTCACCCTTTCCTTTGTTGGATAAAGAAAAGTTGGTGGCAAATTTTGCTAACCGCAACAATTGCGATAAAACGCAAAACCACTAAAGTTAGTTCTCCCACTGTATTACAGAACTGACGACTCTGTTGGGAACGATAAAACTAAAAGTGGGGTTGCCTTAGAGCTAGTCCACATGTAAATTCTTAATTTATTTGATTTGCTTGATTTACATTTCGGGTTATGTTTGGGTTTTCTTGTATAGATCCTATACCCGGATTTAGGGCACATTAGGTAAGTGGCATTAGATTGTGTGGACTGTATGGTATAATACCTACATGGTTGAAGCAATGGCTATGTTAGTGTGACACATTTTTTGGTACCGGTATCCCTTGAGTCCAGTCAAGGAGAATATGGGGTTGCTGTATGGTGTCATAAAGCACTAACTGACCGTAGAACCTTAGTTGAACAACTTGGCCATTAGAAAGTAGTGATATAGCCATCTCTGGTGCAAGACTAAATTTGGTTGATACTCGATACTACACTCATTGAGATCGTACTTTTGAGATATTTTGGTCTCTAATAAATAAGTTGTGCTGAAACAATGCCCGAGAGAAAGATCAATGATATTGAGATTCCTTAGAACCCGATTAATTTCTTTAGGAACGGTTGAACAAACTAAAACTTCAAGAGGGTACTTACCTACAAACTCCATGCAAGCCTGAACCTAAGGCTACTTGTGTGACTTGTTTGCATTCACTATCTAACAGCTTGAACTTCTCACAGGGCTTGTTTGTATTCATTATCTAACGACATGAATTCCTTGCAGGGCTTGTTTGTAGTTGTTGTACCCAAAAATTTTCCCTCCCATTTTACTCAAGACATGCTCATTGAGGTCCTCAATTGCTCAAGGTTGACCAAGAATTGGCCAGACAAATTCTCCTCCTAAGAATTGAACCTCTAACTAGGGTTTCACTTTTTCATAAAGATGTCTGAGTTGAAAAGGCTTTAAGTGATTTCCATGATCCCTAAAATGGCTTCAAGAATTTTCATGCCAAATTTCATGTCTTACACTACAAGTTTGCTCAATCAACTGCTCAAGTGTTTGAAAATCAACTATACTAGGTCAGAAATCAATTATGACCAATATATAGTCAAACTTCAAGATTTTTTTTGTCAACATCAAAATTTTGAAGTGATAACCATCATTTGATCAAGGGACGATCATGATTCCTTAAGGAATGCTCTTAATTCATCAAAAGTAAAGAATTGCAAAATTATGGTTTCTATAGGAAATGTCAACTGAACTTTGACCAGGCATAACTTTCACATGATTCATCCATTTTTACCTAACCAAAGCTCATTTTGAAGATAATTCAATTCCCTGCAACTTTTCCTTTTCCCTCTTGTCCAAGAAATGCATCGTTGGAAAGATACAAGCTCATACATTACAGGTCATTTTCAGAAAGTCAACAAAAGCCACTTTTTCCCAAGACCATTTACATCAAGATAATTTCTTCAAATGAAAAATTAATCAAAAGAGAGATTGAAGAAGACATCTCGGGCTTTCCAAAAAGTCCAAGACAATATTCATTGGGTAAAATTTGAGCAAGTTATGGCTTGCACAAGTTTGGTAATTTTCAAGAAAATGCATGAAGTCAACTTTGGGAAAAATCATTTTTCAAGTTAATAGGCCTAACTTTTAGAGCCTAAACATGTTCATAACATGTCTAAGGACCCCTAAGACCATTTTTGCGTAGTCTTAATCTTATTTTCATTTTATATTAATTTTATTTAATTTAAAATCAAATAAATCAAAGTAAAATGCAAATAATTTGGGCCATTGGTGTTTGGGCCTGGTTTGATGCATGGAAGGGCCCAATATCTCGTGCCCAACCTGGATAACATGTCCAGATTCATTGTTTCACCCAATATGGCATGTTTTTACATATTTTTGGCAAATTTTCAAAATGGAATCATGTCATAAAAGCAATGGTTATGGCTTGATTTCTCTACATGCTATCACCCTATCTACATCTCCTCTATATAAGCAACATCATTTGCAAGCCAAAGACGCTCACATTGCATGAAAAAACCACACAAAATTCACAAAATTTCCATAAGATGTCAAAACTTGAAACTATATTTTCAAGCATCCTCAGTCTAAACCAAGCCCACTACTCACTCTGTGAAGGTCCCAAGAGTGTTTCCAAGGCCTTAAGCAACTCTAACACGCACAAAAACCTTGCTTACATGATCACTCTATTTGGTAATATATCTTCGATCTCAAACTCACTCAATACATAATTAAATACATACTACTCATTTGTCCATGCTACTAATGGTGTTTTTTATTGTTTGGATGTGTTACATGAAAACTAAGGCGCCAGAACGAGATCGTGCCATTGTTTGGGCACGATATGAATTTCCTTTCGTATCTTAGAATCTAATTTGTTTCAGGCTAAACAGACCCTGAATTTGGATTTAGGAGGTGATTTTACGTGGGATAGGGTCACTTGTTTTTATTTAATTTCACGTTTATGTAAGTTTGCAGGTTGTGATACATCAGAGAAGACGATTGGAGTTTGACTCCAGCGTCTCTCCGGCGGTTTGACTCAGGCGAGGGATGGTGTGGCAAGACAGTGCATCCTAATTGGTCCATTCAAATACAGGGGGCCCATCAGCATGTGTGTTATTTTTTAATCATTGTTTTGATTCATTTTTAAATATAATATTATTGTTGTATTATAATCAACGAATGAACAAACAACTCAAATGGTAAAAGGGAATGCGTCTATTGGAAAGGACCTGGGTTCGATACCCTGGCCTCACTTTTTATTTTTCTAACAATTCTTCTGCAGATTCAATACATCTCAGTCACGAGCATGCACCATACACCATCATTCCCCTGTTGCCAGATGCTGGCCAATCCATATACAATGCCCTTAAAAACAAAAACAAACAAAAAGAATTTTATTTTACTTAGAACTTTCTAGGGTTATAAACGTCACTTCCATTTGGTGCGTGCTTATTTACTTTCGCACTTTTTTCATATTATTGTAACTGCTTAATGGAATGTAATAGACAATAACTAGGACTTTTACTTTTACTGCAATATTTTCCCTAAGTTTTGGACTTGTAAATAATCCCCCTCCCCGAAGCCTTGTAATAGCTAGGTTTTACATTTACGCCTTTAAATTCCCGCACACTATTAACTATCTAGATGCATGAATAATAGGAGTGTATGGCAAGAACATAAAATCAAATCCTATCAAGCATAACACATGACAAAAATAATTGAATACAACACACTCTCACATGTACACTTCTAGGGTATCCCTACTTTGGTTGACTTCGGAAAATAATCACAACTCTCAAAATGTAAGATACTTTAGTTGCTACACTCTGGTTTAGAGATCAAAAAATGACCCTCTCGACGTTGCCTCGATATGATCTTAAAGCCCTAGGGTAGTTACTAAGATTTCTTGCCTAGTTTCCTTTGTGACTATACGATGTCCCTTCGAATGCCCCTCAAACATCTAACGAATATGGCAACCTACTTACTAATAGTAGGATAGCACTGTCCAAAGGAAAAGAGGAAAAGAACAACCTTTCGAGTAAAGTAGATAGTTCATCGATGGTTGCTTAAAACAAAACATATTTTTTCAACATACACAAAACTTCTTTCAAAAAAACATTTTTCAAAACACTTTGTATACGTTGTATACCAATCTGAAAAACATTACAAAGTTCACTGTACCAAGGCGTTTCCTTTCAAAATACTTTTCAAACACACAAAGCACAAGGTATATTTCAAATGAGTTAAGCATCTAAGAGCCCGTAGATAACTACAGATGGAAAGGATGTTAACACCTTCCCTTTCCATAATCTACCCCCTTACTCAGAAAACATCTCGAAAGGTCTTTTCTGTTCTTTTGAAAGATATGAGCTAATACACTATAGGTCATTTTCATAAGTCAATAAAAGACACTTTTTATCAATTCAACTTACATCAAGATAATATGTTCAAAATCTAAAATGATCAACATAGAGATTGTAGAGAACATCTTGAGGTTTCTAAAAAGTCAAAGATCATCTTGAATAGATGAAAATTAAGCAAGTTATGAGTTGCACAAGTTAGGAGATTTTGAAGAAATTCATGAAGTTCAAATTGGGCAATATTGAATCTTTGAACCAATGGGCCTAATTTTTTGACTTCGAACATGTCCACAAACTTGAAAAAGACTCCTAAACTCACTTACCTTGTCTTGTATTTTCTTATTATTTTATTTATATTTATTTTGCTTTTATTGAAATAAAGGCAAAATAAATTTAATAAAATCACAAAAATCATGGGCTATGCATATGGGCTGGATTTAAATAATTTTGAAGCCCATTAATTGGTGTGAGAGACACACAAATGGTCCAGGTTCATTGCACATTCAAAAAGGGAAAGAATCGCTCAAAATGACAACTTCTTAATGTGTTTTATTCTTGTCTCAAAATGACAACTTCACTCCTCTCTTCCCTCTCTATAAATACACAAGCTTAATATCACAAAGGGACACGGAATTGATGCACACAAAAGCCTTCTCAAAATTCTCTAAAAAATCAAAAAGATGGTGAAAATCGTGTCTCACTTTCTAGCCCATACCAGTCCAAAACAGTGATCAAACATCACCCCTGAGTTTCCCAGGAGTCCTCTAGAGCCCAGGTTCAAGCCTCACACATTCCAGATCCTCCTTATAACCCTCCTACGGTGTTGGTAAAATTTAGATTTTCAAACTCACTGAATATGTGATTTAAATCAGTTTATGCATGCATACATATTGCTATTGATGTTTTGAGTAAATCTAACGGGTTCGATCCAGGTACAAGGCTTTTTGTATTTTTCTTGCTTTTATCTTTTCATATCTAATGCTAAGAAGATCAGTACGTGCATCATACACCTCCAATTCCTGACCATCATATCTCATCAAGCATAATCTAAATGCCTCAAGCACACACCCCACTTTGCACCTTCAAGGAGCCTCTCTCATCCGAGCCAACATAGAATCTTAGGCTCATTAGTTGTGGGCCTAAGGATTCTTTTCTTTGCACCCTTCTAACCCCTTTTTACAGCGAGGTCCATTTACGTTTTTTTAGTATTATTTGTTTTCCTTAATCAACATTTTTTTAATCAGTTTCCTTTAATCAATAAAAATCAGAAAACCACAAGTATATATTTTAAGTTTTTTATTTATTATTAATTAAATTAATTTTGTTAATTTTAGTTAATTATTTAATCATTTTTTAAACTAATTAGAATTAGGTTTCCATTAATTTAATTATTATTTTTCTTAAACAAAATCAACAAAAACATTTTTCCAATCTTAGAATCTTTTAGGGTTTTTCATCCTTTCCCGTTTCATATTCGCGCGTTATTTATTTCTTTCGCATTTTTATTTTCATGAAAAATTATGTATTTGTTAAAGGAATGTAATAGTTAAACTAGGACTTTTTACATTTTTTCTTTCCCCCATTTCTGGTTTTTATTCCCCCCATCCCTAAGCGATGTAATAGCATAGTTTAAATTGCCACATTTTTAATTTTTTGCACTTGTGTATATTTAACTGCTAGATGTATGCTTAATAGGATTGCATGATAAGACTTAAAATCAAATGTTAGCAAACCTAACATTCAAGAAAAATAACTGAAACACAACACACTCGCACACGTGCATTTCTAAGGTACCTCCACTTTGTTGCCTTCGGAAAAACAGTCATGTCCCTCGAACGCGGGAGACTTTAGCAAAGACCCTTGGTTAAAAAGATCGTAGTCCCTCGATGACCCATCGATGCTGCCTTCGGTATACGATCTAGTCCCTTATGATAAAATTGCTAAAGTGCCCTACGAGTTGCCTTTATGACTGTATGATGACCCTCACATGTCCCTTAAAACATCCAATGATAGGTTTACCTACTTACCAATAGTAAGATAGCACTATCTAAAGGAAAAAAGGAAAAGAAAAAAAGACCATTCGAGTAGATAGATCGCTTATAGTTGTTTGCTCATAAAAACAATAAAACAAATTTTCACACATACACAAACTCTTTTCTAAATATTTTCAAAGACAAGAAACACTTGGTATACATTCTCAACGATACGAGAAACATTACAAAGTTCGTCGCACTAAGGCGTCTTTTAAAAAATATTTTCAAATACACTTACACCGAAAAGCATTTTCAAAGTGAGCTAGCAACTAAGAGCCAATAGATAACTATGAATGAAAATGGTGCTAATACCTTCCCTTTCCATAACCTACCCCCCGAACTCAAAATCTTTAAATGGTATTTTATGTTCTTTTCACCCTTTCATTTGTTGGACAAAAGAAAAGTCGATGGCAACTCTTGCTAACCGCAACAATTGCGATAAAATGAAAAACCAGTAAAGTCAGTTCTCCCACTGTATTGCAGAACTAGAGACTCTTTTAGGGACGATAAAACTAAAAGTAGGGTTTCCTTAGAGCTAGTACAAATGTAAATTCTTAACTTGTTTGATTTGCTTGCTTTACATTTCGGGTTATGTTTGGGTTTTCTTGTATAGATCCTATACCCAGATCTAGGGCACATTAGGTAAGTGGCAATAGATCGTGGGGACTGTATGGCATAATACCGACATGGTTAAAGCGATGGCTATGTTAGTGTGACACATTTGTTGGTACCAGTATCCCTTGAGTCTAGTCAAGGAGAATATGGGGCCGTTGTGTGGTGTCATAAAGCACTAACTGACCGTAGAACCTTAGTTGAACAACTTGGCCATTAGAAAGTAGTGAGACATCCATCTTTTGTGCAAGACTAAATTTGGTTGATACTCGATACTACACTCATTGAGATCATACTTTCGGGATATTTCGGTCACTAATAAAGAAGCTTGTGCTGAAACATTGCCCGAGAGAAAGATCAGTGATATTGAGATTCCTTAGAACCCAGTTACTTTCTTTAGGACAGGATTAACCAACTAAAACTTCAAGAGGGAACTTACATACAAACTCCATGCAAGCCTGAACCTAAGGCTACTTGTGTGACTTGTTTGCATTCACTATCTAATAGCTTGAACTCCTTGCAGGGCTTGTTTGTATTCATTATCTAACGACATGAATTCCTTGCAGGACTTGTTTGTAGTTGTTGTACCCAAAAATTGTCCCACCCATTTTACTCAAGACATGCTCATTGCGGTCCTCAATGCTCAAGGTTGACCAAGAATTGGCCAGACAAATTCTCCTCCAAAGCATTGAACCTCTAACTAGGGTTTCACTTTTTCACGAAGATGTTTGCGTTGAAAAGGCTTCAAGTGATTTCCATGATCCCTAATATGGCTTCAAGAATGTTCAGCAAATTCCAGGCCTTACACTACAAGTTTGCTCAGTCAATTGCTCAAGTGTTGGAAAATCAACTATACTAGGTCAAAAGTCAATTATGGCCAATATACTGTCAAACTTCAAGATTTTTTTGTCAACGTCAAAATTTTAAAGTGATAATCATCATTTGATCAAGGGTCGATCATTATTCCTCAAGGAATGCCTTAATTCATCAAAAGTCAAGAATTGCAAAATTAGGGTTTCTATAGGAAATGTCAACTGAACTTTGACCAGGCATAACTTTTACATGATTCATCCATTTTTCCCTAACCAAAGCTCATTTTGAATATAATTCAATTCACTACAACTTTTCCTTTTCCTGCACGTCCAAGAAATGCATCGTTGGAAAGATACAAGCTCATGCATTACAGGTCATTTTCAGAAAGTCAACAAAAGCCACTTTTCCCCCAGACCATTTACATAATAATAAATTCTTCAAATGACACATAATCAAAAGAGAGATTGAAGAAGACATATCGGGCTTTCCAAAAAGTCCAAGACCATATTCATTGGGTAATATTTGAGTAAGTTATGGCTTGCACAAGTTGGGTAATTTTTAAGAAAACGAATGAAGTCAACTTTGGGAAAAATCATTTTTCAAGTTAATAGGCTTAACTTTTAGAGCCTAAACATGTTCATGACATGTCTAAGGACTCCTAAGACCATTTTTGCATAATATTTATCTTATTTTCATTTTATATTAATTTTATTTAATTTAAAATTGAATAAATCAAAGTAAAATGCAAATAATTTGGGCCATTGCTGTTTGGGCCTGGTTTGATGCATGGAAGGGCTCAATATCTCGTGCCCAACCTAGCTAACATGTCCAGATTCATTGTTGCACCCAATATGGCATGTTTTTACACATTTTTGGCAAATTTTCAAAATGGAATCATGTCTTAAAAGCAACGGTTATGGCTTGATTTCTTTCCTTGGTATCACCCTATCTCCATCTCCTCTATATAAGCTACATCATTTTCAAGCCAATGACGCTCACATTGCCGGAAAAATCCACACAAAATTCACAAAATTTCCATAAGTTGTCAAAACTCGAAACTATATTTGCAAGCATCCTCAGTCTAAACCAAGCCCACTCCTCACTCCCTGAAGGTCCCGGGAGTGTTTCCAAGGCCTTAAGCAACTCTAACATGTGTAGAAACCTTGCTTACACGATCACTCTATTTGGTAATATATATTTGATCTCAAACTCACTCAATACATAATTTAAATACATACTACTCATTTTTCCATGCTACTAATGGTGTTTGTTATTGTTTGGATGCGTTACATCTAAACTAAGGATCTAGAACGAGATCGTGCCATTGTTAGGGCATGATATGAATTTCCTTTCGTATCTTAGAATCTAGTTTGTTTCAGGCTAAACAGACCCCGAATTTGGATTCAGGAGGTGATTTTACGTGGGATAGGGTCACTTGTTTTTATTTAATTTCATGTTTATGTAACTTTGCAGGTTGTGATACATCAGAGAAGACGACTGGAGTTTGACTCCAGCGTATCTTCGGTCGTTTGACTCAGGTGAGGGCTGTTGTGGCAAGGCAGTGCGTACTGTTTGGTCCATTCAAATACAGGGGGCCCATCAGCATATGTGTTATTTTTTTAATCATATTTCTGATTCATTTTTAAATATAATATTATTGTTGTATTATAATCAACAAATGAACAAACAACTCAGATGGTAAAAGGGAATGCGTGTATTAGAAAGGACCTGGGTTCGATACCCAGGCCTTACATTTTATTTTTCTAACAATTCTATTGCAAATTCAATACATCTCAGTCACGAGCATGCACCATACACCATCATTCCCCTGTTGTCAGATGTTGTCCAATCCATATCCAATGCCCTCAACATCAGTCTGTCATGCTCTCTCAACAAACTCCCTCATTGGATCAATAGGCAACTTGGGCCTCTTCCTGATTTGGGCCTATGTTTTACAAATTACACCCCTTTTTTCCATTTATTGCCTGGCCCATTTATATTTGTTTATTTTGTTTTAATTTATTTCTTTTAGTTTTTTTTAATCAACATAAAAATCAGATAAAAATCATAAAAATATTAGGTTATCATTTTTCTTAATTAAATTAATTTTGTAAATTAATTGATAATTATTTAAACCATCTTCATTAATTTAAAACTAAATAGACTTCGAATTTTAATTCATTTTATTTTCATACTAAAAATACAAAAAAAAAACTTAGAAATTAATTTCTTTTCTTTTCTTTAATTTTTCTTTTATAATTAACTTTTTTCTTTAAATATAGATCTAGATTAATTATTTTTAATTCAACTATTTTCTTAACATGAAATCAAAAACAAACAAAAAGAATTTTATTTTACTTAGAACTTTCTATGGTTTTAAACGTCACTTCCATTTCGTGCGTGCTTATTTACTTTCGCACTTTTTTCATATTATTGTAACTACTTACTGGGATGTAATAGACAATAACTAGGACTCTTACTTTTACTGCTCTATTTTCCCTATGTTTTGGACTTGTAAATAATCCCCCTCCCAGAAGCCTTGTAATAGCTAGGTTTTACATTTACGCACTTTAAATTACCACACACTATTAACTGTCTAGATGCATGACTAATAGGAGTGTATGGCAAGAACATAAAATCAAACGCTAGCAAACATAACACAAGACAAAAATAATTGAATACAACACACTCTCACATGTACACTTCTAGGGTATCCCTACTTTGGTTGCCTTCGGAAAACAATCAACACTCTCGAAAGGTGAGAGACTTTAGTGGCTACACTTCGGTTTAAAGATCAAAAAATGGTCCTCTTGACGTTGCTTCGATATGATCTTAAATCCCTAGGGTAGTTACTAAGATTTCTTTCCCAGTTGCCTTTGTGACTATACGGTGTCCCTTAGAATGTCCCTCAAACATCCAACGACTAGGGCTACCTACTTACTAATAGTAGGATAACACCGTTCAATGGAAAAGAGGAAAAGAACAACCTTTTGAGTAAAGTAGATAGTTCATAGATGCTTTCTCAAAACAAAACAAATTTTTTCCACATACACAAAACTTCTTTCAAAAATACATTTTTCAAAACACTTTGTATACGTTGTCTACCAATCCGAGAAACATTACAAAGTTCGCCGTACTAAGGTGTTTCCTTTCAAAATACTTTTCAAACACAAAAAGCACAAGGTATATTTCAAATGAGCTAAGCATCTAAGAGCCCTTAGATAACTACAGATGGAAAGGATGCTAACACCTTCCCTTTCCATAATCTACCCCCCTTACTCAGAAAATATCTCGAAAGGTCTTTTTCTGTTCTTTTGAAAGATATGAGCTAATACACTATAGGTCATTTTCATAAGTTAATAAAATACACTTTTTGTCAAGACAACTTACATCAAGATGATATCTTCAAAATCTAAAATGATCAACATAGAGATTATAGATAACATCTTGAGGTTTCTAAAAAGTCAAAGATCATCTTGAATAGATGAAAATTAAGCAAGTTATGGGTTACACAATTTAGGAGATTTTGAAGAAATTCATGAAGTTCAAATTGGGAAACATTGAATCTTTGAACCTATGGGCCTAATTTTTGGACTTAAAACATGTCCACAAACTTTCAAAAGACTCCTAAACTCACTTACCTTGTCTTGTATTTTATTATTATTTTATTTATATTTATTTTGCTTTTATTGATATAAATGCAAAATAAATTAAACAAAATCACAAAAATCATGGGCTATGCATATGGGTTGGATTTGATCAATTTTTAAGCCCATTAATTGGTGCGAGAGACACACAAATGGTCCAGGTTCATTGCACATTCAAAAAGGGAAAGAATCACTCAAAATGGCAACTTCTTAATGTGTTTTATTCTTGTCTCAAAGGCCACGAATGCTTTGTTCCATGCCATACATGTTCACTCCTCTCTTCCATCTCTATAAATACACAAGATTAAGATCACAAAGGGAACCGGAATTCAGGCACACAAAAGCCTTCTCAAAATTCTCTAAAAAATCAAAAAGTTGGTGAAAATTGTGTCTCACTTTCCAGCCCATACCAGTCTAAACCAGTGATCAAACATCACCCCTGAGTTTCCCAGGAGTCCTCTAGAGCTCAGGTTCAAGCCTCACACGTTCCTGATCCTCCTCATAACCCTCATACGGTCTTGGTAAAATTTAGATTTTCAAACTCCCTGAATATGTGATTTAAATCAGTTTTATGCATGCATACATATTGCTATTGATTTTTTGAGTAAATCTAACGGGTTCGATCCAGGTACAAGGCGTTTTGTATTTTTCTTGTTTTTATATTTTCAGATCTAATGCTAAGAAGATTCGTACGCGCATCATACACCTCTAATTCCTGACCATCATATCTCATCCAGCATGTTCTGAATGCCTCAAGCACACACCCCGCCGTGCACCTTCAAGGAGCCTCTCTCATCCGAGCCAACATAGCATCCAGGGCTCATTAGTTGTAGGCCTAAGGATTCTTTTATTTGCACCCTTCTAACCCCTTTTTGCAGTGAGGTCCGTTTATGTTTTTTTAGTATTATTAGTTTTGCTTAATCAACATTTTTTTAAACAGTTTCCTTTAATCAATAAAAATCAGAAAACCACAAAAATATATTTTAAGTTTTTTATTTATTATTAATTAAATTGATTTTTTTAATTTTAATTAATTATTTAATCATTTTTTAAACTAATTAGAATTAGGTTTCCATTAATTTAATTATTATTTTTCTTAAACAAAAATAATAAAAACAATTTTCTAATCTTAGAATCTTTTAGGGTTTTTCATCCTTTCCTGTTTCATCTCCGCGTGTTATTTATTTCTTTCGCATTTTTATTTTCATGAACAATTATGTATTTGTTTAAGGAATGTAATAGTTAAACCAGGACTTTTTACATTTTTTACTTCCCCCATTTCTGGTTTTTATTCCCCCCATCCCTAAGCGATGTAATAGCATAGTTTAAATTGCCGCATTTTAAATATTTTGCACTTGTGTATATTTAACTGCTAGATGTATGCTTAATAGGATTGCATGATAAGACTTAAAAGAAAATGTTAGCAAACCTTGCATTCAAGAAAAATAACTGAAACACAACACACTCGCACACGTGCACCTCTAAGGTACCTCTAATTTGTTGCCTTCGGAAAAATAGTCATGTCCCTCGAACGCGGGACACTTTAGCAAAGACTCTCGATTAAAAAGATCGTAGTCCTCGATGACTCTTCGATGATGCCTTCGGTATATGATCTAGTCCCTTATGATAAAATTTCTAAAGTTCCCTACGAGTTGCCTTTATGAATATACGATGACCCTCGCTTGTCCCTCAAAACATCCAACAATAGGGTTACCTACTTACCAATAGTAAGATAGCACTCTCTAAAGGAAAAAAAAGAAAATAAAAAAGACCATTCGAGTAAATAGATCGCTTATAGTTGTTTGCTCATAAAAACAAACAAAACAAAATTTCACACATACGCAAAATCTTTTCTAAATATTTTCAAAGAAAAGAAACACTTTGTATACGTTCTCAACGATACGAGGAACATTACAAAGTTCGCCGCACTAAGGCGTATTTTAAAAAATATTTTCAAATACACTTACACCAAAAAGCATTTTCAAAGTGAGCTAGCAACTAAGAGCCCATAGATAACTACGAATGAAAAGGGTGCTAATACCTTCCCTTTCCATAACCTACCCCCCAAACACAAAATGTTTAAATGGACTTCCCTGTTCTTTTCACACTTTCATTTGTTGGATAAAAGAAAAGTCAGTGGCAACTCTTGCTAACCGCAACAATTTCGATAAAACACAAAACCAGTAAAGTCAGTTCTCCCACTGTATTGTAGAACTGGAGACTCTGTTGGGGACGATAAAACTAAAAGTGGGGTTTCCTTAGAGCTAGTCCACATGTAAATTCTTAAGTTGTTTGATTTTCTTGCTTTACATTTCGGGTTATGTTTCAGTTTTCTTGTATAGATCCTATACCCGGATCTAGGGCATATTCGGTAAGTGGCATTAGATCGTGGGGACTGTACGACATAACACCGACATGGTTGAAGTGATGGCTATGTTAGTGTAACACATTTGTTGGTACCAGTATCCCTTGAGTCCAGTCAAGGAGAATATGGATTCGTTATGTGGTGTCATAAAGCACTAACTGACCGTAGAACCTTAGTTGAACAACTTGGCCATTAGAAATTAGTGAGATAGCCATCTTTGGTGCAAGACTGAATTTGGTTGATACTCGATACTACACTCGTTGTGATTGGACTTTCGGGATATTTTGGTCGCTAATAAAGAAGCTTGTACTGAAACAATGCCCGAGAGAAACATCAGTGATATTGAGATTCCTCAGAACCCGGTTACTTTTGTTGGAACAGGTTGAACCAACTAAAACTTCAAGAGGGTACTCACCTACAACCTCCATGCAAGCCTGAACCTAAGGCTACTTGTGTAATTTGTTTGCATTCACTATCCAATAGCTTGAAATCCTTGCAGGGCTTGTTTGTATTCATTATCTAACGACATGAATTCCTTGTAGGACTTGTTTTTAGTTGTTGTACCCAAAAAAATTCCCTCCCATTTTACTCAAGATATGTTCATTGAGGTCCTCAATTGCTCAAGGTTGACCAAGAATTGGCCAGACAAATTCTCCTCCTAAGCATTGAACCACTAACTAGGGTTTCACTTTTTCACGAAGATGTTTGAGTTGAAAAGGCTTCAAGTGATTTCCATGATCCCAAATATAGCTATAAGAATGTTCATGCCAAATTTCATGCCTTACACTGTAAGTTTAAGATTGCGCCTAAGAGGGGGGGTGAATTAGGTGGTGGTCAATTTTTGATTTATTTTACACTTTATGGTTTTGTTTTAGTGCTATGGAAAACGGTAAAGTGCAGAAAGTAAAGAGACACGGAGATTTATCCTGGTTCCTTCCACACCCCGGAAGTACGTCCAGTCCCCTTGCAAACACGCAAGAGATTTCACTATTTTGTTAGAACTTTTACAAGACTCTCCCTAGTCTTATCAACTAAAGACACTAACAAATACCAAGAACACCCTCTTGGATTTCCAATAAGTCTCTTGAGAAAAATCCTCTCAAAAGATACCTCTTGTTTCCAACAATGGACAACAAGATACAAAAGTATTATAATACTTAATCCCAACAATCCTGGAAATAAGTTACACTTTAGTATAATTCTATGAAATATGATTTCTTGAAAGATGTTGATCACATAGAGTGACTTCAATGAAGTTTCTTCTTTCTTCTCTTGTAAGAAATTCAAACTGTAACACAATGGTTATAAAATGCTCAAATATTTCTGTTCTTATATGTGTGAAAGTGCAGAAAATCTTTGTTCTTAAAAATTAAGAAATATGAAGTTTGAATATTTTACAAAGTTCAGAATTATTGCATGAGAGAAGAGTTGTTTTATAATTTGAAAGATTTAGTATTTAAAGCAATCAAGATACATTTCCAAATGGATACCACTTTTTCGTTTGTAAAACTTGAGAAGATGCAATGTATGACCATGCAACCATTGGAGAAAAGGTGTGAAGGATATCTTGAATCAAGTTTAGATTTTTCAAAAATTACAACATGTAAATCAATTAACATTAGATGTAAATAGATTGCACGGGTTTGTAACGTTCTTGCTTTCAAAAATTTTGAAGTGTAAATCGATTTACATGATGTGTTAATCGATTTACTAGTGTTAAAAATTAACTCAGCTCAGTAATCAATCAATTTACACTCCATGTAAATCGATTGCTGCCAGGGACAATCAGTTTTTGAAAAAAACATGTGTAAATCGATTTACATGATGTGTTAATCAATTTAAATTAGTGAAAAACTTAGAATTTTCTTTAAACTTTAAGTGAAGTGTTGTGGTAAGTGTGTATATCATTTTTGAGCATTTCTAATCAATTTAGTTCAAATGAGAATTGATATACTTGTTTACTTGTCATGATCCTTGAAGCTTTGAGTGAATGATGCTTTAAGTTAATTCCACTTCTTTTCCTTCTTGCCATAGTGCTTGTTTGTCTTTCATCAAAACTAAAGTTCAGTTGAGGCTTGAGATTACATTCTCCCCCTTTTTGATGATGACAAACCATCTTTCTTTATGAGTTGTTCAGAATTGGAGCAAAAGGAGTTTTCTCCCCCTAAGATAGATTTCTCCCCCTATGGAGAAAAAGATTTGAAAACTTTCCCTGAAAAGAAAACTGAAACAAACAACCATAAAGTGTTATCACATCCTTCTCCCCCTTTGACATTATCAAAAAGAAGGGAAAGATGTAACATAAGATGATACTTATAACAATTTTGAAACAGATATGAACATAAACTAAAACGAAAATTTCTAAAAATATCGAACGAAGATCAAATACACATAGTACAAAAACTAACACTTGAAGCAATTATCAAAACAAAAAACATAATGATAAATAATAGGAATTTAATAATATTGGTCAGGAAAATATTAGAAGGGTCCTTGATATGAAATTGTTGTTGTAGAGGTGGTTCGGTGTATTGAGGAGGCGGAGGTGCTGGATTGTTTGGATCGTATGGAGGAATATGGATATGTGAGTAGAGGTATGAAAACTGTTGGTTCACATCGTTCTGAAAAGCATTGATGCGAGAGGAGGTAGAGTCATTTATCGCGGTCCATTGAGCATTGATGTTGGTGTTGAGAGATACAAACTATTGAGTCATATAATCCATAACATCTTGGTTGGTTTGACCAGAAGAAGCAGCAGGAGGAGGAACTTCATTTTCTTCTTCATCCGAATTATTTCCATCATCACCAATAACATCCTCGCCAATATATGTGATGGTTTTTGCTTCAGAATCGAAATGAACACCCATCCGAGAATCAACATTTTTGATGGAGATCCTATTGCTGATTGGATCCATTTCAACCATCTTAAACCCAGTAAAATCAATATCAAATGCTTCCAAGATCCTTGTGATGAAGTATGCATATGGCAGAAAAGTAGCCCTTGTGGCAACTCTTAGCATATGCACCACAATTAGTTTAGCCCGGTTTACCGAAATGCCATTTTTCCTTGCATAGAGAATTTGCAATTCTAGATCGGTTATAGTACAGTGATTTCCTGCTCTAGGAAATAAAATATATACCAGAAAATAATGGAACAATCTATCATCAATGTGAAAATTACCAGCACTCCAAGCGTCCCGAGACGGAATAACACCGCCAAGACTACGGATCCGCTTTGCACGGTATTCTGCTTCTGACAACCGGCCAATGCTATAGAAGAATTCTCTCCTCCTATAATTTTCCCAGTCATCATCCTTTGGATCATAGAGAGAACTTCCAGTATATGGGATGTTCAAAATTCTGCCTATTGTTTTTGAATGCAGAGGAATTCTTGTTCCGAGCACATGGGTATAGCATTTGTTGTTGTCATAATGCATGTTGCTGTAAAATACTCGAACTAGATCCGGGTAATAGTAACCACGTGATGATATTAATGGTTCTAACCCATAAGCAATCAAATCCCTTTGAAAAGTGAAGCATTCATCGGGGCAGGTAGATAACATACCGAATTTGGGAGCTGAAATTATTTTCCTTTGAAAGTGCTTGATGAATCTTTCACGTTGTGTATCCGAGAGGTACTCGAGCAATGAGTTTTCAGAGGCTGCAACAGTTTTCTTCTTTCCTTTTTCTGAGGCTGTTTCTTTTCTTTTGGGAGCCATGGCGATGGTTAGGGTTTTGAGTAAGGAAGATAGAAATTTTTGGTGTTGTTATGAGATAGTGAGTGAGTTTTGGTGTTACGAGATAGTGAGGGAGTTTTGGTGAGATTAAATAGTAGAGTAGAGTAAGTGAGGTCTTTATGAGACTTAATTGAGTGGAGTTGGTCAAGATTACATGATTGGTCAAAAAGAAGGTGGGAGGTTGAGAGGCAAGGTAAGGTTGACCAATATATTAAAGACTCATAAAAATATCACATGCTGAACAGGTGTAAATCGATTGGTGTGTAGGATCAATCGATTTGCATAGTGAAAAATTAAATAAAAACGCTTCAGTTTCAGTGGTAAATCGATTTACATACTTCGTAAATCGGTTTACACAAAAAAAAAATTATTAAAATTGATTTTGGTTCAGTGGTAAATCGATTTACACACTTGGTAAATCGATTTACTTCAAAAAAAAATTTTTTAAAACAATATTTTTAACATTTGAAACATTTTCTAAGCCCATATATATGTACATTTATGTATACTTAAGGATAGAGTGCACCTTATATATCTTGTTCATCTAGGATTCCGAGTTCACGACAAATTTTGAAGAATGCATCCTTTGCAAGTGGTTTTGTGAAAATGTCCGCGAGTTGATTTTGAGTGTCCACAAAAGTAATCTCGACATCTCCTTTGAGTACGTGATCTCTGATGAAATGGTGTCTGATGTCAATGTGTTTTGTCCAGGAATGCATAACTGGATTTTTTGTAATGTTGATCGTGCTTGTGTTATCACATCGAAGTGGAATGCATCCAAGGATTACTCCATAGTCAAGTAACGTTTGTTTTAGCCAAAGAATTTGAGCGCATCCACTTCCAGCCACAATGTATTCTGCTTCGGCAGTGCTGAGATCGACGCTTGCTTGCTTTTTGCATGACCATGAAACCAAGGCCTTTCCGAGAATGTGACATGTTCCACTTGTACTTTTGCGATCAGTCTTACAACCTGCATAGTCAACATCAGAATAACCAAATAGATTGCACATAATACTTTTTGGATACCAAAATCTGACGTTGGTTGTTCCTTTGAGATATTTTATTATGCGCTTGACTGCTTCAAGGTGAGACTCTTTAGGATTGGCTTGATATCTTGCACATATGCAAATGCTGAACACGATGTCAGGTCTACTTGCTGTTAAATAGAGAAGAGAGCCAATCATTCCATGATACTTAGTTATGTCAATAGAGTTCCCTGATTCATCTGGATCAAGATAGGTGCCGGATCCCATAGGAATTTCACTTTCTTTGCTGCTTTCCATCTCAAACTTCTTTATAAGGTCTTTGCAATATTTTGATTGGTTTATGAAGATACCGTTTTTGAGTTGCTTAATTTGAAGACTGAGAAAGAAATTCAATCTTCCCATCATAGACATCTCAAACTCTCCTTGCATCATAGATGAAAATTCCTTGCACATATTTTGGTTAGTTGAACTGAAAACAATATCATCTACATAGATTTGTACAAGTAAAGTATGATGATTAACATTTTTTATGAAGAGAGTGGTATCAAATTTACCCTTTACAAACCCTTTTTCACATAGGAATGCACTTAGTCTATCATACCATGCCCTTGGTGCTTGCTTCAGCCTATAGAGATCTTTCTACAATTTGAATACATGATTAGGATGTTTGAAGTCTTCAAATCCGGGAGGTTGCTTTACATAGACTTCTTCATTTATGAATCCGTTGAGAAATGCGCTTTTTACATCCATTTGAAAAAGTTTAAAGTCCAATGAGCATGCATATGCAAGTAATAGTCTTATTGCTTCCAAACGTGCTACCGGAGCAAAATTTTCTTCAAAATCAATTCCTTCCTCTTGGTTGTATCCTTGAGCAACTAGTATTGCCTTGTTTCGAGTGAATATACCATTTTCATCCATCTTGTTTTTGAATACCCATTTGGTTCCAATGATACGTTTATTTCCTGGATTAGGAACAAGTTCCCAAACTTCATTCTGCTTGAATTGGTTTAGCTCCTCTTGCATGGCAAGGATCCATTGATCATCTTCTAGTGCTTGAGCCACTTTGGTAGGTTCAACTTGAGATACAAAAGCCATATTTAAGCATGCATCCTTAAGATTTAGCCGTGTAGATACCCCTTTGCTAATATCTCCAATTATGTTGTCAATTGGATGATCACAATGAGTTCCCCATTCTTGAGGAAGACCATCATCATTTCCATTTTGATGTGAAAGTTCATGTGTTTGTTCTGGGTTGACAATTTTGCCACCTTCGCACGAATTCTCATGAGGTAAATCTATAGAATCATCATCATCACAAATAACAACTTCTTCCTTGGAGGTGTTAGATTCATCAAAAGAAACATGCATTGATTCTTCTATAGTTAAAGTTCTTTTATTGTAAATTCTAAAAGCTTTGTAGAAAGGGAGTAACCAATAAAAATACCTTCATCCGATTTTTCATCGAACTTACCGAGATTGTCTTTGTCGTTGTTAAGGACAAAACATTTGCACCCAAAAATGTGAAAGTGAGAGATATTTAGTTTTCTTCCTTTGTAAATCTCATATGGAGTTTTCTTTAGTGTAGTAGGTCTTATGATCACGCGATTGCTTACGTAACATGCCGTGCTTACCGCATCCGCCCAAAAATATTTAGGCAAACTTGAGTCACTTAGCATGGTTCTTGCAAGTTCTATCAAAGACCTATTTTTCCTTTCAACTACTCCATTTTGTTGTGGAGTTCTTGGTGCGGAAAAATTGTTGAAGATCCCATTTTCTTCACAAAATTCTTCAAACAGACTATTTTTGACCTCTCCACCATGATCACTTTGGATTGATGTTATCTTTAATGACTTCTCATTTTGAACTTGTTTTGCATATCTCTTGAATGCCTTGAATGCGTCATTTTTGTGCAGTAAAAACAAAGTCCAAGCAAAACGGGAAAAATCATCTACAATAACTAAATCATAAATGTTACCTCCGAAGCTTCTTGTTCTAGATGGACCAAAAAGATCCATGTGCAACAATTGAAGTGGTCTTGTTGTTGAAACCACATTCTTTGGTTTGAAAGTTGATTTGGTTTGTTTTCCCTTTTGGCATGCACTGCATAATTTGTCTTTGATGAATTTCATCTTTGGTAGACCAATAACTAAGTCATGCTTAACTAATTTGTTCAAGTGCTCCATGTGTATGTGAGCAATCCTCTTGTGCCATAATCAAGCGTCATTGTTGTTTACCATGAGACAATGTAACTTCATAGACAAATCATCTAAAGTAATCATAAAAATATTGTTAGATCTTATACCTTTGAGTTTTACCTCATTGGTTGCCTCATCCATAATTAGGCATTCTTCTTTGTTGAATTTGATTTTGAACCGTCTATCGCAAAGTTGACTTATGCTAAGAAGGTTGTGCTTTAATCCTTCAACATAGAGAACATCCTCAATTTGAATGGATGGAGGTGTGCCAATTATTCCAACGCCAAGAATCTTTCCTTTGGTGTTGTCTCCATAGGTGACATACCCTTTGGCTTTATGTACTAGATATGAAAATTGGTGTACATCTCCTGTCATATGCTTTGAACATCCACGGTCAAGATACCAAAGGTTTGATGTGGATTTCAATCATACCTATAAAAACAAATTATTTCTTGTTAGGTACCCAAGTGGCCTTGGGTCCTTCATAGTTAGTTCCCTCTTTCACCCATGCATAGTGTCCACTAGCCATACTGAAATTTCTAATATAGCATGCATTAGGTGTGTGTCCAATAATACCACAGTAAAAACAGTTTGGAACAAATTTGCTCTTGTATCTAGGAATTTGTTTTCTTTTAGATACATTAGGCTTTTTCTTTTGATGATTATGAACAACTTGCTTCTTTTCTACTATCTTGGGATTGGAACTATTACTAGCCTTTACAAAAACAGTGGGATTGTTACTTGGTTTCTTAGTATTCACATAACCAAGACCTCTTTTATCATTTGGATAATGTTGTTGTCTTAGTAATCCTTCCAATCCTATTAGTCCTTTTTCATATCGTTCAATGACTCTTTTAAATTGAACAATTTGAAAGACATTTGATTCACACTTGGTGCATGCAAAGTTTTCCTTTTCTTTTATAAAATTCTGTTTTTGAAGATCAAAATCTTTAGTCATGGTGTCAATTTTTTCGAGACAAATTAGAAGTTCTTTTTCTTGGATTGCCACCTTTTTGTATAAACTTTTGCATTCTTTCAAGAGTTCATCAATGGCACCTTGAACATCATCATCAAAAAGATTAAATTCATTACTAACCTCTTCTTCATCGTCGGAGTGATGCGATGCCATTAAGGCTAAATTTGCACATTCGTCGCTTTCCGATTCTGATGTACTACTCATGTCATTATCTTCCCATGCTATGTAGGCTTTCTTGTGTTTTGAGTCCTTTCCTTTGAATCCGGTTTTCTTTGGGAGATTTGGACAGTTTGGCTTGATATGTCCTTGCTCTCCACATTCATAGCATGAGATATCTTGTGTTGATGTGGAGGCTTCTCTTTTCTTGAAGTGCTTTCTCTTATTTACAAGAGATCCTCACTTGTCATTTCTGCCAAAAAACTTCCCAAGTCTTTTAACAAGAAGCATGAAATTTTCATCCTCTTCCAGATTGTCTTCTTTTACTACTTCCTTTGAATCAATTTTTAAAGCAATGTTTTTGGATTTCTTTTCTAGATTCTCATGTTTTTCAAGGCTACCGAGTTCCGTTTCGTATTGTTGAAGTTTGCCAAATAATGTAGCGGAAGTCATTGCGGAGAGACTCTTCTTTTCCAAGATTGCCGTTACCTTTGGTTGCCATTCCCTAGTCAATGATCTAAGGACTTTCAAGTTGAGTTCATCATTTGTCAAGGTTTTACCAAGAGCACTTAAGTGATTTGTCAAGTGCACAAATCTCTTTTGTAAGTCAAGAATGGATTCTCCGGGCTGCATTCGAAATAGTTCGTATTCTTGACTTAGGGTATTTAGCCTTGATCTTTTTACTTCAGTCGTTCCTTCATGAGTTTGTACCAAGGTATCCCATATTTCCTTTGCTGTTTTGCATGTCGAGACACGGAAAAATTCGTCCATACTAAGTGCACCTTGAAGAAGGTTTATTGCCTATTAGTCATAAAGAACTTTCTTTTTATCATCATCGTCCCATGCAGTTTTAGGCTTTGAAGAGCCAACGCCATTGATTACCGTTACTGGGATAAATGGACCATTTTCAACGACATCCCATATTTCCTCTCCATGCACTTCTAGATGCGCCTTCATGCGTATTTTCCAGAAGTCAAAATATTCACCACAGAATAGAGGAGGCTTGTTTTTACTACCACCATCTCTGAAAACGGGTTGTTGATTTGCGGAAGCCATTTTGGATCTCTAGGAGCAGGTTACCTATAACCTGCTCTAATACCAATTGTAAGTTTAAGATTGTGCCTAAGAGGGGGAGTGAATTAGGTGGTGGTCGATTTTTGATTTATTTTACACTTTCTGGTTTTGTTTTAGTGCTATGGAAAACGATAAAGTGCAGAAAGTAAAGAGACACAAAGATTTATCCTGGTTCCTTCCACACCCCGGAAGTACGTCCAGTCCCCTTGCAAACACGCAAGAGATTTCACTATTTTGTTAGAACTTTTACAAGACTCTCCCTAGTCTTATCAACTAAAGACACTAACAAATACCAAGAACACCCTCTTGGATTTCCAATAAGTCTCTTGAGAAAAATCCTCTCAAAAGATACCTCTTGTTTCCAACAATGGACAACAAGATACAAAAGTATTATAATACTTAATCCCAACAATCCTGGAAATAAGTTACACTTTAGTATAATTCTATGAAATATGATTTCTTGAAAGATGTTGATCACATAGAGTGACTTCAATGAAGTTTCTTCTTTCTTCTCTTGTAAGAAATTCAAACTGTAACACAATGGTTAGAAAATGCTCAAATATTTCTGTTCTTATATGTGTGAAAGTGCAGAAAATCTTTGTTCTTAAAAATTAAGAAATATGAAGTTTGAATATTTTACAAAGTTCAGAATTATTGCATGAGAGAAGAGTTGTTTTATAATTTGAAAGATTTAGTATTTAAAGCAATCAAGATACATTTCCAAATGGATACCACTTTTTCGTTTGTAAAACTTGAGAAGATGCAATGTATGACCATGCAACCATTGGAGAAAAGGTGTGAAGGATATCTTGAATCAAGTTTAGATTTTTCAAAAATTACAACATGTAAATCAATTAACATTAGATGTAAATAGATTGCACGGGTTTGTAACGTTCTTGCTTTCAAAAATTTTGAAGTGTAAATCGATTTACATGATGTGTTAATCGATTTACTAGTGTTAAAAATTAACTCAGCTCAGTAATCAATCAATTTACACTCCATGTAAATCGATTGCTGCCAGGGACAATCAGTTTTTGAAAAAAACATGTGTAAATCGATTTACATGATGTGTTAATCAATTTAAATTAGTGAAAAACTTAGAATTTTCTTTAAACTTTAAGTGAAGTGTTGTGGTAAGTGTGTATATCATTTTTGAGCATTTCTAATCAATTTAGTTCAAATGAGAATTGATATACTTGTTTACTTGTCATGATCCTTGAAGCTTTGAGTGAATGATGCTTTAAGTTAATTCCACTTCTTTTCCTTCTTGCCATAGTGCTTGTTTGTCTTTCATCAAAACTAAAGTTCAGTTGAGGCTTGAGATTACATACACTACAAGTTTGCCCAGTCAACTGCTCAAGTGTTTAAAAATCAACTATACTAGGTCAAAAGTCAATTATGGCCAATATATAGTCAAACTTCAAGAGTTTTTTAGTCCATATCAAAATTTTGAAGTGATAATCATCATTTTATCAAGGGACGATCATGATTCCTTAAGGAGTGCTCTTAATTAATCAAAAGTCAAGAATTGCAAAATTAAGGTTTCTATAGGAAATGTCAACTGAACTTTGACCAGACATAACTTTCACATGCTTCATCCATTTTGCCCCAAACAAAGGTCATTTGAAGATAATTGAATTTTCTACAACTTTTCCTTTTCCCTCACGTCCAAGAAATGCATCATTGGAAAGATACAAGCTCATACATTACAAGTCATTTTCAGAAAGTCAACAAAAGCTACTTTTTCCCAAGACCATTTACATCAGGATAAGTTCTTCAAATTAAAAATTAATCAAAATAGAGATTGAAGAAGACATCTTGGGCTTTCCAAAAAGTCCAAGACCATATTCATTGGGTACAATTTGAGTAAGTTGCGGCTT
Source organism: Vicia faba (assembly GCA_948472305.1). Classification (NCBI taxonomy): domain Eukaryota; kingdom Viridiplantae; phylum Streptophyta; class Magnoliopsida; order Fabales; family Fabaceae; genus Vicia; species Vicia faba. Next base: position 1,351,662,362 of record OX451740.1, read on the forward strand.
TCACAAGTTGGGTAATTTTCAAGAAAATACATGAAGTCAACTTTGGGAAAAATCATTTTTCAAGTTAATAGGCCTAACGTTTAGAGCCTAAACATGTTCAGGACATGTCTAAGGACCCCTAAGACCATTTTTGCATAGTCTTGATCTTATTTTAATTTTATATTAATTTTATTTAATTTAAAATCAAATAAATTAAAGTAAAATGCAAATAATTTGGGCCATTGGTGTTTGGGCTTGGTTTGATGCATGGAAGGGCCCAATATCTCGTGCCCTGCCTGGATAGCATGTCCAGATTCATTGCTACACCCAATATGGCATGCTTTTACACATTTTTGGCAAATTTTCAAAATGGAATCATGTCTTATAAGCAATGGTTATGGCTTGATTTCTTTCCATGCTATCACCCTATCTCCATCTCCTTTGTATAAGCAACATCATTTGCAAGCCAAAGACGCTCACATTTCCTGAAAAAGCCACACAAAATTCACAAAATTTCCATAAGTTGTCAAAACTTGAAACTGTATTTGCAAGCATCCTAAGTCTAAACCAATCCCACTACTCACTACCTGAAGGTCCCAGGAGTGTTTCCAAGGCCTTGAGAAACTCTAACAAGCGCAGAAACATCACTTACACGATCACTCTATTTGGTAATATATCTTTGATCTCAAACTCACTCAATACATAATTTAAATACATACTACTCATTTGTTAATGCTACTAATGTTGTTTGCTATTGTTTTGATGCGTTACATGTAAACTAAGGCTCCAGAATGAGATCGTGCCATTGCTAGGGTACGATCTGAATTTCCTTTCATATCTTAGAATCTAGTTTGTTTCAGGCCAAACAGACCCCGAATTTGGGTTCATGAGGTGATTTTAAGTGGGATAGGGTCACTTGATTTTATTTAATTTCACATTTATGTAAGTTTGCAGGTTATGATACATCAGAGAAGACGACCGAAGTTTGACTCCGGCGTCTCTCCGGTCTTTTGACTCAGGCGAGGGCTGGTGTGGCAAGGCATTGCGTCCTGATTGGTCCGTTCAAATACAGGGGGCCCATCAGCACATGTGTTATTTTTTTAATTATATTTCTTATTCATTTTTAAATATAATATTATTGTTGTATTGTAATCAACGAATGAACAAACAACTCAGATGGTATAAGGGAATGCATGTATTGGAAAGGACTTGGGTTCGATACCTAGGCCTCACATTTTATTTTTATAACAATTCTTTTGCAGATTCAATACATCTCAGTCACGAGCATGCACCATACACCATCATTCCCCTGCTGCCAGGTGCTAGCCAATCCAGATCCAATGCCCTCAACGTCAGTCTATCATGCACTCTCAACAACCTCCCTCATTGGATCAAAAGGCAACCTGGGCCTCTTCCTGATCTGGGCCTGCGTTTTACAAATTACACCCCCTTTTTCCATTTATTGCTTGACCCATTTATATTTGTTTATTTTGTTTTTATTTATTTCTTTTAGTTTGTTTTTTTTAATCTACACAAAAATCAGATGAAAATCATAAAAATATTAGGTTAGCATTTTTATCAATTAAATTAGTTTTGTAAAGTAATTAATAATTAATTAAACCATCTTCGTTAATTTAAAACTAAATAGACTTAGAATTTTAATTCATTTTCTTTTCATACTAAAAATACAAAAAAAAAACTTAGAAATTTATTTCTTTTCTTTAATATCATTTTTCTTTTATAATTAACTTTTTTATTTAAATATAGATCTCGATTAATTATTTTTAATTCCACTATTTTCTTAATATAAAATCAAAATCAAACAAAAATAATTTTATTTTACTTATAACTTTCTAGGGTTCTAAACGTCACTTCCATTTCGCGCGCTCTTATTTACTTTTGCACTTTTTTAATATTATTGTAACTCCTTATTGGGATGTAATAGACAATAACTAGGACTTTTACTTTTACTGTTCTATTTTCCCTATGTTTTGGACTTGTAAATAATCCCCTTCCCTGAAGCCTTGTAATAGCTAGTTTTACATTTACGCACTTTAAATTCCCGCACCTTATTAACTGTCTAGATGCATGACTAATAGGAGTGTATGGCAAGAACATAATATCAAACACTAGCAAACATAACACAAGACAAAAATAATTGAATACAACACACTCTCACATGTACACTTCTAGGGTATCCCTACTTTGGTTGTCTTCAGAAAACAATCACAACTCTTGAAACGTGAGAGGCTTTAGTGGCTACCCTCCAATTTAATGATAAAAAAATGACCCTCTCGACGTTGCCTCGATATGATCTTAAATCCCTAGGGTAGTTACTAAGGTTTCTTATCCAATTGCCTTTGTGACTATACGATGTCCCTTTGAATGTCCCTCAAACATCCAACGACTAGGGCTACCTACTTACTAATAGTAGGATAGAACCATCCAAAGGAAGAGAGGAAAAGAACAACATTTCTATTAAAGTAGATAGTTCATAGATGCTTGCTCAAAACAAAACAAATTTTTTCCACATACATTAAACTTCGTTCAAAAAAACATTTTTCAAAACACTTTGTATACGTTGTCTACCAATCAGAGAAACATTACAAAGTTCGTCGTACTAAGGCATTTCCTTTCAAAATACTTTTCAAACATATAAAGCACAAGGTATTTTTCAAATGAGCTAAGCATCTAAGAGCCCCTAGATAACTATAGATATAAAGGATGCTAACACCTTCCCTTTTCATAATCTACCCCCTTACTCAGAAAACATCTCGAAAGGTATTTTTCTGTTCTTTTTACCCTTTCCTTTGTTGGATAAAAGAAAATTCGGTGGCGACTCTTGCTTATCGCAACATTTGCGAATACAAATGCAAAACCAGTATAACAGTTGATTCTGCTACCATATTACAGAACTGTCGACTTTGCTGGGGAATAAATTTTAAAAGTGGAGTTACCTTAGAGTTAGGTCATATTTAAATTACTTTCCTTGTGTGCTTTGCTTGCTTTACGTTAAGGGTTTGTTTGGGTTTACTTGTAAAGATCCTATACCCGGATCTGGCGCACTTTTAGGTAAGCAGTAATAGATTGTGGAGACGGTATGGCATAGACCGATATGGTTGAAGCGATAGCTGCATTAATGTGACACATTTGTTGGTACCGGTATCCCTTGTGTTAAATGAAGAAGAATATGAGGCCGCTGTGTGGTGTCATAAAGCACTAACTGACCTTAGAACCTTTATTTGAACAAACTTGGCCATTAGAAAAGTAGTGAGATATCCGTCCTCGGTATAAAGCTGAGGATTGGTTGATACTCGATACTACACTCATTGAGATTGGACTTTTGGGATATTTCATCTGCGAGAAAAAAATCGCTTGAGCTGAAGCAATGTCTGATAAAGAAAGATCAGTGATATTGAGACTCCTTAGAACCCGGTTACTTTTCAAGGACGGGTTGAACCAACTAAACTTTAAGAGGGTATTTACCTATAAACCCCATGCAAGCCTAAACCTAAGGTCTTGTGTTTGATTAAATTGTTCAAACATAACATCATGCATCATGACATCCATTTTCATTTCACTAACCATTTCAAGGACCAACGAAATTTATCTTTGTTCTATTTTGCAGATCATGGCTTCCGTTCGTAGAAATACCATCTGAATCAGCTTTGTGAGAATATCTCTCCAACTCAAAGAGATAGTATCAAGGGTTCCTGAGACTTCCTCGTTCACCAAGAAATATGGTCGACTTCTCAACCTGGTTACCTCAAGCTTTGACAAGAAGATGATGGGTGTACTCTTTTAGTAATTTGACTCGAAACACCATTGCTTCACATTTCCCGATTACCAGTTGGTACCCACCATGGAAGAGTTTTCTCAATTATTAGGTATACCTATTCTTGATGAAATGCCTTTCACCGGTTTAGAGGAAGCTCCAAAGCCAGAGGTTGTTGCAGCAACCTTGCATCTGAAACAGTCTGACATTATATCCAACTGGGAAATAAGAAATAGAGTCAAGGGTTTCCTGGTCAAGTTCCTGTTAGAAAAGGCTCAGTTGTTTTGGGATGACTTGGATTTCCAAGCTTTCAAAGAAGTCTCGGTCCTTCTAATCTATGGGTTAGTACTATTCCATAATCCATACTCACTCATAGATGTGAATGGTGTCAAGATTTTCCTTTCCCATAACCTTGTGCCTACTTTACTCGGAGATGTCTTGCATTCCCTGCACACTCGTACCATGAAGAGAAGAGGGTTTCTTATGTGTTGTATACTATTGTTTTCTAGGTGGTTTATTTCGCACCTTCCTCAATCAGCATTAAAGAATGAAGAAAGCCTGGGTTGGTCGCAAAGGATAATTTCACTTTCTCACTCAGATATTCTTTGGTACTCCCGGTCTATGGGGGATATTTCTATCATCGACCGCTGCGGGGAATTCCCTAATGTCCCACTCCTCGGCATTAGGGGAGGTATAACCTATAATCCTTCTCTAGCTCTATGAAAATTTGGTTATGCTTGAAGGGATGCTCCCTATGATATGTTTATCCAAGGAATTATGTTCAACTGCGAGGATGATGTTCAAGGGTATCTTCAAAGGTTAATACAAGCTTAGGGTATGGTAAACAAGGTTGATAGCAAGACTTTAGGGAATAAGACTTCCATTCCTATGGAGCCTTATCTCAAATGGGTACGAGCCCACACCCAAAACCTTATGATTCCGTATACAGCCATCTTGCCAGTGATTGTGGAGCCTTTTGCCCAAGGAGATGTTCCTTATACAGTTCTCTATCCTGACATGCCCACTGATCTTGAAGAGTTGCAGAGGTCCTGGATTCAGTTTAAGAAAGAACAAGATACCTTTAGAGATCTATTATACACCAATGAGAAGAAAGTGTTGGAGCTCACAAAGCGACTTCACGAAGAAAATAGTCTTAATGTCTACCTCAACATGAAGAGGAAGCGTCCATGGGAGACCTGATTTCTTAGATTTTAAGAGTTTTTAATTTTCAATTGTAAGCCTAAAAGGAAGTTTTAATTTGAATTATACTAATAAAATCTTTGTTTCCTTTTGGTTCACAAATTTAAATTTCCCGAAGTTCTTGAAAACATCGCATAAACATATCATGCATATCATTACTTAAGCAGGTATTTCAAGAAATGCTTCTTATCTTTTTGCTATTTATTTCAGCAAAAAAGAAATGCCTCTTGAATATAATATTAAATATCTTCAAGCGCAGAATGCTCAATTCCAGCAGATGTTCCTGGCACTGGCTAAGGGACAAGAAGACTTGAAGGCTCTCATTCTCAAAGACAAGAAAAAAGACAAAGAAATCATCTGGCGTCCTGAATATGGGAAGCAGATTCAGAGGACCAGCCAAGCAAGCTCTAGAATTCGCAAATCCATCAAACGAGGGAGAAAATCAGGAAGAGAAGACAAAAGAAGAAGGCAACAGCCCAGGGACTGAAGAAGAAGAGGCTGACTATGCTAAAGAACAATAACCTCCTGCTGATGACAAGTATAAACAACTGGAGGACCATCTTAACGCTATGGAGATTCAGAGAGTACCCGGTCTGGATTTTGAAGAGTTTGGACTGATTTCTGGAGTGATCATTCCAAAGAAGTTCAAGGTTCACGCATTTTCTAAATATGACGAAGTTTCATGTCCTAAGTTGCATCTGACGTTTTATGTCAGGAAGATCCAACCTCACACCGTTGATAGGAATTTTGCAGGTGCATTTCTTCCAGGAAAGTTTATCAGGGACTGAATTGGAATGGTTCTATCAGCTGGAGAGAACCAACATCCGCAATTGGGAGGATCTGGCGGTTGCACTCTAAAGGCAGTACCAATACAATGCTGACCTTGCTTCAACCCTTACTCAACTTCAAAGAATGTATATGGGTTCTAGTGAGGGCTTCAAAGATTATGCCCATAAATGGAGAGATCTTACAAGAAGAGTCCAGTCTTCTCTGTCTGATAGAGATCTGGTAGATATGTTCTTGGGTACTTTGTCAGGCCCATTTTTCAACCATCTGATCGAAAGCTCTTCAGCTGGGTTCACCGAGCTGATATTGACAGGTGAAAGAGTAGAAGCTGGTATCAAGAGCGGTAAGATTCAAAGGGATGCATCTTCAAGTACATTGAAGAAGCCTTTCATTGGGAAGAAGGAAGTTAGTGCTTCCTATGGCCAGAGAAATCAGGGTAAAGCTCAATGCCGTCCAATGGTAGGAGCTGTAATAATCTCCAACTTTGTATCAACTCAATGACAAAACAATTAGCATAAGCAAGATGCGACTAGAAGACAATTCACCAGACTCAACATGCCTTTATCTCAGGTATTGTAGCATCTATTGAAGGCTATCTTGGTCACTCTGAGGGAGCCTCCTCAAAATCCAAACACTACGTCTCCCCGTTATAATCTAAATGCTCGGTGTGCTTACCACTCCAACAGTCCAGGGCATGATACAAATGATTTTTGGGCTCTGAACAATAAAGTTCAGGATCTTATTGAGGTAAAGGAGATTGAATTTGACCTTCTTGAAACCCCCAATGTGAGCACCAATACCTAAGCATGACCAGGGTATCAATGCTGTTGATGATGACCTGTTTGTTTCTTCTGTTGATGAACTAGCTACTCCTGTTCCAGTTGTTAAGAAGAACCTCTTGCGAGCCGGTTTATTTCCGGGCTATGGTGAAGGTTGCCACCTTTCTGTGTTTGTGCCCAATGGTTGTTTGTTATTAAAGATAGTCGTTCAGTGTCTGATTAATGACCGGGAGATCCTCTTTGAGAAGATTCCCTCTACAAGAAGTTTGTGCAAAGATGTGTCAATTATTACCATTTCTGACAATCCTCCCAGGGTCTCCTCCAAAGGACTTATCAGGATTACACCTACTCCTAAGGTTGCTCCTTTAATTATCACCTTTCTTGGGCCAATACCATATTCCTCTAATAAGGTTGTTCCTTTGAACTATGGAGATGACGTCTACTATCATGGGGTCAAGCAAGACCTATTGGCTATCAAAAATGAATTTGTTGAAGATACTGATCCTAACATCAACAATATTGTTGGGACCAGTAAAATTACCAAAAGCGGAAGGATTTTATCTCCTAAAATCTCTTCAAAGACTGTTTCCACTCCTTTTGTTATTCCTGCTAATACTCCCGATAATACTCCTGTTGATATTCCTGTTGCTACTCATGTTGCTACTCCCATTGTTACTCCTATTGTTATTCCTGCTACTAGGTCAGATGAGACTCGGGGCAAATAAGTACTGGTTGAGCCTGATCGGATGGATGCACCTAAAGAGACCATTCCTGAGGCCTCCAAAAAGGAAATGGAAGAAATTTTGAAAATCATACGGAAGAGTGATTACAATGTTGTGGAACAACTAGGGAAGACCCTCTCAAAGATTTCAATGTTGGATTTGTTGTTATGCTCTGAATCCCATGCTAAGGCTTTAGTGAAGTTTCTGAATTTTGCTCGTGTTCCGCAAGAGACTTCGGCCAACCAGTTTGAGAACTATGATGCTAGTCTGACTGCTGACAATGGGCCCGGTTTCTCCGATGCTGATTTGACGTCCAAAGGAAGAAAGCACAATGATGCCCTACATGTCTCTATTAAGTGTAGGGGAACTACCCTGGCTCATGTGCTAGTTGATACGGGTTCGTAATTAAATGTTCTACCCAAGGGTGCTTTGGACAGATTGGACTATGAAGGACTTACTTTGAAGCCTAGCAATATTATGGCAAGGGCTTTTGATAGTTCTAAGAGAATGGTACACGGGGAGATGGACATTCCTATTAAAGTTGGTTCCCAAACTTTTGGCTCCACTTTCTATGTGATGCACATTCTCCCGTCTTACTTCTGCTTGCTAGGACGCCCTTGGATTCATGGGGCTAGTGCTATCACTTCCACCTTGCATCAGTGGTTAAAATATCTGGTAAATGGAATGATTGTTATAGTCCATGGAGAAGAAGAGTATATGGAGATCCATTTGAACTCTTTCAGATATGTTGAGATGGACGGCGAGTTCATTGAGACCCCGTGCCAGAATTTTGAAGAGGTTCCTCGGACGATTGATGTTACCAAAGCTGCTACTACTGTTCCAAAGATTACCAGACCTCCACTTAAAATGTCTTCTCTAAAAGATGCTAAGGCTAGAGTTGAAGAAGGTGGATGTACTATTTAGGACCAACTCCCTGACATCCCCTATAAGTCTGACAACTTTGGTTTGTGTTTCACTTTAGGAGCTCAAAAAGCTATTCGTCGAGCTCGCGCCGGAAGACCACCACTACACATCAGTGCCCATGGAATCAATGCTTTGGAGGACAGTGACAGTGACTGCGACATGGACAATTGGATCTTCCCAACTATCAACGGCGGACTCCAAAATTAGAGGGTCGAGACTTTATTCCCATTACTTTCATCAAGGAGTAATCGATTGCACAAACAATGTAATCGATTGCATCAAGAAACAGAAGCAAAAGATTTGGAATTTTTGAAGAATGCAATCGATTGCACTAAGATGTAAATCGATTGCATGCATAAGAAAAGTGAAATTTAATCTTTGAAAAGCTTGAGTAATGATTCTTAAACATTTCTTTTTCATTTTTGAGCATCTATATTTTAAGATCAAAGTAGATAATATTATTATACCTTTAAAGTTGTAGAGAGCTTTGATTGAAGATATTATCCTTAGATGCTTAGATGCTTGACCAAAGTCTTTGCCTTCTTTTGTAAGCCATGGTTTGTCTTTATCAAAACAAAAATTTGTAAGTACGAAGTGTGCCTAAGAGGGGGGTAAATTAGGTACTTTTAAAAATTCTGGTTTTTAGTGATGATGGTTCTTATTTTTCTGGTTATAAGAGATTTTAGGAAAGCTTAAAAATGCAGAAAAAATAAAGAGACACGGGCGATATATCCTGGTTCCCCTCGCAGTCTGAGAGTACTTCAGTCCCCTTTCAACATGAAAGAGATTTCCTTATTGTGGCAAACTTACATAAGAACTACCAACCAAACCAAGAACAATCCTCTTGGACCAAGAACAATCCTCTTAGATTTTCACTAAGTTACCTATGAGAACAATCCTCTCAATTTAACTACACTTGTATCCAACAACTTGGAAAGATAAGATTTCAACAAAAAACACTTAAACTTAATTCCAACAATCCTGGAAAATAAGTAAGTAAAAACAATTTGTGAGTTTGAGTGAGTAGAGTATATTGATCACTTAAGAGTGATTTTGACAATGTATAATCTTCTTCTTTCAATAATAATATTTTACAAAGACTCAAGAAATATTTGCTCAAAGTTTTCTGTTTTAAAGTATGAAAATAAATGCAGAAAAAACTTATGCATGAAAATGAAGAATGCTTGAGTTTGTATTTTTAAAGTTCAGAAAAATATTATGAAAGAAGGTCTTAGATATGAATTTGAAAATGAATATTTATATGTTCATAACACCCTTTTGAAACATCATGAAGATCTGGAAATGTATCATGAACAAATGCCAAGTTTGAGTGAAAAGATGTAATGAAAAGGCATGATCAAAAGGCATGAACAAAGCTGTAAATTTTCAAATTCGTGCAGTGTGTAATCGATTGCACCTTTAGTGTAATCGATTGCACAAGGTTTTTAACAACTATATTTTCAAAATTTTAAGAGTGTAATCGATTGCATCAACAATGTAGTCGATTGCAGGCTAAGTCAGTAGCAAAAATTAACTGAGTGCAATCGATTGCACCA